>CAWVRF010000937.1:0-623000 GCA_963932465.1 Maratus speciosus | reverse complement strand
ATTAAATTTATTTAGCTACATATAAAAAATTTATGATTATTTTTCTCATCTGCTTTGTTCAAGTCTTACCTCATATCTTGCTTCGTTGTTTAACCTGCATAAAGTAAATAAAGAAAATTTATCATTATTTTTCAGCTAATTCCAAAATACTTCGATCATCTGCTTTGTTCCTTACCTCATCTTGCTTCTTTGTTTAAATTTTACTGATTTAACTAAATATTATTTTCTACATAGTCCAGTACTTAGTTTATAACTTGTTCAGATTTTTGAACAAGAAATATAAATTCAGTGTGAAAATGTAATTTATTAGATGCAGAAAATCAGAATAATGATTTACAAATTAATTTGATCTATAATGTTCCTGAGAAAAGCTATTGAAATTTGAATTGTTGAAACTTTTTATTCCAATTTTGAATGATAGAATGCATATAAAACTGCAATTATAATAAATTTTGTAAAATTTTTGGGATGGGCACATTCTAGTGTAGTTTAAAAAATAAATTTGTCATAAAAAAAAGTATGTATGCTTAATTTAAATATTTTTAAGAAATTTCATGCTTCACATTGTTAAATTTCATGCCGCTCAGATACTTTAGTGTTAAAAGATATGATGGTATGAAATTACTGAATTTACACTTATCTTAATAGAAATATTTAGTATTGGTCTAATGTTTTCGATATTGTTCGGGTACTTTGACTAAGTGATGTTTACAAAAATATTTTTAAAACTAAACAAGCTAATCGTATGATCACGGTTAAAATAGTTATAGTAGTTTACAACTTAAAAAAAAAAAAACACTTTAAATTAGCACTTTGTTAAAGTTCACTAACAGTTTTTTAATTTTATGGGCTACTCATATTGGTCCTGCATAGAATGTCCACTTTTTTTCCCATATGGGCCCATATACGATCTAAGAGATATCTATAAAACTATTTACATAGATCTATAAGGATTTATAATGTGATCTTTATAGATTTATAGGTCACAGAACTAAGGGACTTCACTCACTTAAAAACACCCGCTCAGTAATGTTAAACCTATAGGCATGTTTGTTTTAAAATGTATTGTTTGATTATTTTAAACCATTTTTTTTTTTTTTTTTTTTTTTTTTTTTTTTTTTTTTTTGCATAGGATAGCCGAGGTCGATCTCTAATATGGCTATTTTTTACTTTTCAATTTCGGTTGGAGATTTAAAAAAAAAATAGATACCTTCACTTTCGGAACCGGTTTCGTAGGTGAAAGTACTTTTATTTTAAAAAATCTGTAACCAAAATCAAAAAAGTGCAAAATAGCCCTGAGAACAAGCTCAGCTATCCTATATGTGAAAAAAAAATGTTTAAAAATATTCAAATTTAAGTGAGAAATTCGAAAACCTGTCCATAAATTTTACATTACTGGGCGGGTATTTTCATGTGAGCGAAGTCCCTTAGTTCTGTGACCTATAAATCTATAAAGATCACATTATAAATCTTATAGATCTATGTAAATAGTTTTATAGATATCTCTATAGATCGTATATGGGCCCATATGGGAAAAAAAGTGGACATTCTATGCAGGCCCAATATGGGTAGCCCATATAGATCTACATAGGCATCCCACATAGATCCATGTAGATATCTGTATAGATTAACATAGACATCTATATAGATATATATAAATAACCCATATGGGCCCATATGGAAAAAAAGTGGACATTCTATGTGGGCCCAATATGGGTAGCCCACATAGATCCATATAGCTATCTTTATAGATCGACATAGACATCCATATAGATATATATAAATAACCCGTATGGGCCCATATGGAAAAAAAAAGTGGACATTCTATGCGGGCCCAATATGGGTCGCCCACATAGATCCATATAGATATCTTTATAGATCGACATAGACATCCATATAGATATATATAAATAACCCGTATGGGCCCATATGGAAAAAAAGTGGACATTCTATGCGGGCCCAATATGGGTAGCCCGTATAGATCTATATCCCTGACCCACTTTTGCCCATATGGGCCCATATAGATGTGCTGCCTGGGAAAGTAAAAAAGATAGTTAGTTTAATTCTATGCATAACTTCATACACTTTTCGATCGTACAATATTAAAAATGGCACAAAAATCGCTATTACTGCGCCCCCTTTCGGCGGATTTTTTTCAAATGAAGCAAAGACCTGCTTTCCATAGCAAAAAACGTAAAAAAAATTGGTTCAATTCTATGCATAACTTCATACACTTTTTGATGGAACAATGGCGACAGACACATGAACAGATGGACACACACACGGTCAGACAGATATTTTCTATAAATATGTTTTTGGAGATCTCTGACCCTAAAACTTGTAAATACGTCTAAAACCGGACGTCGAAAAAATTCCGATTAAAATACTTTCTTCTATTGAAGATAGAAAAAAGTAAAAATATATATATATATATATATTTATATTAAATTAATGTAAAATTTATTACAGATATTTTTGATAGTATTTTACTTATTTCGTTGATTTAATGAGTTTTTGCTTATAGAAAACATTTCATTAGGAGAAAATATTTGAATTTAACATTCATTGAACTCAAAGCATCCTAACGAAACATCATATACAGAATATTGAAAATAAAAATAAGAGATGCCTTTCAGTGCCTAATATATATATATATATTTACATGTACTTTAAACATTGCAATAGCTTTGTATTTGATAATTTGCTTGGTTTTCTATGCGCCCATAATATACATTTATATATCCATATAAAAGGTACTTAACAGGTTTCTAATTCTGATTAGAGTATAATAACGAAAATTGAGCATTTATTTCCTAAACGCGAATATAGTAAAATAAAGCCAATCTCCGCAACAAACATTAAATTTCAAAATTACTTTTTTTTACGTTAGAAATCGTTGTTCGTCAATTTATGGGATGTATTTTAAGAACTGGAATTACATTTCCAGCCATTTATGTTAACTATTATATTGATGGAGTTCCATTTTTCAAATAAATAGAAATAATCAAACAGTAATTGAATTTGAAATCAGTTAAATTTAGGAGCAGGTGTATAACGTTTCTAAACATTTATGATCAGTAACCAAAATATTTTGAACTAACATATGAAATAAACAACAAAACCATATAACAATCTAAATGATCTGCCTTTACTGGTCAACGGATAGAAAAGCGTTTTAATAGTAAACCAGAGTATTTAGGTATAAACAAAATATGTTTAGACTCGTGTTCTTGTACTCATATTTTTTTTATTAAGTCAGTTAAATAAGTTCAGAAAATCCACGAGTTGACAAATAATACTTACATCTATTTGTAATTTTTTTTAAGATGATGAATTGTAATATTATATAATGGTTATATATATATATATATATATATATATATATATATATATATATATATATATATATATTTTATTTCAAAATTAATGAAAAATTACTGCATGAATGGCGCTACAGCAGCACATATCAAATGCAATAAAACATATTACATCATTTCAAAATGCTAAAACACCATAACTTCAAAAGGAAGGTGTATATCTGCAGAAATTTTTTAACTATAAAATATTTAAAAAAACAAGAAAGACAGGTAAAAAAACAAAAACAGTCTGTTCTTCATCAGTGGGAGGACAGACAGAAAACTAACTCCACCCCCCACTTTTAAAATTTGCAGGTTTCTGAACACATGTTCACCCCGCATTCAATACTGAAAAACTATTGTCATTTTATTAATCAAATTCCATAAAAAACTAAAACAACTCAAATTAAAACTAACAAACAATGAATTGATGAATTGAAACGAAAGAAAGTTGCAGACCTGGAATTTCTGGTTTTTGATAATGGCTTTGGAAGAAGAAAAAAAAATATTTGTTTATTGTTGACGGGTGAGAAACATTATACAGGTATTCATGTTTTGAGAAATTTCATTTTGCGGGTTTGGGGGGGTGCATGTTTATTCTGCATTCTTGCTTGTTTTCTTATATTTTTTCTTTTGTTTTTAGTTTAGTGATAATTTAAGCATTCCTCTAAAAGACCTTTTATTAAAGTTTTTTGTTTTTGTATGTTTGTTAGTTTTAATTTGAGTTGTTTTAGTTTTTTGTGGAATTTGATTAATAAAATGACAATAGTTTTTCAGTATTGAATGCGGGGTGAACATGTGTTCAGAAACCTGCAAATTTTAAAAGTGGGGGGTGGAGTTAGTTTTCTGTCTGTCCTCCCACTGATGAAAAACAGACTGTTTTTGTTTTTTTATCTGTCTTTCTTGTTTTTTTAAATATTTTATAGTTAAAAAATTTCTGCAGATATACACCTTCCTTTTGAAGTTATGGTGTTTTGGCATTTTGAAATGATGTAATATATATATATATATATATATTATAATATAAATTAAAAATTTGTTCCGGCTGATTATACCTCGTGTTCTGTTGAATGGATTTTGATGGATAAATAACGTCTCGGGTATGGTTTCAGGCTATAACATATCATTCGTCATAAATTACTTATAGAAATATGATGGAAAGTTGTGTTATTTTGGACTAAAGTATTACTATTTTTTTTTTCTTTATCATTACCCTTGGTGAAAGAATCGAAGTAGCTATACACATCGAAAAATAAAATAAAAACTGTCACTAATTTTAGTTGTAAAAAAAAAAAAAAAAAAAAAAAAAAAAAAAAAAAAAAAAACAGTTTTCACGAGTGATAATATGAAAAATTAATTATATGTGAAAGATTTCCAATTCTTTCTATATTTGGCGGTTTATCGTTTGCGCCATGTTAAAAAAAATGCATCGGAAAAATGTGATTATATAAAATTTGAGTTTTTTACGTTTCTAAACGTTTCGAGAGAACATTTCTTAAAATCATTTTTGAAATATTATTTTTATTTTTCGATATGAATATGTTTAAAAAACTCTGTATGCATAATATATGATATAAATATATCCCAATAAAGAATAAACTATCTTTCAAATCCAATGAATATATTCCTGTTTTTTATACGTTTACTGTGAACATGTTTCATCAAAATACTAGTATAACAAACATATACTTCCTTATATAAATATTTTTTTTCTTAAAACGTAAAGTTAAAAGGACATTTTGTGAAAAGAGACGAAAGGCATGTAGAAATATTTTCCATCTATTCAACAAAAAATAAAACAGCATTTCTGACTTTTGTATACAAAAATTGTTCAAACGCAACCAATGTTGTTAGAAGATTTTAAAGGAAAACCACTTTGAAGGAATTTATTCACTTTAAGATTTCGGATGTTTCTTCTGCAATATTCTATTCATAAAAATACGTTCATTTATTATCTAGCAAAATGCCTAAAAAATAAATTCTGAAAATAATTCACCATAAAACATGTGATCTTTAGAAGTTTAATATACCATTAAGTGAAATAAATATTCTTTGCATATTTATAAAAAATAATAAATTTACAAAAAAATAATTATTTTACAGTTAAGCTTATATAAAATGCATATACGCGTGTGATGATGAAATTAGCATATCCTCGCATGTTATTATTCCTTCCCCATTTTAAAATTAAATGTCTCCCTTTACAATTATAAATTTAAGAAAAATTTCCTTTCTTTTCTGAAAAAAATGTATCTATTTCATCTTTTCATGTACGCTTTAAATAGCATTCACTTGAATACCGTTAATAAAACAAACCAAAATAAATATGTTTTTCAGCCTTAAATCATAAACTGTGCATGCATACTTTCCTTTCCGATAAAAGAAATATATATATAAAATATATTATTTGATCATATTCCTTTTTGAAACACTAATTTAAACACTTATTGCTAATGCTCAGTTTGATCTTCCTTACAAATGATTTCCCGTCTCAAAAATCACCCTGTTTATATTAAAGTCGGCGTCAGGCATTGTTTAATGTCTGCGTTGCTGCTCCTAAATATAATTTTTCCCATTACTCAGCTTTGGCATTCGTATAAGTACGTTAAAATTTAGATACGCCAATTAACCCTTTATGAACTGAATTTTGAATTCATGAAAATTTTATCTTCTAAAGCAGTTTTCGTGAATTGTTTAAACTACATTACAAGATTTACATAATCATTTAATAAATTTTAGAAGGATTTTAGAAGGATTTAGAAGGATTAATTAAATTTGAATTTCTAGGGATTTTGTGCAATTTTAAATATTTTTCTTAATATTTTGTAGATTTAGGAAATGTACAAATATAATGGTCGTACAATAGAAATATAGCAATATTTCCGAATTGAAAAATTCCCCAACTCTATCCCAACGCCAAGAAAGCTGAAAAGATGCAAAGGCAAAATAAATCATCCTTTTAAAAATATTTTTGTTTTGTGTAACCAATAATGCTTTTGGAACAACATAAACTAATGTATCTATAACTCATTCTAAACTGTATTGCAACTAATCAATGTATTAAATGAATTTTAAAACAAGTTAATTTAATGGTTCTTATAAGTACCATCAATAGACAAAGGTTTAACGGTTGCATGGCTTGATTGTAGTTCAAAGTTCCCTTTAAGTAATATATCTTTGCCATTATAATTGTTCAGGTCTCCAAGATTTTGGTTCATTGCACTGGCAACAATATTTAACAACTTAATCATTCACACGCTGTACATCGGACTTGTAAAATCCCATTCCGATCGTGTCCCTCTCTGCCATTACATTTTTCATGTCAATCTTTGCTAGGAATAAAACCGTTTCGATCTTCAATATTTGAATAATTCTTCTTTTTGCGTTCATTTTTAATATTAAGAACCTGGAAACGTTTATTTTTCTAAACAATTATTTTAATCCTTATATATATATATATTTTTTTTTCCTTAAAACGTAAAGTTAAAAGGACATTTTGTGAAAAGAGACGAAATGCATGCAGAAATATTTTCCATCTCTTAAAAAAAAAAAAAAAAAAAAAAAAACAGCATTTCTGACTTTTGTATACAAAAATTGTTCAAACGCAAGCAATGTTGTTAGAAGATTTTAAAGGAAAACCACTTTGAAGGAATTTATTCACTTTAAGATTTCGGATGTTTCTTCTGCCATATTTTATTCATAAAAATACGTTCATTTATTATCTAGTGAAATGCACAAAAAACAAATTCTGAAAATAAGTCACCATAAAACATGTGTTCTTTAGAATTTTAATATACCATTAAGTGAAATAAATATTCTTTGCATATTTATAAAAAAATAAAAAAATTACAAAAAAATAATTATTTTATAGTTAAGCTTATATAAAATACATATACGCGTGTGATGATTAAATTAGCATATCCTCGCATGTCATTATACCTTCCCCATTTTAAAATTAAATGTCTCCCTTCACAATTATAAATGTAAGAAAAAATTCCTTTCATTTCTGAAAAAAAAAAAATGTATCTATCTCATCTTTTCATTTACGCTTTAAATAACATTCACTTGAATACCGTTAATAAAACAAATCAATGTAAACATGTTTTCTCAGCCTTAAATCACTAACTGTGCATGCATACTTTCCTTTCCGATAAAAAAAAATATATATATATATAAGATATTATTTGACCATATTCCTTTTTGAAACACTAATTTAAACACTTATTGCTAATGCTCAGTTTGATCTTCATTACAAATGATTTCCCGTCTCAAGAATCAACCCTGTTTATATTAAAGTCGGCGCCAGGCATTGTTTAATGTCTGCGTTGCTGCTCCTAAATATAATTTTTCCCATTACTCAGCTTTGGCATTTGTATAAGTACGTTAAAATTCAGATAGGCCAATTAACCCCTTATGAACTGAATATTGAATTCATGAAAATTTTATCTTCTAAAGCAGTTTTCGTGAATTGTTTAAACTACATTACAAGATTTACATAATCATTTAATAAATTTTAGAAGGATTTTAGAAGGATTGAAGCATTTAGAAGGATTAATTAAATTTGAATTTCTAGGGATTTTGTGCAATTTTAAATGTTTTTCTTAATATTTTGTAGAATTAGGTAATGTACAAATATAATGGTCTTACAACAGAAATATAGCAATATTTCCGAAATGAAAAATTCCCCACACCCTACCCTAATGCCAAGAAAGCTGAAAAGAAGCAAAGGCAAAATAAATCATCATTTTAAAAATATTTTTGTTTTGTTTAACCAATAATGCTTTTGGAACAACATAAACTAATGTATCTATAACTCATTCTAAACTGTATTGCAACTAATCAAAGTATTAAATAAAATTTATAAGAAGTTAGTTTAATGGTTCTTATAAGTACCATCAGTAGATAAAGTATTAAAGGTTGCATGGCTTGATTGTAGTTCGAAGTTCCCTTTAAGTAATATATCTTTGTGATTATATTTGTTCAGGTCTCCAGGATTTTGGTTCATTGCACTGACAACAATATTTAAAGACTTAATCATTCACACGCTGTACATCGGACTTGTAAAATCCCATTCCGATCGTGTCGCTCTCTGCCATTACATTTTTCATATCTATCTTTGCTAGAAACAAAATTGTTTCGATCTTCGATATATGTAGAAATCTTCTTTTTGCGTTTATTTTTAATATTCAGGAAGCTGGAAACCTTTATTTTTCTAAACAAGTATTTTAAAACGGAAAATATGAATCAAACGGCAGCCAGGTACCACTGAAACTTACGATCACGAGAAGTTTTATTTACAGAACTAACAGTCTTCAGTATAACGCGTGAGGAAATTATTGTAATCATGATATTAAAAAAAGTGTTGTAGGCCTTGTCCAATATTCGTTTAACACGTTCCGACATATTTGAAAAGTGTTTTTGAATTCGGTTTGTCTGCTCGTGTGTCTGTCCCTTCTGTCTGTACACCCTTTAATTCGCATAAATATACTCGGTTTTTCATGCAACTGATATATGTTAACTAGGGGGTTCTGCCCCCTGCAAGCTACGCTCGCCAATCCCCGTTCAGACCTCGCAGATTCTAAAAAAAACCATGCTAATCTGATGGGTTTTAGAAATATTAGAGAAGATTAAATTATACTGAAAAAAGCTGCGCAGATCTCCCTGTAAACGGGTTTCCATACAATTCCCTTTGATTGAAAAACTTTAAGGGCGAATCTGTTGCTGTTAAGACATCCAATGGTTGTTTTCGTTTTTGATTAAAGAGGATCAGTTAAACATTCGAAAAGAAGCTAAAATAAAATGAAATAAGTATTCAGACTCTTTGTCTCCCGATATTTTAAAACCATCTGAATAACAATAGCCTAAATCATGTGACTATCATCAACAGTTCCCGGCTGAACACTTCGTTATTTATACTCTAGGTGACATTTTGATACTTTAATGTTATCCAGGCACAGGTGATAAGTCGACAAATATTATTCTATCCCCATCATTTCATCTATATTATAATAGTTCAAGTCATGAAATGCCATAAATAAATACGGTCTGATCCCTTCGCCTTTCATATGAAGGTTTGGCACAAATGTCTTATACGCCCAATATTGGCGCGATATTTTTCAAACGCCAATTTGGGGAACGCATCAACAGCATAAACAACAACATCCGGCTTACCATATGAAGCAAAATAACGATACTTTGGCGCCAGTTAAGTATCCGTTGCGTATATGACATTGGCGCCAGAAAAAATTCGCGCCAATATGGGGCCGTATATGACATCTGTGCCGAAAGGAAAAAAAAAAGCCTTGTGCAAATCTCGCCGATATCTTTTTTTCAACTCGCCAGTTATATTTTTTTTATTCTTCGAGTGGTAAATTAAAACATTTATTTGAAGTTGAAATGGTTTGTTACATAATTTAATATTTCGCCAGATGTCATATACAAACGCACTTCATATGCATGTTTGGCATGATTTTTTTTTTTTTTTTTTTTTTTTTTTTTTTTTTTTTACGAAAATTTGGCGAAAACCTCGTTTTCGAATACCAGTTACATATGTATTTTTGGTACTACTTAGTTATCCCGCCTACCAAAAATCTATCGCGAACTATAAGATTAAATGCCAATAAAGGTTGATCGAAAATGTCACATTCACTTGACTTTTAGCAAGTTACACATGTTTACATCATCAAGTTATTTTTATTTCGACGTTTTATTTTTAGGGTTCCGTACTTAAAAAGTTAAAAACGGAAACATTATAAGATCACTCCCGTGTCTGTCTGTCACAGCCATTTTACTCGTAAACTACAGAACGTGGAAAGTTCAAATTCGGGGAAGTAATAAAGACCATTGACCCATATATTTTCAGATTAATAAATATTCATAAATATATTTAGTAAAAAAGTAGAGGGGCTAATTATGCTACTTGAAAAAAAATCTTTTCTTTGTATATCATGTGGGGTATCCTGTGAAAGCTTTTGTAACGCTGAACTCATAAATACATTCCTTTTAATTTTAGGTATTATATTTTAAAAGATATTGTTGAAAATGTAGCGCAAAAATATGTTTCCCCTCCCCATCTAATTCCTAATCTACTGAAACTAAAATTATGAAAAATTTGGAGGTAGTAGACAATAATATAAACCTTATCGCAAAATTATAGTGATTACCCTACGTTACGTAGTTTTTGAGTAATTAGCATTTTTTTGTTATACACAAATTTCGATTTACGGACATTCAGAAAATTTGTTGAGCCTCGCTGAATATACCTATCGTTGCAGAAGAATAAAAGCATTGTTGATAATGATTTTCGAAAAAAAATCATCGGTAATTAGCCGAGATATTAACCGATAAAAGTACGGTCAGTTTGGACATACACAAAGACAGGGGCGGTGTACTCTATGCCAAGTTAACAACTTTTAATGATATATATGTGTAATGTAATGTCCAGTAACAGTACAAAAGCAATAAACGTCAAATTGTTAAATCATACTAATTTAAGAGGTCTCGAGACTCTAAAAAGTGGAAAAAATGAAAAAGATATCATTTTCAACATTTAATGTCTTAAAATGTATATGATTTTAAAACACAATTTTAATTGGGATGAAAGATATAAGTATGTTCTTTCGTTTCATGTATTTAAAAAATTGCAAGATACAGAATTAGTGTTTATAGGGGGCTCGAAATTGTTAGACATTTGTCGAACAAAAAATTAGCATAACAGTTTACGCGAGAGATTACAAAATAAATATTGCAACTAGAATGGAAATTTTGGTGCTTACTTATACTTCAGATTGTAATAATTTCCATGAACTTAAATAAATTTGTATTTAAAGCATTTATATATTTTTAATGCAATGTTGCATTTAGCCAGTACAAAATTTTGAAAATTTCAACAGTAAAATCACCTAAAAATATTTTTTTGAACAATAAAAAGGAAATTTTAGGTTCAGTTTATACAGACTAACATGAAATATATGTTTTGAAAATTTCATGAAAAATATGTTTTTTAGGTATCCTGCGCGTTATGCCCAAACAACGCCATTTGGAAAATAATGACTTTAAAGTTTCGGAAACGCCACTTCAGCTATTGAGCGGGTATAATTGTAAAAGCCAAAACTTCTGTTCTAATGGGAATTTCAAGGAAACAATTATATCAAAATATTCAGAAAAGATAGGAGTTTAACATCTAAAAAAAATAAAATTTCTTAAATTTTGAATCTTTACGAGTCCTGCGATCACTTAATCCTTTCAGGCAAGGAGTAATTCTATTTATAAACTTATGAAATAATGAACTGACACCAGAATTTATAAACGAATTTATTAGGAAATACGAACTTGCTTATTTTCACGTATATGATATAAGGAAAATTTAAATTAAATATTCTTTGTGCCATTTGTCTGTTTTGGAATTAAAATTAGGTGTCCGTTTTTAAGGGCATCGAACTCGAAAGATTTAATTAGAATGAATCGCATAAATATCTGGAAAAACGCGGCACTGACCAAAGTGGCGTTGCAACTTTGAGACCTCAATTCGAAGCGCGCTTAGTGCAATACCAAATTTAAACTTTGATCAAAGGTTTTGTTTTAGCTACACTGTAGAAATAAAGGTTATTACTACGCTGGATTTAGTTTCATGAAATGCCAAATGAAGTTTAACTATGCACTGCCTTTATTGTCAGTACCGAATTAAATTCATCATAAACAGATAAGGATAATGTTAAAAAAAGAGCATTTTGCATATTACATCGAAATATGTGTAAGAACGCATACATATGCGTGAGAACTGAATATTATACAGGAATATGCGTGCGAATTTTACAAAGCGTCTTGTGTGCGAACAGAATATTATACATGATCAAGTGTAATAATGTTACACAGAAAAAAATGTAAGAACAGACTATTACACAGAAATATGTGTATTTATGTAAAAACAGGATCGATGCTTGCTCTTATGAAAATAGTTCATAGTGCTGTATAGCACTCTATAGAAGTCTTTGTATTTACTATAGAATAGCCCTTCTATAATATACTGTTTCTATAGAGTTTTGAAGATTTCTTTAGAATACTTTTTCCAAAAGAAAATGTTTCTCTAGAATTCCTATGAAATGTTTTCATATTGACAAGTTTTCTATAGATCACTATAAAACTGGTCGAAGTTCTATAGACTAATGATTCTATATGTTTTATTTTTTTTAAATAAAATAAATATATTTTTTGGTCTTTTAAAATTTATGCATAGTAATTTATCTATATATATTTAAGTATTGCGCGGCAGCGCAATACTTATTTATTTCCAGTGTCACTTCTCAATGTTAATTTAACATAGAAAAGCCTATGGAGATGGTAACTTTTTCATTTTTTCTTCCCACCTTTTTGTCCCTGATGCCACTCATTTTTTATTCTTGACTTATTCTAATGATATTATAAATTTAAAGTGTAAAAACGTTCGCCTGACGTCAGCGTCAGAACGAATGGTAAAATGTCTTTGCATATGAGTGAATTATAACCCAGAGAGAAACATGGGCCAATTTTTGTTTACATTATTCAATTATATTTCTTAATAATTCCAATTTTTGCTTTTTTCATTGAAAATCAACGGACATTTTTTTCATAGAAAATGTAACATTTTTACTTCATTGTTGCAACAATTTCAAAAGCCGCAATAATAAAATAATTTATTTTTTTTTAGTTGAAAGATT
Source organism: Maratus speciosus (assembly GCA_963932465.1). Lineage (NCBI taxonomy): Eukaryota > Metazoa > Arthropoda > Arachnida > Araneae > Salticidae > Maratus > Maratus speciosus. The sequence goes on along the minus strand of CAWVRF010000937.1, from coordinate 609,949 downwards.
TTCACGTGAAATATTAAATTGAGCTAGTTTTTCTTTTTTTTCAAAAATTAAAAAGGTGAAAACGGCGTCATAGTGGAAATAAAAAGCATATTTTCAGAATAAGTTTTTGTTTTGGTCAAGTTTATATTTTAGTAAAAAGTTTCTAATGGATAGCTATTTTTACACAGGTAACGAACTTAGTGAGTAATTACATAACTTAATTTTAAAATGTATATTTTTTTCCGAGATGAGAACTATTTATACCCCAAGTTAAACTTAGGTAATAATTTTCTGATGTGTTTACATTACCCCTTGGGAGAGATTAAGGTTTAAAAATTTAAATAAAACTTTTATTTTTTATTTTTTACTGTATCACAGCTATAATATTGTTAAATATTTGTAGTAAGGATTCAACACAATTTACATTTACATTCATAGCGTTCCTGAGTGGGAAATAGGGTATCTAAATTTAAGTGAAGTTAAATTTTTATGATTTGATTATAGATTTTTATGTTCAGATTGGAAGTTTTTGTCCAATCTACCGCAACCTGCATTACTGCAGTGGTGAAACATTTTGAATTACACACTGGTAAACTGCATCCCTCATTGTGATACCATTGTGTCGCCACATCAGAGCCTGATGATGATACTCTCTATTAATTTTGAAATGCGTTCGTCTGAGGGCAGTAGTTTTTGAAAAACTTGACATATTAAACAAAAACATAATTTGAAGAACAAATTAAAAAAACGAAATTTATTTCCTACATTGTTTAAGCCCGAGAAGGGACATATATTAAGTTATTTCATTCAATTAGTTCTACATTTAATGTTAAATTTTTGTAACAAATTAGTTAAGCCAATTGATGATTAAAAAATAAAAATAAAATTCATACAATATGATACTTAAAAAACCCTAAAAAATAGATTCCGTTCAAATGAAATCGAAATAAATGTTAGACTTCTTCCATTTTGAATTGAAAATATTTGTATTGCAGATTTTGTATTATGTTTACGACAATTGTGCATAAAATGATAAGATGCATGCAAAATACAAAACTTAAAAAAAGTCTAAGATTTATTTCGATTTCCTTTGAACGGAATCTAATTTTTTAGGGTGTTTTAAGTGTCATATTGTATGGATTTTATTTTTATTTTTTAATCTTCAATTGGTTTAACTAATTTGTTACAAAAATTTAACATTAAATGTAGAACTAATTGAATGAAATAACTTAATATCTGTCCCTTCTCGGGCTTAAACAATGTAGGAAATAAATTTCGTTTTTTTAATTTGTTCTTCAAATTATGTTTTTGTTTAATATATATATAATTTAAAAAAATATAATTGTAGGTAATTGATTTTGTAACACATCAGTTTAATGTAATAGTACCCCATATACACTGCTCAAAACAATTAAAGGATATTTAAAGTTTTACATAAAATAAAGATATAAACGAATTTTTTTTGCCGAAAATAGAAGAAGAGAATCACAAATGCAAATTTTTCTGGTTTTCAAACTGTGGAGTATGCAAATTTTGAGTTCGACGTCAAAAACGTCGCTTCAGCGGCAGCGAATGAAATTTTACTTTCAACTGGATAAAAGAGAATGAAGACAAGGATGATCGGCATTCAGTGATAGCTTTGTTTCGATGAGTACGATGTCTCAGCGAAGTCATTTGACAGATTCAGAAGCTTTGAGAATTGTTGGTAGGTTAGAAGGGGGCCAAACTCAAGCCGAAGTAGCGCAAGCCATTGGAGTGTCACAAAGTGTCATTTCCAGGATCTGGAACCGTTTTTTGGAGAGTGGATGTGCAGGCCGAAGACCAGGGCAAGGTCGTAGACGGGCAACAACGCCCAATGAAGATCGGTATTTAGCGTTAACAGCTCGGAGACACCGAACCATGAACGCTACACTTCTCCAACAACACCTTCGCTCGGCTACAGGCACCATGATTTCAACTCAGACTGTCCGAAACCGGCTCCATGCTGTAGGTCTGTATGCTCGCCGACCGATGGTATGTGTTAGATTAACATCAAGGCATCGTCGCGACCGCAGGGAGTGGGCAACCGAGCATGTCAACTGGAGGAGAAATGAATGGAGCAATATTCTGTTTTCTGACGAGTCCCGTTTTTCTGTGCATCCGGATAATAGGCGTATTTTCATCTGGAGGGACCGTGGCAGTAGGAATAATCCTGCGTTCGTGCACGAAAGTGTCCGATTTGGCGGTGGAGGAGTGTTGGTGTGTGGTGGCATCTCCATTGACGGGCGCACTGACCTCTACATCATTCGAGATGGAGCTCTGACTGGTCGCCAATATAGGGATGAGATCCACAGACCTATTGTAGTCCCTTACGCTGCAGTAATCGGAGATAACTTCATTTTAATGGACGATAACTGCAGGCCACATCGTGCAAACCTGGTGGAGGATTTCCTTTTCGAGGGAGGAATCGTTCGAATGGAATGGCCAGCGTGTTCTCCAGACATGAATCCAATCGAGCACGTTTGGGACGCTCTAGGAAGACGAGTTTCTGGCCGCCAACAACCCCCACAAACTCTCCAAGAACTGGAAAGAGCTCTTCTGGAAGAGTGGGGCAGAATACCCCAACTCGTCATTAATAGCCTCATTGAGTCCATGCCTCAAAGGTGTTCAACGTTGCTGGCCGCCCGTGGAAACCATACCCCCTACTGAAAATGATTTTCTTTGAAGAAAACACATTCTTATTCTTTTTTTCTCATATGCACAAATTGTGTTTTTTTCCTTTAGTACACAAATGCGCAATAAAATGCATTTTTTCTGCCAAACATGTGTAATTTATTCTCATATAACCTACTATGTCTGTCGACCATGTATCAATCAGCTAAACAGTTTACCAGATACAAAATCCACCTAAAACTGCAATATCCTTTAATTGTTTTGAGCAGTGTATTTAATATCATTAAAATTTAATTCATAATCCTAATACATTGTGATTCGATTTTTAATCTAATAATATATCATTAGAACTACACTGATTTAAATTGTGTTTAATTATGTTTCTTTCTGATGCATTAATTTTTCTTTTAATTTTATAGTCATTTATTCATTTGCTGCTAACCTCATAAAAATATTTATGTAATTTAATAAACTTTATTCACTGATGATAATTCATCTGATTTAATAAACTGTATTCACTAATTGTAAATTTTATTCAAATATTTTAATCTGAAGTATAGAAAAATTTAAATAACTACGTTTCAAGTTTAACCAGAGAGTAGTCGCTTCCTTTTATACAACGCTAGTAGTCGCGTTCGGTCTATTTGACGCCGTTAGCAGTAGGTCGAAAACAGAGGGGGGGGGGGGGGGTTCCCGGTGTTACCAGAAGATCGAAAACGTAGAACATAGGAGGAAAATATGGATTAAACTTTAGAAGATGCATTTTTATAGCAATTATTTAGTTTATTTAAATGTATTTTCAGTAGAAATTTAAATAAATGTTTATAATAACGCTTTTTTCATTCAAAATATGATAAAATAAATACTATTAATAAATATTTTGATTGAATTTCTGATGTTACAATGTTACTAAATACACTGAATTTAGAAATATAAATTTGAATTCATGATCGGTGTACATTGTTTTAAAGGACATAATCGCAGTTGGTTCTGACGGTGCTCCGGCACTAGGAGGCAATTTACGTTAAAATTTTATCATATTTATCATAAGATTTTATCATTTAATAATGTAAATTAAGTAAATAGTTGTATATTTCTGGACATGTTATTAATAAGTTTTATAAATAGATCTATTCTAATTTTATTCCTCACAATATAAATGTATGTATATATATATATATATATATATATAACTTTAAAAAGGCGATGAAAAGTCATTAGCTATGAAATTATAAATATACTGTTCTAACTACATATTTATTTATTTATTTTAACGGTGGTACTTTTTTGTGTATTAAGGGGTGGGACTTTAGAGATATTATGATTTAATCCATTTTTGCAAATGGAAATATATAAATAATCGTTTTCTACTTATTTCGGAATGGGAGCTAGGCCCTTTGATCGACACTCGGGATACGAACTTCGTATATATAAATTATATAATAAATCGTTTATTCAAATTAAATGTTTCATTTAAAAACATTTCCGATTGTAGATTTTAAATCCTGATATGGATTTTTTTTTAATTAATTGATTCGCTGAAATGTTCATTTTTATGCTACCCCTGACTTAATCAAAATAAATATCCAAGTATGCATTTCAATACATGCTATTAATAATGCATTTAAAACTTTTTCTAACAGTACATATAAAACTCATAAAAACACGACGATACCGAAATTCTCTAAATTATAAATATGCAGCAACCGCTTAAGGATAGAATTTTCAGAAGTAGATTTTAAATTTCGAAGTAGATAAATTAGTTTAGAGAATATAACCCGCGAAAATTATTTTACATTGTGTTCAATGGCCAACCGAAATTAAAGTGATGTAGTTCACACTATTATAAATATTCAGTTCTATGTTTAAAAGTAAGTTATAAATGTTTCAATTTATTGTTTGTTAATAATATTCATTAATATATTTAAAAAAAATGATGAACAAACTTAAATTTGTAAGATCCCAGCATCAGGCCCCCACAGGATTTCAGTAATAAAACAATTTGGAAATTGCACATCACACGTGGCAAATGAGGTGCGTTCGTAGTATAGCTAGTTTAATAAATATTTTTTGCACCGCATATTGTACTGAATGCATATTTTAGTACTCTTGAATAAGTCATATCAGTTTCATTTTGTTCGAAAGGCTTAAACATCATTAATATGCACTTGAAATATTTTTTCCCATTGGCCATAATGTAACGGAATACTTTTGACTGTCCCTGTAATTAAACTATACCTCTGATTTTCATAAAATTTGAAATGACTCGACAAAATAATACAACAATTATATAATTAAAATTTCAGACCATTCGTTTGGGTAGTTTTTGTTCTGTTATATGCGGACGGACAGACGGACGGGCTGAAGGACGACTATAGGTGATTCGTATTTATATAATTACGAACGCACCTAAAAACAGATTTGCTGCGACATTCTTAAAAATATATATGTATTTTTATTTACAGTATGAAAATTTAAAAATAGATTACTGTTAGAAAAAAAAAAAAAAATACCAGATAAAAATATACAGTGGCGGTCAAAAGTTTCCGGCCAGCATAAATTTTTTGGTTAATTTGCAAGTATACCCATATGAAGTGGGATCTCAAAGTGATACTTATACATTTTATTGACATAACAGTTAATAACTTATTTATGGAATAAAAATTAAGCATTAATATATTTAATTGACAAAATTAATTGAAAAAAAAAAAAAAAAAAACGAATTTTCTCAAAAGTTTCCGGCCACCTTGGCAAGTTTGGAAAAAAAATGGTGTTATAAAAGAAAATAACAGTGATCAACAACATTTACAATTATTATTTTGTATTTATACATTTAGCAATACGTACTGCGGCGCAGCAACGTGGCATCGATTCAATGAACAGTTGTAGACCATCAATGTTAAATTTTGTCCACGGTTCTTGCAATTTTTGTGAAAATGCTGCTAAATTGGAATATTTATAATTCCACACACGTTTTCAAGTTAGTTTCAAAGTTTTTCTATTATATTCAGATCAGATGATTGGGCTGTCCATTTCAAAAGCGAAGTTTTTTTGTGCGAAAGCCACTGCTTAACGAGCTTGGGTGTATGCTTTTGGTCGTTATCATGATTGAACAAATAGTTGCGACCACAATTTTTCCTCCAGTAAGGCAGTAAATGATCTTGCAAGATATCCTTAAGCATTGCACTATTCATCTTGCCGCGGATTTCAAATAACGGACAGGCGCATTTTCCAGAAAATGCTCTTCACAGCATAATGTGTCCTCCGCCGTGCTTCATTGTAGGAATAATATATCTCGCACCTTATCTTTTGTTTTTAGGTCGTCGGTTGTAATGTTTTTTTATTACTCACAAAAAGATTGAACGTCGACTCATCTGAAAATAGTACTTTTTTCCAGTTTTCACTTGTCTAGTCCCTGTATTCCTTGACAAACGCCAGTCGGGTCCTCTGAATTTTTTACTTATGAAAGATTTTTTAACACCGATTGTTCCATAAAGTTCTACGTCACATAAGCGTCTTGACACTGTAGATAGACTTGTTTCAGCAATAACCATAACACCATAAATCGCTTTTAACACCATAAATGGCGTATAATTGTAGCGGCATTTTTACGCAGGTCATCAACTGCTTTTCTTCTGATAATGCTGTCCACAAGAATAGTCATTTTCCGGGGTCCCCCGGACCGTGGCAAGCTCCAAAAAGCCATGACCATCTTTACATTTTTTTTTTTTTTTTTTTTTTTTTTTATATATCGTTTACAGCAAATTTTCCGATCAACAACTTTGCCGCATCTCACGAAAGGATTGTCCCTTTAGCAACAAAAAAATCACACATTTAGGAACAATAAATTGTTAAACTTTTCATTTTTAATTTCAAATACATTATTCACCTTGATTAATTAACAAACATGGCCAAAAAACACTTTAGCGATAGCAAAAACTAATGAATGACTAATGGCCGGAAACTTTTGCACGCGCGAATTTTGAATTCCCTCACTTTGCATCAAGTATCTTAAGTAACCAATCAAAATGATCACGTGCTCAGAGGTAATTTGCTTATTCCTAACTTTTGGAGCAATTGAACTTTTTCTTCGCTAAAATGTTCTGTCAAACAAATAATAATAAAAAAAAACTAACTGGCCGGAAACTTTTGGCCGCTACTGTATATATATAATATAAATATTAGTTGATTTATCAAAACAAAATTATTTGCATAATTTCTAAAATACATTAGAAAATTCGAATTATTTTGTATATTGTAGAAAATACAAACATATATATGTGTTCTTTGCAGATGTACAAACTACATTTGGAAAAATGTTTTGTTTTTCGATTTTGCTTTGCTGTACAGAAACGGTACATTACAGATTTTTAAAATCGGCCAACCTTTTTTTTTTTTTTTTTTTTTTTTTTTTTTTTTTTTTTTTTTTTCCGATTCCTCTCAAAATTCTTTATCAAGGTCAACTATGAGGAGTTTCGCTTTTGTAGCTTTAAGGGGAACTGACTTAAAGGAAGATATCGAATTTTGGCGGGAAAAAGGTCCACTCACGACTACTGGCGGGTTAATAAATAATAATTTTAGACTTTTAAATATTTTTCTCAAATCTATATTAAAATAAGACTTATTTTTATCACCCCGCGCCCGAAGCCTTGAGATTAATAAATTTTAGCAGAAATCCGAAATGAATATCTTAACACTGTGAAGCCCAATTTTTTAAAAACTGTAAATAATATACCACCAACAACATAAACAGGTAAATGATTAAATAAATAAATCATTTATTTTAATGGATATTTTGTTCTTCTTAAATCGGGTTTTCTGAGTCACAAATGATTTTGGTTTTCATAATTTACACAGTTAAGAATAAATCAGTCTATAAAATATATCTTCTTAAATCTGGTTTTCTAAGTTATAAATGATTTCGGTTTTCAAAATGTATACCGTTGAGAATAAATCAACTAATAATATATATATATGATTTCTATACAATAAAATAACTTCTATACAAATTTAATGATTGGGAACGCAAATTACAAAAGAAACAAACTTGAAATAAAGTAATGAGAGAGTAAGATCTGCGAGCGGCAGCAGAATACGCTAAAAGTGCTGGTTCACAACCGTTAACGAGAATCAAACAGTAACGAGCGCGGTTAGTACTTGAGAGGGTGTCCACATGGAAACAATTGCTTGTTAACGCTATTCGAAAAATTTTATAGAATATGTTCGATTTTTTCTTATAGAATATATTCGAATATTTTTATAGAATGTTTTATAGAATATATCCAAATATTTTATAGACATTCTATAGATATTTCTATTGAACTTCTACAAATATTTATATAGCTTTTGTTGAGGCTGGCTTATTGAAAAATTGGCCATAATTCTATAGGATTCTATAATACTTTTTGTTGTACATTTTACTTATAGAATTCTATAAGAAATTTTTGGGAGAGTTAAAACATTGCTTGTGTAGTAGCTAAATGGTCAGTGTGGAGTAGGGTGTATCGATTTTTAACTTTTTTTTTGTTTCCAAATTCCAAGTTGATAAAAAGTTGCTACTAGACACCACAACTTACCACAAAAAATTTTGGATTTTTAAAAAAATGTTTAGGTCTCCCGCACAAGGCCTAAAGTTTAGAAATTTTACTTAAAAAGTAAATTTTTACAAAAATTTAAAAAAAAAAACCTAAAACACTTTTTTTCTAAATTGCAAGTTAAAATTCCACTAACAATAAGCACAAAAAACGATAGAAGATGTATTTCAAAAACTTAGCACAACATTTAGGTCTCCCGCACAAGGCCTAAAGTTTGTTCATTTTGACGAAACTTTCGTAATTTTTAGTGTAAATGAACCATTTTTTTTTTCGTTAAAAACACCAGACTTAAGTGTATTTTTGTTACAGGAGGCATAAAATGACACAATATAAATAAATAAATATATATATATATATATACATACTACATAAATAATATATAAATGTTGTATACCTTAAAAAAGATAGTTTAACGATGTAAATTGTTTGATAAAGGTGTTGAAATAAACTCTATCGTTATTTGTGATTACATTTGTTTATTACAAATGTATAAAATATTATAAATGGAATAAAATGTAGTATATAAGTACAAAATGTTGCTGATGTATTTTCATAGAACATGAGCGCAGTTTTCTTGTTCTATTTCAAATTAACTGACTTGTTTTAAATATTCGTCCTTTCATCTTCTCTTCAAAACCTGAAACGAAAGTTATATACAGTATTTAAGTAGGCCTACAGATTTTTACAAAATTATAGAAATGATCCCCAATGAATTTCAAATATTGCATGGAAGACAGTAAGATAAAGATGTTATTTAAAAAAATTAAAAATCAAAGTAGTACAAAAAACACTTACTTACATTTTAATCCTTCACTGAGGCTCTTGGTATACTGGTCCATACTGGCTCTTGGTCTCGAACGTAGGTAGCTCTTTACAGTTTTCCAGTCTGGCACAAATGAAACCATCTCTTTCGATCATCCCACACACTTGCTTTGAAGCTTCTGTGACTTCTTTCACAATTCATTCCACAGCTTGAGTGTGAGAAGGAATTGTAAATTCAACCCTTCCACTTTTTCCCGTTTCCGCAATTAACTGTAACTCTTCTATGCTCATATCGGTAACAAGAGGGGGTTCGGTTACTGAAGAGGTTTGCCAGTCAATCATATCTATATAGTCTTTAGCATTAAAATTGATCTGAGGGGGTTTAAATATCCTTACCCCTTTCTTTTCTGTTTCGCGAGCTTTCTGGATTCTCTTATAAGCCAAGACTCTAATATGTTTTCGTTCATCAAACAACATAGCTATTAAAACATGCCCTGGGTGAGCTATGAATGCGTTTCTCTGTAACGTTGCATGGGCGACATGTTTTAGCTCGTCTTCCAAGTAATTTCTGAAATGAATTATTTAAAAAAATTAATGGAACCCTGCGGGATTTTGGGATTGCACTTAATTGAGAACCATGATGGTATGTAGACTTTCATTATGAACTCTACAAGCATTCTCAGCTCAGGGGTCGGATCATCCATGACTACATACAAACGAAGGATTTGATTTGCCAGGGTAAGCCACCTGGCGTGCGAGATGTTTCCGGGGTTTCGTCTGGCCAACTCTTCTGTACATGTACCTATTGATACAACTTTGGATATTTCGTACCGATACTTTTCGTCTGTGCTCAACTCTTTAAGATCAACTTCTGGTATATCGCTTTCAATTGCAACAAAATTGACAACATCGAGATTTTGGCAGCTTAGAAGTTGTTTACCAATAGGCCCGCTAAATGTGTTTGGTCCAGAAGTTGGCCCATCAAGAGCAACCATAATTTTACTAAATGGTAATTCATTCAAATGTAGTAGACACACAACTACCTGCAGTGGCTGTTGTATTTTATTTTCAAATAAGGTGATAACTCCATTTGAAGTGCCTGTGTTTGCTGCCGTACCATCACAACCAATAGCTTTTAGTTTTTTAAGATCGACAGTTTTCTCTTCACAATACTTTACAAGTGATGTAACTATGTCCTTTCCTGTTCCATTTATGGGAGTTACATGACCGAAATACTTGGATCCAGGATCTTCAACAATAGATATGTGTTCTTCCATTAAAGATTTTGGACACTTTTACCAATCTACAATTTCTTTTGTTATGGTTTCATCTTTACGACCATCAAAGTAAATGGCCAACAGATCGGACGTTCAAGTTGAGCTTACTTCTTTACGAGACTTAAGTCTTTCACGTGCTACTTTTGATTTGTCGATTACTGCCTCTTGGTTCTCCGCAGTAACGACATTTAAGTTTCGCAAAAGGGCAATAGCTAACTGGGGTCCAGCTCTACTAGAAATGCCCCTGCGGTCACAAGCTCGTGAAAATAAAGACAAGCACTGTGACAGTTCTTGTTTTAGTTCTACACTTGAAACACTTTTTTTGACTCGTATCAAGTACATTTATTTCAAAATCACTATCTTGACATGATGTGTGAGACATTGAATCATCTGTACTATCACCAGAATCGATGTTATCAACAGATTTTAAGTTTTCATCCTCAGTCTTTTTTACAACTACCTGCATTAAAGCTTGTGACCTAAATTTTCTTTGTAATCGCTTTTTAAGCTTTTTAGTCTCATTTTTGTCACACTCTGCAATTGACATCAATCTAGGACCATGTTGGTCGAGTAAAAACTCGTGTTCTAGTGCCGGGACTTTTTTGTCAATAGAGCAAATACAGTTGCTGAGGTCACATTTGCAAGTACAAATATCAAACAATGCAGTTTCAGTTTTTGACTGAAAGCTAGTTACTGCATCTTTGTAGGAGTTAGGATACTTCCTTTTGGGCCCTGAACACTATTTAATTTTCTGAAGCTGCTCTTGCAGTTTTAAAACCATAAGTATTGTGTTTTTGGTGCCATAAACAGGAATTGAAGCTCTTTTCCATATTTCCTCAAGTTTTAAAGCAGCTTTTAACGCAATTACCTTCTTTGCAGGCTGATGTATTCCCTCTTGTTTCATTTCAATGCGTACGCACTCAAAATACTTTAAAACATCCATCTTGGTTGGCAGAACATTAAACTCACTCACATCAATAGGTTGCCCGATAACCGGCCTGTCGGTAGTTTGTCTAGTTAGATGCGGTTTTTTACTCATAATGAACAACAATAATACTCACTCAATTGATTCTTACAACAAGACTATCGCACTAAAACACAACCGTAATGCTCGCTCGCGGGCAGACGACTACTGACAAGTCTGTGCGGTGATTCATAGGTGTCGCGTCACCGCGGCGCAACAGTCTGGCCTTCCCCCACCGAACACCCCATCGCTTCAAGTTGACGCTTGACGTATTGAAATGTGATTTATTATTTCACTTATTTCAACAATTCCAATCATGCCTAACGAGGCTTTAGTTACATTTAATTTTTAAACCAGCAACAACACAAATATCAATGAACTGAAAAATGTTCAAAAATTGGCTGAAATTTACGACTTTTAGGCCTTGTGCGGGAGACCTAAATGTTGTGCTAAGTTTTTGAAATACATTTTCTATCGTTTTTTGTGCTTATTGTTAGTGGAATTTTAACTTGCAATTTAGAAAAAAAAGTGTTTTATGTTTTTTTTAAATTTTTGTAAAAATTTACTTTTTAAGTAAAATTTCTAAACTTTAGACCTTGTGCGGGAGACCTAAACATTTTTTTAAAAATCCAAAATTTTTTGTGGTAAGTTGTGCTGTCTAGTAGCAACTTTTTATGAACTTGGAATTTGGAAACCAAAAAAAAGTTAAAAATCGATACACCCTAGTGTGGAGCTTTTGAAATTTGCAGCTCCTCAGTTCATATCACTTTTCGGTAAGTATCGCATGATTACTGCAGATTGAATTAAATAGTGAATTTATCCTCTTCATGCAGATGTATCATTGAACATTTTTGATTGAAATTAATATAAAAATATCCGACAAAATACGAATATTGTACTGGCGTCAAAATTTCAATATTTAAAAAAAAATTTATTTTACAATGTACTTATTTATATTCAACATGCTCTACGCATAAATTGTGCATAATATTTTAGGACATCAAAGGAACTCTGACAGAGAGATGGCATGCAGTAAATATAAATATAATTTCGGACGATCATGTTTCATGTAAATTAAGGTTACGCTATTTTGTGGTGATAAAACAAATTTGCTGGAAAGAGAACAAACAAATAAAGCACACGAGTTTGTTCTTCGTGCATTTTTTTTCGATCATAAAAATATTTGTTTAAAATTTACATCCCAAAATTTAAGTTTATGTACTTATTAATACACAAAATCCATCATTTTGTATATTGTATATGAGTGTACTCATACGCAATTTACATGTTAAACTGTGAGTTATCTGATAACATTTTACACACAGCTTAATATGTTACCAGAATACACCGAACAATCTGGATTTTGAAATAGACACAACAACCGAGTATTTGGCAATTTACAAGCTGCTTTACACATGTAGACAAATCTTTTTTGTAACCTTAGTATACATTTTTTAATGTGTGATTGTATGCACTTGTTTTTTACAGATAGATATAAAGTAGATATGAAGGTCTTGAATTATTTAAATTAATATGTATTTTTATTTTTTATTTTTTCGTCAAATGTAAAAATGTTATTGTTTATAAGAAAATATATTTTCAAATAATTACGTTCGTTAAATATAAGAGAAGCACATATTTTCAACCATTGTATGTTTTTGTATGTATGTTTAGAATATTATATATCTTATGATGGATAAATTGTATCCGGTAAGTTACTGTAGTTTGTACAAAAATAACTAAAATAGCAAATATTTCCTGATTTTATCACTTTTCAATTAATTAGAATTCTTTACTAATGAAAAAATAAATATATAATGTAAGTTAATTACGGTATATTATTACCTCAGAGAGTCTCAGTTGATTCTTTGTTTGGCATTGCACAAATTATTAAGTTATATTGTTTTAGAATTAAACAAAGAATGCACATATTCGAGAAATGATGGATTTTTTACATTACTTCTAACGAACAATTACAAACATTGAGAACAATTTTATATTACTTCAGAATAATTACCAATAATCATTATTATATTCATAAATAACATACCGATTTGCTTTTTTCGGTTGATTATTCTTCTAATGATATTCATCTTTACTACAACGAATTTATATGCAATATTAATGATATTTTCTCATTCAACTTAAAAATTATTCTTTTGTTCAAAATAGCAAAATGATCTTATGTCAGCCTCGGTAATAAAGTATCATTAAGATTGCTATTTTCGAACGTAAGCAGTTATTTATGTTATAGTTATTCATTTTTAATAAAGAAAAGATTATTTTATCCTGTCCAAAATTCATTTAAAATCTCGTTATCAGCCATTATTCTTAAGAGCGAAATATCATAATTATTAATATTTTTCTATGTTTCCTCATTACTTTTGTAAGCGGTTTAAAGTATATTCAATTAAAATCATTAAACTATCATCCAAAAATTGTTCATATGCTAACATGTGCATGCTGATATAATTTGTGTCTAATTTTCATAATCAAAGTATGCGTTGCTTTATTGACATAAACAAATAAAAAAAAAATGTTTATGAATATTTAAAAATCAATAACTACTCCCTCTTAGACAATTTTGTATTACATAACAGGTATATTAAAAAACAAAAACAAAAATCAATCAATCTTTAATGCGGTTTGCTATTTAGATATTGTTTTATGTAGAAGTCCTAAGCATACTTTCATTAAAATGCTTTTATTGGACGAGGAAACCTACTGCTTAGGAGAAATTTCTACAGGTGATGATTATGACTGAATGATTATAATTGAAGTTTTTATGTATATATGTGTCTTTACATGACCTACAAAATTTTTCAAAACAGCAGTTATACACAGCACTGTACTTCTCAATAAAATACATTTAGAAATTTGATTGTTTTTTACTATTAATCTTTATAATTATTTCAAAATAAAATATAAAATTTGCACAAAAATTATGGAATTATTTGATTTTAGCGCATTATAAGAAGATAAATGACAAAGTATACAAAAAAATGTATATTTAATATTTTAATAAAAAAATAAAAATAAATAATATTACGAAACACAAATGAGCATAATTAATGTAAAACAAAGAAAAAAGTAATTTTAATAGACAAAAGTTTATTTCGTGGAAAGGTTCGTTTATTACCTGCTTGGTGAGGTTTTAGTAAGGGGTGTATTTTTTCTAACTTGAATGTCTAATATCAACAGTACATGTTTAATTGGTTTTTAGTTGTTGAGATTATAGGAAATTACCAGTCATCTCGGAACATATAATGCTAACGATGCCTTGGTAAACACATCATTGCTTTTATTGACATTATAGTACTTTAAGTAACAAATTTGCACCATATAATTTCAAAGCACTGGTTATTAAAATAAAGTAAAACATCGATATATCTTACATTTGCTATTTTATTATCGATTAATGCGAGACGTACTCCATAGGAACTACAAAAGTCACTATATGCCACAACATTTGAAAAACAATGTTTGAGAAATTGGAATAGATGTTTATTATCGACAGTTTTCAATTTCTTAAAAATATATATTTTTTATTTATTGACTGGCATGAAATTAATATACTTAATAACATATAAAAGCATAAGATTTTAAATATGTAGTTTTTGTATAGATAATTTAGACTAAATAACTAATTTTGAATAAATATTTATTAGTATGATTTATTTACTGAAGTAGACTTATTGTAAATAAAGTTTTAAAAAAATCGTATCACTTCAGACGAAATCATGGAATTTTAGATTTCATACTTAAAAAAAAAAAAAAAAAAAAAAAAAAAAAAACTCGATTTCAAGAAACTTTGTAGAAGCCAACTCTAAGATTAGCACTTTTACACACTAAACAGAAATATTGCACTAGGTGTTTTATTTCTAACATAAGTAAAAAAGTAAAAATAGTTAAAAGGACAGACTTTTGAAGCATTCAATTTTCATCATGAAAATCACGCTTAATGTTTTGACAGCATATCATAATTTTTCGCGCAAACACAAAAAACATATTTTTTAATTTAAATAAATTTTGTGTGGGCAAGCCGATTATGAAAAGTTGACAGCTATTTTTACATTTAGTAGAAAGTGCAAACAAGTTAATTTATAAAAAATATATACATATATGTAACTTTACTTTATTTTACTTTTAAGATAGGGCAACATTGAAACAAAATGAACCACTATTCAAACAATCTTTTTCGATTTTCAAAATTGATTTCCCAACCTATAATAAAAAATTATTTAATAATTAACTATTGATTGGTAAAACCGTATAGGGGAAGGTAGTACACAGTGAGACGAAAACTACTATTACTTAACGAATGGCGACATTTTTTATTCTTTTGAAAATAAATTTTGCTACTTTTTTAGCTACACAAATACGCTACACATTAATGTATAAATAGTTTAAAAAAATTATTTATAAAAGCACAGAAGCAGCATAACGGAGTATCGAAAATTGTCTCACTGTGTACCACAACTGGTACACAGTGAGACAATGTATATATTTTTTATAAATAATACATTTCTACACTTTTTCAATAATTTTCTGTCGTTCATGATTTCTAATTAATATTTCTAGATTTTCAAAATATTAAAAATATGAGCCTCGGGTGGAGAATGGCAGACCTTGTGCTACCTTCATGCAAATTTTCAGCCTCTTACGTTTAGTAGATTTCCCTAGCCATCGCATGCACCCTCCCCCCCCCCCCACCACCACCACCACACACACCCCAGACACACACACACACAGAAAGAGAAAGGGAGAAAAAACCCCTTCTTTTATCAATAAATATTTTTTTTTTTAACATCGGAACCATATAGTAGGTACACAATGAGATACGTCTCACTGTGTACCATAATTGTGTGTTTCACTGTCTACTTTCATTACGATGTGAAACATTGATGCCACATCTGTTACATCTGTTTCATTGCTTTAAAAAGTTTATGCCGTTTTGTTGAAATAGTCTATTATTAGATGTAGTTAGGTATGGTTAAGTAAATATATGTCATATTGAAGGAAATGAACTTTAAAATAGACCTTTATGTAACTTTAACTACTAAAAAATAAAGAATTATTTACTATCTTGTCGGACGAGTAACTGAAGTACCGAAACTATATCCACGTGTTGCAAAAGATGAGGCCGTTATGTATGTGTGCCATCTTGAGAAAAAGTTACAAGTATATGTCAAAGTTGCTTCTTACTTACTGTGTACCATGTCTTAATGTGCACTACTCTCTCCTATATATTTAAATATTACACTCTTTGTTTCTAATTTATATTTTTCTGCTTTTAACCTTTAAAATGTTACATTGTTGCAGATTCACAGCCATTTGACTTATTTTGGAGAGCGTTCATTGGCGTATAATTTATTTAATTATTGTTTTAACTCGTATACTATTTTATGAAACTCATATAATATTCAGCGAACGGAAAAATGCCTTAAAATTAATATATTTATTTACAATTAAGTTTTCAAATGATCAAAACCGTGTATTTTTATCAGAAAACATGAAAGAAAAATCATGCGTTAAGCATAGGTTATGAAACATTTTCGAACACTTACTGAAATCTTTAATAAAATTTCGCTTTTAGGGAAATAAGCTAAATAAGATAACTAAGAAAACATTTTAGAAAACAGATGGAACATTTAAAAATCTGATTTCAAAAGTTACCTTCCATAGCCAAATATGAATTCAAATTCTTTTAAACAGCCCTGTATTTATTCTGTAGGTTCGTATATATACTACGTAATGGGAAAATTTTGTTTAGCTAGGAAACGCATAACAGGTTGAAATTTCTCTATCAGCAATTTGTATTTTTAGATGGAAATATGTTTAAATAACTTTTTTCAGCTCCGCAGATTACCTAGTAACTTTATTACACGCCACTATTTAGCTAAAATTAACTACTGAAATCACATTCCTAGAAATTATCATCCATAGACTGCCGTGTACCCAATTCTTTTCATGGCACTGTATATCATTTTATCTATATTCTACGACCATTTCTTACTAAACTCAATGTCATTCAGCAAACAAATGCATAATACATTTAAAAATCAGTTTTAAGCAATTTACTCTCATATTCAGTAAACTTTGCGAATTTTTTTGTGTAGCCCAGTATATCAACTATAGTATTTTTATACGTCATATACTATGCAAAAATATAGTGAAACTTAAAAGCGTATATTATAATTACAAATGCATTTCCTGCCATCAACGTTATTATACAGCATTCTAATAGGACATACTATCTGAAATCTTTTTGTGTGGCCCTGTAAATGCTACACACTTCCTATTGTACATGAAATAGCTTACAGTACTCCTCAACAACGTATAACAATTTCATTATATATGGACTAGTTTCACTTAATTAAAATAAGACGTAAACAATTCCCCCTATACCATTATGAAACGGAAAACTTTTGTGTGGCCCTGTAGTTGAATAATAAATATTCTTTGCCCTGCGTATTGTACAGAATTTCTATTTTAGTGCACTTCATAACTGCATTTCAGTTTTATTACGTTTGAAAGGGTGTAACGCCATTAAAATTCATTTGGAACGATTTTTGCCCATAGGCCGAATGTAAAGGAAAACTTTTGACTGTTCCTGTAAATAAACTACACATTCTGTAAACTTCATTTGAAATAAGGTTCCTGATAGGGTAAATGTAAAAAACATCCAAAAATTTCAGTGCAATCCGAGTATAAGAGAGTTAGAGCGCGGACAGAGAAACCGAAGTCATACACACTTTTCAAACTTGTTGGAAATTGTAAAAAAGTAACGATTTAAAGCAATAAATATAGAGAAGATTAACCATAATTGAACCGCCACTTTAAATGTACCGCTGCAATTCTGCCGTCAATAACAAAAAGAGACGCCATCTACAGATGAAATCTCACTCATCCGAATGACATCGTTTATTATTTGAAGAAAGACTCGCCATCTATGTACTGTTCTCAGGCAATTAAAAAAAAAAAATCATACAATTAGCTGTTTTGATCTAATTTTTTCCTACTAAAGGAAAGAAAATACTTTAAAACTAAGGTAAGTTGTTATGTTTTCATATACTTATCTAAATTCATGTGTTTATTGACATATTTTTCACGAGGATTTATTTGCTTTCGTTTTTGTTCTTAGTCTTGATATTATATGTTTTAAAAAAATGTAGAATTGCTTAAATTGATCAAAAATTTGAAAAGTAATGAATTTCGAGAAGGCTGCTAAAAACATACAAAAATCCAAGAATCATGAGAAATGCTATATGACTTGCCAAAATCCGTTAAGTCAAAATAAATTGGGAGCCAAAAAACAGCTGTGTTAACATCTTCGTCATATAAAGTGAACCTTGAAATGAAAAAACAAAAAGAAAAAAAAAAGATTAAAAGGAAGCTCTTAAAGTACTAAAACAATTGGAATTTCAAGTTTTTAAAAATAGGTGTTATTCAATTGGAATGAAAATGAAGGATGGGAAGAAATACACACATAATGTAAAGAAAAATTCTGTTGACATAAGTTTTATCTAATCATTCAGATTCTTAAAAGAAAAATCAGGAGAATGCTGATTGGTTTTGCCTAATTTCAAAGAAGAATAAAATAGCAGAAACGACTCAGCGTAGAACCAAATATAGTTCCATGTTGTGTGCGCTGGAATAAAAAATGCATAAAAGAAATCCATGCTTAAATTTTGCATCACTTCTTATGATATTCAAGTAACTAGCAATTAATATATGATTGGATATCTATTCTACTAATAATTATAAATTTTTGAACAAGGTTTGTTTTTGTTAAGATAAAATATATTATAATTTTTATTTACTTCAAATTAAAAACTTTTTAAAATATATTAATTTTCCTGTTAAATGGGTAAAAATGCAATTATTGTATTCTTTCTCGCATTCAATTTGAAAACAGTTTTAAAAAAGGAAATTTTCATGTTAAATGACGAAAAAGGCAATTATTGCATTCTTAATCGCATTCTACGGATTCTTTCTATATATTGAGAATTCATTATGCTTATCTTTATTTTGAAAAGTTTTGAGAGACATGTACTGTTTTATCTTACACGAAACATGCATTCATTGATCGCTGCGTGTTCTAATAATTTTTTTAACTGATTGAATAAGCATAATCTATTGCAATAGATATAAACACGTATAACCCGAATCGTTGAAAATTTAGTTTAAAAAGTGACAATGTGAACTCCAAGCATAACCGATACAAGATGTTTTAAAACAGAAATGAGTTCCTAAAATGTGAAACAATTATGCATTTATCAATTGGCAGTAGAAATGGGCGCATATACAAGAAATTTTATTGGAAGCCATTGAAGTAAAACCGTTGATTCTACTGAAGCTAAAATTAAAGAAGTAAAAAATAAAGGTATATATAAATATTATACAGACATACAAACAATAAATACAATAAACCCAACTGGAGTGAAAAAATTGCCAGAGCCAGGAATCGAACACGGGGCCATGGTAGACAAGACTACTGCTCTAACCACTGAGCTACTCCGGCCGATGCCTGAGTCTGCAATTTCTCACTAATAAACCATGTTGGGGAAGTCATCAGCCATCTATACGACAGCCTTGTACGACCGGACAACGATGAATAGATTTTACTATTACATATACCAAAGCAATACTATACCAATTTTACTATACCAAAGCATTTTTTATTTACTGCGCAAAAAATAAAAAATGCTACTGCCGATTTAAAGAATGTTATTGCCGTGGTTTGCGCCTGGCTAACATAAAAGTACCAAGAACTCTTTGCGATCCGTGCAGCATTTACACAGTTTTATTCTAAAAATTATATTTTAAAAAGGCCGCCTAGCAAAAGAAAAGCGAACCTGTCAGCCTGTAATTGTTATTGTAATTTTACAATATAGGTTTACGAAAGGCAAGCAATCATTCACCATCAATCAATTATTTCATCAATTTCAGGATAATTTATTGATGGTAATGCAAATTGTACATTTCAATGACGGGTTCTGTAATTATAATATTCATGTTTAAAAAACACAAAATATTAAGAAAAAATATATTTTTGTTTTAAAAATAAAAAATAAGACGTAATAGTGGGCTGAAATAATCGAATGAATGTTAATTTTCAAAAGTCTGTATGTGATATCGGCCTTTTTCTTTGTTAAATGAAAATACGCATTTATGAAAAAATTACTGTAGCACAAAAGGAATTTTTAAAGTATTTTTAAGTTATATATTTAAAAAAAAAACTATGGCTACAGGAAAACACACTTCTTTCAGTATTACATCTTTTATTACATGCGATTGTTAAATAACCATTAAGTAATAAATGTTAACTACAGAAAATTGCGTTTCTACTTTCTTTCCTCGAGTAATTACAAAGTTTATAGAGAAATATATACCCATTAAATGCTATTAGACAAATTGCCGCAGGTAGTCAATTGGATTAACTATTACACAAAGGGATACTTATTTTGCATTTTGTCTTATAAATATTTCCTAAATTCTTCACTCGCACAAGCATTATTTTTATCATTTTATATATATTTATGAAACAAAATGAAATTATACCAAAAGGGATATTTTTAATGCTAATTTACCTTTCGTTTTCTTTATAAAAGATGCTCGTTAGCTTATTATTTTCGTTCATTTCGATAGTTTATATTATGTTACGGATTTCGGAATTTAAGTATAAACTTTATTTAATTTTCATTAATTGAATTATACGTTCTGTTATTTTAACATACTATATTTTATATAATAAAATAGAAAATTTTATTACTTAAATAAGCCTAGTTACTTTTACATTTAAAATTTTATCAAAATGTCTGTAAAAATAAAATTATACAAAAAATGGTATATTTTTTATACTCTTTAGCATCCGAAATAAGCATTTTGAAATTTAATCTTTTTCTCTTCTAGTTGGCTAATTATTTATATAGTATTATAATTTTTGATATATATACAGGGTGTCTCAAAAGATCATTTACAAACATAACATGCTGGTCTGTCATATCATGAAGAACAAAATTTGCATAGGAACTTGTGTTCGAAAATGCAAACTGCGACCGCTTGGGGACGGTGAGCGCAGGTGTGGAGGGGAAGAAAGAAAGGAAATCAAAAGAGGTATTAATATAATCTTTATTAAAGAATATGGTTTAATTTACAGAAGGTGTTCAAAATTCCTTTAATTCATTGCAATGTATGCTTCACAACATCGACGCATGGATTCACGGACCCATTCAAAATGGGCAGGTGTGTCACGGACACGTGTCGCCACTTCCAAGATCCTGGCGACGAGAGCCATGTCGATGTTACAATGCGTGGCGATGTTACATGGCGTCTTCTACAACATGGACTTCATGTGTCCCCACAGATAGAAATCCAGGGTAGTTATGCCCGGGGATCGTGGTTTCGACTGGTCCGCCTCTGCCAATCAAGTGATTAGGATATGTCCTATCACTCCATAATACTGAAACCAGATGTTTCGACGTGTAGCGGCTGAAACGTCACCCTTCAGATCCAGCAAGACTCTTTCTAAGAAAATGCGATAGATATTCCCGTTGAGAAAATTAAATTTTCTCTCCTTATCGCTTATTTACCATTACTTCTTGATAACTGTATTCTTTACGCATTCATTTTGGCCCTATACTTGGGTTTAGATCATTAAAAATACCATAATAGTTGTTTATCAGTTACAAATAAAAAGGAACCTTTGAAGCCATCCATTTTCCTAGCCATAGATGGATTTCTAACACAAATAAAAAACATTTAAAATCCAAAATTTCATTTGAAAAAAATCTTTTTCAAAAGAATATACTTTTAAAAGTTATTTTAAATAACTCTCAGAAAAAAATTTTGGAACAAATATTGTATGCATGCGAATATACGTTTGTTGTCATTTGGCAACACCATGAATTGAGTTCCGCTTTTATTTATATTTTTAGTATTCTCTTCAATGAATTTGTTGATTGTTTCATCTTGTTTTTTGTCTATTTTTTGATCAAAAAATTTGTTCTGATAAAGCCTCGTCATCTTCAACATATATTTTAAAGCAAAGACACTAAAAGAAAATGATTAACAGATGAAATATGGAGTGTATTGTCAAGCGAAAGTGGCATTTCTTACATTGACAGCCATGACGATCAACCTTTTGATACAAACCTTCTGTTCAATAACGATTCACACACATATGATGAGACGGATTGTGATTTACAAGCAGATAAATCAGCTAATGAAATGGACTAGAATGTTCATGCAAATGTTGGGATAGTGGATATTCCATCTACATCAATATCAAAAACAGTCAGGTAAATGTAGTGAAAGCTTCAAACCCTTCATCCAGATCCTTCTTCGATAAAGAAGTTTGGTCATGTTTCTCTGCCTGAAAGTATTTTATCATTAAAAATTCCATATAAATATTTTGTGTAATTTTCCACCCAGTAGTTTACGAGCATATCTCTGAACAAACAAGCCTGTATAATGTTCTAAAACACATTCAAAAGCCACTCAATATATACTCAACAGATATAAAAAAAAGTATCTAAGAATTTGTATCTTGAGTAGAGTGGCAAACTTAAAAATCATAAGATTGTTTGGGAACCCTGTCATTGGTTTACCACCAGGTAGTCACACTACGATCCTGAATACATTTGAAAGTCTACTAGACCGGGCGGCGGCGACACGAATGACTACGTCATCGAGTTACGGGATGAAATCATGATGCAGGACAAGATTTTTAGGAGTAGATAAAGGAATGACTGGTCTGCCTTGACATTTCTTGGTACGATAGGCGCAGCAGCGGGCGCCAACTCGTGCACAAATGAAAACCCTATAAACATAGTATTTTACACTACATTGCCATATATACTACTTCGTATCGACTTTCAAGATGAATTAAGGGTTTAGGAAAAGCTTATTAAGAGTACGTGAGGAAAAGACTGATTCGGCATAACTTGGTACAAACCGCGAAGAACCACCAATTCGTTATTTTCACAGTGTTATTACGTCATCGAGTTACGGCTTGAAATTTTGGAAAATGAAACGTACCGATTATTACAGTACTAATATTTCAGTCTGCCTCGTCATATCTTGGTAATAGATGAGCAAAGCGGGGCGCCAATTTTTAATTTTGGCGGTATAATCACATCATCGATCTACGACATTAAAATTTTGCAAATTAAAGGAACATATCAGTACAATAAGAATATTTCAGTCTGCCTCGTCATATCTTGGTACGAGACGAGAAAAGCGGGGCGCCAATTTTTAATTTTTGCGGTATAATCACGTCATCGAGTTACGGGATGAAATCATGATGCAGGACAAGATTTTTAGGCGTAAATTAAGGAATGACCGGTCTGCCGCGACATTTCTTGGTACGATAGGCGCAGCAGCGGGCGCCAACTCGTCATTTTGGCGTCACTATCATGTCATCGAGTTACGGGATGAAACCGGTGCCAAATTAAAGGTGAAAAAAAGTCTTTTAAGAGTATTTTGGTCTGCCTGCGCATATCCTGGTAGAAACCCCCAGTAGACTAAAATCTATAACAAAAAAATACGTCATAATGTACAAATGAAAACCCTATAAACATAGTATTTTACATTAAAAATTAAACATTCCGATTAGTACGATACGAATATTTCAGTCTGCCTCGTCATATCTTGGTAGGAGATGAGAAGAGCGGGGCGCCAATTTTTAATTTTGGCGGTATAATCTCATCATCGAGCTACGACTTTAAAATTTTGCACATTAAAGGAACATATCAGTACAATAAGAGTATTTCAGTCTACCTCGTCATATCTTGGTAGGAGATGAGCAGAGCAGGGCGCCAATTTTTAATTTTGGAGGTATAATCATGTCATGGAGTTACGGGATGAAATCATGATGCAGGACAAGATTTTTAGGCGTACATTAAGGAATGACCGTTCTGCCTCGACATTTCTTGGTACGATAGGCGCAGCAGCGGGCGCCAACTCGTCATTTTGACGTCACTATCACGTCATCGAGTTACGGGATGCAACCGGTGTCAAATTAAAGGTGAAAAAATGTCTTTTAAGAATATTTTGGTCTGCCTGCGCATATCCTGGTAGAAACCCACGGCAGACTAAAATCTATAACGAAAAAATACGTCATAATGTACAAATGAAAACCCTACAAACATAGTATTTTACATTACATTGCCATATATATTACTTCGTATCGACTTTCAACGTGATTTAAGGGTTTACGAAAATCTCATTAACAGTAAGTGAGAAAATGACTGATTCGGCGTAACTTGGCACAAAGCGAGGGGAACGGGGCGCCAAATTCCTATTTTGACAGTACTATTATGTCATCGAATTACGGTTTGAAATTTTGGCGCATAAACATACCGATTAGTACATTACGAATATTTCAGTCCGCCTCGTCTTGGTAGAAGTTAAGAAGAGTGAGGCGCCAATTCTTAATTTTTTTCGTATGATCAAGTCATCGAGTTACGACTTGAAATTTTCGCAGATTAATGTAACATATAAGTAAAATTAGAATATTTCACCTCTCTCAATAGCTTTTCACGACATAACCACTATCCTGGTTGGTTGGTCCATAATGTACCGGGTGAGCCAAAAGTCGTTATAATTTAAAAAATTCATAAAAAATGAAGAAATTATGATAAAGGAGTGCGGTTTGCAAGAAAGGGCTTACAAGGTAGTCGGATATTTTTTAGTAGCAAAAGAAAAAAAAAAGAAAAAAAAGTTAAGAAATAATATGTAAAGGGTGCTGACGACCCGAAACACAATGAACAGGAGAGCTGTTGTGTCGTAGAATCTTCTGGAGGTCATGTGGAACATTTGTTATTGGAAGAAGAAAAAAAATGGAGCGTATTTTTGTTATTTTAGTTATTTAGTTATTTAAGCTATGAGGTATTCGCTACGGCTTTTGCCGGCATGACCTCAAATGATCACACAATTGCGTTATTTCCTTGGAACAACTTTCTTCCACGAGGAAAAAAGTCAGAACCGCGTATTTTTGTGCTCTTTATTGTGTTTCGGATCGTCAGCGCCCTCAACATGTGATTATTTATGTATTTATTTTGCTACTAAAAAAAATCCGACTATCCTGTGAGCCCTTTCTTGCAAACCGCACACCTTTATCATAATTTGTGTCTGTTGTACGAGTTTTTAAAGTTTTAACGAAATTTTTGCTCACCCAGTATATAAAATTCATTTCAAAGAAAAAAAAAACATTTAGTTATATATGCAAACTTTTTAGGTTTTTATCTTAGAAAATATTTTATAGAATTTCAGAATAGTCTTTCAAATATTTTATTTTCAGATTCAAGCACATCACCAAAAGTCTACAAAATATTTCATTATATATATCCTGATATATATTATTATATATTCACGCGTGAAATTTAGGTTTATGACAAAAAAATTCTAAAAACTATTTGAAATATTATGTATCTAAAAAAATTAATGTTTCATTTTGTACTTCTAATTAATGATTATTTAATAATTTAGCATAATGTGACAAATATTTTAAATACACACAATCATAACTGAAGTTAAATTGTATAATTTTCGATTCACAAATTGAACATAAAGGAAAAATATAAATTCAAAGAACTGAGTTGTTTTTAAATGTTATGATTTTACTCGATTGAAAAATTGTAACTTACATATTGTTACTTAGATAGTTTATAAAATTACCATTCAGCAACATTGTTCATATTATAAAATGAAAAATGATATATTGTCAAATGTTAATAAGTAAAGAAATTACAAATCTGAAAATATAATTTTATTTTATTTTTAATTTATCTCAAACGTCGATACGAAGTAATATATATGGCAATGTAATGTAAAATACTGTGTTTATAGGGTTTTCATTTGTACATTATGACGTATTTTTTTTTTTGTTATAGATTTTAGTCTGCCGGGTGTTTCTACCAGGGTATGCGCAGTTAGACCAAAATATTCTTAAAAGATATTTTTTCACCTTTAATTTGGCACAGGTTTTTATCCCATAACTCGATGACGGGATAGTGACGCGAAAATGACGAGTTGGCGCCCGCTGCTGCGCCTATCGTACCAAGAAATATCGAGGCAGACCGGTCATTCCTTAATGTACGTCTAAAAATCTTGTCCTGCATCATGATTTCATCCCGTAACTCGATGACGTGATTATACCGCAAAAATTTAAAATTGGCGCCCCGCTCTGCTCATTTCCTACCAAGATATGACGAGGCAGACTGAAATATTCGTATCGTACTAATCGGAATGTTTAATGTTTAATGTAAAATACTATGTTTATAGGGTTTTCATTTGTACATTATGACGTATTTTTTCGTTATAGATTTTAGTCTGCCGGGGATTTCTACCAGGATATGCGCAGACAGACCAAAATATTCTTAAAAGACTTTTTTCACCTTTAATTTGGCACAGGTTTCATCCCATAACTCGATGACGGGATAGTGACGCGAAAATGACGAGTTGGCGCCCGCTGCTGCGCCTATCGTACCAAGAAATGTCGAGGCAGACCAGTCATTCCTTTATCTACTCCTAAAAATCTTGTCCTGCATCGTGATTTCATCCCGTAACGCGATGACGTAGTCATTCGTGTCGCCGCCGCCCGCTCTATACGTCAATTTTCCCATCTGAACGATAATACATTGTCTAATGGGGAAGATAAGTTATTCGAGACAAATAGTCGGTACCCTGGATGGAAATTCTTATAAATTCCCATGGAAGAATATATCTGTGTTTATGAGCAAATAAGTGCGACAAAGGCTCGTCACCACATGAAGCAGTATATCTACCCACCGTCCCCACTAAAAAAAACTCTCATAGATATTGTTTTAAATTGTTATTTTTCACAGGGGTATCAAGATTTGCGTATAATTTTGACATTTATTGCGAAAAAAAAAAAAATACAACGAAATTGCCAATTGAGCATGACCACTTGAAGGTTAGCGTTTGAGTCAATTCTATACTAACTCATCCAGTTGATGAACCTGTAAATCGTGAACTGTATTTTGATAAATATTAAACGTCAGTGAAATTAATGACAATTTTAAAATCAAAAGTAATTTCGTGCCTTGAAATAATAGCAAGAGACAGCTGTAAAATTCCACCCGACAGTTATTAGAAAAAACATCAGAGAAGTATCGTAGAGTACGCTTCATGCATGGTGTTGCCATTAAGCAACCATTTAAAAAAATCCAAAATACGGAAAAATATATGAGTGATCATTTTTTCAGTATTTTTCCTTTAATGTATGCATATTAAGGAATCAAACATATTTTTTTAAAGAAAAAATAAAAAAGCATGCACTAGAGGGTTAACATGCCATCGATAATACCATCTTAAACGTTAACGGCAAAGCGTTCTTGACGTACATGGGAACGTGTAGACCTTGAGTTTACCTGCGCCCATATGTGCATGTTTTGCAGGTTTAGGACGCCGTCCTGTGTAAAACAGGATAAATTCTAACACAGAATCCACGATGAAAAATCTGGCTGTCCTACCTGTTGTTATGCGAATGCAACGCGTTGGGTATAGCGGTCGAAGTTCGCGTCTTCGAACGCAAGTTCCTATTTAAATCTTGTTTAGCATGATATGACAGACCAGCATGTTAAGTTTGTAAACGACCTTTTGAGACACCCTGTATATGTATACTAGTATATCCAAAATATTCTTTTGTAATCTATTTATTAATTAAGGAATCCTCGAATGCAATATTGACAGAGTTATTATTTTTTTTAAATGTTGATATTAATCGACATGTTTTATAGTGAAAAAAAAAAAAATGCTAGAAGAAAAATGTATAGGTTATAGACCTATTTATAGATTGCATAATATGTATAGTATAGCAAAGTTGATGAAAAGTAAATACGAATTAACACAAACTGAATTCAGTTTGATCTACTTTACAACTGCGTGCTAGGCATGTTAATTTATGTGATTTTTTTCAGTGTTTTATTTTATTTTTTTTTCATTTTTTTCTTTTTTCACGATACATAACAATATACCAGCATGAATAAAATAGAACATTTCTGTAAAATTTTCCCCCAAAAGACGGCATAACTTTTGCTTCTTTTTCTTTTCCAGATAGAATATTAATAGAATTTCCCAATTGCGTATGTATTTGTTGTTATTTAAGTGTTTTTCCTGTTACATGTCCTGTTACATTTCTTCTATGTAGTTAGCTATATGGCCAAAATAAATTCCAACATTTTTTTTTCATATGGAATAATATATGTCTATTTTAGTCCAAACGTATGGCATAATTAGGAGGTTTTTGCACTCAAAAAACCACAGGTAATATTTATATAGTAGGTGATATTTTTGAATTGTTTATCTAGTCCTTCACAATTAACGTTACACAGATCGGTTTGAATAAGGAACATGCTATGGAGTGTCTAAGTTTAAATATAATTTTAATTATTGAAAATATCCCGTGTCACTGAAACTTTATTAAAATGCATAGTTTGTGCAATTATTATTATTATTTTTATACACTCAGAAGTTTCGGGATTAAAAAAAACTCACTGAATTCATGCCTACAAATATGGTACATGCACAAAATCTTTATATTGTCATCCGTTATATATCTTTACAATGTAGAATATAATATCGGTGCAAAACATTAAATAAGACAATAGTAAATGTAATATAAAGCAGGAATTATTTTTTTTAACTTATTAGAGATACGTAGAGAGAATGGAAAAGGAGTCTACACACTCCTGACAGAAACTCAAGCTTTATATATTTTTAAGTTTACTGTATCCTTATATTCACTCCTACAAACACCATTTCTCACAATCAGTGAAATTCTTTCTCAGTGGCTTGGTAAACAATCCATTTCTGAAAATTATATCAAATTTGTATATTTCTGCATAGCAAAGGGAAATAACACTGAAAAAAGTGATAAAATTGACCTTGAACTACGCACTTTGTACCTTTTATACGATTTCATTTAATATAATTAGACTAATCCCTCTGAGGGAAGTCCTAGTGCGGATATTATACAAAGCGTCATTGAATTCGTTACACAGAAAGGAATTACACTTTCAGAACTGGTTGCTGTTGGTTGTGATGGACTGAAATTTAATGTTGCGAAGAAAAATAACGCAATTAGACTGCTTGAAATCTTTGTTTGTCATAAACTTCACTGGGTTGTATGCTTATTGCACACTAATGAACTACCTCTTCAACGCTTTTTACAGAAGATTGACGGAAAGACATCTTAGCAACACCTGTTTTCCAGAACAATAGGAAAATTTCTGGAAACGTGCGAAACCGTTGTTGTGACACGTTTTGTTGCTATTCCAGTTGCTCTGCCTGAAATTGATAAAAAAAATTACCCCAGTGCAGACCAAAAATATCTCTTCGCTATTTCTAGGGCAGTATCCTTGGGGGAGTGCCTTCCAAATTTAGCAAACAAAAGTCCCGGAACGATGTCTCATTCAAAATGGCTCACTACAGCCAACAGAATCCTGCGCCTATACGTGCGGACTGCCGAACCAATAGAACGTTTTAAGCTCCGAGTAGAATATGTCATGAAAGTTTATGTGCCACTCTGGTTTGAAATAATGAAAATTACAGGAGCTACTCACAGTACACGTCACATGAACTGAATGATTAATAAAACCTCATTCTTGTCAGAATATTTTAATCAATCGTTCACGAAGTTAATGGGAGGAACGCTTATTTTGTTCACTCTAAAAATATTCTGTTGGCAAAGCTGTTAGATGAACTATCGCATATTCAGGAACTGGGCCTCAAAAGAATACTGAAAGCATGAAAAACTGACTAGAAGGGGTAAATACGCCAGTTTGGTCTTCCAAATATAAATTTCGAAGTAGATAAATATTTTGAGATGATTCATTGGGTATACACCTTTCGAACCACCAGCTATCATGAACTTCAGTGATGAAGACATAGCAAATGTGACCGGAAACGGTTCAGAATTTGAAATAGAGAAACTCTTTGTCATCCTCAAATAGTAGAGATTCATGTGCGGCTGGTGACACAAGCATCATTGGTAACATGTGGAACAGAAATCATGGATATGTAGATTCGCAGTGGAATCAAGTCACGAAATGAACTCCAAAAGTTTGACACCAAAGTTGATTTTTTTGGCTCTCATGCGGAATCCAAAATGGAAGACCGATCAAAGTAAAACATTTTCCTGTCTCTTTTCAATAATTATAAGTATTTTTAAGTCAGTAAATAAAGCTATTGTAAAAATTAAAATTAGATAAAAGAAACTGATTTTTTATTAATTTTTGAGTTAATATTCCTGTTTTGTCACCCTGTGTGGAACCTGAAGAAGATGAGTGATTGCGCTGTGATTTTTTTTCAGTGTTTTTTCGCGAAAGTACACCATTTGTTGAGTCAGGAAATCTTAAAATAAAAAAAAAAAAAAAAATTGCCTTTTTCACTTCACCCTAATGTACATATACATTAAGGAATTCAAATTACGGTAGCTATTTTAATGTATACTTATGATGCAACAAATGCATTTTAAAAAAGTATAATAACGTATTTTTTTTTTCAAAAAAGGGCCTGAAAACAAAAATACAATACAAATTCGCTTTTCTGCCTTTTAATTAATAAAATTCACGGTTACTAAAGGATAAACGTATGGATATTAATACCGGCATAAGAAGTTTTCCAATTTTGTCACTAATTAAAAATAAGAACTACTTTTTATACCCTTTTAGTGGAATAAAAGTAGGAAAAGTATTGAATTTTATTTATAGGAATGTACGGAGACTAAAGTGGATGCACTCAAGATATTTTGTTCGCATATATATTTCTGTTGTATTTATTATAGTGTGTTCCTTCTTTTTTATAGCATTCCATACCACAAACGAAAATACTTCTTTTCCGAGAAAGCTTGGTCCTTTACCTTTAAAATTTTCAGAAACCAATATATTTTAGAGATTTACAGTATCTCTTATAAAAACAGAGTTTATTTTACTGTCTCTTACTTTTAAAATATGTTTGTGTAGTTTATTTATCTTTGTGTTTTGTAATCATTTCGTCAATCTGGAATATATATTTTTCAGTTGGTCAGGCTGTTGTATATAAACGTTCGTGATTATATTATATTTTCGTAGATAAAGAAACATTTGTTATTTTTGCAGTGTTATAGATATTTCAGTAGTTTTTTTTTTTTTACAGAACCGTAAATATTTCTTTTATTACAATTTCAAAAACGCTTTGGTAAAAATCGTACACTATATTTATTACCTGTGCTTTATTGACATTGTCATGTTCTTAACTTCTGTTTTAAGTGTTTTGAAATGTTCCTTCAGTGCAATAGATATTTGAGGAGTAGTTATATTTCAGAACCGTAAATATTTCCTTTATCAGGATTTCAAATATCTCTTTTGTAAACTCACACGTTATATGCTGACCTGTGCTTTCTTGGCATGTTCTTGTGTTTTAAGTATTTATAAATATTCCTTATACGGTAGAAGTAACATTATGAGGTATGAATGAAAATAAATATGTATATATGCTTATTAATATTAAGTCAGTAATAGATTTGTAATACATATAACTAAATTAGTTTTATTATTACTAAAAATATTACTTTAAATTTAATATGATGTAGGAACATTTCGAACACATTTGGCGTGATACGTATAATAGATCGTTTAAAAGTGATATGAATGTTACCTTTCTGAAATTGTCGTTCTAATATGATAAAAACTAAATTAAATACTATATAAATAGTTAAAGCCGAATCATATAGCCCAGCAATCATGTAAACTTTCTGAAACAGTAATAAAATGTATGGGGTGAAATAGGTGTGCTTAAAACTATATAACTTTCTAAATAGTTCTGAGAAAGCTGAGAGTTGATATTTTGGGAATAAATCCATTCATATTATTATTAGCCGTTTTGTTTCGAAGTACATTTTCGATTTTATGTAAGCATGGGTAATTAAATATATATAATAACGTTTCTTACACAATATATCATGCTTTATTTTCTTTTATTTACCAATTTCAGCCGTTTTGAACAAAATGTTATATACAGAGAACGAATCAAGCAAACTTCAGTGACATATTAAACTATTAATTCAATAATTAATTAAAGAAAATGCAACAATCAAACCACATTGATAATGTGTTTGTGACTGACACAAACATTTGTTACTAACCTCAGAAAGAAACTCCAGCCTAAGATCACCATCGAAGTATATAAAGAAATACATTTTATCTCCATATAGGGAAAATTTCAAAAAAATATTAATTCAAAGTTTGGTCTAACAGATATTTCTTTATTATTTACTTGGTGGCTCTGTTTCCCTCGCCCTTAGTGTGTCAACCCCCAGTCATTTTATTTGTATGTCTGGGATCTGTTGGTCTGTATAGTGCTCTACAAATCTGCCTGTTTCACTATTCGTCACTCTACCGTCTTTTTACACATCTATCTGGCTGTCTTTCCGTCTCAGTACAGAAGTCCATTCTATACTCGCTACCCATCTGTATTTCTGTCTGTCAACCTGTATGTCTACTGTCTCACTAATAGTTGGTCTATCTCTCTTGCAATCTGTCTCTCTGACAATCACATAATCCTTCTGTCTGTACAATTATGTCATCACGTCTCTCTACCAGTCACGCTAGCCTGCAGATCCGACTCACTACACGTCTCGGTACTCCACTCGCCATTCGTCTCTTTAATATTAATACCTATCAAGAATATACATAAAATTAAAATTTGTATTTCATTTTAACCAATTAAAATAGTCTCTACACTACAAAAAGTTTTACTTAACATTTTGAAATGGGATCTTTCCGGAACACATGCTCAAGCTTGGGATATGCTGTTCCACACCCTGTGTAGAGATTAAGAACTCCTTACCTTCATATATTTCATACTTGCTTTAATGCTGTAATTGTTTGCATATTTTTCTATTTATATATGTAAGCATGGTATTTAATACATTTATTTATTTATTTTTTTTTTTTTTGGGGGGGGGGGGGGTAACTCTACGATAGATGGCCATAGAAGAAAAATGGCCAGTCTAAATATCTCCGAATGTTGTCACGGATTTCAATGTAAATATTGTTCATATGAAATAGTTCAACGAGTTTATTTATTGCGACATGCACTTCTGTTTTTCGATTATAAAACGTAAGTGTAATTTTAATATAAATCAAATAGGTGGTTGAATATATATATATTTTTTTAATTAGGTATCTGAATGTTTTGCAGTACGTACGTTATATGTATTTTTTACTATATGGACTTTTAAGGCACGTATATATCTAATATTTACTTCTAAGACTAAAACAAAGACGTAGAATGGATATTGATGCTTTAAATTTGGCGATCATCAGTCCTTCAATTTCAGGACAGATGGCCACCTTTAATCAATATTTCAAAATTTTACTTAGCGATGATTTTAACTAAATATAATTAAAATTAAAAGAAATAAATAACGTATACGTTTATAAATATATTATTTGATATAATTATTTAAACT
This sequence comes from Maratus speciosus, assembly GCA_963932465.1. Taxonomy (NCBI): domain Eukaryota; kingdom Metazoa; phylum Arthropoda; class Arachnida; order Araneae; family Salticidae; genus Maratus; species Maratus speciosus. Next base: position 576,241 of record CAWVRF010000937.1, on the reverse strand, counting down.
TTAACTAATATAAATATTTTAATAATAATAATAATAATATAATAAGACCTAACGATTTATTTGTTTCAGAAAATATTCAAACACGTCGGAAACTTTCATAACCGAAACTGATAAAGTTGATAAACAAATTAAATTAACGTAATAAATCTACAATTAACTCGAGAAAAAAAAAACAGTAGCGAAGAAAACGAAATATATTTAAATTATCAAATTATACAGATCCCCAGTAAATAGAATTGAATTCGGACCATTCTGTTGGTTGTGCAAAACATTGTATCACATCCAAAAAGAATATCTGGATACAATGCATAAGATACCTGAGGTGGTTCTATGAATCATGTACAAATTATCAAGACCTTTGCCAAGCATGTGGTAAGATTTTACGAAAAATGAAGTATTGAAATTATACAGCAAATTTTGTTTATTCGAGTTTTCTTCACTCATTTCCCATCATATAACTGCATCTTTATAAATTGTTATATGTTTTTCATGATTAACTATATGAAATGTGTTATTCTTGTTTCTATTTAAATTAACTTTTACTTTCTTGTATGGGATGGCCATCTCTCCTCGGCTTTTAGAAGAGATGGCCATCTGCCATGTAAATTTCAACTTTGTTTAACACTTTTTGTTTTCAATATTTAATTATTTTTTGCGCAAAATATTATGAGTACATGTATAAGAATTTTAAATATGCATCAACATTTCTTGTATTTGCATTCTAAGAATTTTTATTTCGTTATTTAAAAACTATGGCCATCTATCCTACAGTTACTCAATACTCTACTACTAATAGTTACTTAATTGTACAATTACATTATTCTTTTAAAGATTTTATTTCATTGAGTCACATATCAAACATTACAAAAATATATTTTTTTAAACATTTCTTGGTTGAAAATGCAAGCTTTCGTCAATAAAATATGATATAGGAATGGCACAAAACTCTAAAATGAATGAATTCTTATAAACCTTTATCACGTCTTAGTAGCTTTTTTTTCATAAAAGAGTCTTGTAGTTTTATTGTTTGTTTTCATAAATTTTTAATACATAGACGATAAACGCGCTGTATTTTATTGAGTAGATAAAAACGTTTCGTTTTTCTATGCATTATTTTTCTCCAAAATATTTATTTTATACTTTAAGTAAATATTTATCGAAGCGAAACATATGTTTACCATACTAATGTACGATATGAAGGAATGTGTTTATAGTAAACAAAAAACATACTCAAATTCACTTTATGCCAATGAAAGCAATACATGTATCCTAAGCAGAAAGCTTTTTTATTTTATCCTACGCGTAGCATTTTAGTTCTTTGATTCTGATATATGAACATTTATTTATTTTTTAATATGTACCTTGATTTTTATTAAATATTTTTTTAATTATTTTATTTTCGTGAGTGCCTTTTTTAGAACTAAATTAATAGCTAAAAATCGTACTCATATCTGTATATTGAACAAATGATTCCAAATGCAAGTGGAAAGTTGTCTAAATAGGCAGCCTCAGAGAGTCATATATACGCGCAAACACACATGTACACAGACAGTTCTACATATATACATATAAATTGATTTATCCGTGTATTGGGAACTTTTTGTGAGTTTTTATATCCGTATCTCCTGTATTTAGTTTTTATATGAATAACATTTAATTTAAAAATATTATAAATACACAGAGAAATTGACTTAGTAAATCTTTGTTTGAAACATTATTCTCTTATGTGCATGAAAACTATTTATATCAGTTTGCGTCAAACAGCAACCCGACTATAAATGGTTGACATGACATCGCGGTGCTTAAGGAGTGCCAACGCAGCTTGCAACGCCGCCGCGCGAAACCTCCAACTAAATATGAATGCGAACTAAGAATGAATTTCGAAACAATGCACGGTCTAAAAGTATAATTTGGAAGCTCTGATGGAGTGTAGAGGGCCATTCAAGAGTTGGAAGCACGAGGTTAAATATAACGTCCATAAAAAAGGGGCGCATAACACATCCAAGATTTTTTGGTTGCCCTATACTTCGATGTCACTTCACCAACTGGCATCGGCAAAAAACGGAAAATGCAAAGACAGTAGGGTACCAACGAGCATAGAAAGCTATAGCATAAGGTAGCCAAGCCTAACTAACTTTTCTAAGAACTTATAAAAAAAGGGAAGGGGGCACATATCTCACTAATTTTGATGTCAAGCCTAGTGCGCATTACAGGTCGCGAGTCTCCCGGCTTTCACACAAACCGTTTAGCCTTTAAAAAGGCTTTGTGTTACTAGACATCGAAAGAATACCGCTAATGCAATTTGCATTTTGGCATTGACAGTGATCGAAAATGGGGACAAGTTAAGATTAAAATTAAATGCTACAAACAAAAAATCAACTTCAAAATTAACTAAAAAACTGAGGTATGAATTTTGTGACCGGGATGCTTAAGCACCGCCGGTCGACTGACCCAAAATGGGGGGTGTAAATGTATAAGTGGCCGGGGTGCAGGGAGCAAACACCCCAAGGCCGGCGGGAAAAGGTAGGCAGAGCCTCACCTCTCCCTGGTGGAAATACCGAAAATGCACGAAGACAAATTATAATTTTGAGATAAAAGTAACACGCATACATGATAAACAGTGAAGAAAAGGGAGTTCCAGAATATAAAAAATGAAAATAAACTAACAATTAAAGTAGGAAAGTTGAAGTGCGTGGCTGTTATCAATAAACAGTGTGCTGCATGACGTGACGGGGAAAGCCAATACTACATAAAAGTTTCTTTCAATCTAGGGAAAAGATAGAATTTAAATAGAAATAAAAGGAAAATAGAAATGAAATTAAATATTTTTGTAAATTATTTTCTTATTTAAATCGATTTACTGTTCAGGTCTTAACAATTATCACTTGATAAATTAAAGCTTATTAAATAAAAATATTAATTATACGTTATTTGCTAAATACTTAAAAGAAAATGTTTTAGGAGAAAATTTTTCAACTTTATTTTTTGCTTTAGCTGGTGTTGTTTAATTACATTTCATGTTTACGTCAAGGACATGCTAGAAAATAAATTATAGGAGTTTTTTTTATATAAAAAAACAAACAAAGATAATTAACAGATGACAAATTCAGGAAAACGCACTTGAAAACTTCTCATTATTTAAATAGAAATTAAAGAATACTTTACTTGTCCTCTTACATTAATTTTAATTTTACATATGCATGTTTTTTTTTTTTTTTAAGTAATGTAGAAGGATTTTTTTTTAATTTCTTAAAGCTTTTTCTATTTTGAATTGTGTTATACATATAATGAACGTATATTTATTAATTTCATTTTTCAATAAAGCATTGTATAAAATTTAACTCTCTAAATATATTTTTACGTATTTTTATAAGGAAGAAAATACTCATTTTTTTTTATCAATCCGTAGAAAATACCATTTTTGAATGTTGCAGAAATAAATGTATTATTATGTATCGCATAGTTATTTTGTAGGATATTTGGCTAAATATAATAATAATTTTATGGAAAATCTTGTATTTATATGTTTCATATTTGTGAATAGTATGCATATTTTTTGTACTTTCATTTTAAAGGAAAAAGTAAATAGCGCTTTATTTGGTTTTTATGTTGTGGCTGATGCTTCGGTCCGGTCACCTAAATAAGTCGCCCGAACACGGAGAATAGTTATCAGTAATAAATATTTGTTTAAAACTAATAAAAAATATAGTTGCCTTGGGGCAGGGATGCTAAATTATCAAATATGAATATTATTATTTTAACACAACCATTCTGATTGGTAAAGTTAACATGCGAATTGAATTTTTCCAACTAAGTGAAAAAATATCGGTTAAGCAGTTCAGCATTTTTTTCTGAGTTGGAAAATTTCAATTCGTACTAAATATGAATTTGAATCTCCATTAATACACTGAGTGTCATTCAATAAATTCGAATTTTAACTTGCCTAAAATGGGCTACTATAATAGTTCTCATGCAAAAAAAGGAAAGTTCACCTCTGGTTACTAGAAACTCTGAAAACACCTAAAAACAATGCACATGCCTCAGTTGGATAATCTAAATCTGAACACAATTGAATTTGGGCGTCATTGTTGATGACATGTTGCTCAATAAAACTCAGAAAATCCTTTGAAGATCGACGAGAGGATAGGGCTAAAAAAATCAACGTTATTCACTGCAACCATAAATCTTATACTAGCCAGCTGATCTCAGAAATCGCGTAATCGTATTACTCTGTAAAGTAACTGGCTCAATCGGATTCAAAGAGTTTAGCATTTTCAGTTATTTTCTTAAAATGTAAATTGTATCTGAGTTTTAACATTATATTTCAGATTATTTTGTTATAAAATGACTATCAAACTTTTTTTCTAGTTTTACTTTTTCACGCACGATTGTTAGAACCGCGTTCATAAAAAAATTTAAAAATCATTTATTCATTGGATTCTTTCATAAAGAGTTTAGGCACTGCAATAAAGTAATTTATTGCATACATCCAAAAAACAATCTATTCCCAAAGACAAATTATTACAGAACTTCAAATTAAATATTTATCTTTGATTCCCATCTATATAATAATTTTCAGCTTTCTTTTTCTTCATCATTTCTTATACTCCCATATTATTTATTTTTATTTACGGAAAATTATACGATTATTATAGTTTCTTTCTCAAAATTTATATTGTAATCGAGTTTAAAATTAAATCCTAGTTTCTGTTTTCATAGCTTGTATATCGAATTTATTTTAATCTGGTTTCTTGACGAATAAGCGATAATTTATAAAATCCAAAGTGTCATATAGCATTAAGTTTAAGCAGAGGAATAGTTGAATGATTAGCGTATTAGATATGTTAGAGCAGTGAGAATATATTATTTTAAATATTCATAATACCCATGTACCATAGAGGAATTTAAATTCTGCAAATTTTTAAAAATAAATCTCTAGACGTAATTTTATTAGAGCACGATAAAGAATAATATTTAAAATAATTTTATATTTGAAAATATACTTCTAAAACTATTTTTTTTCTATTAAGTCATATATAATTGATAAGACTCTGCTTATTTTTGCAATATAGAATTTATTTTTTTTCAAATTTTTCAAGTATCGTCATATGCGCGATGATAACACATTCTTGTAAAAATATCCACGTTTATTTCAGCTTCATCCCTGCCTCTATTTTAATTTTTTATCAGGACACCGTTCCTAACACAAGTAATTATTATTAATTGTTTTCATTTCACCATTTTATTACTATATATATATATATATATATATTCTAATATATAATTGTTGCCGAGTTTAAAGTTTTTTTCTAATACCACTGAAATATAGTAGATATTTTTGTCTTAATTAATTTCAGATTTCGGCGATTAATAAAGTGAAAATTTACTATTAAATTTTAGTGGTAATATTACATGTCCGTAGCTATTCTATATAAGTAATTATACAATTACTGATTTTTAGTTCTTTGTAGATGATATATTCATTTATCAAAAAAATTATCAGATTTATTGACAGCGTTTGACTAAATATACCTTTAATATATAAGTGCAATTTAGGTCTGGTTTTAATTTTTATTTTTGTTAAACATACCAAAAAATGTTAAGTTAAGAAACGTAGTAACAATTTTTGCAGGTGCCGGGACAAATTTAGTTGAAAACTTAAAGAATTATCCTTGTATCATCTAATGAGAATAATTTCAGTAATAATCTAATGATACTGGAAATTGATCAGATCCCAGAAAATGCCCCTTGATAGAAAAAAAAAAAAAACTATATAAAAGAAAGAAATGTACTAAATGCAATAAATTTTTTAATCGTATATTTTCTGGTAATCATTATTATGATTAGGTAAAATTATTTTTAAGAAGAGAAAAAATAAAAGAAATGATTTCGAATTGATATTTTCATTAGTTCTTTATTTTACCTAAGGTGTAAAATTTCAATTTTGTATTAAAGATTTGCATTTAATCTATGATGCATGAAAATTTAAAAGTGACATAAAATAGTGCACGAAATATTCTGCTAGCACTAATGAAATGGTTTTAAATAATTACGTTAAAATTTATTATCACAGGGCACCATTTTAATTAATTTTGAAATATTTAAAATTTATTTAAAATTTCAATTGTTCCATAATTAAAATGCAGCTTTTTTATTTAAATTTCATTTGAAACCTAAAATTAATGAAACTATATTTTCTTAATGCATCGGCGATTTATATATACAATATGTGGTTTAAAGCATGTAACCAATTTGTATCAACAAAATTATTAGTGTTATGAATAATCTAGTATACTATTTAAATGATGTTTCGTGGATAAAAAAACAATAAATTTGCCCAATCTCCAGATTTTACTGATATGGCATCTTTTATAATATTTTTAAAGAATTATTTTCACTTAGCAACACATGTACACCACGTAAAGGGTAGAACACATTAAAAATCTGTCCAATTTGCAAATTTCATTCATTCAGAATTTTTATTACATATTTATATAAAAATTGTCATCCTGCTACTCATCTTTTTTACATACTACTGGGGAAACATTAAAACTCTGCCTCATCTGCCTCTTCTCTTTAATGATTCAGCAATTTAATTAGATATATCTTATAATAATTCCCAGTAAAAGCTCAGTTTCTCTTACCCAGATCTGTGAGAAACATTAAAATCTGGCTTATATAGATTTTAATGATATATATATTTTTTCTTATATATATTTTTATAATTAATTTATTCCATCAAACAATTTTCGCAAAGTAATGTTTGAAAAACATTAAAGATACACGTCATGTGTAGGTAATGTTCATACTTCTGCACGAAGTGTTTCAAAAAATATATACTGTTAAAGTAAAAATGATGTATTTTTTCATTTGCCTTAGACATTCTGTCGCTTTCGGGAAATAGGATACAAAGACATCCTTCTGATACATTTTAATATTTTAAATTCTCGATACTTTATTTTATGCTAAAATGATACATAAACATTATCTACCCAGTAATTTTTGTAATAAACGTGGATAAAGATGCACAAGCTCTCTGGACAAACAGTTTGAAATTCATATTTATTATAATAACTATACAAAATTTAATTGATTGTAATGATTTTATTTTCATTTAACAAATGAAAAATTTATTATTAAATGGGGAATTTTAAGTGTTCCTTTCGAACTGCAAATGCCGTATCTTTTATTGTTTTCGTTGATGTAATATATGTGTGTGTATATATATTACTTAATATACTGTTGCAGAACATTATTTTCTCTAATACAAAAAATTGTCTGAAAAAGTCAATGTACTTTCATTGTGACACATAATAATAAATATCACTTTTCTAATTAGTATTAAATCCATAAAAGTATTTTAACTATGCATAAAAATATCTTAACAATAAATTTTTAAATAACGGTATTAAATAGATAAATTAAAATAAAAAAAGACATAATAGAAATAATCACTAACTTTACATTCTAATTACCTAACAGCGTAGGTTCATTGCAATGCGGCAAACAAAATACCGTCTGATTGATAAAAAAATGGTCAATTTCCAATTAGCCTCATGCTTTACACGCTATTTGCAAAGAACCCTGAAATCCGTCAGACTGGATGAGAAAAAAATTATTTTTTTCCGATTCGGGTAAAGCTGCTAAGGATCTTTACAGTAAGCACCAAACATATTGTCTCAATTTTTGGAGAAAGAAGGAACGTTTTTTAAAGAAGGTGCGGTCTTTGCAAACACACTGTAAAAAATTTGGTGTAAAGTTCCTGAGAAAACCTGTGGCAGCTATTCTGCCACAGGTTTTCCCAGGAATTTCACCAAAGAAATGCCAGGAAACTTACACAAGTCAGGAAAGTTCAGAAACCTATAATCTGGGATGTTATTCGTGAAATCCCAGTTAGTTTCCACTATTCTGAAAAGTCTAGAAATCTACAATCTGTAACATTACTCATTAAATTTCCGTGTCCCGCCAAATTTGGTGACTCTAGGTTCCATACTCTGTTCACAACTAAGCCAACAAAATGATACACAAACGCAAAAAATTGATTTTTACATGTAAAATAGAGCTCAGGAGCTGTTCATGGCCGAAATTCGAAAAAGAACTTCAAAATGCACAATTTGAGGGGTATATACACCTTTGTGCCAATTTTGATAGCGCTAGATCCCATAGTGTTTTCACAACTGAGATAATAAAATGACACACACGTAAAATAAAAATATTTCTGTATTCAATACACCCACCACAAACTAAGGAATGTTACACACAAAACATATGGAACTTTACACATATCACCGATAATTTTTCTTTTACAATAATTCAGAGAAGTTACACAAAAGTTCAAAAGTATACCTGAGAAAACTAAGGAATGTTACACACAAAACATTTGAAACGTTTCACAGTTGATCAGTAAATTCCACTTTCTCAAGTATTCCGAAAAGTTACACAATAGTGTGGAAGATGTTACACCAGATTTCTCAGTATTCTCGAATCAGCAGAAATAATCCTAGAAAACCCAGGAATGTTACACAGTAAACGGCAGGAATATTACGCAGATTTTTTACAGTGCAGTCTGATTATTGCCAGTTGTTGTATTCAATTACTTTGATTATAGTCTTAATTTTTTTTTCATTCTTCAATTAATTAAAATCTTCAATAAATTCATCAAATAATTATTTTCTTTTTTTAGAACAGAAAAATGGGACATATTTCTTTAAAAAATATATGAAATTAAACATATAAATACGTATGTTATTAAAAAATTCGAAAATTCGAATCATTTTGTTTATAACTTAAAAATATGTGTAATATATTGTCTGTTTTTTTTAATATAATTTTCACATTGGTTTTTCCACTCCTTATAGTAATTCATACATTTTGCAGAGGAAAAAATTTCTTTTGAAGACTTCCACTTCAAAAACTATTCTTTTTCATTAAAATTTAAAATCGTATATTTCTTCTAGTAACTCACAAAAGATTAGATCCCTTAGATTTTTCCTAAAAGTATAAAAAACACATTTCATTTATTTTTCAAAATACATCATACATCTATGAGAATGTCGAAGATAAAAAGTAGAGAATATTTTACAGTTTCTTTTTACATAGGAAAAGTTTAAACTAAATTAAAAGACTTTTTAAAAAAATTATTTATATTTTAAATAAGTTTCTCTACAAATAACATAAAAATACCCTATCATTAAAATCAAAATATTAATATGGAAATACGACAGTTTTCTGTTTAAAACAACGAAAAAAAGTCGACAAATTTAACTACTCATTGTGAAATATATCTATCTATCTACCTATATATATATATATATATATATATATACCGTATAAAGTGTAAAATATTTGTTTTTAACAAAAGTATCAGTAACTTTGCTAATTTCAAAAAGTGCATGGTTGTGAAGGCTTTAAAAGATCTTTCAAATTTATTAAATCCAGATTCATTATTAAATTTTCACGTAATTACTATACATATATATTACAGATGAAAACATTTATTATAAAATGAGCGATTTTTATTATTTTCGTTAATGTAAAAAAAATATATTTTTTTAATATAATATATTGATGCAGAAAATAATTTTCTTGAACACTAAAAAATAACCAGTAAATTCAGTGGTATTTAACTATGGAATACCATAATAAATAAAACTTTTCTAATTAATATTAAACACATAAAAATATTTAAACTATGCATAATTTTAATTGACGGGTATGACATGGAAAAATTTGTTTTATGAATACATAACAGAAATAATCATTATCTTTTCATTTTAAAAGCGAATTTTGCATTATCTTTTTTAAGCAGAAATACATTTTTTAAAAAATACGTGATTTTATCAATACCATGTATTTTTCTATACAATACAAATCGTTTCCGAACAAATTAAAAACTTAGTTTTCTATTAATTGCTTTTTTGATAAACATACGCAATTTTATTTTTTTTTTAAATTCGCGAGCTATACAAACATTTGTTTATTTCTTCCGAGCAATAAATATTAAAGACATTAAGGAGTAATCCATGCACCAATTTTAATTCTAAATAAAATTTCGGAAAACTTGTTTAAGTAAAAATTAAAAATGTATATAAAAAATTCATAAAAAATGTTCATTAATATTTAATTTTACATTTACATCATTAATTATGTTTGGTTTCGTTTACAAAACAGGTAGATTATTTTTGTTTCTTTGTTTTGTAAGTTGCTCGAATAGTTTAAATTGTACACTTTTACTCTTGAAAAATGATTCATTCTTGCACAGGATTTAAATATTTTTTCTTCATTTATTACATTTTCTGGTTAAAAAGTTACAAAAGTCATGAGTAATACAAGATTTTTTTCTTCTCTTCAATAAATACAACAATCTTTGTAAAAAAATATTGAATTTTAATATAGTTTGTAATTTCTCATTTAATTAAACTTGGAGACGAGTTTTAATTATTTTTTTATAGAGAGATAAATGATATATATTTTTATTATAATTTAAATACATGATGACATTTTTTCTCGATGGCAAAAATCTAGATCGTAAATTGATATATTTAGAGCTATAGACAGAATTAAATATACATTTATATTATGAAATTGTTTGAAAAATTGCTTAAATGAAAAAAAAAATCGAACATGAAAAATTTTCTCCTGTTCAAATTCTAGGAAACACAGAAAATTTATAAAAATCAAAATATCATAAAACTTTAAATGTTTGTTTTTGAAGAATGTGTATTTACTGCTTTATGTATTAGGCTATTTTGAATGTGTTTCTGTATATAACATAGAAATCCTGCAAATCATATAAAGATTTGAAAAAAGAAACTTTTTTTTTTTTTTTAATAACTATTTTGAGTCAAATGGATTTGATTTTAATGTAATGGAGAACAATATTTGAATGTTTTTTTTAAACTAGAATTTTACCAAAACTAACAGTTTAGGAAATAGTAGTTAATGGAAGGAACGAATTATTACGTAAGTATAATTCATTATGAAAACAAACTGTTTGACGCATTCAAAAAATCTTCACAATTGGTGTGAATTTATATAAAATACTCAAACCTATAGTATGTAATAACAATCATATAATGAGATCCATTTTTTTTTTTGCACGAAATGAATAATCTGAAGGACAAAAGCGCTAATGATTAAAAAAAATTGTCATCAGCATTTTTTTTTATTTTATTTAACTGAGGTTTAAGTTAAACTTGCGAGTTTAATTTTCCTTACCGTTTTACCACAAAAAAAGTTTTATTTTCTTCTAAGATTTACTTATAATGAATTTGCATATTACCCACAGGACAGTCAAATAAGAAATAATAACAATAAAATATTTTTGTACAAAATTTTAGTATGACATTGTCTTAAGAGGTGCTAAAGAAGGGACGATATGGTAAAACAAACAAAAGGGGACGTTATAGGAAAAAAGGGGCGGTAAGGAAAAAAAAGGATGGTAGTGATGGGACTGTAAGAAAAATTACCACCTATTTTTAGGCAAATCATGTTAAGACTAAGTGATACCCACAAAGTTCATTGATTGTTAGAAACAGTTATTTACATTGGATTAAATAATAATAAAAAAATATATTTACCTCGAAAGTGCAGGAATAAACCTTGCGGAGGGTAAGACTACGAATAAGGTCAGGAAGCTTGAAATTGATATTTAAATGCTGATTTAAATTCCATAGTAAATTTCCTATCAAAGAATTTTTAGTCATTTTTGTCCTCTTCATGAGAAAACACTTGAAAAAAAAATTCTGTGGTTGCATCTGAAGTGATTTTCTGTATAATTTTAGAAGAGGGACGGTAAGGAATCTAAAAGCCAGTGACAGAGTTTAAAAAATAATAATAACTGTAAAAATGTGCAGGTTAATTGTTTTACCGCATATTTATATAAAACATGAGTTCCAGTTTCCGAAAAAAATTACATCGAATTACTTTTATTGAAACAATTTTATACAGACAGCTCCAAACTTAATAATCATCATCAGGGCCACCAGACGGTGTACGATTTTCTGGATATTTAGACCCCCAACATCGTCTATCTTGTTAATATTGTTGTGCAGTCATGCAATGGGATATTCCCCAGTATATGAAAAAAAAAAACATTAGAATATGTACTAAAAAAATAATTATTCAGGAACATAAAAGTCAAAAGATTGTGAGAATGCCCCCTATATAAGTGTACCATGTTAAAAGCCTCTTATATCCTCCGGAAACCTAGGAAAATTTGAAACACTTTATCTTTGTCTTTACTACTTTATTTTCATCAAAAGAGTAAAAAATATGTATATTATTTTCAAAGATTTTTACTTTATTTTTTCTAATTTGGTAAAGAGTATATCCATTTTAATAGATGTTCAGGTCTTAAATATGAGGATATGTAAACACAGTTCATTTCAACTTTTCACATGTAAAGTGATACTGAAAAGTTCTAAATTAAAAATAAATTGAAATATATATATGTTTATTATTAATTTATTGAACAACACTGAATTATTTTACACATATGTAAGCCAAATATAAATTTTTGAAACAATCTGTTTCACTGGTAATTCACAAAACCTATTCCAACTTGGACATCTGAGTTTAGTTTTCTTTTCTAAACATATTACTATCAATGTAATATCAAATATAATAATGTGCTTTAAAGAGTATGTGCACTTTTGCTTCTTGTTCTAGCTGTTGTGAAATATCAAGAGGATATTGAATACTTGAGCGAACCTAAAAGGAAACATAATTAAAATCAGATTTCATGATGAGTGTGAACATTAATCTTTATTGTATTAATTTTATTTTATTTATTTATATTTATGAATTTCTAACAAAAGAGAAGTGAAATAAAGAACAAAAGAAAATTAACAAAAGAAAAAGTTAATAAAGTGAAATAATTGTCTTAATTTACATATAAAAAAATTATATGTACATAAATCTTAAATTTAACTTGCTGCTAAAGATCTCTTTCAAATCAAATATTGGGCTTTTGATATTTGGCTATTTCTCTTATGTTAGTTTAACTAACTGAGCCATCAGCAAAATTATTGACTGATTCTTTAGTTACCTTATTTTCAGCTTCAGAAGAATCTTCATAAATTTTATTATTATTAAAATATTCATCACTAGAATCACTAAAATCGAGGCCGGAATCATTCCCATTTGCTATTATCTCTAATGTTGTTAATCTTTTGGTTAAAATAAAACACAAAAATATGTAATATTTTATACAAATATTACGTATATAAGTATTTTTATAAAAAGTAAGTAAAACTTTACAAAGAGATTAATTAACCATAAGAAACTTGGAAATATTGCACATGATTAAAACCAAAACTCACTATATAGCTTTACTCAACTAAAACCCAGCATCCATTTTAATGGAGATTTTTAAATGGAGATTTAATTCTATAAATATAGCCAAATTACAGTGAAAAACTAGCTAGGATACTACAGAAACATTAAAATTATCATATGCACTCTAAAATGTGCTTAAAAAATAAAATGATTAAAAAAAATTGAACTTACTAACATCTGGTCAAATACCACGTTGACTCACCAACTACGCCATATTAAAAACAAGCAAGAAGCTGTTACCAGATTCTAAAACTTAAGAGTAATCTTTGAAGTGCATATTATATTATAGTATCAGGATTTGCTCCCAAAGAAATATTTCATAGTAGGTTAAAACAAAACATCCATTTTAATGTACAGTGGGTTGCCAAATTATTAGGGACAGTCATATTTTTTGCTAGTTTTCTACTTTGGGTGCACTTGGCTGCCGCTCTAAGTGGTTTAAGTGTTACAGGAATGTATTTTATAGTTTTCAACATCTCTATAATTCAACATTTAAGTACTTTTGGTATGTTAAGAGGTTTTTTTGCTTTCTATAAATATTTTAATAACGGGAGAGACGCTGAGTCTTTTACACCCGTAATAGTGGAAGGCGCTTTTCTTTAATTTAAACAAAATTCTTTGGCCTTTTTTTGGAAAAGTTAAGAATTATATGCGAGTATTATTTTTCTTTTATTGATTAAATATTTGTTTTTTGCGAAATTATTTACGATTTTAATTTATTTTTTATTTTTATTGATTTCAGTATGGGTCGAGGGGTTGATTTGTCCAAATTTGAGGTAAAAACCCTTATTATGCATACGAGTCATTCTCAAAGGAAGATAGTAGAACTTGCTGGAGTTTGAAAGTCAGTAGTCAACAGGATAAAAATAAATCGGGACAAAAACCAGCCACTTTCGCCAAAACGAAAAGGTAAAAGTGGAAGAAAACGCATTACAACTCCACGTACCGATAAGAGAATCCGCGATATCTGTTTAGAAAATAGAAAGAAAAGTGTGGGACTCCTTACTCAGATCGTTCAGAAATCTGGAATATCAATTTCTAAGAGAACTATGCAGTGGAGATCAGCGGAGGAAGGGTTGACAGGTCATCGTCCAGCCAAGAAACCCCGGTTGACAGAAGCGATGAAGAAGAAGTGCCTTGCCTGGGCTCGTGAACACCGCCAGAGGACAGCTGAAGACTGGAGTGAGGTCAGTTGTTAAGATAATTATTATTTATGTCATTTAAAATCATTTATTTCTAAATTATTAAAATTTTTTTAATTTTTTCAGGTGTGTTTCTCAGATGAATCAACCTTTGAGATTTTGTCCGATAAAAGCAGCTTTGTCAGGCGACACTCAGGCGAAAAATACTGCCCTGACTGCATCGTGGAAAGTGTTAAACACCTTGATAAAATAATGGTGAGGTCTCTCATAAGCGCTACAGGGGTTGGACGCATCTACACTGTCCAGGGAACCATGAGACAAGACCAGTACAGGCAAGTTCTGGAAACTCGGCTGCTGCCGCAAATTGAAGAATGGTTCCCAGGTGGTGAATAGTTCATGTTTATGCATAATTCAGCGCCTTGTCATAAACCTAGAAGTGTTACAAAGTTTTTGGCAGACCACAGCATCCCAGTTTTACCTTCGCCTGGCAATTCTCCTGACATGAACCCCATAGAAAACATATGGGAGATCACACGTCGGAAATCGCCAAAGATATGATTACAACCAAGGTACAACTCATCGAAAAACTAATAAATGTATGGCATCACAAACCTAAAATAAAAGAAAGTACCAGAAATTACATAGAAAGCATGCTGAGACGCATCGAAGCACGCGTCGAAGCCAAAGGAAATCTCACCAAATATTAATATTTTTTACTTAACATTGGAAAATTGACTGTATTATATTTTTGTTGGGGTTTTTTCATATACTAATATTGCTTAAGTACTTCAACTATAACAAGAAAGCTTTTTAAACTTAAAAACGTTTATTTTCAAATTATATCCTAATATTGTTCAAAAAATCTATACTTCATGACTGTCCCTAATAATTTGGCAACCCACTGTATGTGGGGACTCAGGAGGATATAACATTTCGGAAAATACCTTATGCATCGATGTGCCTTTAGTATGTGCACAGAAAAAATTATTTTAATATCAGAAATCCTATATACGTTGGTTTTCACCTACTATATTCTGAAAGCCGACAAGCGAGGTTTGTGACCTTGTATAAATAGAGGCAAGATGGATGAGAAAGCATTGATGTTTATTTAACTTGTATACCTGTAATGTGAATAATTCGAATATCTTAAGAGTGGTTTTAATTTATTTATTTTCTAAATATATTTCTCCCAAACTGAATAATAATTATGTGTCAAGTTTCTGTTTTGTTGTCAATTTTAAGCAAAAGCGAATGCTTAATATTTAATTTAACTGACAAAAGGAATTTTTTAGAATATAACATTTCTCATTTGGAATATTTTGCAACATTTCGTAACTAGGTATTGAATATAAGAAAATGCTAAAAATACGAACTGATGAGCAGTTAAAATATAATGATAGTATTCTAAATTAATACAAAAATATGTTTGTATAACCGATCAACAGACAAAATTGTTTTGTGTGCATAAACATATGCAGAAAAATTAAATATTATGTAGAAATTACAAAATAGCAAAAACGAACGAAGAAAATGTTATACAACATATTTTGACATTTGACAAAAGTGACAATTTTGCGTCAAATCTTGGAAAATTAAAGGAAACAATAACTAATGTGATATAAACTAAATTGAAAACTGGATTATTATTTTCGACTGTGATATAGACATTCAAATTTAAATATACTTTATTAAGTTTTCAGTATTACTTAACTTTCACCACAGCCAGAAAAAAAAAAAAAAAAAAAAAAATTGCGTTTTTTTAGCAAGTTTAATTTCACCAGATTTTTATTCCTGAAAATCAAAAGATTGTGAGAATGCCCCATATCTTTAAAACACGTGGCTTAATAAAAAAGAATGCAGTTAATCAAAAAGTAATGGATAAAGGCATCAGCAAATAATCTCAAGGAATGCGGCGAGAAAGCTCCGCACGGTTGTATATATTTTTCTTTTATTATTATTATTATTATTATGATTATTATTATGATTTTTTTTTTTTTTTTTTTTTTTTTTTTTTTTTTTTTTTTTTTAGAATCCCACTAACAACACCAACAATCATATTTCTGTTTTTTTTTACAGTAAAATAATGATGTCAAATAAAGCTTTGAAATGCATAAAAAGTGAAATAGGATCAAATTTTTCGGGCGTACTAGCGAAGACATTATGCCAGGAAAAAAAAAAAAAAATGGTGCAGTGTTTTTGTGTGGGGAAGATTTTTCATCGAATACAAATATTAATTGAAGGCTCTCACGACCACTGTAGACCAAGTCCATTAAAAAAAAAAAAAAAAAAAAAAAAGATAGTTTACTTAGAAGGCGAATAAAATCAGTTTTACGTACGCCCACAATGAACCAAGTCTGTTTTCACATACTTTCTCATATATGGCATTTGCTAACAAGCTTGGCTCACTGCAGTAGTGAATAAAACACATTTTATGTACCTTCTAAAATTCTATCTCATTTTTTTTTTCGAAATGGACTTGGTCTGCTATGGTTGTGAGCACCTGAATTAATCATTAATCAATCAATAATTTTAAGTTCTAAATTTACATATTGGCCTCGCGTGAGAAACTAACGGACGAAGCAATCGCCAAAGATAGCTATTTACAATCACCCTTTTTTATTATGTTTATTTCAGTGGTTCAAGCGAGGAATTCGAATGCATGTCTTAGATTTTTGTTGTATTTATATCTTTTCGCTTGCGGAATGTCTTATTGTTTTATTTATTGCTTTGTTTTTTGTTTAGTTTAGTGTTTTATTTATTGATTAACGACAGAGCAAAGAGGAAATTGCTGGCCAGCAGCAAGATAGGTACTGGCAATGATGGAGAAGTGCTGGCTGATGGTCTACCACTTCATAACCACTGCTGGACAGCTTCAGTCAACTTTGCTGTTGTAAATCATCTGATAAAATTCTGGTGGGCATCCATTTTATCTCATGCGCTGGCCCACCACTACATGGAAGTGCACGAACTTTTGCAGTATCATTGCTGGGAACCCTTACGCTAGGTGGCGCTGCGAATATCGAAGACATTGAGTATTTGAACACAAATCTGAAATGAATATATTAACACAATTTAAGCTGTGCAGCTATTTTTTTTTTTGTTGTTAACTGTAAAAAATATAGCACCTCTGCCACCAACAAAATAAATAAGTAAATGAATAAATAAATAAATTCTTTATTTCAACACACTTTTTCTTCTCACCTTAAATCTGGTTTTACTAGGTTACAAAAGATTTCGGTTTTCATAATTTACGCAGTTCAGAATAAAACAAGTAAGAATAAATCATCCGTCAAGCATAGATTATGAAACAATTTCCAACACATTCAGAATAATGTAACAAAACTGCACTGTTTAAAAAATTAAAATATTACGTCTAATTCAACCATATGGAAACACATAATACATTTCAGAACCCAATTGCAGCTATTCACATCAACAATCGGAAAATTATGCGAATTGCATCCCTGTATATGATTTATAGTTTTGAATCTATTAGCTACATGCAAACCACAATTTAGTTCACTTAAGAGCTACATATACTTCAGTTGAAAATTTACCTTCAGCAATTTCCTCTAATAAGGAGAACGGTACGTGAATACTTTTGCGCAGCACTGTATTTGAGGTATAGAATTTATATATAACGGGTAGGATGAAAAAGATTAATTAGATTTAAAAGCGCATACCGAATTTTAAACCGTGCACTCCAGCAATTATTGCTCAAAGATAGTACTGTACTGTAACCGATTTTTTTTTGTGTGTGTCCCTGTAAATGAATAAAAAATGCTACGAATGTCCTGTTCTAACGTGATCGTAGTGAAATTCAGTGATTTATATCAGTTTCAACACATTTGAAATAGCATAATGTTATTAAAATACTCTGCAAACGATTTTTTCCCATATACCATAATGTAATGGAATACTTTTGAGTGCCCCTGTAAATGAACGACTAATCTTACATACTTCATATACAATACCAAACATGCTTTGGTGACCCTAAATAACATGTATCAATTTCATGAAAATTCGAGTATATTTACGGGAGTTATTCCTCATATACCATAATGTAATGGAATACTTTTGAGTGCCCCAGTAAATGAACGATTAATTCTACATACTTCATGTACAATACCAAACATGCTTTGGTGACCTTAAATAACCTTTATCAATTTCATGAAAATCTGAGTATATTTACGGGAGTTAGAGCGTGGGCAGACGGCCACACAAACCGAATGCATAAACACTTTTCAACTTTGTTGGAAAGTGTTAAAAAGGCGTATAAAATAAAATACATAGGATTTCTATACAATCGAATAATTTCTATACCCGTTTAATGATTGGGAACGTAAATTACAAAAGAAACAAACTTGAAATAGTGTAATGAGTGCTTGAAAGCTACGAGCAGTCGTAGCATCCGCTGAAAGCACTTGCTCCTGTCCGATCACGAAAAGCAAGCAGCATCGAACGCGGTCAGTACTTGGGAGGGTGACCAGATGCAGTTCAAATATTTCTATAGTCATTTCTATCATCGACACTTCAAAACGTATTTCTATAGCTCTTGGTGAAACTAGCTTATAGAAAAAGAGCCTTAATTGTGGAGCAAACATTCAAACCATGCTTTCTCCTTTAGATACAAATTTAAATAAAACACAAAAAACTGTTTAATTAGAAAATAACTTGTATTTTATTTGTGTATTTTTATTACTGCATATTAGAAAGAATTGCAAGCATACATAAGATCTAAAACAATCTAAAACAAATTAATAAAATGCATTTAATATTTGGAGAAATCACGTTTTGACTGAATTCAGAGGAGGAAACATGTTTTCAATGTTTTACAAGTGGATAAAACGCTTTTTGAATGAAATAAGTTCGAACTCACAAATAATACAAAATCATTACTTTATTTGAGAAAATACTGAACTTCAGTTGACTATTGAAAAAATAAAATGACAGATTATGGTACCTAGTAGTATTCATTAAATATTTACTAAATAAATGCTCATTTGCCAAAAATTCACTTCAAATTTTGAAACCAATATCTTCATCTAGACAGTCACACACTTCCCCCTCTTCTTCATTGCAGGCTGGTAAATCATGGATAATGTGGTTATACCATTTGAAGACATCATTAGGCTGATTTTGCACCTGCTCACCATACATTACCTTCAAAAGTTTGTCAACATTTTTTTTCTTTTCAACGGATATGGCGTGGTTAAGAGAAAGAGATTCTAAAACACTCCTTTGAACACGGGCAACAGTAACTGCCTTTTTAAGGAAATTTACACCAGATTCTTCACTTAAATCTTGAAATCTATAATTCTTGAAACCTTTAGCCTTAACAGTTCTCTTTTTTTTTCCTCTAAAACAATCTGTTTCAATTGTGATACATGTGGTAAGTTTCGAAAGTACACATTAAGTGATTTAGTATTAAAAAGTTCCCAATCAGTTCCCAAAATTTTCACATCACCAACGATTTTGTACATTTCATAGTATTGTTCCTTTGATATGATTGTAACATTTTTCTTGAGGATCTTCTCAACAGGACCAATCACACGATCTGCTGGGAGGAAACTGTGTCCTCTGACTGGGAAGAATAATAGTATCCTTTCAATGCTTGAATTCGATGTGTACAAAAAATACAAAAGCTTATGAATATTTATGTTATTTTTATTTTGGGCAATACACCCATCACTGAGGATCCTTAAAGTATTTTTACCTTCAAGGTCCATTTTGCTTAAGTGACAATGTAAAGCAGATGAAATTTCAATGCTGCCTTTGCCTGCCAAAACTTCTGACCAAGTATAGAACGTTGGGTTCTTCCCATCCAAACTCGTTGCGCATAAACTGTAGAAGTTGAACTGCCTCAAGTAATAGGCATCTTGTATGTTAATTTTGGGAATCTGTTGAATTTGTTGCAAGTCAAAACACAAACTAACAATGGATTCATCAGTTATTTCTTCTTTCATAAAAGAGTAAAATGCATTGGCTCTTAGTTTATGAATTCGTTTTTCAGTCATTAAAGTCACTCGTTCTGCAGACCCCACAGGGAATGTTTTCATTTTGTGGTCGAATAAAGAACATGTGCTACAAACATTACTAGATGGAGACTTAAAGCCTATATTAAATTCATTTACGAAAATTCTCCTGAACATAGCGAAACTAACTCTGTACAGATCTTCCTTGCAGTTTTAACTGTAAATTTTGTGCAATTTCCTTATACTTAATGTACAATGCAAATACAGCCGCTTAGATTGATTTCTTCCATAATGACTTTCTGATGCCTTTAAGTTTGAGATAAACTCTCTTACCTTATTTTTTTTTCTGAATACTAAGATGACTTCTCCTGTCACCACCTCTCTTTTCCTCAATAGATTCTCCGGCATATACCTTTTTAACAATATTGGACAGTCTTGTACATCCTACTTTAGTTATAGCTAGGAAATTGTTTTTACAAACACGGATTCTCCTTCCATTGCAAGTAGTAATGTAATAATTAGCTGAAAAGGCATGTTGTGAGCCCGATGAATGAGACTTGTTCTGGTTTGATTTATTAGGCCTACGTCGAGTAACATTTTTGGTAAAAAGCAATGAAGCTATAATGGAGTTCTGTCGTTGTTTGTTTGGAACATTGTAAAGTCTATCTCGAAGTTTCTTAACATCATTAGGACTAACTTTCACACATGAAAGTGTTTTACTAGAATGTTTGCATGGAACATAGACATTACTACCTGATGGTGCTGAATACCTCTTCATTTTCGCTTCATTCCTTTTCACATCAGCTTTCTGCCTTTGTCGTGTCCCACAGTTTTCAGAGCTCACTAATACACCATCTGCCACTTCTTCCATCTAGAAATATATTAAAATTACGGATTATTTCACAAAATAAAATGAAATAATACACGTTGTACTTTATACAGAAGAACATTGGCAAGCTAATCATCAGATGACAACCCCGCAGACGACAAGGGTTCCGTGACCATTGAGGACAACTGTGATTGGCAGACTGGAGAAATCACTGTTTGATTGAATGTAAGCTTTGGAGGAAACACTCTTTGATTGAAACGTCAAGTTTTAAAACTGGTTTAAAATGGGGAAAAAAATTTTTTGGTTAAAAATACCGTTTAGTTCTGTGCAATTTAACATAGAGTTCATAAAAATAACAATAACTCATTTTTTATTTTTTTGTGAGAAAATACAGTTTGCATGTTTGTTCCTCAATTATATAATACTTTGTTTTTTATAGAATTCTATAAGAAATTTTTGTAAGGGAAAATGCTGGGCCATCAAAGGAATATCAGTGGGATAGGTGCTAGTACTGCAGGAAAAGTGCCGGATTGAAGTAATATGATGGCATAACAGTGCTGTTGGCCATCACTGATGGGCCTGCTGCATTCTGCTTGGACACTTTTCGTCAGGTTTAAGTAATGGCACCCTTGAACTTTACCGTTGATGGCAGTGCTGGCTGCCATCTTTTTTTGAGCTGATGGCCCACTGTTTTTTTCTTTGCTGGGGGTGTTTTAATTTCATTATGGGATATAAGTTGGAAACAAATGATGAGCTATTTTTATATGATTAAGGGCAAACAGATTTCCCTTTCGCAAACGTCTGCACGTGATAGAGATAGATTTTTTTTTTAATCGTTCTTGAAAATTACTTTAAAACAATAAATATTTTGTAAATTGCGATACAGTTTTCAAAGAAAATACGATATAATTCTCAAAAAATTGCCTTTGAAATTATATATTTTTCCTTATTCGTCATCGTAAAAATTGAAAATGAGAGGTATTTAGAAGTTTAGATGAAAGTTAATAAAAGTTAAATTTAATCATCTCCTGTTGCCGCTGTCAAAATGATAACACATGGACAGGTTTGTCCTTTATAATAACGATAAAAAAGTATGTGCTTATCCAATTACATTTTCTTCTGATATATTTACACTATGTGATGTTAGTCCACCATATACAGTGTCCTTTTGTCGGGGTCGCGAGTTCGCTTTCATGAAAATTATTTCCAAGTAGAGGAAATTCTGGTGTTCACATGGTATATACGCGAGTTTAAAATATCTAATATGGATAATACTCTTCCTAGCTATTATTAGGTGGATAAGATTTACTGTATCTGCAGATCCAACAATTTCATTTTGATTAAAAATTTCGAGAATAATAGCGCAAACATTAGGTCAAAAAATATGTAAAGTTTTTGCGGTGCGGTATTTTTGTGTGGAGAAGATTTTTCGTCTTACCCTTCAGATACTTTTAAGCGCTAAATTCGTCTTAAAATTTTTAAATACTTTCGCAAATGCATTTCTCTTGATTTACTTTTGACATATATTTTCTTAATCGATGTCTTCATCTGATATAATTATTTTTTACCTGCATGATTTACCACATTAAAAATATAGCTAGGTCAAACTATTTTGAAGTAAAGTTTTAAAGAATACTTTAAACGTGCAGTCGATGTTTTAAATTATATATTATATATGCATGTATTTTTTCTCAAAGACTGTAATTAACTAAAAATATATATTTTTTTAATGCCTATTTCTTGGTTATCGATATATGTGTTATATATTTTATTCATATCACATATAATTATCATAATCAAACTTTTTACCTTTCCAATTTCTTCTTTTCAACAGATCTAAAAAACTCATTTCATATTTATTCATTATTTACGGCATTATAAATATTTTTCTTAAAATCAAATAAAAATCACACAGAAGGCACGCAATTTGATTAAGACTTTTATATTCCTTTATCGTAAGTTATTTGCATTTCAAAGGGCTGTTCATTTATGAAAGAAAGTAATATACTTTGTATATGCAAATTATTTACGATTTTAGTCCTGAGAAATATCATTCTAGATGATAATGTAAAGTTGATATTTTAAATTTGTAATTTTTAATTTTAGTATGCGGCTGTTATTTATAAGAAAATTAGAGATCTGTCTAGATTAATATTTTTAAATTTACATTGTTAACAGCTGAAAAAAAAACAAGCTCCCAATTTTTGCTATAACTTGAAAGACAAATGATGAGCTAAGAGTAAAAATATAACTTATAATTTTAATATTTTAAAGTTATATTGAATAGGTTTACATTATGTGTAAGGAAATAGTGTTGATAAAAATAACTTTTTGTAATAGAAAATCTATAAAATCGACATTGATTTCTTTTCACAGATAAATAAGAGAGGAAAGAATATCTGTTCTTAGATCATTTTACTTATATATACAATGGTTCTTTATAATATAAAAATAAATATTGAAAAATATTCCTCAATCTCCAAATAATAATAATAATAATAATAATAATAAAACTGTATCTTACTGACGTACCGAATTCTAAATTGAATACTTTAACCCATTTTCGGCCTAAGGTGCGTAAACCATTTCAATAAACATTTTTTGTATTAAAACTGTGAGGAATATTTTTCACTAATTATATTTTTCTGCTATTTTTAAGGGTCCTGATAACATCTATAAAATATCAGTAATTCAATTGGAGTAAACATTCTATGTTGAGAAATTTTCAAAATACGCTAGCCGTTTAAAATTGAAACGGTTATTGACAAATTCGAATTTTTAAAAATGTATAATTATTCCACTTGAGATTAATCATATGTTTTTATAATGGATTAAAGTTACAAGTTCTGCAAATCAAATAATAGTAAAAGAAATGTCATAAAATTTTTTTAAAAATTATTAATTTTAAATTTAGTGGTGCGTTAGCGCACCATTGACCGAATGCACGAAAATGCCGAATGCATTTTATTTCACAAATAAATTATTATTTTTCATGCAGGAAACTTTTTTTGTCTTAATGAATGTAATTTGAGTATGTTTCAATGAAAATAATACCAAATTTTATAAAATTTCTATGCTTGACCGAAAATGGATAAGTTGTAACAGAAGCGTCAAATTTCTGTTATTAAAGTTATTATATGAATCTATCTCACTATTATTGTGTATGAAATATCAAATTAATACGTTTCAAACTTCTCGTGAAAGAAATGTTCAATCTAATTCTTTTTATATCTTTTTGAGATAAAACAGTGATTTTTTTTTTTTTTTTAATATAAAATTGGCTATGTTAAAAAAAAAAAAAAAAAAAAAAAAAAAAAAAAATGCACAAAATAAAAATTCGTCTAAGGTAATTTTATTTCCCTATTTATATTCTGTGCAATATTATACATAATAATAGAACTGTATGTAATTTCATGTAACAGAAAATCGTAATTGATTTGACTCGACATTGACATCGTCGATTGAATCGACAGCATTATCGTTATTATTTTCTGCTTAATTAATGGTATGTATGCATCACATCAGAAATACGAAACTGAAATACATATATTTTTACTTTCTTCTATATATGTATATAAGAAAAGAAAGTAGAGAGAAAAAAGGGCAGAAATTGCGAGAATTTCAGACTTCTGAATTTTGATGAATTTATACGTTTTGGGATGTCCTGAACTCTAGTTGAATATATTTTTTAAATGTCTATATGTTTATCTCACTGTTATTTTGTATGTGAAACAATTTTTTTCTGGCTACTATATATTAAGAACTATTGCACGTAATTTCACAAACGTTTTTTTTTTTTTTTATGTGATAGACCTTTACATTCACTGATACCGATAAATTTGGATTAATTTGTACAATACATAACGCTGCGCTGTTGCATTATTCACGATTTTCGATATCTTAATCTAAAAAATAAATGACCTGAATTGTATCAAACTTTAGTATGTTTTGGGATATGAGATGAAAATATACAGGTTATGTTTTAATGTATATCCCCAAATATGTGAAGCTGCTATACTGTCATTTGCGGAAATTAGCAGGATAACAGCTATACATCAGTTTTTATGAATGGAATTTCTAAGAAATATATATATTCAGCCAGACCTTGTAAAAGTTGGAACAGGGACGTCAATCCTCTTTATATCTTCTTGCTAAAAAAAATAATAATTTGTGTGACCATGATGTGCCATCAACCAAAATTTAAGGAATGCAATAAAAAAGAATACAAGATGTATAATTTTCTGTATAATATTTATATTTATTTAATCCCAATATTCGTTTATGGGATTAAATAAATATGAAAAACAGTCGTCGTTACATTTAAAACAAGTCAGAAATTGTACGTGAAATTTGGCAAATGATGTGCGTTCGCTAGGTTACGCAAGTTAAATTGATAACAAACAGTACACATTTTTGCAATTTTCTGTAGTATACAATACATCCCGCAGCTTTATGAAAGAATCAGATGCACATTAATGAAATATGATATAACATTGGTAGCTAAACACGCAACTAAACTACAAAATCTGGTTAATAAAAAAATAGATACAGTAAATGAGCATGAAAAAACTAGAATATATGTAATACAATTTACATATAAACAGTAAAAGAAAATATTTGCATGTATAGGAATGACAACCAGGAAATTGCAGGAACGATTGAAAGAACATATGACAGACATAGCAAGAAGAAAACAATCCGTTTTTTCTGGTTTAAATTTAGAAGCAGATATTGTCAACTTTTTTAGCAATGTCAAGATCATCGCGCAAATGAATGATTATAGCACATGCATTTTGCAGAAGTCTATAGAGATATCTGATAGGGAAAGGAATTCATGCAATGATAAATTCCTGCCATATTCCGCACATTTTGTTTGGCCTGCTTGATGTTAAAAGCGTATTTGATTTAGAATGACGTACTTCGCTCCATAGACTCAAACGGTCCTAACCCCCCTTTCCCCCCTTTATCCTTAACCAATGAACCCGAAAACTAATCAGGCAAGTTCCTTAACGTAATAAACCGGTATACCAAATTCGGAGCAAATCAAAAAATTCTGCATTAAAAACCCGTTTATCTGAATTAAGGGTGTGGGCTAACCCCCTTTTCCCCCTGTCGGAGTTTCCTCTTAGTCCACACAACTTTGAAGAAAATCCTTTGCTATTTATATGCTGCCACCATCGATATGAATACGTGATATCGGTCACGGTCTGAGAGGATTGTTTAAATCAAAACTAACTCGTTCAATTAACTAAATTAACAGTTTATTTACGCACTATTTACAAAACACAAAACACTATTTCTACTTAAAACTCGGATGTAGGTGATCCGGTTTAACATTAAATTAAATACAGCAAATGCTGGCTGTGTACAGCTAAAACTACGTTATATCACTCCCAATCTACACTCGTTAAATTAGCTTTACCGGAGACTACTCTCAATATCCCAACGCATGGGCTCTAAGCCTAAGCTCTGCAAGCTTTACTCAACCCTATGCTCTATCTAAGAGCTCTACACAGGAACTAACCTTGCGTCTTGCGCTCCAGCCTTCAACTAACCCAGCCAAAGCGACTGCTTCTAGTAACCCCCTGCTTTTTCTGAAATCCTCCTCTTTCCCCAACATAAAACCGGGTTTCCACTCTGACCCCAATGTCAGCTCTTTCCCTCTCTGGTGAAACCCTTGTCTCAGGCAGGCACCTGAATAGTAGGGCAAACCTGTTTCTATTATAACTACTTTTTTTCACCCACTCTGTCTACTTCACCAGCCGGATTAAGTTTTAGATAAGAAAAGAATGTTGCTTTGCAATTCTCAGTACACAGACCAGCGACATGAATACAATATCCAAATAAAAAGAATAATATATAACCCCAGTTCCAACAGCAGATGTTTCTCAGAACCTGACACCCCCCTTTATCCTTAACCAATGAACTCCCAAAACTAATCAGGGAAGTTCCTTAACATAATAATACGGTATACCAAATTCGGAGCAAATCGAATAATTATGCATGAAAAACCCATTTATCTGAATTAAGGGGGGGTTGGACTAACCCCCTTTTACCCCCTTTATCCTCAACCAATGAACCCCAAAACTAATCAGGGAAGTTCCTTAACATAATAAACCGATATACCAAATTCAGAGCAAGTCGAATAATTCTGCAGGAAAAACCCATTTATCTGAATTAAGGGGGGTGGGGTGGACTAACTCCCCTTTTCCCCCTTTATCCTTAACCAATGAGTCCCAAAAACTAATCAGGGAAGCGCCTTATCAGAACGAAACTAGAAAAAAAAATTAAACCAATGGGATGTTTCTATCAAGAGTTTTCGCGTTACGTACATACAGAACCGGCGGGCACATAAGCTCTCAGGCTTTCATAGCCTGTGAGCTAAAAAGCAGTTTGTAAATAATGCTTGCTAAAGAAAAATAATTGATGTAATTCTTGTAAATAACAAAAAAAAAATCATACCATAATGACGATTTTGTTTTTGCAAAAACAAATAAATAATATATTGACGTATTGTATTGCAAAATAAAATAATATATATGTATCTCCAAAACTAAAAACAAAAACATGTTAAACACATAATAAAAATAGTGAAAAAGTAATAATAAAAAGAGAAATAAAAGAGAAATAAAATAACATATAAAATTAAAATTATAAAAAAAAATATAATTTAAATTTAAATATAGATAAGCACATACTAATATTAAAATACATTCTAACACAAATAAATCCGAAAAACAATATCATAGAAATACAAAGCAGTTATGCAATTTTGGAAAATTTGTCAACTGTCACTTAAAAATCAATTATAGTCCGGGTGCTACGGTTGAGAAAACTGCAAATCGTGATAAGGTTATATTCCTATTGGTGAGTATCTACTTTATATTAATACAATCCATATGGGAGGGGGTGGCATCACGTAAAGTAGTAGGAATTCAAGATGGCGGCTGTTATTCAAAATGGCGTAATTTTCTGAATTTTCTTACTATCTATCATACAAATGTGTGCGTCAGGGCGATTTCGATGATTTTAACGTCAAAAGTTTCGTTTTTAATGCTTTCCGCCATAGTTGAATGGATTTATGAATTTATTTTGTCTGCTTGTTTGTCTGTCTCCCTGCTTGTCATTCCATGCTCTAACTCGCTGTAATATCGCTACTCGCTTAAATTCACTCAGATTGCCATGTAATTTATATATGTTACTGAAGTTTACAATGACATGTTCCGAATAAAAATTCAAGTGTATAGGTTTTATAGTCCGTTTTCAGGGCCCTCAAAAGAATTCCATTACGTTATTGTCTATGGGGGGAAATCGTTTGCAGTGTTTTTTAATCATGTTATTCTCTCTGAAACACATTTAAATTGACACAAATCACTGAGGTGCACTAAAAGATACTTCCAATAGAATAAGGTGTGCATAGTATTTATCGTTTATTTATAGTGACACACCAAAAAAAGAATACGTGCGTTTGTAACTCGTGTATAAATTCTATAAAGATCATCAGTTAAATCAACTATTAATAGTAGAGCTGCTAAGTATGAAAAAAGTGCATTTTGTGATAAAGATATCCCGAATGATCAGTATCTACTTCGTATTAATACAATGCATATAAGAAGTTGAGGAATCTTGCAAATTCATAGGAATTCAAGATGGCGGCTGTTATTCAAAATTGTTTGCATTTTTATTCCTATACATCATATAAAAATGTCTATAATGCCAATTTCGATATTTTTAAACTACAAAAATTCCCTTTTTAACATCAGAAATACGCTTAAATTGAAAATAGGACAATTATTAAAGTTTTTTTTTTTTTTTTTTTTTTTTTTTTTTTTTTTTTTTTTTTTTATAGTGAGGAAAATGAAAGGAATAAATAAATAAATAAATGCATTTTTATCAATACCTTAATTATACAAGATATTAAAAATATTGCATTTTACATTTAAAGTTAGAGGATATAAAAACTTCAATATGTATCAATGTATTTCTCACATTCGTTTTTGCAGTTGCACAATAATGTGCACGAAAGTCTAAACTTTCTACAGCCACACATATTTTTTACAGATTTTGCAAATACATTTTACATCAAACACACTTTTATAAGATGAATAGTATAAAAATTGCAAGAATTCCAAAAAATGACGTCATTTTGAATAACAGCCGCAATCTTGAATTCCTGCGACTTGACGCAATCCCTCCCCGTCTTATATGGATTGTATTAATACAAAGTCGATATTTACCAATCAGTATATTCTTCTCACGAATTGCAGTTTTCTCAACCGTAGAACGCGCACTAATAGACAATAACGTAATGGAAATCTTTTGAGGGCCCTGTAAACGGACTATAAAAGCTATACTCTTCAATTTCTATTCGGAACACGTCACTGTAAACTTCAATAACATATATAAACTACATGACAATCTAAGTGAATTTAAGCGAGTTAGAGCATAAAATTGCAAGCAGACAGACAAACTGAATTCATAAACCCGTTCAACTATGACGGAAAGTATAGTATTAAAAACGAAAAAATTTGACGTTAAAAACATCGAAATCGACCTGACGCACAGATTTGTATGATGGATAGTGAGAAACTTCTGAAAATGAAGCCATTTTGAATAATAGCCGCCATCTTGAATTCCTACGACTTTACGTGATGCCTCCCCCTCTCATATGGAATGTATTACTATAAAGTAGATACTCACCAATTGGTATATTTTTCTCAAGATTTGTAGTTTTCTCAACCGTAGCACCCGGATTAATAGACATTAACGTAATGGAATTCTTTTGAGGGCCCTGTAAACGGACAATAAAACCTATACACTTCATTTTTATTCGGAACATGTTATTGTAGACTTCAATAACATATATAATTTACATAACAATCTGAGTGAATTTAAGCGAGTATCGTTATTTAAGCGAGTTAGAGCATGGAATGGCAAAGAGGGAGACAGGCAAACAAACAGACAAATTGAATTCATAAACTCATTCAACTATGACGGAAAATATTAAAAACGAAATTTTTGACGTTAAAATCATCGAAATCGACCTGAAACACACATTTATATGATGGATAGTAAGAAAAAGCAGAAAATGACGCCATTTTGAATAACAGCCGCCATCTTGAATTCCCACGACTTTACGCGGTGCCCCCACCCCCCTCTAAAATGCATTGTATTAATATAAAGTAGATACTGACCAATCGATATATTCTTATCACGATTTGCAATTTTCACCTTATTTTGGTCGTGTAGCACTCGGACTATTATTTTATAATAGTTCAATAAGCAAAAGAATATAAGAATTTTATGTGTTTACCTGTAGTTACATGATTAATATGCAACATGTTTTTTCATTATTTTTTATATACTTCTAGAGTAAGTAAAAGTAGAGAAATGTCCCAATTTTCTCGTCTTAATATATTTTTCTACGATGTGTTCACGAAAATATATTTTATTTTATTTTATATATTTTTTTATATTAATTAAATTACGATAAATTTTAAAATTACATTTAACTGATAATTAAGTATTTTTTTCAGTAGAATCATTGGTTCCCTTAATCTCAAACATATTAAATTAAATAATTCACTATTGTACATATATATTTCAATTTTTTAGACATTTTACAAATAAGAAATATTTATTTTATACGCAATATTATTTCTGCAAGTAAATATTCAGAAATGTCCAGCACTTAATCCAGATAATATGCGAAATTGTCTCTGTGTGAAGCTTATTTAATTGCTGCTGTGTTTAAGTGCACTTTCGAATATTAGCATATATATTTAGTAATAGTTATTAGATGAGCCGTATAGGGTATTAATGAAGTTTTGTTGGGAGTTATTATTACTTATTATGTTAGTGTATTCAGGAAATTATATAAAGTAATCTCTTATCCTTATGCAATTTTCAATAGAATCATTTTGGCACTTTGCAATATTTAACAATATGCAGTAAATAGTTTTGAAAATTCTCATATCGCCCCGTGTATATCCCATTTTATAATAAACATGTATTGGGAAAACTTACATTTAAAAGAAAATGCCCATATTTCATAAGAATTTAAATGTTTTCATAGAAATGAATACATTATGTATTTTATATAATATGTTCTACTGTTATAAAAATACACTCGCAGTATTTGTATAAAACAAAAGGTATCAATTAATAGGTCAAGAAGTATTGCGTCTCCATCAAACAGATATCTTCCGACTCTGGGGTAGTGCTGCCAACGTTTGTCCAATCATCAAAACATGACTTAAATCGTTTTCCTGAAACCCTTCAAAGTTCGCAGATTAATTTGTATTATCGAATTAATGAACTCAAAACAGTGACCACAACGGGCTCCTTCAGCAGCGGACATTAGAAAAAGTCACATAGTACCACATAAGTGAATACGGAGATTGTAAAGTCGTATTTGTTGATTTTTTTTTAACTCACGAATAAATATAGTACTGTGGGAAGGCGTATTATCGCGGTGCAAAACCCATGCGTTTTCTCGCCACTTCAGGTAGTTTTCGACAAATCGCTTCACCCAAAGGGAGAAAACGCTCAATACTGATTATTGACTGCCTGGCTAGTTGATTGGAAAACAGTCAACAATATTTTGCTTTTTGAACGACCTTGACGTAGTCTTTTCAGTTATGCTTCATCTTTCAAACGCATTCACTTGATTGTTGAGATGTTTTCGTAACAAAGCACATATCCAAGTTTCATCACAAGAAAATAATGCGTTTTAGAAACGAATCGCCTTGAGAAAGCATCTCATGGTCGAGAGGAACACGTTGCTGTTATTGAAACAAATTCAAAGGTCTTGGAACATCTTGAGAAGTGACGCTTCCGAACTTTAAATGATATTTTAAAATTGCTTGATAGAAACCAAATGATAGAGGAACTTGTTAAACAGTGTCCCTTATTGTCAATCGACGATCAACAAACATCGATTCTCCGACCTTATCGATATCTTGATCATTAATCAAAATGAATGGTCTACGAAGTCTCCGATCCCTACAACGGATTCAATATCATCGTTAAACCTTTATACTAATCAAATACTTTTGTTTTTGATAAACAGTTGTGTTTAAAAGTGTTTTGCAACATTTAAAATGCTTTTGTATCAGAAATTTCATTGCGAAAACAAAATTCAATGCATGTTCTGTGCACTATAATATTCGCCATTTGGGAAAATCAACGGACTGAAAATTCTTCTCTCATTAAACACAAATTTATTTTCAGAAGATTAAAAGAAATAAATTCCTGACTATTCTCAGATATTTAGAGAAATCATAAAAATGTTTGGTAAAAGTTTGCAGACTATACTATACATGCATTTAAAATGAAGCATTCCGGATACTTTTTTATAACATTAGTATGTATATAAAATAAAAATCTCAGTTTCGTTCCGAGTGCTTATAACTTGGGTTCTGCTGAATGTATTAGATGGGACTTGCGTTATTAGATCATTTTTCAGAGAAGGCTTTAATACATAGTGTATAGCTCTGTGTTGTATATTTTTTGACTTAACACCAGAACATCCGACAATTTCTACATCCTAAAACTGCCGCTTGTGTCATTTCGATACAAATTATTAAATTATGCACTTTGAACGTTAAAAATTACAATTTAATACTGTATTGGATCATTATACTTTAATTCTTCATTTTCACAAAGAACAAGAATTCATTTTCACAAAAGAACGATGATTTTTTGTATAGAAAAATACATTAAGTGAAGATAGATTTCACACTTAAGGAAAACAAAAAAAATATTTTTTTTATTTTAGAAAAAGATAAATAAATGTGTTAATTTACTTCACTTTATAATATTAAGGCATATTTTGACATTATGTAAGGTATTTTTTATAAGATATTCATACCTTATTTACAATTTTTGCAGTAATATGGGATTTTCCGAGAATAGAATTTTTTGTTTGTGACATTGCCTTTACACATTTTAATTTCACATTTACTGTATTTAGGAGGAATATTTTGGTTATATTCCGGTATGGAATTTTGATTAGTGGCACAATTTTTATCTTTTACATAATTTGAACGCAATTCATTTGGCAATAGTTGAAAATACCATTCCCTTGACTGATTGCATTTATGACCATTGCATTTATAACTGCAATTTCTAAAATGCTGTACACTGTATGTACAGGCCCTCGCATTGAACCGGATTTTAGAGAATATTTTCTAGACATCTGATCTAAAATGTTCACACCACATTTAGTTTCACTGTAGAATTATACAGTTTCGGCTGTTTTCTTTTCGTTACTTGGAATTGTATGAAGTTGACATTTGAAGAAGACATTTGAATGAAGTGCGCTTAGTAAAAGAACATTCTTCCGCTTATTTTTAATGTACACTAGGTATTGTACGATACTTTCGTGTTTTATATAGATTAAAAACAACCATTTTTATTTTTTAGAAAATCTGGAATTTCTCTTCGAGGTCGATTGACAGTTCCTACTAGACTTATTTTGCATTTACCAGTTCTTTTGCTAGTTTCAGTGCAGTAAAAAAATCAACTGTCATATTATGACCTTTATTTTTATATGCTTGCATTAGATTTAGAACTACAAATTCCGCTATTCCTTTACCCCCAGATCATGATTTATTTTTTACCAAATAAGGAAATGAATTAAAAACGTGCTTTGTTTCTAACTCAACAGCAAACCAATATATCTGCCCAGATTTATATGGTTTAGATGCCATAAATTCGGCAAATGAGCATCGTGTTTTTCTGGGAAATAAATGTTTGCCAGTTGTTCTGTTATCTCCATGTTTGAAACTACAAATAAACTTTTCTATAAATTTGTCTCAAACTTCTGAAACCACAGTGAATATACTTACTTGAAGTGACTTAGAACGAGTTGATTTTATGTTAAACATTAAAAATCGAGATATTTCTCGAAATCAAATTCTTATCATTTTTTTCCTTACAAAATTACAAACCACAAGATTGACACCATAGGTGTTCTAATTCAAAACTTTTAGCACCGCTTACTCCACGAGCGTGTAATATTACAAGATAAGCATATACTCATATTTCTTTTTGAAATACAAAGTCCAACTATGAAGTTGCAGAATTCGCTTGGCATACGTTTTCGTACACTTTTTTATATGATCTAACATTGATTTTTGTCCACCAAAAAAACAAGGAGCTTGTTACAGATCCATCACATTTCCGTTTGCAAACTTACTAGAGCCGAAACTTTCACATAATGTACTTCTTTGAGAAATTCAACCCGCAAGAGAAGTCACTTTGAAAAATTTCCATTCTGTACCACCTCGACCTATGTAAGAGTCTAAATCTACCAAGAAACTGTCATCATTAGTATAGATTTCACCAGAGTCTGTTGGCTCATATTTCTGAAATATAATTTCATTATCTGAATATCAGTCAAAACACGAAAGATCACCACCATCCGATTCATTTTCGAATAATTCTCTCAATAGATTACAAATTTCTTCGTGACTGGTATCTTTTTTGAGTTACATACTGCCGAAAAATAAGTCTCTAAAAGTACAAAGAATTTCTTAGGAATAAAATGCTTTCGAATGTTTTCAAATATGATAATAAACAAAAA
Source organism: Maratus speciosus (assembly GCA_963932465.1). Lineage (NCBI taxonomy): Eukaryota > Metazoa > Arthropoda > Arachnida > Araneae > Salticidae > Maratus > Maratus speciosus. The sequence goes on along the minus strand of CAWVRF010000937.1, from coordinate 541,369 downwards.
GAAAGGAATTGGAGAATTTGATTATCTGAATAGGACTAAACCAATTCCACCCTTTATGAGGTGTGGAAAGAATAATGGACCCTCCGTAGCTGACAGAGAATGAAGTCAAGGTCACATGAACTAGGAAGAACTTCACAAGCAAACTATTTTTTATTATTCTGCTTAGTGTAGAAATGGCACAAACGGTTGTTCTAGGAGAAGTAAGCTGTATTAAAAAAAAAAAAAAAATGAGAAATATAGCTGAAAAAATGTGATAGTGAGATAAGACTGAATCCTGTTTGGTGTCGAAATGACAGCTACGGACGTTCTAGTGTTAAGGTAGAAATTCTATAATCAGGGGAATGCGATTTTTTAAAAGATAGCCTTTTTTAAAAGTCCAAGAGTAAATGTTTGTTTAATATTTTCAAAGTTGTTTACGTCATTTTTCATCAATTAATTCTGTATATTGGAGATTGCCGATTATGGCAGGTTGTTTTTTATAGATTATGCGGCATAGATTTCGAAGAACGTTGTAATGTTAGTTAGATAAATTTCCATGCAAGATTTTAGTATATAACATAGCATTCAACGTTGTTTAGGTAGATGGTAAAATGAAAAGTTTTAATTATTTGTACTCGATTGAAATATTAGTCTTATGGTGAATGAATTTTGTTGAGACTTAGACTCCAAACGATGGTTTAGGGATAGTTTAATATTTTAGTAATCAATAATTGTATTTAATCTATCGTTCTATTTCAACCCTATTGACAAAGATCAACTAAAAGAGTAAACTCCTAAGCAGTCAATTTTTTCCAACTTTCCAACTAAAGATCCATATTGCATTAAACAAAAGTAACTCAACAAGACATTCCATTTATTCCAGGTTAGTTTGTGGAAACCAACAAGCGTAGAGGTCTAAGACTGCTAGTATATAATACGTTTTAGATAAAACGGAAATTTATTTATTGTCGTCCTTTATTATTCGTAAAGATCGCGTGCGTTTTCGGAATTTTGTTTGTTTTTAAATAATAAATGTTGACAATACACAAAAATATTATTTCAAACAATCCTTGCGCATGTACGTATTTTTCTTAAATGTATACTAATATTTCACACAATATTTGAATACTTTTATGGTAGTTACAGACAAACTGTTTATTTTTATCTATCACGCCGATGAAAAGTATATTTATTCTTATTCAGATTTTACTTCCAAAAATTCTTCATACCGGAAAACAATGTTTAAAATAAGAATTGTAGATGATTTTGTAGTAAATTATCATATATTCAATGCACACATTCTAAAAGGCGCTTTTATTTAAATCTGTAAACAAATTCAATGTAGTTATTTCAGAATCCCAAAGATGTTTTAAGAGGAATGTATTTTCACATCTTTAAAGATTATTATGTTAGATTCAGAATAATCTCGCTGGAGGCTGTGCCACTCTAATCTTAAAAAAAAATGTTTTTCACAAAGTATTTTCCAGTCCGAACTCATAACAAAATAATTCCTCCCGACACGAAGATTTATTCCAGTTCAGAAACAAATTCAATAATCTCAGAATCTTTTGAAATATGATAGACACATTTCGGAAAATATATAAAATATGGGTATGTTACACATTATATTCTAGAGTAAATAGTCTTATCTTTGGTAAATTAAACATATTATTTTTTGTCTAAACTGAATGTTTTTACTGCAAAAGGACAATTTACTGAATGTTTTTACTGCAAAAGGACAATTTTCATTCGAGATAATTTATATAATCTTTGTATATTTATATAATATTCTATATATTTCTTATATTCAGTTTTCCAAAAATGTGACAAAACATATTGTTTTTTCATCTAATATCATCCAACATAACTTAAGTGATTCATTTGTGATAATCCAATACCAAAAGTTCATGGCAAACCAATGTAGTTCTGAAAATGTTGTATTAAAAGCGTTAATATGGTTTACTGTAGTTTTCTCAAATTTATAAGTTACTTAATTAATTAGTCATTTTTCTTAATAATTCTCTTTTGTTTTGTCAATGTCGAAAGTCATTTTGTAAGCTTATTCACGCATTAAGAAAGGAGAGAGTGACATTGTGAAGTATATTTGACTACAACGAGAAACCATTCCTTGTCTTTCTGTATTTACCGTCTTTAAGTGTCTAGAAATATAACATATAGACCGGGATGCTGCAGCACAGACAATAACCTAATCGGGTTCACGGCTGAAATTTCATAATTGGTTAAAAGTTTATTCTCATATTAAAACACAGTCTGTCCCCCGAGTCATATCTTGGTGGAAAACACCTGAAAAGCCGATTTTAGCGGTTAACTCGTAGGTTTACCATTGTGTTTGCCAGCTCCCAGTCCTCCATTTTTCATACCTTTGGGTGCAAGAAAACACAATTGCAATCCTATGAGTCAACCACTGAAATCGAGTTTTCAGGTGTTTTCCACCAAGATATGACTTGGCAGACCAATTGCGCTTTAATATTGGAATCGAGGAGATTTAACACATTATGGAATCGCATGACTTTTTTATCATTAAATTTGACAACGTAAGTCCAAAATTTTATTGATTTTATATGTATTATGTTGAAGAAGATATGTGACTTTTTTCGTTTTTCTTTTCTTATATTTCTTTTCGATTTTATATGTATCACAATAAAGAAGTGTGTTTTTTCAAATGTGTTTTTTTTTGTTAAAAAAAACCCTCCCTATTTCCACCCCCTTTGTCAGATTTTGTCTGTTAACGAACATGACCGAGATTTTCAGCTTCTTGATTCCATGGATCAGTTTCGAAGAAATTTGTGCAGAATTAAGGAAGTTTTCGGGTCCATTAAAAACCGATATCATATATATATATATATATATATATATATATGTATACAGAGAGAGAGAGAGAGATAAAGCTTTGAAATGGGTGTGGTTTTGGGTTCTAGGGGACGTGATCGGCGTATATATGCAAATTGTTTTCAAAAATTCTAATATAGTGAAAAATGTAATATGTAGTTTTTCTTACCAATTCTACCTAAAAACGCTATTTTCTGGGATATTTTAATTATAATTTCATTGCGGAAATCGACGTAGAAATTAGCATAAAACTACAGATGTTTTTCAAATTTATTTACTAAAAAATATAAATTCTTGCTTCTACACTTACAAAGCAGGTTTTCTCTGCAATTGTTAATAGATCAATTTCGAATGTAATTTTCTTTTCTAATCTAAGTCGTTCTTACTTGGAAAGCATCATAAACATTGTTTACATTTATGAATGAGATACATTATTGGACAAATAATTCCAAACTATTAAAATTTAAGAATTTTAAAGTTCTTACACCTAAAACCACCGATCCAAAATTTTTGTAAAATTTTGTTATCGCATTTCCTCACTCCTCGACTCTAACTGAACAACTGAACAAGTGAACTATTTCTGTGGAAACCTTTGAAAGAAGTTTTAAAAGTTTTGAACACACGTTGTACATCGAATCATATAGGGTTGCAAATTACAATTCATAGAATGATTTATTAAACATTTTTCAATAATTTAAATACTAAATGTTATCACAATTCAGTCCCACAATCAAGGTTTGTAATTTTTGAACATGCAAAACGAACCACTTGTTTTTTTTTCTTTCTAAGATTGTTTCGACATTACAGTACTTCATAGAGGGGACTGTTATGATAATTCCTTTATAAATACATTTGAATGGACATGAAAACTTGATAAAAAATAATGAATTTTCATTTAAGAGAAAACTAGTTATAACTTTTTTTTTCTAAAATTGTTAAATAATTACATCGCTGTTGGACGAGTTTATATCTTTAGACAAGATAATTAAATCCTTACAACTCAAAATTTACCAATTTAAAATGAATGATAACAAAAAGTGAAATGATGAAAAGCTAATGGAAAAAAGTTATGTAGCAAATTAATGTCTTCTAATAATATACTAATTTCAAATGCTAAAATGTGTAAATTAAAACTTTAATACCAGTAAATTTACCTTTGTTAGACTGTTTTTCCAGAAAAAAACATCCACATAAATTTCAACTAAAATGAGTCTATAATATCCAATCTATACTATTCATCCTTTATAAGAGAAACAATAGCTATTGTAAAGCGCAAAAAAAAAACAATATGTAACGATGTATCATCATTTCACTCACCAAAAATATGGCTCGAGCTACTCAATGGCTGTGAAAATAAAAATAAAATAGAAAAATACGTGCATAATATGAAAAAATACTTGGAAAACTGAATGATGGCATTCATAGGCAGTGTAAATTTAGAATAGTTTTATTTATTTGTTTTGAAAATGACTCTAGGTGAGTAGAAACATGTCAAAAATCGAAATAAACGTATTTTTACTGGTTTTAAAGTTTTAATTTATACATTTTAGCATTTGAAATTAGTATAATGAAAATAGATTTAAAAAAAGTCCCTTAAGCAGAAATTCCAGCTATGCAATTTATTTATTCAATAAGTAGAAACAAATCAAAGATGTTTTTATTAATTGTTAATATTCTCAAAATATATGAATTATTTTTATAGCAGTATTTACGTATTCCAATATACTTCCTTATAGAGATAAATATTAAACAATGAAATCATCCCCGTGACTGCCCCAAAAAGGAGCAAAGTTGTAATGAGGTTTTCTCTGTAATTATTTCTAAATGCTATAAAGGATTATTTTCCCAATGTGATATAAAACTAGTATGTTGTGGCCATCACAAAACTTTCTTCTATATAAATCACGTCAATTAAATCATTTAAATAGTAAAAGAAATTACATCAATTTAGAACCAATTCGTATCAAAGTATACCTGAATTTGAAGTTTGATGATAATCCGTGCATTACTTATTGAGATAGAGCTGTAGGGGAAATTCTGAAAAATATAGCAGCGCCACCTGTTGAGCGATTTGCACCAAAACACAAACAGCACTAATTCATATTAAGGTATACCGGAATCTGAAGTTTGATGAAAATCGGCGCATTAGTTCTGGAGCTAGAGCTATTGTGGAAATCACAAAAAATACAGCACAGCAGAGCCACCTATTGAGCGATTTACACGAAAAGGTACAAAACATCAATTCATGTCAAGGACTAACTGAATCTGAAGTTTCCTGAAAATCCATGCATTAGTTCTGGACATTGAGCTATTGTGGAAATCGTGAAAAATGCTGCATAGCAGCGCCACCTGTTGAGCGATTTGCACCAAAACATAAACATCACTAATTCATATCCAGGTATACCTGAATCTGAAGTTTGTTGAAATCCCAAGCATTAGTTCTTGATTTACAGCTATTTTAGAAATCTCAAAAAATGGAGCATAGCAGCTCCACCTGTTGAGCGATTTACACCACAAGAGGCAAAACTTCAATTCATGTCAAGCACTAATTGAATCTGAAATTCGATGAAAATCCGTGCATTATTTCTTGAGATTGAGCTATTACGAATATCGTGTAAATTCTGAAAAATGCAGCATAGCAGCGCCATCTGTTGGGCGATTTGCACCAAAAAGTTACCAGCACCAATTCATATCAAGGATTAACGGAATCTGAAGTTTTATAAAAATCCGTGCATTAGTTCTTGAGATAGAGCTTTTGCGGAAATCCTGCAAAATGCTACATAGCAGCGCCACCTGCAAGGCGATTTACACCAAAAACAAATCAGCACCAATCTACATCAGGGTCTACCTGAATATAAATTTTTATTAAATTCCGTGCATTAGTTCTTGAGATAGAGCACCCACAAAATTTGTGTCACATACAGACAGACGGACAGACAGACGGACAGACAGACAGACTCACAGACAGACATTTTGTAAAAACATGTTTTTTGGAATCTCTGACCCATAAAACGTGTAAATCCGTGGAAAACTGGAATTCGAATATTTTCATGAAACCAACACTTTCTTCTTGTCAAGATAGAAGAAAGTAAAAATTAAGTATATGAATATAATCCCTTAAAATGTTAATTATTGCTTAATGTTAAAATAAACCTTTATCTACTAACGTTATTTATAAGTACCATTAAAATAACTTGTCATAAAAATCAATTAATACATCTATTAGTAATAATAATGTTTAGAATGAAATATAGATGCATTACGTTGTCTTGTTCCAAAAGCATTATTGGTTACACAAAAGAAAAGTATTTATAAAAGGTGATTTCTTTTGTCTTTCCATGATTTCAGCTTTTGGGGAGGGGGATTTTTTTATTTCGGAAATATCTCTATATTTCTGTTGTAAAAACATTAAATTTGTACATTTCCTAATTCTACACAATACTAAGGAAAATATTTAAAATAAAAGATTTGAGTGGGGTTAAAATATTGCACAAAATCCTTATAAATTCAAATTTAATTATTCTTTCAAAATCCTTCAATCATTCTAAAATGTATTAAATGATTATGTAAATCTTCTAATGTAGTTTTGAAATTTACGAAAAATACTTTAGAAGATAAAATTTTTATGAATTCGAAATTTAGTACATAAGAGGTTAGTCATGAAAATTAGTTATTTCTAATCACCTGTAACAAATAATCCCTCATCACTGATGTTGTTCAATAATAGAGAAAATACACTTTCAAGAATTGGAAGTTTTTAAAGATATGTTCTATGATATAAACTTTATATGAAACAAAAAATATAAATACATTTTATGAAATATTTACAATTTCAATATTACTAAAAATTGTAATGAAACACCCCATGCGTGTTTTATGGAAATTACTAAAGATATGTAATTATTGGCTTATATAGATGTATTTTATTGACATTAGTATATTATGGTGACAACATATGGTGTTTACTTTTAAAGTATTTAAGTTTAAATTACTTCGAATAGATCACTTACCATATCCCCCCCCCCTCCCCTTTCTTTAAAAATGAATGGATTTATTTTACTGTAGAATATACAAAAATATTTAAATTTGAAAAAAAATAAACAAATATAAATTCCTTAGAACCGATTCGAAAAAAAATTCTGTTTCACAATTTCATTGTGCTTGACAAATAAATAAATATTAGTCTGTTATATTTCTATATTTCTGATATTTTCATTTCTTAATCTTGATAATTAAAAAAAAAATTCTAAAAAAATATTCTATAAAAATATTTTCGCCAAAATCATAAAATTCTAATAACCAATAATGTGTATAAAAGAATATTTCTTTTGTACTTTTTAAAATAAATTTATATATTACATATTTATTTATAATTAAAATTCATTTTCCAACAAAAAATTACCCTTTGTAGAAAATTACGAAAAGCTTTCTTATAACTTCAATAAAAGCTCATTATAAGAACTAACTTATTTTATTTGGACAAAAAGAAATGCTAAGATGGATTTTTTTTTTTTTTTTTTTTTTTTTTTTTTTTTTTTTTTTTTTTTTTTACCATTATCGTGATTTGCATATACTGTCAATTATAATGAGAAAAAAACTGCTTTAAACCAAAACCAAATAAAGTTAATTAACGAAATAATGATTTCTCTATTATAAATAACTCATTTCAATATATATTTATATATTTGTTTGGATTCAAATCACTGTATAGCCTGATTTATGTGGTTGTTTATGTACTTGTTTATGAGGTGTCGATTAATTTCGAGAAGTTTAAAAAAATTTCCACGTTCCAAAATATGTTTCTGTCCACTTTTCATCTTAATATTTTTATCATTAATATTTTAAATATTATTTTGCGATAGGATATTGCATAGCTATTTCAAAATATCTTAGATATTACAAAAATCAAACCGTGATGTTAAGGGATTTTTATTGAAATATTCTTTACAGGATGCATAGAAAAATTCATTTATTCGTGAACGGTTAATACTGGTTTTGAAGATCTAGTTTCTGCCTACAACGTAAGAACAAGTCGTTACCAAATAAAGAAAACTTCTGCGATAATAGTGGGGGCATTTAAATTTTAACGATACCTTCACAACAAAAGACTTCTATTTTTTTTCTTAGACATATTATTACACTGTAAAATTTTACTGTACACCTGAGTTAATCAGTTTGTTTAGATAGAATTGTAAAATTTATGTATAGACATATATTATTTTTCTTTTCTTTTTAATTTTCTTAAATACGCGTTTCATATCTGAGATAGAAATCATCCTTTCAAAAGGTGAATGTTGATTTAAATACATATATAACAAATTTATTTAAATAATCCAATTACAAATTATTTCAAAGAACAAAATATTTACTAGATTTCGTAATTTATTTCTCAATTCTCATAAATTATTTCGAAAATATACAATTAATTTAAACACATTTTGTTTCTTTGTTTATGTTGATTTAAAAGTACATCAGACAATAATAATTTAAAAAAATGGAACTAAATATTTTTTAACTTTTTTTTTACTTTATACCTTTTGAAATATTTCTAATCTAAATTTAATGAAAATAGTTTAACTTATCAAATTATTATTCGAATTAAAAACCAATATGTATATTATCATAATTACTTATGTATTTTGATGTGAAAACATAATTTAATTAAGTAATGTTTTTTAAAGTGCATATATTAAACTAAGACACATAAAAACTCATGAAAGTGAACGTTTGTGCTTAAATTTATGTATTCTCTAGTAAATAAATACTTAATTTTTTTTTTATTATTTAAATTTGAGAAAATATTTCGTTTCATTTCAACACATACTTCATGGTTTCCAAATGTTTCCAATATGTTGAAATGATTATAATTGTGCACTTTTAAGAACATTTGCAAATAATTGAATAGAACAAACAATAAAGGGGTTATTCTTAGACCCACATGAAATTACACACACAGCAATTAGCATTAATACAATTAAATTTCTTGATCATGCACAATTTTAAAGATTAATAAACATTTTTTTTATTGCTCGTTGAAAAAATTGTACTAAGCGCATATTTAAAAGTATTTTGATATATATTTATATAAAAAGTTTAGGGCCTTAGAAGAATGCATCAATTATCAAATACAGAGATAAAAATAATTGAAGAAGTTCCCATGATTCTATTATTTATAACACATAAAGTGCTGATATTCCTGGAATACATGATTCAAAAATTGTACTTTTATAGATAGAAATTAATTTCATAACAAGAAATTAAATATATTTTTTTTAGATTAATACCATTAAAAGTTCAATTCGAATATGAATTAAAACGATTTGCATTTTCAGAAGATATCGATGTTATTGTACAGAATAATGCATGATGTACCTTAACATATAAGACATACATTAATATATATATATATTTCAGAAATAACCTCTGTATCATTTGTGTCATCATATGCAAGGCATTTAAGAAAAGTAAATAGTTTTGTAATGATATGAAAAACAGAAATATATGTATACGACGTGCATATTTAAAATCAATCTTGTCAACTCTCTTGAATTCTTACTACAAGTATTTTGAAATAGAATTTTTTATAGTGAATATCATAATTTGATAATAATTAGTATTTTAAAATATTGTAAAAGTTAGTATAGGTTAACATACAGGAAACTATTTATATTTTTAAATGCCATAAGTTTGTTTTTTATATATTTAGGTTGGTTGATTGATTTTGACGGCCGATTATCTACACTAGGAATATAGGCCCGAGGGGGGAGTGCCCATCGTGGTGGTCTTTCTAAGGGAAACTAACCCGTATTTACGCATGGAAATCCATGTCTCGAAGAAAACAACGAAAACTCCGAAAGATTAGGCCGACGGGAGCGACTGGGATCGAACCCAGCACCTCCCATCTACCAGCGTCGAGAGCAGAACCTCTCAGCCACTGGTGGGGATTATATATTTAGGAAACCCGAGGAATATTTTACCATTATTAAAATATGTGTAATTTTCGAAAAACTTTTAACCACTATAATCGATTCAATAATCGTAGGTAACAAGAATCAATAATAGCTGGATATGTAATACACATGATTCATTAAAGTTGTACGTTTTCCGAACAGGGTGTAAATGTGTCTTGTCTTATATCTGAATGAATAAAATTACGTATACAACGTTTCTTAGAGTTTCCATTACCTGTGATTTATTTTGTATAGTTGATTCAGATATCATACCAGATGTAACAAACAGTAATGTTTGTAGGTGAATTGTGTTTCTGCTAGATTTGTTGATGATAGCTCAGTTAGCAGAGGATTGGGAGATTCAACCAAAAAGTCCATGATTTGAGTCTGGAGTGGGCACTTTTTCATCCAGTTTTGAAAAAAAAAATAAAGCTTTAGTTAATCACTATAATTTAACTAAAGTACGAAGTTTAAATCGAAACCTGTGGTAAAGAGACACATTCAAAGAAAATATTGTAATTATTAGACATCCATTTGTTTATTGTAAAAAATATATATATATATCTTCAGGAGATATATTTAAATGCTCTACATATAACATTGCGTCAAATTCTCAATAGAAGACAAAACTTTCAAGATTCTATTGTGCTAAGAAGTAAGATATTTATCTCGATTCCATTATCCAACTTAGCTGTGTTAGAGACAGATTTCTTTACACACATTGTTTTTTCATAAAAATCAACGTAATGGATGTTTCAAAAGATTAATGCTCGAATTTACTATCTACCTCAACCGAGAAAACCACGTTCGAATGCTGAAATGAAATGCAAGATTACTCTGATTTAACTGAATCAAGGCAAATGTCAATAAGATTAGTGTTTAAATCTGTTTGAGCGTTCTACAGTGGATTTCTTTTGAAGTAACAGGTGAATACGAACATGAGAGCAGCAGTATTACATAATTTTGTTGAATCATAACGTAAGGTTCAGAATGACATTGCATGTTATATGTATTCTTTTTTTTTTACCCTAAGACTATTGTCACAAATCTTTTTCGTCCGTTTATTTTGACATTTGAATCGGTTAATTTTCGTAATAGGTTGAATTCAACTACGTTTGAGGAGAAATTTCAAGAGTTTCTATGAAGAATGTATTCGACAATTAAAAAGTCCATTTCGTTACCTAGATTATGCCTATCTTGTTGAATTATGACAAATGCAACGGGTAAGCGTCTGCTATAATTGGTCTTTAGTACTAGAGAGTCAAATAATACACATAATCTAGTCTCTACCGCACTTAATATAGAAATAGAGATTGAAGCTGATTATTTCTGCATGTGATCCAAGTAAAGAACAGCAAATAGATGGAATATGGCAGTAGATTGTACTAACAGCCCGTATCAGCTTCTTTAACATTTTAAATTTTAGAGCATAGTCGCAATTGAATACTTAAAAAGCGAATTATCACATTGCTAGCTAAGCCGTAAACAAGCTAAGTGAAAATGTCCATGCCGGGAATCGAACCCGGGACACTGGAATAGACCTCCAGTGCTCTACCTTCTAAGCTACGAGTACGATGACCTGCTTGGCATTTCTCACACATGTATGTTGATAAGACTGCATCTGTAGCTATTAGGTGGAATAATCTTTATGAGCACATAATCCTGCGGCGTAACATGAAACACAAATAAAGCCCAGCATCGGTGAATTCATATGCATTTCTTAGGTATTCATTAATTTCATGCTTAATTTCACTGCTGAATAGTAGTTGAAAAATTAATTAAAATTGCATAATCGTTATGAAATAAATGTTTTGAAATATTTTTTTTTTTTATTTCATTAAATGAACATTTTCAACATGAGAAAAACTTTGGCTCAAAACGCGGCGGTATCTGCTAATTAATGCTTTCCTAACTCCATATTAAACTTTTAAGTATGTTACAATTATTAATACTTTCTCAGAACCATATTATAAAGGACGTATGTCAGTGACACCATACAAAATAAATAACTATTGAATTATATGTGACATAAATTCTTCTTTTAAATAAAAATATATTTTTTCAGAAGTTAAGAAACACAAACTGAAAGTAACTTTAATAGAAAATGTACTCTACTTCACAATAAAAACTGACTCTTAAATGTAAATATCCGTTTCAAATCTCTACAGTAAAATTTTTATATTTTTGTTTATAGTATATATCCAGCAGGTTTGATTTGCTCTAGATAAATATATCAATCGATTGCGTATATGCTTCAGTAAATATTTGTAGAAGGAAAATACTTGAAATAATGCTTTAGAATTTCAGTGCAATGAAAGTCACTATATTTACCGGATGCATTACAATTTTTTTTCTGTGATTCTGGAAATACATAGGTATACAAAAATAAATCCAATAAAGAAGACTTAAACAAATACACATCGGATATAATAAAACATTTTCCTTTCTGTAAAACAAGTGTTTTATAATGTGTACTGTTGTTTGTTTAATCTTGAACTCAAGAAATAAGTTTTCTTATTTCCTTCAAAGCCATTATATAAAAATGTAAAAGCTTTAATTTTTAATAAATAAACCTATTTTAACATTAAGTAAATTAAATATTTACGCACTTTAAGATTTCAAAGCATAAGAAGAAATGGAAATAAGATGGAAATATCATTGAACCGAAGTAATTTTAGAAACTATGTTCCTTAAACTTAAATTTACTGTGTATATTAATTTGTAAATAATTATTCCAAATTGCATTATTTGCGAATGGTGAATTTGGCTACAGCTAACTTTTATAGACTTAAGTCTGCTGAGATTTTTTTACGCAAAATTTACGATTCTGCATATTTCCAAATTCGAATAATGTATTCATTTAAAAGATTAATCAGTATTAAAGCACGTAGCTTGTAAGAATACAATTATTTATAACAAAGGCCCAAAAATGTGTTCTAAGATTTAATTTCAATCGCATAATATTGAATTCAATTACTTTAAATAGAAATTACAAATTTATTTTTAGGTACAACTATAGATTAAAAAATATATGGCGTAGAAATGAAAAAAAAAATTAGGTAATTGAAAAAAAAACAGATTTTTTAGGTTTCTATCGAAATATTGCTATATTTCTACAGAAGGTACTTAAAAAAACGAAAAGCTATTTTTTAAAATAATGTTCACAAATAGGTGGAAATTTAATATGTATATAATAAATTATATCTACATAATAAGTATAATTATAGTAAACTATGTAGGAAGTGCGTTTAATATACCGGGTGTAATTTTAAAATTCAATTACTTCCAAACGGTGACAGATATTTAAAAAATGCTTGCAGGAGGGTTATGTACGATGTCAGGAAATTTTTCAGTGTGATTCTTGATTTTATTTCGAATTTCAAACAATAGATGGCACTAGGCACTCAGTCCAGACCCGATTTTTGGTACTTTGGGATCCATTTAATAAATTTTCATCTCCTTTCTTCGCATGGAAGAAGAGAGAGGCGGAAAAATCGAGACTGGATTTAGCGGTGATTGCTTGCAGCACCATCTATGGATTAACATCCATATATGGTGGATAGATTGTAACTAAAACTGAGAATCGCAGTAAAAGAAAACTCCTGACATCTTACATAACCCTCCTGCAAGATTTTTTTAAATATCTGTCACCGTTTGCAAGTTATTGAATTTTAAAATCTATCAGTCATTTTTGGGACACCCGGTATATAACTAATATTAATGTTGTGTAATCTTCAAGATAATTTTTAAAAATGTATTTATAATAATTATTATATAATTAAAAATAAATTTCATTCATTTATGTAAAAGTCTAGTGAAATCAGGTGGCACATTTGGGTGCTTAAAAGGCCATAAAATACTTATATAGGCATCTAATTTGCTACACATTTTAGGAAATAGTTTATATGTTTTCTACAATAGGCGGCGATACATGTTGATAAATAATTTGTTTTATTTGGACGTTAATAACCTTATCGATCCGATTAATTACGAAATTCTAAAAAATTAGAACTGCGTCGTTAAGTATAATTATAAAGTATCATTAGATTGTAATTCTGAAATACTTCTATAACACAAATAAAAATTGGAATTGATTTTCACTAAACTATGCATTCACATTTGAAACCTTTTACCTCTTATTTATATTTCACATTATAATTATATTCAAAATAACAGTTTCGAATTTTTAACACTGTCTAACATAGTTAAAAAAGTGTTTATGAATTCGATTTGTCTGTCTATCTGCATGTATGTCTGTCTCCCCGCCGTATGTCTATTTGCCTTCTGCCTGTCTGCCGTCTATCAGTTCGTGTTCTAACTCTCTTAAATTTAGTCGGAACGCCATGGAATCGATATCTATATACACATATATATATATTTATATCCACTATGTCATGTTCGGTATTGATAAAGAAGAGTGTAGCACTTATAGATCATTTACAGCGACTTTGAAAAGGATTCCGCTACATCACGGCCTATAGGGGAAAATAGTTTGCGGTGGTTTTTAATCATGTTTCACAATTTGAAACACATTGAAATTTACATGTATCTCTCAACTGAACTACACGATTCTTACTATAAATGATGGCATGAATAGCATTCATGTTTCATTTACAGGTACACTTAAACGAATTTTGTTACATTAAGGTCTGTGAGGAAAGATCGTTTGTGGTATATTTTATTCATATTGTACGTATCAGACATATTGAAATTGTTATACAGTGTGTCCACGTATAACCTAACCGACCTTTATTTATTACTTCCAATTACATGCATACTTCCAATTACAAAAATCGTAAAAATTAGGTGCAGGATTAAGATAAAAAAAAAGTTTGAAGCGAAAAAACAATTTAGTGAAGAATTACACAATCTAATTTTTTATACACTACTCCGGTCCTTTAAGTTATATTTACTAATACTTTCCTGTTACACTGTCAAGTAAGGCAAAAAAAGTCCCGTTATTCTACGATTAAAATTGACCGAGAAATAGCTATTTAAAGTTGGAGCATATTTTTGCTGCATATTAGGGTTCATTCACAAATTTAGTAGAAATATAATTTCGTCAGATATATTAAAGAAATTGTTCAGAGTAAAATTAGCATTGCAATATAAATTTGAAATCTTTAGTCATTCTAACATATTACTGCAAAATGTACAATTTGTACTGAACATTATAACAGGATAAAAATAACAGATTTTATGTTAAATAAAAGGATGAAAAACAACAACCTCAATTCTTTACAAAATGATACATATTTTAGATACATTTTCAATGATACATACATTATAAATGCTGTTACATTGCACTTTCTTTCAAATTTTGGATTGTGGCATGTTTTTTAGCTTTTGAAAATTGATCCTTATGTATTTTTTAGCACTGAATTCAAAAATGGCCTTCATTTTAAACCAGCATGTCAGGAATTTTCTCAAATCGCAAATTTCAAAGTTAAAAAGCTAAAAGTTATCCCCCCTCCCCTCCGAACTTTATCGGACCCCCGGGCTGTTTAGCTGTAAGAAACCCAGTATAAGCCAAAAAATCTAATAAATTATTGGATTAAATAAAATGAAACTGAATAAAACAGGTTTACATCTATTTTATAGTATCAGATTTTTCGCTATATTTTATCCTTGAAATTTATGATTTGCGAAAATTCTTGATATGATGGTTAAAATTGAATGTAATTTTTTTGTTCAGCGTTAAAAAATACATAAAATGTAATTTTAAAGGTTAAAAAACACCCACCATCGCAGGTTTACGTTATCTAATCTAAAATTCTTTCTTAAACTTGTTGACGGTAATGTCTCCGAATTTTTTTGCGTTATCCTCTAATATAAGTATGTATAAGATGGTAAGAGTGGAAAATCATAATAATATCGCATTGTCATCGGATTTAAATCAGTATTTAAAAATTAACTTTGATCGGACATTTTAAATTAAGTTAAAGTTCGAGTACAAATTTTAAACTGGAAAGACGATCATTGCGATTTAAATAAAACCTTGTGAAAATAATATAATTTTAGTTAAAAGAAATCATAGCCTCAAATCCTTACAAAATAAAACATATGTTAAAATACAATTATTTTAACTAATCTAAAACTTAACTAATAAAAGTTAGTCATAATATTTGTACGATTTCTTTAAAAGCGCAGACACCTTGAAATAATTTTTAGTACTTTATACACGACTCCTGAAATCATGGTCGAAATCATCTGTTTTGATATGCAAAAAAAGTGGTATAAGTCATGCATTTCAAAGATTCATAACACGGTCAATTTTAATGTTAGAAGAATGGGACTTTTTTTTGTCTTACTTAGTAGTGTCACAGTAAAAGTGTAGCGAATATCACTTATAGGACAGGGGTACCGTACAAAAATTTTAATTTCGTAATTTTTTAATAAATATTTTTCTTGACCCAATTTGCTTTTAAAATAATTCTTTACTTTATTTAAGCCACTTTTGTAACTGGAAGTATGCATCTAGGACCAACGGTTGCAGAAATAAAGGTCGGCAGGTTATATGTGGACACACTGTATACATTTAATATGCTCTGAAAGTTACTTATTGTATAACATTGTGTGCATTGCATTCATTGTTCATATGCGAGGAAACACAAAATTTTTCAATTACAGTACTCTGTGAACAATAGTTGATTGAATTATTTTTATGGAAATGTTATAAATATATTGCATCAATCTGCATCCAATCAACGTTAAAAGACTGAAGTCACATTTCATGAATTTGTGTGAATTTACACAAATGATATTAAGTATGTTTTAAACATTATTTTATTAAAGATATGACCAAAATGTCCGGACCACATAGAAAGCTATACCTGCTAATGAAACACATTATATATATATTAGCAAAACCTTCATTTATAAAATATTATTTTCCTTCACAATTATAATGATTTTTGCGTAGTGTGTACCCTGTATAATATTTTTATTTTGCTAAGAAACTTTTCAAATTCACTGCTCAGAAAACTCCATACATTTTGCCATTTGTTGGCTGATTTATAAATGCAAACGCACAAAATTGGCTTCTCTTAATTTTGAAGCAATTTGGAATTGAATTGTGTTTTTAATTTTCTGATAAATAAATTACTTATCTTCCTTTTAGCGATTTTTTTCACTTGTCAAGTAATTTTTCTGATTTTTCTCACTGTCATGTCCGGAAACACTATTCAAAACGCCAAATTGCAGAAATTTTTTTAAAAGTTCTTTTTGTTTACATACAAACATGAAACGGCTTTCGATTACATAGTTTCTTAATAACAATACATGCCATGTTCATGCGTTTGCGATGAAAGAAAATTTTAAAAAATGTGACAGATTGTAGCCCTTTTGGATTTTAGAACGACTTTTAAGTACTTCCTATAGGCTTAAGTAAATTATCATTTAATTTGATTGTATTAATTTTTTTTAAAAATGTGTGAAAACGCGAGACCGTTTATGACAATATATGTAAAACACATAAATTAATTTTGTATGATTTCGGCTAAGTGCTCTAAATTAATGACAGATAAATATTTTAATAATTATTATTATAGTAATACATTATTAAAAGGAAAACATTCCGCAATCATACTATTAAGCGCTAATCTTTAGTCGCATTTTGTTCAATCATCAAAAGGTTCACAAAAAATTTAGAAGAAAGATAGATGAACTCACATGAAATTTTTATTTCAAGATTTAAACGATTAAAAATTTTAACGAATTTTAACGCATGATATGAAATACATTAAATAATCAAAACTATATAATATTTTCTATTTAGTTTTAAGTTTATAACATAATACGTATACATGTTGTCTCAAGAAACTATAAATCTTATATTAGCGTATATAATCTTTAAGTAAAAATTTTGATAGAAAACGATTTATTGTGAATTTTATACGGCGAGATATGACCGATATTGGGATATTGTTTGACCAAACTACTTATATTTATTATTAATATATTAAGTACATATTTGAAGTTATTTTTTGTAAGGATTCACTTTTTTTCAGCTGTCAAAAGGGTATGATTTTTTTTTACATATTGTTAGATCAATTTCAACATCACATGCACTAGGCATTTAATTCGTTCTTATACAGGGTGTCCGGTCTCAACGGTGTCCAATGGCTAATTCCTAAACCGTTAGTCATAGATATATAGTTCCAATTACAAAAATGTTTAAAATCAGGTAAAGAAATATTATAAAAGCGATTTGGGTCAATAAAAATATTTCTTAAAAAATTACGAAATTTTAATTTTTATACAGTCCCCCGGTCCTATAAGTTTTATTTAGTAAAATTTTCCTTTTACACTGACAAGTAATACACAAAAAGTCCCGTTATTCTACGATTAAAATTGACCAGTAATAGCTGTTTACAGTTGGAGCCTATTTTTTGCTGCAAATCGGGGATCATTCACAAATTTAGTCGAAATATAATTTCGTCAGATATATTAAAAAAAAAATGGTTGTGAGTAAAATTAACATTGCAATATAAATTTGAAATCTTTAATCATTCGGACATATTAATGCAAAATATACAATTTGTAATAAACATTTAAGAAGAAAGAAAAAACAGAATTTTTTTTAAATAAAATGAAGCTAAATTAACAGCCTCAATACTTTACAAAATGATACGTATTTTAAAATATTATTAGGTACACTAGCCTGAAAAAGTTGCGTAATGACATGTTTTTTAGCTTTTGATAATTGACTTTTATGTATTCGCTACCGCTGAATATGAAACTAACCTTCATTTTTAATCATCACATCAGGATATTTCGCAAATTTCAAAGTTAAAAAGTTCAAAGTTAAAATTGAATCTCCTCTCTCATCTCATCGGACCACCCAGCTATTTAGCTGTAAGAATCCCAGGACAAGCAAAAATATTGAATAAATTATTGAATAAAATACAATAAAATAAAATAAAATAAAACAAAAAAGTTTTACATATGTTTTATAGTATGAAATTTTTGCTATATTTTAACTTACACATTTACGATTTGCTAAAAAATTCTAACGTGATGATTAAAAATGAAGGTCATTTCCATATTCAGTGCTAAAAACTACGTAAAAGTCAATTATCAAAAGTTAAAAAACACAACCATGTCTTCTATTTTATAGCATCAGATTTTTGTTATTTTTTTAATTTGTCAATTTATGATTTGCGAAATATCCTGACGTGATGGTTAAAAATTAATGTAATTTTTGGATTCAGAGCTAAAAAATACATAAAAGTTAAAAAAACCAATAATCACAGTCTCGTATTTTCTAATTTAAAACTTTTTCTTAAACTTCTTGGCGGTAATCTATCAAAATTTTTGTGTTATCCTGTAAAATAAGTATATGTTATCTTAATCGTAATACTTGTACGATGCTTTTCAAAGCGCAGATACACATGAAATAAGATCTTCGAATACTTTGAACACTTGGTATGTGAACCCTCAAAGCCAAGACGAACTCATTTGTTTTCAGAGCAGAAAAGTGGCATAAGTCATGCGTTTTTAAAGTTTCATATATCACGCAATTTTAGTGTTATATGACTGGGACTTTTTTTTGTCTTACATGTCAGTGTAATAGGAAAATTCTACTAAATATAACTTATGGGACCGGGGGACCGTATAAAAATTTAAATTTCGCAATTTTTTAAGGAATGTTTTTATTGACCCAAATCACTTTTTTTTTTTTTTTTTTTTTTTTTTTTTTTTAACCTGATTTAAAACATTTTTGTAATTGGAACTATATGTATATCACTAACGCTTTAGGAGTTAGCCATTGGACACTGTTGAGACCAGACACCCTGTATATTTAAAAAGATTTTTGCATAGAAGCATGATTTTCATGACAATTAAGTTTCAGTCTTTTTTCACGTTACAATTTAAATTGTATATTTTAATATAACATATGCAACTTAACTATTCTGTATTCAAAAAAAAAAAAAAAACATTTATGCTAACTTTACATGAAGTAATTGGATTTATGAAAATTTGGTTAATTGCAAAATCTTGAAAAATGAAATTTAGAGGACAGAAAACTTGTAAATATCTAATGTTTGTAAATATATTGGGTTACGGTCAGGTGTGTGCACACACCTTTTACATTTTCTAGCTAAAAAGTTGTAAAAATTAACACAGACATTTTCCTGCCTGCTTTATTTCAAATTTCCTATTGTCTTATTTGTGTTTTGCACCGATATTATAATCTGCATTTTGAAGCTATGTAAGTCATGCCAATATAAAGATTTTGTGCATGTACAATTTTTTAGTATCGAAATCAGTGAGTTTTACAAATGGTTGTATATCCCGAAATTTCTCAGCGTAATAGGATAATAAAACTATTTGTACTGATCAAGCATTTAAAAAAAATAGCGACAAGGACTATTTGTAATCATTGGAAGTAGGTTTATACTTAAACGCTCTATAGCTTATTCCTTATTGAAAGCAATTTTTCGAATATTGATTATGAAAGACCACATACACAAATCAAAAATATCTCCTACTGTATAAATATTACAAGTGATGTAGCTAAACATTATGCAAATTATATTTTTATTACATTCGGGCAAGCGCAGTGAATCATTATTTAGTAAACCTATTCATTTTTCATACAATTTTTATTATGTTTTCATTCTGATTGCAAGATATTGTGTATAATGTTATTTGTCATATTTTCAGAAAAGAACTTTTTTTATCTCAAGAACTCTACAAATTATAAGCAAAAAACTTGGCGAAATTTGGGACTCTTTTTATAAAAAAAATTTATTTTTCTATGAATATACATGCTATTATCATAAAAATGAACAGACTTTATTACTTTAATGCACTTAATTATAAATACGGCTTGAAAACTTTTGCTACATTACTTTTTAGAGGGTTATCCAAATGTTATTCGACAGTTTTAAAATGTTTAACGGTCGCCTAAGGGGTTTCGGGAAAAAAATCTTCACTGAAAACCTGTAATATTGACCTGTAAATGTATGACCTGTAATATTCTGTTTACACATCTGGAGTTTCAGGATAATTCCTCATGTATTTTTCTAGATATTTTAGAAAGTCTACAATCGATAGGGACCGGTCACCTTTGGCCATATAGTGTGTAAATGATGAAAACCTGTTCCGTCGTTAATGTATTGGACGAGTTCTTTAATCAATTTGAGAAATAATAAAAGCATAAATTGGATAATTATAGTACATATATTTATATATGTACTATATATATTTGTATAACCCTATTATATATTACTACCTATAGTACATATTATATATTAGTAATCAAATAACTCACTAGAAAAAAAAGTTTAAATCGCACAATGTTAATTTAGAATACTAAAAAAAAAAAATAAAAAAAAAAAATAAAAAAAAAAATTATATACATGTTTTATTTATTTATTTTTCGCGGGCATTTTGCTGAAATGTTACATAAAAAATTCAGTAGCCTTATTTAAATCATACTTTTGCTTATTTAAGTAAATAAAATATAGTAATTAAAAATAGCAGAACTTATAATTAAATTACCGTAACTTATATAAATTATACTTAAATTCCCAATTCAATAAAATAATATAGACATTCAATACCAGCGAAAATAATAACTTAACGTGCATCTTTTACATATAACTCCAAAAGCAAATTAGCAATTAAAAATCATCCTTTTCGTAGAATATGGATTTTTTTTTTTTTTTTTTTTTTTTTTTTTTTTTTACTTTCATAAATATCTATAAAAGATTAAAACAATGCTTCTAGTTACGAAGTTAGTAAATATTTATGAATGAAAATGCGAAATTAGTATCCCGTTGTGTAATAGTTAATTCAATTGACTACTTGCAGCAATTTTTCTAAAAGCATTTATTGAGGATATATTTCTCGATAAACATTCTAACTACTCGAGAAAAGAAAGCAGAAATCCCATTTTGTATAGTTATTATTTATTATTTAATATTTATGGAGTCATTTAATGATCTCATGTAATATTAAAAGGAATGTGATTTACCGTAGTCTTAGAATTTTTTTAATTAAATATATAACTTAAAACGGCGTTAATAATACCTTCTGTGATACAATAATATTGTCATGAATTTGCATATCCATATATTAAATAATAAGTCTGGTATCATATAGAGTCTTAATTAAGTCATCTTTATTAAGTCATTAATTCAACTATTTACATTTCGCTATTAAATGATATTTTTATTTTTAAAATGACAAGAAATTTGTTTCTCAAAATTTTGCGTTTCTCAAACATAGATATTATAATTACAGAATTATGTTGAAATATACAATTAACATTATAATCAATAAATTGTCCTGAAATTTTTAATGAATATTTACCATTCATAAATCTATATTATAATCGACCAAGTCTTCTGAATGTCATTAACTATTATGGACTCACCGCTTTATTTTCTATATGCAAGAAAAACATCTAAAAATATTTTTTTTAGAATAAAACTGTATAAAATTTACCATGGTTGCAAAGAGTTCTTGCTACTTTTATGTTATCCGTGTGCAAATCTCGCTTATAGTATATTTTAACTTGACTGTAGCATTTGTTATTTTTCGCGTGGTAAATATACAAAAATGATTCGATGTTCAAATTAAATGTCGTAGATTATGGTACCTATTGTTTTACTTGGCTCACTCCTTTAATTTTTTTTCCTTCTTTTTTTTAAGTTTTTAGTAGATGTCTTGAATTTCAAATGTTTTGGATTTAAAAATATATGTTTTAAGTAAATATAGTTAAAGAATTCTATTTTAAAGGAAATTATTTTAATATGAAAAATCGAAACGGGAACAACGGTTGTCGATATATCACTTTCTACTTGCTAACATAAAAATCCCGATTTCTTGATATCTCTATCAGAATTTTAAGACGAATTTTGACGAATCATTGAGCAAGTAAATTAAATTGAATAAAAGTAACATCTTACAATGCTTATCCTACATTTAAGGGAGGCCAAATTTATCGCCACTGGCGGTTAGTGTTATTAAAAAAAGGGTATTAAGCAGTGTAAAATATGAAAAAATACAGGAAATATTTAATTTTGTAAAAGAGAACTATCTCAGAAAGTACCTAACAGATTTCAAAAGTGTATGGTTGAAAATTGATGATTACAACCCTTGCTCCAATATAGGATCTATTTCATGTCGGCATCATTACCATCTTGTGATTGCATTTTAAAAAAAAAAACGTTCTAAATTGTGATTTTTGTGATACTGAAGGGGCTAGCCACTTGAAATTTGGCATGGTAATTATGAGATGTAAATGCTCTCTGAGAAGAGTTCTTTAAAAATTTTTAATTTAAAAGGGGTGAAAATGAAAGAAAGGCGTTCTAAAAACGTTCAAAATAGCGATTTCTACGCAATATCAGTAAATATAAACCGATTTCAGAAGTAACGGCTTCAAATTTATGGTGACAGTCCCCGCTTCAATATAGCCTATATTTTACGTTGTTGTCACTACCACCTGGGGGTTACAAGAATTTTCGAAAGAAAATTTCAAATTTAAAAGGATGAAGTGAGTGAAAATCGCTCTATAAGCATTCTAAATTACAATATTTATGCAATCGTATGAAATATGAAACCTATTTCAAACATAATGGTTGCCAATTGATGGTCATAGAACCTGCCCAAACATAAGCTACATGTTATGTCGATGCCACAACCCCTAGAGTGTTGCAGGAGCAAAAAACTTTCTAAATTGCGATTTCTGCGGTACTTAAGAGGCTAGAAACTTTAAATATAGCACGGTAGTTACTTATAAAATATAAATGTCCTCTAAGAACTTTCGAAATTAATTTCGAAAATAAAATAGAGTGAAGTGAAGGGAAGGAGCGAAAAGCATTCTAAAAGTGTCCAAAATTACGATTTCTATGGAATCTCAGGAAATGATAAACCGATTACAGAAGTTATTGGTTGCGAATCAAGAGTGATTGTACCTGATTCTATACGGGCTATATTTTATGCCAGTGTCTGTACAACCTGGTTGGCAGGAACAGATTCAGATTCAGATTCAGCCAGGCGGGGAGGCCTACCAATTGGTTTGAGCTCAACTAGCCCCACCCAGCAATGTTTATCAAAAAAAAATACAGGGCAATTATTGAGTAATAAAATAATGGTAGGTAATAACAAATAATTGAGATAATGAAATAAGTATAGGTAACAATAGTAAGATAGCCGAGTTGAGCGCTTTACAGACGTATAACATATAATGTTTCTTTAAAACAGTTATAGAATTAGTGTTATTGTTAAAGTAATGCCTTTAAGAGTTTTGTTGCAAACCTATGGATAAGAAGAGATTTGTTGCCAACTTATGGATAAGAAGAGTTTTGTTGCCAAACTATGAATAAAAAGTTTTGATATCAATTTCTTAAACAAAAAACATCATTTATCATACTTTCTGAAAGAAATTAATAGTTTCTATTTTTGGCCATCAGATGATAATATTTTGTATTCAAAAATAATCCTTATGACAACAATAAGTAAGATTAAAATTTAGTTTTTCGTTTTATTATAAAAAGCAAACTTATCAACAAACAAATAAAACTTATTATAACTAGCTTTTGATTTAAATAATTTTTTTAATGTGATATAATATAATCTATATAATATATAATATTATGTATATATATATATATATATATAATGCACTTACAGAATATTGAAAAGTAGATTAAACAATTAACTCATGGAGTTTTTCTTCTGGAATATCATCGTAATCCTCCTCGACCATCTCCTTCTGTTCTGGTACCTTAGAAAAAATATTTTTATAAAAAGTAAGAACTCAGTTAGTGATCAGTTTTCATCAAAATATTTTTTAACAATGCTTGGACATCCTTAAGTTTCTCTTGCTTCACAGGGACTCCCTAAGCCTTCTTTTTAACAAGAAAGTCCAATTTTTAGATACCTCTAGCACAACTTTTACACTCTGAATTTTGATATTCCAAGAATCTTCCGAAATACACTTCCACAAATTTGAATATGGCCATGGTTCTTAATTTTTATATAGTACCTTATGGTAATGCCTTTCAAAGCCATTGAGATGCACTTAAAAAAACTTTCAAGGCGAAAATTTTTCTTTTCTGGCTGTTTCATGGAAGGAAAGAAACCAGGACGGTTTCTGGAAGGACTTGTTTGAGATGTAAACTTCAAAATAAAGTTATCTTATGCAGTTCTGTTTTTGCTTGAAAAAAAAAAAAAAGCTTGGTGGAAGCGTCATACATCTTGCATTGAGACCGTTGTATAATTAGGTTCTCTTTCTAGTGAGTGCACTTTAAGAAAACCGGAAATGCCTTAGATTTATGACTGAGAATAAAAATTAACTCTTCTAACTCCTTCTGATAGTAAGAAATATAGAAAGTGATTCTCCATTTTGAACTTACATTTTAATCTTCTTTTGCGTGGCCCATGTGTTCGTATTTCTTTTTATCTTCTTCCCCCGTCACCGACAAAATGCAAGAGTATATTCACTGTCCGTTATACATAACACATGCTGTAAAATTTATTTAATTAGTTTGCATGAATAGAACAGAAAAAACTTTAAACGAAAATAGCAACAAGTCGCAGAGAAATGAAGGAAAATTACTGTGATAGTAGCTGATAAGTTAGTCGTTCGTTGGTCTACGCATGCGCAGGGATAAAGATAGTTTTGTCGCCAACTCCCTTGTGGATAAGGCGAGTTTTGAAACCAAACCAATATTTTAAGAACCCAAAAATAAAGGATACAAATATTTTTTCTTCATATTATAGTGTTTTTTCTGTGAAGTTTACCAATAGAATAGATTGGTAGAGTAAACTCGATTTTTTAAATTTTTGATAAGGCGAGTTTTGAAACTCACGTCCTCATATATATATGCATATGCAGCATGCAAGTCGTTAGCCTTGCAGTCTGTCTCCATTGGATGTTTTTTTTTTTTTTTTTTTTTTTTTTTTTTTTTTCCTGTTCATGGTTTTGTTCGTAAGAATTTCCTATGGTTATTTTGTTAATTTTTCTCTCTAGTTAAGGAATTTTGGGTTTAGATATAAAAATAACAGTCTAACTGTCATAGTCAGAATCTGGGGAATTAAATATAATTACAAAAAAAATGCAGAAAAATAATAATTTTGTTAAAATAATTATTTTTATTTGTAGAAAATTGTACGAGCTATTTCATTTATCCCTTTGAAATTTGTATTGTAACAGAGTTTAAAACTTATTTATATGTTTTTCTTTTTGCTGTTTTTTGTGTATTTGTTATTATATATATATATATATATATATATATATATATATATATCGATACGCGTTCCTCCTTTTTCAGCGGCATGTTCACTGCCGGCGAATGATTTTTTTTATCATATACATATTTTATAGCGAAATTACATCACCTACTCATTTACATATGGTTTTATCAATACAGTGCCATCTGGTTACGAAATTGCGTTTTTTTTTATTTGTTTGTTTGTTTTACGGAAACATCGGCCGCAAGATCTACATAATATATGCTTGAAGTTCATTCGGATCCGTTCTGTAGAACCGGAGCAATGAGTGTCTGAATACTGTCAGCTTAATTTTAATCAGCCTTTATATTTAATTTCAAGAATAAACCTTAATGTGCAAAATTATTAATCGGAAGTTCTTCTAGCTCTATAATTATCTTCCTTAATGTCTAAAGATGCATTACAATATTAATATAATAGTAATATGAAATCGTTATAAGCATTTTCATATAAAGTATTTTAATAAAAATGTAGCTATAAGTTTTTTAATGGCAAAATATTTACAATAATAATGATATTAATTAACAAATATACTGTGATTGAAATCTCATAATTGTTATAAATAAATATATAGTAAATAGAAAAATAATTGTATTTGAAATTTTTTCATATAATCGTTTTGGTAACAGAAAAGCTACGCCTATGTAACTCGCTGAGAAAAATATATTTATCTTCGACTATTTTGCCGGTTTTTAAAATCTGATGGAACAGTTAATTTTATGCAAAATTTAAAGTCTGCTTACATGAGTCGATAGACTAATTTAATATTAAGTTACATTTTCGTTAATGGTACTAAAAGTACCGTTTGCCAGTAAAATATTTGTAAATTTTACTCTTTTATATATTATATAAAAAAAAATAATATTCTGTTTTGTGTCTGATGCATATCAGATATAACTTAGAAAAATACAAATGGAATTAAGTTATTTTGGTAAAGTATATCCATATTTAAATCAATGCATTGCTCAAATTTAAAATTATAACACTTAATAAATTAAAGCTTTATAAATAAAAATATTAATTATATATTATTTGTTAAATACTTCAAAATCCCCTCGTTCAGAAGACGTTTTTTTAATCTATATTTTTTATGTTTTAATTATATTTCATGTTTATGTCAAGAACACGCTAGAAGACAAATTATGGTGTTATTTTTTATTAAAAAAAGATAATTATCAGATGACAACTTCAGAACAATGCACTTGAAAACATCCCATTATTTAAATGGGACTTCAAGAATATTTTACTTCTTCTTCTATATTAATTTTCATTCTAAATATGCATGTTTTTTTTTTTTTTTTAATGTAATGCGGAAGAACATTTTTGTTTATTTCATAAATCTTTTTCTATTTTAAATTTTGTTTCGAATATAATAAATATACATTTATTTATTTGCAACAAAGCATTGTATAAAATTCAACTCTGTATGCACATTTTTATATTTTTTTATAATGAAGAAAATATTTTTTTTATTCATCCGTGAAAAATCTCATTTTCGAATGTTGTAGAAATAAACATTTTTACAATTTCGTGTAAAATAAATCATTGAATAAATAGGATATTTTATTAAAAATACTAATAATTCTATGGAAATTAATCTAGTACTTTATATGTTACATATGTGTGGATACGTATGCTTTTTTATATACTTACATTTCAAAGGCAAAAAAGTACATAGAATTTTACTTGTCATTGATGCTGTGGAAGATGCGTCGGTCACCTAAATAAGTAGCCATAGCACGTAGGTTGGTATCAATATAAAATTATTACAATATTATAATAGGTATAATTAATAATAAAAATTTCTTTAAACTTAATAACAATAAAGGCGAACACGGATTCCAAATTACCAACGTCGAATTTAAATCTCCATTAATTTACTGAATGCCATTTAATAAAGTGAAACTTTAACTTGCAAAAAATGGACAACTATACCACTCCTCAGTCAACAAAGCGAATGTTCATCTCAGGTTAATAGAAACTCTAAAAACACTTCAACGCAATGCACATGCTTTCTTGGAGAATCTAAATCTGAACTCAATTTAGTTAGAGCGTCATTTCTGATGACATGTTGCTTGTTAATAAACTCTCAAAATCTACCTAAAGTTCCACGAGCTGACAGGGCCAACGCCCTCTACATAAGGAAGAAAGCCTTTATAAGCTTTATTGTGATGTCACGAATCGTCTCACAAAGCAGGGAAAACAAAGAAATAAATTCTAACAACTTGCATCTTTCGATTTCGTTGGCTCGTGGAATTGTTAATTATTATTAGTAAGCAACAACAACCAAAAAAAATTACGACCTAATGAAATCGAAACATGCAAGTCCTTCGATTTTTCCGGCTTCGTGTGACGTTTTGTGACGTCACAACAAAACGTGTCACAGCTTTCTCCAATCTAGGGGCGTTAACAGTGCCCGGCAAAATCAACGCGACTTCATACTAGACAACGGATCACAGAAATTGCATTGATATATTACTCCGTAAAAATAACAGTCTAAATGTCATAGTCAGAATCTGGGGAATTAAATATAATTACAAAAAAAATGGCAGAAAAATAATAATTTTGTTAAAATATTTATTTTCATTTGTAGAAAATTGTACGAGCTATTTCATTTATCCCTTTGAAATTTGTATTGTAACAGAGTTTAAAACTTATCTACATGTTTTTCTTTTTGCTGTTTTTTCTTTCTACTTTATAGTTTTACTCTTTCGTGCACTAATGCTAGAATAAGATTAAATCTAAGAATGTAACAATACATTTATTCGTAGAGTTCCTTCAAAAAGAACTACAAAGTAATCTATTGCTTACCCCCAAAAAGCAATCTATCCCCCTACATAAATTAGTATATAACTTGTAAATAAAATACTTATCATTGATTTCTGCCTACATAAAAAAAAAAATTTTTGTTTATTTTTCTCCGTCATTTCTCATATTCCATATTATTTATTTTTATTCGAAAACCAGGAGAGATTGCGTGGTCGAAAGATTGTGCACAAAGAGGTTCGGGGGGAAGGAGTAGAGTGCACACGCATCCACTCCATGTAATCGCGAAGTAGTGGAGTATCTTCTTTGATGTTAATGTTGATTGTTTCTGGCGAAATTGCAATTTTGTTTTATTTTCCTAAATTATGTGCTTGAATTTTCATTTTTCGTAAGAATTTTTCTAGAATGTTAATATTCCAAAATATTTTTAATTTAAACGATTTCTAATAAGCTACAAACATGGACAAATGGTGTTGCACACTAACGGTTTCTTTTAGTAGGGGATCTCTTTAAATTAAAGACCGCATGATATTTCCTACCAAAATTGGAGAGTTTGCGCATCTGCTCGATAGGAGAGTTGGCGCATTTTTCCTATTTGCTTCCATGCAGGGACAGATTACGCAGGTTATTGTTTAGCGTAACTACAGATGATAAGTAAAACATATGAATGAATAAATTTTCGTAAAACATATAATAACTAAATTTAGCAATAAATTTCTAAAAAATACTTTTTCAGAGAAAAAAAAAATTAAATTAATAATACAATTGCAAAGAAAAATTAATTATATATATGTCTCTGTGTGTATTAAGGACTCCTAAAAAATAAAAGTCGTTTTTTTTTTTTTTATATATATTCTTTTTTTTCTTTTTATGTCAAAACATTTGTAAATAAAGTTTCATGTAATTTGAACCATGGCAACCCGTGCCGACTTGCAATCTAAAAGTCTCAGTCAGTACTTGTATACTTAGCGAGCAATCTCTGACACGTGTCAGTCTGTCACCTGTATACGAGCAGCCAGCAGCTGCAAATGAAAAAGATAAAACAAAACAAAAAAAGAAAGGTTTTGGAATACTTGTGACAATGCGCAACCCTTGACCAAACAGTGCGAAATATTGTTAATGCCCAATCCGTGAAACGTGTCAGTAACAGTTTACTCAGGACAGCTCATATTTATGTGTCAATATACTTAAAATTCCAATTTATTTTGTTAGTAAATATTTGTATAGTTTTTAATCAGTGAGCAGAACATGGCAGTGGAATTGTGTAGTTATAAAGAAGTGATATTTTTAATAGGGAACATTAAACATCAAATAACGGTTAAAACTTCCGTCTAATGGACAACTTCTCGCAGTTTTGATTTAGAAAATTCGAGAAGTGAATTTAACTGTTGATGAAGGTGCAAATCTAGCTATTCGTTAAAGTATTATCGTTTGGGAAAAGCCTCACATATATACGAAATCTTAGCCTAATTATGTTAGGAAGCTGGTTAATATGTATCAAGTTTGGAGAGACATACAAAAAAAGGTCCATGGAAATTACAAGATGTATTCAACCGGCGACAACAAGAATTTGTAACTAATTTAGAAAATTTGTTCGACAATGCACCCGTTGATGCATTTCAAATAATGAAATTAGAGGACGATAGGATGTTCTTGCAGTGCTAAAAAGAGCCGAGCCCACCCAGTTTGGAGTGGATAAAAATTTGTCTAAACCAGAAGAAAGGGTCCGACTTCGAGTTGTCAAAGAAGAAAATTAGCGAATCAAATATGGTTCCGCTTCAACATCATACGGACCATTGCAAGAATATCCCTATTCGAAATCTAATGAAAATACGGGGAAAGAAGATTTATCAACACTGGTTGAATGCTCAGAACCTGGGACAAGTAAATCAGTAACGAGGAAAAATTTCATTATTACAAAAATAGTTACGGCATTTGATAGTAGCCAGTTAAGTGTGCGAAATTCTGTGTTTATTCTTGAAGCTACTATTGTAGAGGGAGGGTGCACTTGAATTTAACATTGACAAATTTCCAATAAGTAAGTCTTCAATTCCGAACAGAAACACGGAAGGAACTCGCGGAAAACATAGAAATTAAGTTCCAAAACGAGATATCACATGTAATGACCTTACATTGGGATAACAAATTGTTGCCTGCTTTGAGTGCTCGAAAATCGAAAGAAGAACACTTGCTTATAATAATTCCATAAAGCCTTAAAGAAACACTCATTGCTGTGTAGATACTTTATAATTATACAGGCAAAGAACTGGCGCAGGCTATTTGTAATGTGATCTTAGATTGGAATCTCAAAAAAAGTCCAAAGTCGCTGTTGTAACACTGAAGCTTCGAATAGAGATCGTTCTTTTTTGGTGATTGTGCACCTCTCGAACAAAAATTTGATAGGGAAATGCTTTTTTTTTTTCACTTACTCCCATCATGCATACGAACTGGTATAAAAGGCTGTATTCGATGTAAAAATTACATAAATGACAACAAGCCCATCCACTCTTTAAAAAGCGAAATAGAAAAAAATAGAGGGTATACGTATTCGATTTTTCGATAAATAAATGAATAAATGAATAAATAACAAATTACAACTAATGTATATATGTATATATATATATATTGTTAATTTATAAACAATTAATTTGCTAATAAATTAGTTTTGTGAACTAAAGTTAAATTTTCTAAGAAATGATTTTTTTACTTTTGCTAATAAGTTAACAAGAAAAGTTTATTTTTCTTCGTTTATGCAAACACATCCTCATGGATAGTTTAGCAAAAAATTAATATTTAGATTTATTATTATTATTATTTTGAATCCTGCGCACAGTCCCCAAGATTTACATTTTATTAAATTCAGTAATACGGAAATAATAAGAATCAATCTGAAATATGACGTAATCATAAAAGCAACGTAGAATCATTACCTATCATGAGATATCATTGAATTAATTACGTATGGTATTATATAATAGAATGAAGAAAACTATTATTAATACCTTTTTAAGTTTTGATTCTAATTTCATAATATTTGAAATGACTTGACAAATTGCACAACGATTATAAATATTAAATTTCAAACAATTAGTTTGGGTAGTTTTTGCGCCGTTATACACTGGCAGACAGACCAGACGATGACTATAGGTGGTGCATATTTATATAACTACGAGCGCACATAAAAATAAAGAATGAAAGAAATTAATTTTTAATTAGTATTATATATTTTCCAAGACTCTTTATAAAGATTAGGTTGAATTATTATTAAGAAGAAAAGTAAACTAACTGATTTTGATGAATTATTTAAATTAGTTATTTATTTTATGTAAGGCATACAATTTAAATTTTTCTTTAAAATTTTGCATATAAAATATGATATATTCAAAGTTAAAACTGACGTAAAACAATTCAGAAAAACATTCTGTTATTGTACATAGGAGGGTTTCAACTAATTAAGTGTAAATTTAAAATCGTAGATTCCATTTAGAATAATTTTGCAAGATTTCAAATTTATTGAAAATCTTAATTCTTTCAAAGTAAAATTGCAACCCTTTTTCATTAAATTTGATTTTTAAGCGAAAATTTATCCATCTATATCTTGTTAATGCATAATCAATTTATAGGTACAATATGTGTATGAAAACATGTAACCAATATGTATCAACAAAATTACACTATGCTGTTTCATATTTATTAACTTTTGATAATTGATTTTCATATATTTTGTTGCGCTGAATGCGAAAATGACCTTAATTTTTTACCGTCACTTCAGTATTTTTTTGAAATTTTAAATATCAAAATTAAAAAGTCCAAAAATGGTGAAAATATACTACTGTAAAGTAGATATGATGGTTGTATTAACATTTGCTAAATAATTGGCATGCATTTTTTAGCACTGAAACCGAAAAGTCTTTGATTTTTGTCTTCCCTGAGGATGTTTTGCAAGTCGTAAAATTCAATGTTAAAAATAAAAAATTGCGAATAACTGATACTATAAAATAGATGTAAAACTTTTATTGAATTTTTTGGCTTATACTGGGTATTTGTAAACCTAAAAATTCTAGTGACCTATAAGCGTGAAGTGTACAGTGGCGCATCTCCATTTCATTTGCTTCAGATTCTGCGCTGTCTCTCTCACGCGTTAACTCCGATTGGCGTATGCGAAATGCTTTCTATTATATGTAAATAATAAGAAAAAAAGTCTGATGAAGACATTCAATGGATTTACCTCAACAATATCGTAAAAGTTTGTTACGTCTAAAGTAGTTCTCCAATCGTCTATAAAGTGGAATACTACAAAACTCCATAGGATCAACGAACCGTAGGGGCCCTTAGCTGTTTAGCTGCAAGAATCCTAGACAGCGAAAATCTAAAGGTAAAATCTACGCTAAAATCTGAATAAATTAAAAAAAAAAATTACATCTCTTTTGTATAATCTAACGTACGCTACTTTTTTTTTTTTAATTTAGGATGTAGGATTTTTTTTTTTTTTTTTTTGAATTAATGGTTAAAAAAGAAGGTCATTTTCAGATTATTTTTAAAAATACATAAAAAATCAATTATCTTTATCAAAAGTAAAAAAAACACAAATATCACACCTGTTTTACAGTATCTGTTTTTCGCTATTTTTTTTTTTATTTTATAACTTTTAACATTTACTATTTGTGAAAAATTCTGACGTGATGGTTGAAAATGAAGGTGATTTTCAAATTGAGCGATTAAAAAATTCATAAAAGGCAAATATTAAAAATTAAAAAAGACACAATCGCAGCTTTGTGTTATTGGTGCAATAAGTGAGCTTCTATGATATGCAAATGATGTTAAGTCGATAAAAATCCTGAGAATTGTCTTCATTTTTATTGATAGTCATTTCTTATAACATTAATTTCACTGAGAAATACATGATGCGTAACATTTAGAAAACATTAAAATTTTGCCTCATTTTCAAGATTGCATTCATTCAGGAATTTCTTCATTCATCTTTTTATAAATATTTTTCGTAAAATCGTTTTTTTTTTTACACTTAGGTGGTACGGGCAGCACAAAACCAAAAGAAATGACACGAACAGGATAAAAATACATGTAGTATTATTCTAAGTACAGCAAAACATGCTCGGAAATATTTAGTTAGTGTACGCGATACCAGATGTCTCTACGTAAACGGAGACATCAAACGACGTTGCCTGCGTGTAAAAAAAACGCAATTCAATACATACGTGAAATTTCGCTACTTATTCATTCTGGACGATTCCGATTTTGAGATAAACATTTAAGAGAATGTTCAAACTTTGCTAAACATTCAACATAACTACAAATATCCCGTCAAAAAATACTGGTTGTTCATTACTCCAAAGTTTGAAGAACGTTTTGCAATCGCCTTTTGCAGTAAAACTTTACAATAAAATGTTTTGTATCACATTCACCTTTTGCTGATTTTCTGCTTCTTTCTGTTGCTATTTTTTCCGTTTCTTTTAACCATAACCCGCAAACAAAGCATTTCCAACATTACATTCCCATGCGATTACAAGTAGTTTTTACATCCCTAACACTTCCTGCAAGTATGCTGGTCTGTTAGTAAAACACCCAGGGATAATGTCGATGAAATGTCGGAAAATATCGGCGGCGCCCTGTATCTAAAAATGAGGGCACCAAAACTGTACGTCATTTTGAATAAATCAATTACTAAGGGAATGACCTGCACTCAAACCGCAACAAAATCGATTACTTTGCTCATTGATTATGAGCGTTTTAACCCCCCCCCCCCTCTGTTCACAGCTCAATTTGTACATCTTAACCGTTTGGGATGATTCCAATTATGTACTCAAAATTTAAGTTAAGTTCTAATCTTTAGAAAACTGTTAACAGAATAAAAAAGAAATCAGTAAAACGTAGTTGTTCGTACTCCAAAGTCTACAGCGCCCCCTATCGTCATTTTTTGACAGTTCCCTTTAAAAAATTTTTTGGACAAACTTTCGATATAAACAAAGTTTACAGCGAAAACTGGAAATGAATCGACATTTTTTTCCGTGTTTTGTCATCGCTTGATCTTTTGGACGCTAAACTTTGATGCCCCTTGGCTCCTACAGAATACGTTTGCGCCCCATGGTTTCCTATGTCCTAATGTTTGCCATCATGCCTTCTATCACCCCTTACAATTTGTCCGCACTTCGCTGAAACACCCATATATATATATATATATATATATATATATAAGTGTGTGCATGTGTTTTATATTTAATTCATCAAAACTTTTTCTCTAATTATATTCATTATCAAGCTACCTTCTTTAGATAATGTGGGGAAATCATTAAAAAAATGGATCATCTACGGATTATGTTACATCTGCACTCCATCAAAGTAATGAAATAGCACAGTTATAGACTTTCTTATACATTTTTAAGAATACGTTAAATTCTTGATACTATAATTTATACTAAAATTATGCAAAAGCATTCAATGTCTTGTAATTTTTGCAATAATCCTGGATAAATCTGTCAGACAGCTTGTCATTAGAATAAATTATAATAAGTATGACAAATTTAATTGAGTGTAATAAATAAATCAATATGAAATGAAAGTGTTTTAATTTATATAAATGAAAACATTTGATGAAAACATTTTTTAAGGAAGGGTGATTTTAAGTAGCTCGTTGTATCTCTGTAAATGCTGCAACTTTTGTTGTTTTCGTGTAGTTAAATATTTATAATTATTAATTTATTATATTGTTGCAGAAAATAATTTTCCTATACCCGAAAATATAGTTTACATAGAGCTTTTCCAATTAGTATTAAATCCAAAAAATATTTTAACTATGCATATTTTTTTTTTTTTTAATGGCGAGTATTAAATAGAAAAAAATAATTAAAATTACAAAATAGAAATAATCATTAAATTTTCATTCAAATTAACCTTAACAGCGTATTCTCATTGCAGTGAGTCTGACAAAATTCCGTCTGATTTAGAAATAAAGAGCCGATTTCCAAATCGCATAATGCTTTACATGCTGTTAGAAAAAAAGCATGACATAAAAAAGGAGTATAAAAGGAAAAGAGTTAAAAAAAAAAAAAAAGAGTATTTTGAATTTAACTGTTCGGTGTAAATGTGCTTTGTGTATTACAAAAATACTCAACTTTTACGAAATCATTTCGTAAAATATTTATTAATTTTAAAAGTGTTATAACATTCGTAGTTGAAAAAATAAAAATAATCAAAAATATTTTGATAAATCGTTTAGTTCATTGAGGTTATATTTATCTGTATCATAATATTTAGTTTGATATTTTTACACCTACTTATTGTATTTTTCAGCATTAATAATATTAAATATTATAATGAACCTGTGATTTCTGATTAAAAAAAAATGAAAAATATTAACGGATTAAAAAAACAATCAAAATAAATATTTGACAGAAACAAAACTGAAAATTGAAATTTCTTATATATATATATATACCTTATATAAAACTTTACTTGCAATATCCATTCAAATTATTCTCAATTTCCGGAATCTTCATTATTTCCCTATTTCTTAATAATCTCTATTAATTATTCCTAGTTAATTCCTTTTAAAATTACATCTCGTATGTTAATAATTAGCTTATTCAAAATCGTAATTAAAACTTTTAATCCCTTCATAAATGCTTATCAGCTACCAAATCTATAATATTCTGAGAGAAACAAAATTTTATTTTCGAATGATCTTAAAAGCCATTTTTACTATTTTCATTTCTAATTTTATTCCCCGAATCAACCTCCCGCGCATTTGCTGGCGTCGGACGTTTTACGAGGAATGTCTTTCGTGAGCAGATAGGGAACTCCCTTAATGATACTTCTCTCTCGCGCCATTGGCTGTATTATGGTGCGCCTTTCACTGAGTGGTTCGTTTGGAATTTTACATTCTAATCTGTATTCCTACGCAAGTGCTAATACAACCGGCGTGCATGAGCAAAGAGGCGAGAATTATGTGTTGTTCGATTGTTTTAAAAGTTTGTTACTAGGTGTCTTATCGTCTAGTAGATCGTCTAAATTTGTTGATTAAAGATATTTTTAGCATAAAGTGGTATTTCGTGCTTTATACTGAGGGCTCTACGAAAACTCTCGTAATGTGGAAGTTATGTACGGTTTTATGTGTGACTTAATAAATCATTTAGAGTGATAATGGGCTCTGTTTTAATGGTGAAACCACCAGATTTCTTAATGTTTTGCCTTACTTCCTGCGTGACCTGACCATCGAAATATAATTCGACTGCTTAATGAATCGTCTGGTTTCGATTGGAGTTAGCTAATCTCAACAAATACCAACAAATCAATGTAGTTGAATAGAATTGTCAACTGCTAAGTAAAACAGCTGTGAACCGCTGCCAATATTCTACAATTTTGATGCATCCAGCTGCAAAGATTCATTAGTGTGGTACGAACTTTATGCAACCTAATATATATATATATATATATATATATATATATATATATAATAAATTTGAAATAACAAATATATGAATAAATTGGTAAAGTTCTAAAGATGAATTAGAAATGAACATAGGGAACCAGTATGTAAAATAAAAAAAAATAAACTATGAATAACTCACGGAATCTTCAGAGGAGCTTGTGAGTTCATTCATAGAAGATGATATATATATATGTGTGTGTGTGTGTGTGTGTGTGTTATTTTCATTTCTGTGAAATATATATATATATACTTTTTATTTAATACTGTTTAATATAAAAAATAATTTACTTTTAACCCGAAAAAATAGTCGAAAAAATTCAATGCCGTTTAACTATGTGATATATGTAATAAAAAACCTTTTCTAATTAGTATTAAATCCATCCGTAACACAGATAATCATTATCTTTTCATTTGAAATGCCTGTTTTAAATAATATTTTTAAAGTATAGAAACGCTTCTCTTTTTTTTTTCTCTTCTACTTTTTTATTCGTGATTTATATCAACATATATATTTGTATTTTCAAAATAAATTGTTTCTGAAAGAAATTCAACACATCATTTTCCGTTAACTCTTTTTCCTCCGAGCAATAAATATGGAAGCCATTAATAAATAATCCGTATACACATTTTTACGTTTATTAAAATTTCGGTAGAAGCTATTAAAATAAAATTAAAAAGAAAAAAAAAACTAAAAAAATCATAAAAAAATGTTCATTAATATTTCATTTTATATTTGCAACATTAATTAATTATTTGTTTATTTTTAAAGAAGGTAAATTATTTTTGTTTGTTTGTTTTGTAAGTTACAAGATTAATTTAAACCCTACACTTCCACTTTTGAAAAATGAAAAAGTCTTGCACAGGATAAAAAAAAAAATGATTTAAATTTTTTCCACATTCTGTTTAAAAAGTTTCAAAAGTCATGAGTTATGCACAGATTTATTTTTATCTTCTATGCAATAAATGGAGTATTTAAAAATTACTATAATATAGTTTGCGACTTTTCATTTAAATAAATTTTAAAACAAATTTTGATTCTTTTTGAAATACATATAAAATGGAAATATTTTTATTATAATTTAAATGTATGATAACCTTTTTTTCTCTATGTCCAAAATCTAAATCATAAATTGTTATACATACATATATATATATATATATATATATATATATATACATATATATATATATATATATATATATATATATATATATAACTATTAAATAAACATTACCGACCAAAAAAAAAAAAAAAAACTGCGAAATTATGAATAAAATGACATTAATAAATTGGCATAAATACAGTTCCCCCCTATACACTTAACATAGATTCCAAAAACATAGTACAAAATAGCGGTAATTGAATAACTGAAATGGAATAATGGAAATTTTTACAACTTAGACAGAATCATCGTGTCCCAAATGCCTTAAGTTCCATGAATAAAATGTGTGGTTTCATTTTTATATCAGCCTTGAATTAGCTAAAGAATATGAATTTGGGGTTACTACACACATGAAACAGAGAAATAAACCATTGAACACCAATTAAGTTCAAAATGAAACAAGATTAAAAAGGATAGAGGGAAAAAATAAATTACCAAATTAAATTCCATACTGTGTTAGCAGTAGGCATGAAAAATACACACATTGGAGATCACCAGCATATGTTGCCATTTTTTATATGATGGTGGACCAAAGATGTGCAGCATATCTTTGACAGCATAGCCAAGCAAACTCCCATTATATAGAACCACCGCCCTCTATAGATAATTTATAATTGAGAATGAACTGCCCCATGTATTCAAATGAGTGGGTGTGGCGCTATATATATACACTGCTCAAAACAATTAAAGGATATTTGAAGTTTTATATAAAATAAAGATATAAACGAAATTTTTTTGCCGAAAATAGAAGAAGAGAATCACAAATGCAAATTTTTCTGGTTTTCAAACTGTGGAGTATGCAAATTTTGAGTTCGACGTCAAAAACGTCGCTTCAGCGGCAGCGAATGAAATTTGACTTTCAACTGGATAAAAGAGAATGAAGACAAGGGTGATCGGCATTCAGTGATTGCTTTGTTTCGATGAGTACGATGTCTCAGCGAAGTCATTTGACAGATTCAGAAGCTTTGAGAATTGTTGGTAGGTTAGAAGGAGGCCAAACTCAAGCCGAAGTAGCGCAAGCCATTGGAGTGTCACAAAGTGTCATTTCCAGGATCTGGAACCGTTTTTTGGAGAGTGGATGTGCAGGCCGAAGACCAGGGCAAGGTCGTAGACGGGCAACAACGCCCAATGAAGATCGGTATTTAGCGTTAACAGCTCGGAGACACCGAACCATGAACACTACTCTTCTCGAACAACACCTTCGCTCGGCTAC
The DNA here is from genome assembly GCA_963932465.1 of Maratus speciosus. NCBI lineage: Eukaryota > Metazoa > Arthropoda > Arachnida > Araneae > Salticidae > Maratus > Maratus speciosus. The sequence continues at coordinate 501,754 of CAWVRF010000937.1, read as the reverse complement.
AGGCACCGCGATTTCAACTCAGACTGTCCGAAACCGGCTCCATGCTGTAGGTCTGTATGCTCGCCGACCGATGGCATGTGTTAGATTAACATCAAGGCATCGTCGCGACCGCAGGGAGTGGGCAACCGAGCATGTCAACTGGGGGAGAAATGAATGGAGCAATATTCTGTTTTCTGACGAGTCCCGTTTTTCTGTGCATCCGGATAATAGGCGTATTTTCATCTGGAGGGACCGTGGCAGTAGGAATAATCCTGCGTTCGTGCACGAAAGTGTCAGATTTGGCGGTGGAGGAGTGTTGGTGTATGGTGGCATCTCCATTGACGGGCGCACTGACCTCTACATCATTCGAGATGGAGCTCTGACTGGTCGCCGATATAGGGATGAGATCCTCAGACCTATTGTAGTCCCTTACGCTGCAGCAATCGGAGATAACTTCATTTTAATGGACGATAACTGCAGGCCACATCGTGCAAAACTCGTGGAGGATTTCCTTTTCGAGGAAGGAATCGTTCGAATGGAATGCCCAGCGTGTTCTCCAGACATGAATCCAATCGAGCACGTTTGGGACGCTCTAGGAAGACGAGTTTCTGTCCGACAACAACCCCCACAAACTCTCCAAGAACTGGAAAGAGCTCTTCTGGAAGAGTGGGGCAGAATACCCCAACTGGTCATTAATAGCCTCATTGAGTCCATGCCTCAAAGGTGTTCAACGTTGCTGGCCGCCCGTGGAAACCATACCCTCTACAGAAAATGATTTTTTTTTGAAGAAAACACCTTTTCTTATTCTTTTTTTCTCATATGCACAAATTGTGTTTTTTTCCTTTAGTACACAAATGCGCAATAAAATGCATTTTTTTCTGCCAAACATGTGTAATTTATTCTCATATAACCTACTATGTCTGTCGACCATGTATCAATCAGCTAAATAGTTTACCAGATACAAAATCCACCTAAAACTGCAATATCCTTTAATTGTTTTGAGCAGTATATATATATATATATATATATATATATATATATATATATATATATATATATATATATATTATATTTGAAATACGTATATGTTTTAAATTATTGTTTCAGAAACTGCTTAAATGAAACGATTTTCGAATATTAAAGTTTTTGTACCATTCTAATTTTAGAAAACATAGAAAACTCATAAAAATCAAAATATCATAACACACTAAATTTTCGTTATGTAAGAATGGGTTTTTACTGCTTTCTTTTTTAGATTATACATAACGTTTATATACAGGGTATTCCTAAATTCGGCCGATGAATTAAGAGAGATAATAGAAGGCATCAAGGAGATGAAAACTTACTATAGGAGATTTGCTTGTTAACCACTTGTTTAATCAGAACTACAGAGTATTCTACTTCAACCCAACATTGGAAAACGGTAATGACTTTTAAAAAGTTGAAGTATATCATCATGAAACTTTTTATAGACATACTCATCTGTGTTGTAAATATCATAATTCAAAAAACAATTGGTAGGTCTTTCTATTAAATGGGACAGCAGTATGCAATTGACGCTCCACATTTTGTACTATGATTATTAGTTCATACGGAAAATTTGATGTGTTACAACACTGTTTTCCAATGACTTTTTCTGATGTTATCAAATTTCATACCAAATGAGGTAAAGATCGTCACAAGTTTATTGCACTGTTTTTATTTTTCGCAAAATTATTACTGCCAAGCCGACTACAGTTAATCTGAATCGCCCTGTATTTGTGACTAAATAAGTGGTTTGCGACTCCATGTTATATGGCGACTTTCCATCCTGTTGTTAACTTCCATCACTCCTCTTAATTTTTCGGTCGAATTTTGGAATAACCTCTAAATAACCTATAAGACACACAACCGTATAAAGATTTAACTTTCGAAACTTTAATAGATGGTCAGGTTCGACTATTACTCAAGCTCAGAGTGTTCCGTACAAAACATGAAATAAATATATGAATTATTAACTGTATTATTAAAAAAATGTTGCTAAAGAATAATAAGGCTTTGTAAAAAAACTATACAACGTAGGGTTGGGCATAGCTGTATGTACTAGAAAAGTATGAATGGGTATACCATAAAAGTTTAAAAAGATATAAAGCCTAAATAATATCAAATATTGCAATTCTATTACTCTTTTTTAAATCTTATACTAATCTGTCTATGATGAACTTAATTCGATACTGATAATAAAAGTAGTTCATATTTAACTCCTTGCGCTTTGGCTCATCTGGCAGATTTTTTTTTTTTTTTTTTTTTTTTTTTTTTTTTTTTTTTTTTTTTTTTTTTTTTTTTTTTAGAAATTTTGAATTAGCACCACAAAAATTTAATTGATAATTTTGTTTTACGTTTATATATGGTACGTTTATATAATTATCTTCGATCTTCCAAATGAAATAGTAGGGGAGCTTCCGGATTATGACGCCTTCGAGCACCACCACCATAAACGCCCTAAGTTCTCCATTATTATGTACACCACATTAAGATTGCGTCTTTCTATCTTCTTTAATTAATGTATATATATATATATATATATATATATATTAAAAAAGCTATATTCTCACTATATTGGTATATAGGAGAAAAAAAATATATATGTGGCCCTGAAAAGTCCCCTTTTTTTGTTTAAAATGACTTTGCTACCTCCTTTCAGCTTTTCCTGCCCAAACATGGCGAGAGTAACTCTGAACATTGCTAACGTGTAACTCTTTCTTTCTTTTTAATCATTTTATAATAGTTTCTTAACTATAGTTAGTCCATTTTAAATAATCATTTAAAATAATTTCTCTTGATTTCTCTTAAGTCTTAACTTAATATGAAACTTATTTCTTTTAAATTCTTAACTATTTAATTCCTCTTTTAATTTCTTATTTTAATTCTCAAGTAGTTCTTAACTACAATTAAATTTTTCTAAATGGCTCATAAAACATAAGATACTTCAATTCCTAGTCTGGGTGTTAAGCTGTTTTCATCTAGGAAACCCTTCAATGCTGCTCACCTGTTCAGTCATCTTATAGAGCATAAATTACAGCTAAAACTTTGTGGTGAGAATTCGGAATGTCTAATTAAAAAAATCAGCCACATATCATATTGTTGTAAAACGCCAAAATAGCATGACGGACGCTGTGTACGTCATAGTGTGCATGAGGTTAAACATCATTTGGCATTTCATAAAACTAAATTCAGCTTAATAATAAACTTTTCTTTTTACAGTGAACTTAAAACAAAACACTTGTTCAAAGTTTAAACATGTTTTTATGCTAAGCGTGCTTCCAAAGGAAGTCGCAAAGTTGCTACGCCGCCTTGTTCCGTGCTGCGTTTTCCAGATAGTTGTTTAATTAACTTTTAAAGACACGGGAGGCACATTGAGAGATCCACTCAATACAAGCTAGCCTCGAATCCCATAGTATTTATGTGATAAATTCTAATTCAATTAGTCTGTTTTTAACAATTTGACGTTTAATGCTTTTATACTGCTACTGGACATTGCATTACACAAATATATTATTAAAAGTTGCTATCTGAGCTTTAAATGCCTATGGTACATAGCGTAAGCCGCCCCTGTCGTTATAAATGTCCAAACCGTAAGTGTCTTTAAAGGTTAGTATCTCGACTAAGTACATACGATTTTTTTCTAAAGTTATTACAACAATACTTTTATACATATGCTACGATAAGTACCTCAAGAGCTCCTCAACACCTTTCTTGAATGCCTGAAATAGAAATTTGTGTATAACGGAAAGATGCATTTTTCTCAAGAACTATGTGACCTAGGGTAATCGCTATAATTTTCCTGCAAGGTTTAACTTAACGTCTACTACCTCTAATTTTTTCATAATTTTAGTTTCAGTAGATTCGGAAATAGATGGGGGATGGACATATTTTTGCACTATCTTTTCGACGATATCTCTGAAACTATAATACCTAAAATTAAAAGAAATGCATTTTTGAGTTGAGCGTTACGAAAGCTTTTACACGATATACGAAGAAAAGATTATTTTTTTCAACTAACTTAATTAGCCTCTCTACATACTTCCTAATTATTGTTGTGAATGTTTAATAATCTGTAAATATGTGAGTCAACAGTCTTTATTATTTTCCCAAATTTGAACTTTCCACGTTCCATAGTTTACGTTTAAAATGGTTGTGATAGACGTACAGACAGACACAGGAGTGATCATATAATTCTTCTGATTTTATTTTTAAGTACGGAATCCTAAAAATTAATATCTATTTAAATTTTAACAGATTTTGATATAATGAAGAACAATAATTGAATTGATTTTTTTTTTTTTTATTCGAATTATACATGGCTAATGGATTAGAAAATGGCTATGTCGAAGGAATTAAATATTTCGTGATGTATATTGTGTTATGAAAACAAACTGTTTGAAGCATTTTAAGCCTTTTCTAAACAGGGCAGGAATTTCTTAAAATACTTAGACATCTATGGCGGGTGATAATAATCATCCAACTAAATCCAATTCCCCCCCCCCCCCATGCACGAATTGTGTAATTGTTACAAATGCGCATGCACGCTGAAGCATTTTATTTGGCTGTAGTTATAATGAAGTAATATTTAAAACCTACTAAAATTTATTCAAATTTCAAACATTATATCACAATCAGAAGCAGTAATTCTGTTTTCAATTTAGTTTATTTTACACTAGTTTTTGTTTCATTTTGTTTTTAAGATAAATTTGACGCAAAACTGTCACTTTTGACACATGTCAAAATATCATGTATAACATCATATTTGTTCTTTTTGTAGATTTTGTAAGTTCTACATAATATTTTATTTTTTGTCTTATGTTTATGTACACAAAGCATTTTTGTCTGTTTAGTGATTAGAAGTTTTATTAATTTACAAATTTATAAGTAAAACAATTAATATTAATTAATAAAACATGAGTTTTATTAATTTACAAATCTATCGTTACATTTTAACAGCATAAAAATTTCACATCAAATTTGTTTTGTTTGCTTTATATCCTTATATTCCATACCTTTATATGAAGCGTAGCAAAGAATTCCAAATCACTACTATTATATTCTGAAATATTCCTTTTCACAGATAAATTATCAGTTAATGATTCGTTATTATTTCCGACTCACTACAAAATAGAAACTTGACATAAGTTTCCTATTAAACTCAGGAGAAATATATTTAGAAAAAAAAAGTTCATTAGATGGGTTCTCAAACTTACTGCCTCTAAGCATATGGTATATAGATAAAACAGCACTTAAAAACTGTCGATAAATCACAATTAAATAATAAAAAATTGTATAAATCACCATAAAACAAAAGAAAACGCATGACGCGTTTCGGGTGGAAATTTTAACATCCCGTCATCAGCCGAAGTAAACACGTGTCCGTATTGGGACAAGGTAAAAAAAATAATAATAATATAAATATATAAAATTTAAATTTATTGCATGCCGGCATATGTGTTATATATTTTCTCAATATCGCATGTAATTATCAGTATAAAAACTTATTGATTTTCCAATTTCTTCTATCGATACCATTCCACAAGCTTATTTCTAATTTATTCATTATTAATGATATTTTTTTTGTATCAGTGTGTGTGACCTTCTCCCCGTGTGGACACTATTTTATTTTCGCTGATGACAGACTGCAAAAATTTTAACCCCGGCACTCGTCCTGCGCGTTCGTTTATTTTATGGTGATTCATACAATATTTATTATTTAAACATACAGAATTTGCTTATCCAATTACATTTTTCTGGTACATTTGAACACAGTATCATTTTTGTCCTCCGAAGTGACTGCCTATTGCCTTGATCGTGAGTTCTCTTTCGTGAAATTTCTTTCATGGCAGCGGCAATTCTGGTGTTCACATACTGTATACGTAAGTTTAAAATTTCTAGTATGAAAAATACTCTTCCTAGCTATTAATTGGTGGGTATGTATTTGGAGCTACAACATGTTCTTCACGATCATTTTTTTTTTTCGGGAGTATTAGCGCAGTCATTAGGAAAGATTATAATTTCAATAGCTAAATTCATCGCCAAATGTTTTAAATACTTTCACAAAATAATTTCTCTTGATTAACTGTTGACCTATATTGTCTTAAATAATGTTTTATTGTTTTTTGTTAATTGATAGTCTGAAGATTTTACCACGATATTTAAAATATCATTTGTTAAGACAGCTTTGTAGTAAAAATTTATAGAATATTCTAAAAGTACAGTAAATGCGCATGTGTATATGTATGCATGTGACTTTTTTCCTACGACATGTTACTACTACATGTTACAACTAAAAGAACATTTTTAAAGAATAGATATTTATTGGTCATCGAAATATATGTTACATATATATATTTTTTTTTTTTCATTTCACATATAATTATTATAATCAAAACTTATTTTCCTTTCTAATTTCTTCATATCAATACAGCTGGAAAACTGATTTCATATTTTTTCTCTATTCACATAAATATTTTTATTAAAATAAAGTAAAAAATCACACAGATTTTCATTGCAAATTCTATATCCCTTTATCATAAGTTATTTGCATTTCAAAGGAAAGTTCATTTATTAAAGAAAGAAATATTATTTAAATATACGAATTTTTATTTTAAGATTTATTCGTGATAAATATCAATCTAGATGTTAATGTAAAGTTGGTATTTTAAATTTGTAATTTTGAACGTATGCGGTTGCTATTTATATAAACATTAGAGATCTCTCTATATTAATATTTTTAATATATTTTATATTTATATTACATTGTTCACAACTGAAAAAATATTTTTTTTTAATTTTTGCTATAATTTAAAATACAGATCGAAAGAATCAAGTGTATTAACATTTACTTTTAATATTTTAACTTTATATTCAATAGGTTAACAAAAGGTGTATGGGAATTTGGGCGATAAAAGTGACTTTTAAAATATAAAATCTATGAAATCGACATTGATTTCTTTTCATAGATAAATAAGACAGGAAAGAATTTCTGTTCTTAGATTATATTTCATAGATATGCAATTGATCTTTATAATTTAAAAATAAATATTACACAATTAATCCTCAATAAAAAAAATAACTCAAAAAAAAACAAACAACAACTGTATATTACTTCCGTCGTACCAAGTAATAAACGGAGTAATTTTGGTTGCAATAGAAATGTCGGATTTCTTTTACTCTTGAAACTTTAAATATTAGGCAGATTTTGTATAAGAAGATGGGAAACTCAACATCAAGTTTTGAGGCAACGTTCTTGGAGTCAAATTCTGTTTACAGACGAATATATTTTCAGTCTGAATGTGAAATCCGATGTGTTTTGGCATGGAGAGAAAGGGGCACTCAAAATAATGCCACATTTGTTCGTGAAATATCACATTACAGACGAAGTGGATTGACGATATGGGCTCAATTCAGCATAGGTCGACCTACATGCGTGCATATCATTCGGAATGGCACTTTGAAGGTCCGAAGTTATACAGGCGAGATACTAAGACCTCATGGGGTCATTCCACGTAAAATGAGCAAAAATTAAAAAAAAGTCGTGGCCACATACTAACCAATTTTAATAAAATTCGATGCACAGGTTCAATTCATATTCAAAGTAATGCTCTGCAAAATATCTTGACAAAAAATAAATTTTTTTAGCAGTTTTGGACATTTAAAAAACTTGTGATATAGAATGGCATGTGCGCAATCGTCCAAAGTTGCAAGTTTGAAGTTCTGTATCTTGAAAGCTGTTTAACAGAAAGGAATTTTTTTTGTAATTTTGTAAACTCTGAAAAATTATCTTCTTATTTACTGAGTAATAATAATCTAGTAACACCATGATTATTTATAAATTGGTTGCAAAAATTGAAAATTTGTGAATTTTGAGAAAATTAGAATCGTTATAAAAATCAAAGGAATTAAAAAACCTCTGTGAAATTTATGCCTGATGTAGTATGTCATATGTAGATCGAATTCCCCAAGTTTTAAAGTGGCCATTTATTTCCTTCATCTTCAAAAAAAGTTAGAAACTTTAAAAAAAATTACAAAATCATGATTTTTTCTCTTCTGTATAAGTCAAAAATAAAAAAAGGAACAGGCCCGACAGTAACAATATTGCACAGACATAAAGATTAATAACTCCATAATACGTTAAAAAAAATTCAAGATTTGCCTTTTGATTCCTAATATAAGAAAAAGGGGTTCAAAATAGTAATGTTTTCTAGATTAAATTCGCTATACCTCTTTGAATTCGCCCGCGTATCTTAAAATATTGCACGATTTCATGGGAAAACATATTTAGTGCTGCCATCTAGTTGTTTTATTTGAATTTAGAATTGATATACAGTTTTTCGTTTAGCTTAGCCAGTTTTTTCTACTCTAATTTAAAATTCTCTTGAGGCAAAAATAAACTGAAAGCAAGAATAAAAGTTTCTGTATTTAAAGTATATACATTTATTTGTAATATCAAATATTTTAAAAGTTTAATAAAGCTTTCCTTGACTTTAAAAAAGTGATTGACATATTGCATTTTACCCTCAACATTTTTTACTATTTATTTTTTTTCTCATTAAGGAATAAAAAAGGCATGAATGAAACTTTCGATATTTCAAATATATACTTTTAGCTATAAGGTGTAGCAATTTGCAGCTTGTCAAGGCTGTCCTTCGTGTGTAAAGGATTAATAGAAATATTGCTTTTTTCCCTCAAAAATTTTCAAAAATATTTTTTTTCACGATACGAAATAAAAATACAATTACTAACTTATGCCAGTCTGTTAATTATCATTCACTCCTAATTATAAATAATTTTTAATATATTCTTTCCATTCCTAAGGCTAATAATCGAAATTGAAATTTTAAGCACATAGACAATACCTCGATTTTACATTCACTTTTAATATAAATTTTAATACTTAAATTAACAATCCAGAAATCTATTATTTTACATTTACTCATAAATAGATATGATCTACTTATAGACTGATTTTGATTAAAATCTGTGACATGTGTGCCACAGCTGATTTGCTCATTTTGCATGGAATGACACCATGTCGTATTTTACGTTGCAGCTATTGCTGATTTCTTTCTTGCCATGCATGATAATGCCAGACCACATACAGCTCGCCTTGTGGAGAACATTTTTAAAGTTGAAAAATACAGCATACGGAATAGCTAGTAAGCTCTCCTGACCTGAATCCGATCGAGCATATGTGGGAAACATTCGGACGACTAATTGCAGCGAGACGCAGGCCTCATTTTATTTTCCGGCACTTGGATATTGCAGTTATGGAGGAGTGTAAGAGTACTCCCCGAAAAAGAGTCAATAATGTCATCGAATATATAGAAAACAATTATGCGGCAGTTTTATCTATTCGAAGGGATCACACGCCATAATAAATACCTTGCATCATTCTTAAACAGTACATTTTTTTGTCATTTACATGTAACCAAATTGTTGCCTTTAAATATCTTTTTTAAGTTCTATTTATCGTTTCAAAGAATTAAAGCTCTCTAGCAATTTTTTGTATTGTGCATTGATACATATTGATACATATACTCTCAATTTTATTCTCATGCATGCGTATCTTGCACTATTCTCTTAACTTTTTTGCTTGCTCTCGTAATATTTTTGAGCAGTATTATATATAAATAATATTTACATTTTAGAAATATACTCAGGTGTATAAAATTAAAGAAAACGAGAAACAATTATAGGTGGATCATCAACATTATTTAATAAGAAATCAAACATGGTGTAAAACAAATGCACACACAAAAATATAAATATTTAAAAACAATTTTTTTTTTAATTTCATCAATTATTATTGTCTGTATTTTTAGAAATGTGTTTATATCAAAAGGATCACACACAGTACGAATTAATTTTTCGTGTTTTTATCTTTTGGAGTATTCTATTTTATGCAATTTTGTAGTTTTTTTTTAACTTAATCTGATTCTGCCGTATTTTCATGTTATATTTCATTAATATCTTAGAGTTTTTATAATTTTAAGGCTTTGTTTTCAAATTTTCTGCTTTTTTTTTTTTTTTTTTTTTTTTTTTTTTTTTTTTTTTTTTGATTTGCTATGTAAAATAAAATAAAAAAAATTAACGTAATAAATATAATTTGCATTACTACAACACCGCTTTTTTTTTATAAAAAAGCTTAAAAAGTTCTGAATACAAAAATGACATAAAACATCTATTGCACATAAAATGTTAATTACCCAAAGGAATTACAATTAAAGCTAGAAGTCGGATTACTATACAAAGATCCAATGTTATATGAAGGGTTAACAGCCAAAATAGACCAAGTCCATTTTGAAAATAAAATGAAGTAGGTGCATAATATCTGTTTTATCAACTCCCACTGTAGACTAAGTCTGTTTTCACATACTTTGTCATTAAATGGCAGCTGTTTACAGACTTGGTTCTCTGTGGGGGTGAATAAAACAGATTTTATGCACTTTCTAAATGTACTATATTTTATATTCAAAATGTACTCTATGGATGTGAGCACCTCAAATGTTAGTCACAAAACGTATTACTACTTACTCAAATTTTTGCTTAGATGTTTTATGTGCTGTTACCAGTACAATGTTTTCATTGTCATATACTACAATTTTAAAATTTGTGTCCGTGTTAAGAAGAAAATATTTTTATTTTTATTTTTTAAAGCACATAACATAAAATTAAAGTTTTTATCACACTTTTTTTAAAAATTCCAATTATCAATAGAATAAATTCATTATCATGACTTCAAAATCAGTTTTATGGTATAGCCCTCCATCACATATGTACATAAAAAGCACTTTGTAACTAACACTTGCTAAATAAAAATAATTAATTCTGTTCTAAATAAATCGTATACCATTGATGATTTCATTACTGTAGAAAAAAAGTATGTTGACTTATATGCAAAATAAACTTAGTATAAATATCTCCGAAACGAAGAGCTAAAGCATATTTTACACATTTATTAATACAAATATAAAACCATAGAAATAAAAATAGAAAAAAAATGGAAATAAAATAAAAATAAAATAAAATGAAAATAAAATAAAATACAAACTAACTATCAAATAAAATATAATAATAAAAAATTTATATAAACAAGTATTTCCTTGAATTAACTAGTATTAAATATCACTGTTACACAAATAAATCTAAAAACATTCTGGTAAAAGTAATGCAGTTCTACATTTTTTTTTAAATTGAGGGGACAATGATCATTTAAAAATCAGTTATTTTATTATACAGGGTGTCCGGTCTCAACGGTGTCCAATGGCTAATTCCTAAACCGTTAGTTATTGACATATAGTTCCAATTACAAAAATGTTTTAAATCAGGTAAAGAAACATTTTAAAAGCGATTTGGGTCAATAAAAACATTTCTTTAACAATTACGAAATTTAAATTTTTGTACTGTACCCCGGTCCTATAAGTTATATTTAGTAATTTTTTCCTATTACACTGACAAGTAAGACAAAAAAAGTCCCATTCATATAACGCTAAAATTGAGCGAGTTATGAAACTTTCTTATGAACTTTGACTTATGCCCTTTTCTACTCTGAAAACAAATGAGTTCGGCTTGGCTTTGAGGGATCATATACCAAGTGTTTAAAGTATTCGAAGATCTTACTTCATGTGTATCTGCGCTTTGGAAAAAAATCCTACAAGTATTATGATTAAGTCTCAAATTGGCTAAAATAACATATGTTTTATTTTGTCAGGATTTGAGACTGTTTCTCTTATGATTTCTTTTAACAAAAATTATGATTTTTTTGTAAGTTTTTATGTTACTTCAACAATCGTATGTATGTTTTTCCAGTTCAAAATTTGTACTCGAACTTTAACCCACTTTTAAATATCCGATCGAGATTGCATTTTACATACTGGCGCAAATCCGATAACAATCTAATATTATTAAGATTTTCGGTGGTTACCATTTATACTTATTTTACAGGATAACACAAAAAATTTCGGATGGATTTCTGCCAAGGAGTTTAAGAAAAAGTTTTAGATTAGATAATACAAGACTGCGATTGTTGGGTTTTTTAACTTTTATGTATTTTTTAGCACTGAATCCGAAAATTACCTTAATTTTTAACCATCATGTCAGGATATTTCGCAAATCATAAATTTTGAAATTTAAAGAATACCAAAAGTCGAATACTATAAAAGTAGAGGAGATGGTTGTGTTTTTTAACTTTTGATAATTGATTTTTACGCACTTTGTAGCACTGAATCTGAAAATGACCTTCATTTTTAACCATCACGTTAGATTTTTTTGCAAATCGCAAATGTGTAAGTTAAAATATAGCGAAAATCTCATACTATAAAACATATGTAAAACATTTTTATTTTATTTTACTTTATTTTATTTTATTATAAAATTTATTCGATATTTTTGCTTATCCTGGGATTCTTACAGCTAAACAGCTGAGTGGTCTGATGAGATGGGGAGGAAATTCCATTTTAACATTGAACTTCTTAACTTTGCAATTTGCAATTTGCGAAAAATCCTGATATGATAGTTAAAAACGAAAGTCAATTTCGTATTCAGTGCTCAGCGGTACAGTATATATAAGAATCAATTATCAAAAGCTAAAAAACATGACATAACCCAACTTTTGCAGGCTTGTGCAATCTAATAATATTCTAAAATACGTATCATTTTGTAAAGAATTGAGGCTGTTAATTTAGAATCATTTTATTTAACAAAAATTCTGTTTTTTCTTTCTTCTTAAATTTTTATTACAAATTGTATATTTTCCATTAATATGCCAGAATAATTAAAGATTTCAAATTTATATTGCAATGTTAATTTTACTCCCAAAATTTTTTTATATCTGACGAAATTATATTTGGACTAAATTTGTGAATGACCCCCAATTTGCAGCAAAAAATACGCTCCAACTTTAAACAGCTATTACTCGGTCAATTTCAATCGTAGAATAACGGGACATTTTTTGTATTACTTCTCAGTGTAAAAGGAAAATTTCACTAAATATAACTTATAGAACCGTGGGACCGTATAAAAATTGAAATTTCGTAATTTTTTAAGAAATGTTTTTATTCACCAAAATCGCTTTTAAAATATTTCTTTACCTGATTTAAAACATTTTTGTAATTGGAACTATATGTCTATGACTAACGGTTCAGGAATTAGCCATTGGGCACCGTTGAGACCGGACATCCTGTATAGTGTAGTACCAGAATATGTATTTGTAGAAAAAAGTTCCATTTAGCTTGTCTTATATATATTAGCTTGTCATATATATATATAATATATATATATAACTGATCATGGAAAATGCATTTATTTTATTTTTATATTTTTGTTAAAATATATTAATTAAATCATGATAAATTGTAATATTACATTTCACTTATAATGAAGTATTTTTATAGTAGAATAATTAGTTCCCTTAATCTGATACATATTAAAAATAATTAATTCGTTATTCTACATACATTATTCAATTTATTAGACATTTTAAAAATAAGCAGCATTTATTTTACACACAATCTTATTTCTGAGAGTAAATATCCAGGAATGTATTTTACTTAATCCAGATAATTTGCGAATTTGTCTCCGTATGAAACTTTGAATTTGTGAAACCTATTATAGTGCTGTTGTGTTTAAGTGCACTTACACATATTAGTATATAGATTTAGCAATCGTTATTAGATGAGCCGTATAAGGTATTACTGAAGTTTTGCTGAGGTTTATGCTAAATTATTAAGTTGGTATATTCAGAAAATTATATAAGGTAATCAATAAACCTTATATATTTTCAGATAGTACAATTTTGGTAATTTGAAAGATTTGTGGATGATAGAAAATAGTTTTGGAAATTCTTATATATCACCCTATCTGCCTCACAATCTAATAAACATGTACAGGAAAAACGCAAATTTAAATAAATATTCACATTTCGTAAGAATTTCAAAATCTAAATTTTCATTGAAATGAATATATTATGTATTTTAACTGCTATATAATATAACATACGCAATCGCAATTTTGTTTCGGCAGCTTAAAAATTCAATTCTATTGGATGAATTTAGATGGGAGTTTCGCGGTTAGTTAGATAATTAGTCAGGGAAGGTACTAATATGTAATATATAGTTCTCCTAAGCTTATTTATTGAATTAAGGTGGAAAATAACTTTTACTTACATACTTTTTCAGAAAAATATTATTATATAACATATCTTAGAATGTTGCTTAGTTATAGAATTTAGGGAAATATTTTGTTAATCACGTGAATCGATTGTGAAATTTTAGATTTTTAAATAGTTATAATCAGGGCTGGGGAAATGCACCACTTTACTCGCCACTGGCGAGTGAATTTTCTGACAGGGCGAGCGCATTTTTAGGTAGTCTTTGAAAACTGCAAACTATAGAGATATGCCATTTTTTTATAATTAGCTATATTTTTCAACTGTCCTAATTACTGAGATGTTAACATAGTACTAAGTTCTATTTTATATTAAACTTTCATCTCTTGTTTATATTTCTAAGTTTTGCAAAAAAAAAAAAAATAAATAAATAAATAAATAAATAAATAAAACATTATGAAAATGCATTACAGTAATAGTAACCAACTATTTTTGAGTTTCGTAAATTTTGTCATAAAATTTTTCAGATGGATTTTGATGAGACTTGCATTGTTAGATATTTGTTCATGGATAGTTCAATATTTTGTAAATTTATAGGTGTACCTACTCTATCGTTCTTTTTCAAATCCTACTATCATACATCATCTAAAAGAGTTGTTTTTAAACAGGTCAAATATACAGTATACATTAGAGAATATAATAGCACACTGGCGTTAATATCATTTCAGAAATGATGAAGGGCATTCCAAATAAAGGTCCATTTTCCTTTAAAACACAAGCTGAAATTGACAAATACATTTTGTTTATTCAAGGCTCGTATGTAGAAACCGATCTTCGTATCGGTCAATGTCTACTAGTATATATTATATTTTAGATAGAATCGTAATATATTTATTTTCTTTCTTTTGTCTTCAACAAGATTGTGAAAGTTTTCGGAATTTCGTCGCTTTTAATTAATGAATGTTGATGATGCACAAAAATGCTATTTCAAAATATACTCGTGCTTTTACGTAATTTTTTTCCTTAAATGCATACGAAAGCTTTACACAAAATTTGAATAATTTTGTGGAAGTTAACAAATGTATTTATTCTCATTCAGATTTTACTTCCGTAAACACTTCATATCGGATTGCGCTTTGAAAAAGATGCTGTTATGTAAATCTGTAAAAAAAAATAATGTATTTATTTCAGAATCCAAACGACGTTTTTAGACGGATGTATTTTCATATCTTGAAAGATTGTTATGTTAGATTTAAAATACTATTGCTGCAGGCTGTGTCTATCTAATCTTTAAAAAATATATGTTTCGTAAAGGATTTTTTAGTCCAAACATATCCAAAAAATAATTCCCGGAACGAAAATTTATTGTAGGTCAGAAAAAATTCAATATACTCGGAAGTTTTCGAAATATGATAGACACATATTGGAAAATATATCAAACATGGATATGTTACGTATTTTTTTTCAACAGCAAACATTCTCATATTTGTAAATAAAAGATATTTTTTGGTCTTAACTGTGTGTATTTACCAGTAAAGGAAAATTTTCACAGGATAATATTTATGCAATCATTGTACATTTATATAAAATGCTATATATGTTTTGTACTATATATGTTTGGATTTCTAACAATGTGATAAAAGAAATATTTATTTTTATCTTATAACTTCCAGGATACGTTATGTGATTTATTTGTGATATTTCCCTACTCCCAGTTGAAAGCTTGTAGTTTTGAAAAAATTACATTAAAAATGTTTTCTACTGTAGCTACTTAAGAAATTATTCATTTTGTTATAACTATTCTTTTGTCAAGGTGATTTGTAAGCTTACTCACGCATTAAGAGAGGCGAGAGTGACATAGTGAACATATTATTGCACAGTAACACATACGTGTAAACACACACACACACACACACACACATATATATATATATATATATATTGAATTTAAATGAACGGATAATCATTTTTCATTAAGAACCAAGGCGTTCCAAAAAAAAAAAAAAAAAAAAAAAAAAAAAAAAACTGCAAATCAAATTCCTTGTTTCTGTTTACGCTTTGAGCTCAATAGATGATGAGTGTTTTTGTTTTATTTTACCTCTGGTGCGACATCTCTTCTGTGAACTTTTTTCTCAGACTTTTGCATTATTTTGGCGCTTTATTTCTGAAAGAAGTAAAGAATTCAATGTTGAGTTCAGGTCACACATATTTTTTAAATATGTCGTGTTCATGAAAGACATTATCATAATGATCTGCGCATTATCTGTTTTACAAGTATGGAAATAAAATTTATGATTTACTTTAAAAGGTGGGAGCTTTTTGCCATAGAATGAAACATGCGAATCAATTTAGGATAAAGAAATTTCATACCGGTATGTTAGATATTGATCAAATATAACATATAAAAGTATTCATTTGCATCTTGGCTCTTAGGTTGTTAAAAATAGTGGAAACTAATTTTATAAAAAGAAAAAATAATGTTTTTCAATATTCGTGTTGATTGAAAACATTCGCTTGCAAATCAAACGAAAAGTTTCAGAAAACAAAATATGTATAGAACTTGAGTTATATTTTTTTTCATATAAGAAACTCTTAGCACTTTTTGGAAATGCATATTTTATTATTTTCTTTACAAAAAATATTTTCTGTATTTTGCAATTTTTTTTTAATTAATCCCAAATCTAGATTAAAAAAAAAGAAATCCGCTTATGTATTTCGGAAGATATTAAGCAAGTTTCAGAAATATGAATCTTAAAATGAAAATGGGAAACAAATAGGTAAATAATAATAATAATGATAATAATATGTGAAAAAAGTATATAAAAATCCGTAGATGTGTACTGAAATTAAAATTAAATATGCAAAGTATTTCTTTATTATATTAATTTTTAAATATTTAAATTATTTTTTATTAACATTAAGATTAAATTTTAATTAATATGAATAATATTTTATAAGATAATATTAGATTTCAAAATCCATTACGTGTATACTCTACATTTTATTATATTTATATTAGTTCCATACATCAAATAACTTGAAGCTAAATTTAGAGAGAATGCTTTTCTTAAATATTTAATCATCTGAGAAATTCCGAGTATGTTTTAAAATAGTCACTTAAAACAGACGTATTTTTATATCCATAAACATATGTCAAAACATGGCATTTACAAAAGTAAATTCGTATAAAGCGTATGGGCATGCATATGAAAAGGACGTGTATATAAACATTTTGTTTGAATATAAATAAATATCTATATTTTCTATTATGTGTTCAGTTTAACATTTAATTAAAGATAAGAGATGTTAACACAAATAAACAATAAATTAAATTTATCAATGAGTTTATTGACATTAGTGTTTTATTTCTGACCGAAGACATACCTTGGATTGTAATTAATATCTAAATTCTGTGTACAGAGTCGTTATGTAAATTTTGTGCAATATAATGCATTAATTATTAAAAAGCCAACAACGAATCATTGCTGTTTTATGGTTTAAAAGGTATTTTTAATGCAACTTATTCATAAAAGCACACATTCGTATTTAATATTATTTTCGCACGACTCACAAGTATCTAAAACTATTCATTTCACCAATTCCAGTATCATTTGATAATTTTTGAAAGATAGTAAATTTTAATATGATTTTTTTTATTTATTTTTTATTTTTTTTTTATTATTATTATTTTAGTTTTTTTATTTTTTATCTTTCTGAATTCTTTCTACTACGGTTATATTTTGCAAAAAAATATCTTCATTCTCCTATTTCAGAAGCAACAATTTGTAAATATGAAGCTACATGTTCATTTTCGTAAAGAAGTAAACACGAATTTTCTAAGATTGTTTAGGAAAAACAGAAGAAAAAAAGGAAACATGACTTGGAAATCTCTGAAGAAAGATTACTCGGGTCTAAATTTTCTACGAAAGGATCTGGGAAATTTACGTCTTTTTAAATTTATTTTGTACACAACAGTATAAGTATAGAAATCGGATGTCAATTACGTAATGATGATAAGAAATTTATAATTGTTTGTAAAAAAATGTTTATCCATAATCGGACGTCCAAACGTTTCTAAAATTAAAATTAAATCAATTAGACAATTATACTTTATCTTATTATATGAGTAGTAATAGGAAATTCTAGACGAAATATGAAAGTTTTTCAAGTATTTTGTTTACAAAGTTAGTATTAAACCACTTTAAAACGTTTCATGACATTTATTGTGTCAGCAGATATGTTAAATATTTGCGAAAAGCAAAAAGCTTATGTATATAAAATATTTATTTATCTTGCTCAAATTTCCAATCATATTATTCTGTGTAATTGTTTTAATTATTAAATAAATAAATTATATGTATCATCTGTTTAGCTTAGAAGCAAAATACAATTTCAATGTTATATCCTGAGCCAATATTTTTAGAGTAGTAACTCAGATACTGTTAATATTGTGCAAGGAAAATGTAATATTGAAAAATAAGGAAATCGTCACTATCGCTTTAACATCGGAATTTTTAGTAATATCTCACTAACGCTTGACTTTCCCATTTTTTTATTCATGATGTTTTAAAAATACAGTCTTAAATTTTAAAAAGGAAGATTAATATTTACTGAGACCTTACATATATGATCACGATAAGAATTTACAGTATCAGATATGGTATAAAACACAAAAATCAGGATTTTCTATAGAATCATTTTCATTGCCATTTACAGTAAGTAAAATAAATATGTTTTAAATAAAGACTAGTAAATTAAAAGGAATACAGGTATCCCCCGACTTACATAAGTAATGAGTGCCGCAAACTTCTACGTAACTTGAAATTTACGTAGGTCAAATTTGTAAATTGATTAGGCAAAATTAAATAATAAACTGCAATATTTATTATGCATATAAAAATATCAATGATAAGAACGGCTATAATTTTTAACGAAATCTTTTTTTATTAATATAACACGCACACACACACATATGTATATATATGTATATATATATACAGTCAGTATCGGCTATATGGACATCCTCTTATCAGATCCCTTTTCATAAGTCCGTACTGACTGGATAGGTATTACGTGTTAAAATACACCGCCTATATGGTCAAATTCTAATGGCACTATCTGATATATGGTCACTTTCTGTCGCCCTTTTTATTGAAAAAATCCTATTGTTTTATGCTATTTCGTTCCTCTTTTTCGGGTGTAAATGTGCAAATAGGCTTATCATTCAACTATTTGCAACTGTTGGCGGTTTATTTGTGATCATGCGGTGATTTTAATCTTTAATAGCATTAAAAGTAGACGGACAGACATTCTGAAAGAGGAAAAGTTTTCCGCCAAGTCTATTTAATCTTCTAATCGTTTTTCCACTGTTGAATCTCAACATCCTTTTGTGAATAACTGCAAAAGGTTAGAAGAATGGGTGTTAATAGTATTTCGTGGACACGTCTTGAAAGAAGGCAAAACAAGCGTCTAAACACAGCCTAAAAGATTGTGATAATGTTGCATACCACGTGACTAGATGTGCACATGCACGCTGGGGGGGGGGGGACAGCACACCATTGGCCAAATAAGACCTACTCTTGCGGGTTGCAGCCAAGGAGGTTCCAAAAGATGGAGCAGTCATAAATTGGCGTCTCTTGATGCCGTTCCTAACACACCCCTACCCTTCCGCGTCTGCCATATTTAGCCCAGTCTTGCATTAGAGACTGCTGATTGGATCAAACATGGTGGACACAGGAGACGGGAAATAACTCGTTTTTCCGCATCAAAGCTTTCCACAGTCGCAGATTGACATGTCTACTCTTGTTGCAGGATAGAAGTGAAACTCTTCCTGACAAGGAAGAGTTTAGAAGGCTCTGGGAATTTCTCCTTCAACCATCGGTTGAGATACCGATTCTTGAAAAACATGCCATCACCATTTGTGACCGAATGAGAATTATCCTCCGCGTAGGGAATCGGAAAGTCAAAATGTTTCTAGGTCTTTGCATGGTTCCTTACTTGTCGCTGGCGTGTAAAGTGCTCTTTTTTTGTTAATTCTCGTTCGTGAATACAACATATCAGCAAAACGAAAAAAATGACAATTGCAGAAAAAAAGAAATTGATAGAAATTTTTGAAAAATCGATTCTTTCGAAAGCCGCTTTCTCAAAGACTCATGGAAATAGAGAACGTCACTGAATAACATCTTGGGTCCAAAACTTGTTACTCAGAATATGTGATCAATCAAAACAGAAAGCGACAACGTCTTTTAACATTTGAGAATGTTGAAAAATCTTTTTTTTTACTTGGATAATATATACCAGATCACGGAATGTTCTAACGCCATGCATTATTTAAAAAGGAAAGTCTTTGGAAATTGCTGCTGAACTAGAAAAACTGAATTTTACTACTAGCAACGGGTGGTTACTAAAGTTTAACTTGCGGCACAATCTTTACTTTTAAAAAGATGTGTGGTCAGCTGCTGATCTGATGTTTATGATAGTGTACAAGTAAAAGAATACGAGGAATCGGCGAAAGGTGCATTCTCAATAGGTACAAACCTTATGATGTTTTAAAGTTTGATGAATGCGGGCTGTTTTTTCTTGTTTTGCCGGATAAAACTGTTACTTTTAAGAACGAGGAATGTAGTAGTGAGAAGAAAAGCAAAGAAAGATTGACCCTTTTATTACCCCAGAGCGAATGTGGATGGCTCGGTGAAGTTGACTCCATTAGTTATTGATAAACTTCTAATGCCTCGTTTTTGAACAACTGCAAATCTTTGCCTGTATATTACGATGTTAACCGAGTTTCCCAGATGGCAGCAAATATTTAGGAAAAAGAATTTCGATGTTCGGATAAATTCGGATAGACAAAAAGAAAAAACTGGCTATCATCGCAGGCAGCTGTATTGGCCACTGAATGATTCCCAATATAAATTCAATTGAACTCGTTTTCTCGCTACCAAAGTGAACTAGTGTTCCACAACCCTCAGGTCAATGAGTTGTTCAAAATGTAAGATAAATATACGAAAGCTGCTTCTAAAACACTTCATTGCTGCAATTGATCAAAAAGAGAAATTTCACGTGTATGTGTTAGATGCCATGTGGTACGTAGAAAAAGAGTTGGAATATGGTATCAAAGAAAGCCATTGAAAATAGTTTTATACATGCTTGGCATCCATAATGTGAAGAATTATCGTACGGAGATGACGAGAATGATGTGCCCCTATTTGAAATTGCAGAAAAAATACGAAATTTCGTCTGCACAATACAAGACGGACTGATATATGCAACTACTGACAATAAGGTCGCTACTAATGGTAAAGCTTTCCGTACCGTGAATCTTTTCGGAAGATTTAAATGTAAACACTGATGGAAGCGATGACAAAGAAAGCGAATCTGAAGCTGAACCGACAACGCGAGCAGAAGCTTTCTAAGATATAATAATCAAATAATATTAACTATCAAATAATCAAATATAATGAGATGTTTTATAACCCATTTCGAAAGTACAGAGGAACATTTCAAATTCGTTCGTCAATTAGAAAAAAGTAGTTAATACTACTACAAAAACTACGATAATAAACAAACAAACATGCATAACACTGGTCAACAAATTTGAACTTTTGCTCTGTTGTAAAACAGAAATTCGTTGTTTTTTATGCGGTTTTTTTGTGCGGATTCCGAATCTAGTTTTAGATTTACTCCAGCAGGTCAAGTTTGAGAGATATTTGCATATTTCAATTTATGCAAATTTAGTAAATTTTATACAATTATTTGCAAATTTAAGGTATAAAGCAATATCAAACAGGGTTTTTTGTTTTATGTTATCATTACTACTTAATTTACTTCACTTACTTACGTTGTTTTTGAGATTATACCGACATGAGACTGTGAAATATTGTACCTAATTTGCATATTTTCATGTTTTTCTAATAGTGTTTTTTGACTTTCAAATATTTCTGCCGCACGAGTAAACTAATATGTTTCTAAACCAGTATTTTGAGCTGATTTCAAATCTTGCATCTGTTTTCTTCTATCACGTCTAGTTTTTGAAAAAAGTGAAATTTTAGTTTTTGGTCAAAAAAGCCAGAAATAGCTTTTTATGATGCTTTGTATGATAAACTTCAACTAGTTAGGATACATTCTACTACTTATTTTATTTTTTTCGATTAAATAATTTTTTGTTTATGTCTCTGATATGAATCTGACCCTGTTCACCTTCTTGTCAATGAATTACACACCCCTAAAAAGCACCTTATATCAAATCTGTGTTAATGCCGTGCAAAAGTAGAAATTCATCTCACTCAAAACTACACGACATAAGAAAACAGACTGCAGATTTGAAATCAGCATAAAAATCTACTCTAGAAAAACATTATGTCAATTCCGTGGCAACTATTTTAAAGTTGATAATGATGTAAACATTACACCTTTGCAAAATATGCAAATTAGGCTTAATGACTGATAAATAAATGTTAAAAATATGCAAATCGTGACATTTATCTGAAGCAAATAGTCAAGTAGTCATTATCTAGAAAACTTAATTAGATGTGACATATATTGTATCTAAAATTTGCATAAAATAGCACAAAAAAGCTTGAATTTGCATAAATTTAAATATGCAAATTTCTCAAAACCTGGACCACCTAGAGATAAACGGAAAGCATATTCTAAATCAGCATCAAAAACTCATCTAGAATCAACTAATTTTAGTTCTACAACAAAAACACTGTTGACCAGTGTAATATATTATTTTAATTAAAGAAGTAAGTTTTACTACTATACTCATCAATTCGAAAATGTAAGTGTAAAGTAATTCTCGTTTATACCTCTTCTTTTATAAAATACATCTCCATGGCTTCTTTACATTATTTTACACATAAAACTAACATATCAATAATATTTTATTGTCTAAAGTAAAATTCCTGTTTATACAACATATAAGGTCACCCGTGTTATAACGTCATATTTATCAGGATTGTATATATATATATATATATATACAGGGTGTCCGGTCTCAACGGTGTCCAATGGCTAATTCGTAAACCGTTAGTCTTAGACATATAGTTCCAATTACAAAAATGTTTTAAATGAGGTAAAGAAGTATTTTTAAAGCAATTTGGGTCAAGAAAAACATTTATTTAAAAATTACGAAATTTAAATTTCTATACGGTCCCCCGTTCCTATAAGTGATATTTAGTAAACTTTTGCTATTCCTCTAACAAGTACGGCAAAAAAAGTCCCATTCATCTGACACTAAAATTGACCGAGTTATGGCATTTTCAATTTTATGACTTAAACCACTTTTCTGAGACTGAAAACAGATGAATTGGACCAAGCTTTCAGGGGTCGTACGCGAAGTGCTTAAAGTATTATAAAGGGCGTCCACTCCAAACGATGTTCAATG
This sequence comes from Maratus speciosus, assembly GCA_963932465.1. Lineage (NCBI taxonomy): Eukaryota > Metazoa > Arthropoda > Arachnida > Araneae > Salticidae > Maratus > Maratus speciosus. The sequence continues at coordinate 478,256 of CAWVRF010000937.1, read as the reverse complement.
GCTAATTCCTAAACCGTTAGTCAAAGACATATAGTTCCAATTACAAAAAGGTTTTAAATAATATAAAGAAGCATTTTTAAAGCGATTTAACAAAAGGTGCTTCCCCCGTATAAATATCACGGTAGTGTTAATTTTTAGAATTAACTTTCAGATTTGTTAAAATAATTGAAGAAGTGAGCTTCAAAACTCGCCTTATCGAGAAAATCAAATTTTGGGAAATCGCGTAAAACCTTTAAATGCGCCCATTGATATTCATTGAAAATTTGGAGATTGTAGTGTTTGATTGGTACAGTTATACCAATAGAATAGATTGATAGAGAAACATGATTTTTTAAATTTCGGATAAGGTCAGTTTCGAAACTGACGTCCTCAATAATTTAATATATGTTTTGATTTAACAATATTTTTTCCCTAATTTTTAATTAAAAAATAATTAAAAAATAACTGATCTAATAAGTATTTGCTGAGGGGAGAGACAGTGGAATTTTCAGAAGGGGCAGGGGTGTAAAAATAATAATAATTATTATTATTTTTATCGTTACAATAAAATGACAAATGGAACAAAATCTTAAAAAAAGAAAAGTTAATTAAAAGAGAGAATGTGGGCTATATGTGGAGAGAATCTATATGATGTCCGACCTTTAATGGATAAATCTGTGCTCTATTAGAACAAAATATTAAAATATTGTAACGATTTTGTTATGTTTATTTAAATCATTGAAGTAATCGCACAGGTTGAATCATATAATTCAAATAATTGATGTTTATTGTAAAAGAAAATAAAAGTGATACGAGGATCATTTTCAAAAATGGACACATTAATTTCCTTAACATATTCAGAGCAACCATTCAAAAGTTATGTATAAAAATATAGGCATAAAAAAAAAACACATTAAGATGGTACAAACAAATTACTTACAAATTGAGCTTTCTTGTGTCTATGCTTGGGACAGGAAGGATGAAGGATGTGGGGGAGGGGGGAGGGGAGATGTAACAAAATTTGGAGCGGAGATTTCAGGGAGAATTGATACGGCTGTTTAGTGTTCATTAGTAAAACATATATTGCTGCATAAAAAAAAATGTAGATTTCAAGATTATAAACTTTGTGTGTATGAGAGCCAGTGAGGGAAAAGTTTAAATTGCAATTTCAGGTGGAATTTAGATTATAGATTACTTATTAATTGTTGCAGCAATAAAGACCACCTTTTTCCCCCAAGTTTTACAGCGTCATAATTCTTTGCACATCAGTAGATTTTCGCTTTTTTTTTTCTTCTTTTGAAGACTTCATCTAAATTAATCGGCCCCTTAAATTTCTACTTCCCCACTTTTTGCTTCACCTGCACGCAAAGTTAAAAATCTATAGAGGTTTATATATATTTTTTTACTATTCTACTCTATTTGTCTAATTAAATAATGCATCTGCTAAAACCCCACGTCCGTTAAAAATTTTATTTCCTATTGTCTTAATTGCAACACTTAATTATTAGAGCATAAATAGGTAATAATTTAATAAATTATTAAATTTAAAATCATTAAGAAAAGATTCAAATTTATAATTTATATAAGCAATTATAGATTTCAATTATAATTCTATTTAAGTATAAATTTCTGATACAATTTAAAATATAAAGACATACTCTTAAATTAAAAATATATAAAAAAGTATATTAAATTTAAAATTATTAAAATTAATAACTTTATTAAAATGTTAGGAAAATTTTCTACTTTGTCTTTGTAGTTAGCCGTTACTTTATAGTTATAGTAAGTTACTAATCATCTCAATCCTCCCTAACCCCCCCCCCCCCCCAAAAAAAACAACTTTTGCTCGGCCAATACATACTGTCTAAAATTATGCATGTATTTTTCCCTATACTTTATTTTATTATGCAAGAAATAACTAAAAAATCTACCACATCAAACCACCTAAAAATTCTACTCTCTCTTCCCCCAACTCACGCGAAAACAACCGTTCGCTATTGTTAATCCCATGGAAGTATTTCTTTAAGATAGCTCGTAGCAGAATATCCCCCCCCCCCTCCTTCCGTTGTAGACGATACAGATTACCCCCTTTTTTTTGTTCGAGCGCGGAGGCGATATTTACACATTAAAAGTTCAAATAACGCAAGTTAATATTTAGAATTGATTGATTGGATAAAAAAAAAAATCCAAATAGAAAACTAACTTATTATAAATCTATTAATTCTAAGATAGTTTACTTTTTCTAATTCTCCTGGTCCTCATACGAATCACTTTTTTTATCGAAACTCTATCCTCTGATGGCTTTCGTCAAGCACAATTCCCGCCAAGAATTGTCACTTTGATGCTGAAACTCTGACCAATCAAATTACGAGATACAGCATAAATGGCAAAATGTGGTGGGAAAAAAAAATATTTTGTTTTAGTATGTGAGAATAATCAAAAATATCAAAATATATTTTTAATGTTAATTTACTATTAATGTTTAATGTTAAATTTTATATCTGACGATTATTTTTATTTCTAGTAAATTTGTGACTGACCCCTATTTTGCAGCAAAAAAGATACTCCAACTTTAAACATCTATAACTCGGTCAGTTTTAATCGCAGAAGAATGGGGCTTTTTTTGTCTTACTTGTCAGTGAAATAGGATATTTTTACTAAATATCACTTATAGGACCTGGGGACCGTATAAAAATTTAAATTTAGTAATTTTTCAAAAAATGTTTTTCTTGACCCAAATTGCTTTAAAAATACTTCTTTACCTCATTTGAAACATTTTTGCAATTGGAACTATATGTCTATGACTAACGGTTTAGGAATTAGCCATTGGACACCGTTGAGACCGGACACCCTGTATATATATATATATATATATATATATATATATATATATATATATATATATATATATATAATATTTGCATAGTATTATTTTATAAATAAAACACCACACAGTAGAATTTACTCGTATATAAACTATAAAAATATGAAAAAAAATATAAAAAGCAAACTGAAGGTAATTTTTTCAAATAATTAACCTCTTATGGAATGGGGAATTTATAAATTTAATATTGACGAATTGTCTTAAACAATCTACATCAAACTAACAGGTGAAGCTAGAAGGAACTGGTCGGATGTGTCAATCCTAAGACATTCTTCTATCTTATACATGTTAATACTTAAAAATTTGCTAGCACAGTTCCAAAATTAAATGAAAATCTATGAACATCATGAGGATTCAAAAGATATGAAATTCTGCGCATTAGTTCTTAAATATGACTATCGCTAAAAACATGTAAATCATGCACAATTCAGCATAACAGCGCCACCTGATGTGGTTTTACACCCTAACCTAATCGGCAACAACTTATGTCAACGTCTAATGTAAGCTGAAGTTTGAGTGAAATCCGTGCATTTGTTTTTGATATATTATTGCAAAAACAGTGAAAAATCCAGCATAGCACCTATTGGGCGATTGACACGGAAACCTAATCAGCATAACAACAACAACCTGTGTCAACATCTAACTGAATCTGAAGTTAGATGAAAATTCGTGCGTTAGCTTTTGAGAGTAGCTATTGCTGATATCGTGCAAAATGCAGCATAGCAGTGCCATCTTTTGGGCGAGTTATTCCAAAACATAATCAGCATCAATATTTATCAAGGTATACATGAATTTGAAGTTTATGAAAATTCGTGCATTAATTCTTGAGATAGAGCAATTGCGAAAATCGCGAAAAATGCAGCATAGCAGCGCCACCTGTTGTGAGATTTAAACCAAATCGTAATACGTATAAATTCATATCAAGGACTAATTGAATCGGAAGTTTTGTGACATCCCGTTCATTAGTTCTTGTGATAGAGCTCCCAAAGAAATTTGTCACATACAGGCAGATTCACAGAGTGACACTCAGATATATTCTAAAAACCACCAAAACGTGTTCAGGACCTTATGAAACGTGTAAATTCATCAAAATCCGGAAATTGAAAATTTTCTCGTATCCAATAATTTCTTGGAAAGATAGAAGAAAGCAAAAATACACTCGTACCTTGTGATCTTCATCGAAACTTTAAAATTACCTTCCGTTCTGGTTATACACATAATTGTTACGTTAGAACGCCAGATTTTTAGTGTAATTTTAATTACATTCGAGCTTGTTTTCTTAAAGATTTGATTGTATATCCCAATGAAAATACAACTCTATAAAATATAATATGCAATATATAAAACGATATTAATGGTTGTGGTTTTCATCTGCATATTTGACCAATAAAATAATTATTAAAAGTATGCAAATGCATATCAAACGCGCTAGTGTGATCATAAATGTAATTTTCGAGATTTATTATGTAACTGCTAATTTCCATTAAGTCCTTTAATACGTAAGTCGAGGGATGCCTGTATAATAATATGAGTAGAGCTGTTTTTTATGTGAAAGTTAAAATACCTTTATACAAAAGTATGTATTCTCTGTATATGTATATGTTTTTTCTTTTATTTTATAGTTTTTGTTTTGCTATAAAAAATATAACTAAATACTTTGTACATTTAGAAAACACCAATTCGAAAATAAGTTTTGATATAGAGAGACAGACTATTGGTCAAATATTTCCTTTATAGGAAACACTTCTAATGTAATATTAATAACAGACATGTATTGGTATTTCAGTAGTAATATTTTAACGGAAATAAATAGTATTGTAGAAATATTGGAAACGAAATAACAAAGCATTTATAGTAATTACTTGTTTGTTATTGAGAAAACTTTTCTTTTCCATATTGAGACAATATTTCATGCCGATTTCAAAATGATGAATACAAACAATACTAAATCAATAAATTTTATTCGTATGGGAACTTAAATTTTTCAGATATAGAATACTTTTAACAATATTCTAATTTACAATATGTATTCATATAGACGAAGTTCGTGTATAATGGAATATCATTTATATTTTCACATGTAAGTCAACATAAAAATTAGAAATAGCTTAAAATATATTAAGGTACAAAACCTGATTATTTTTTAACACATTTTTAATGCGATTAAAGCAAAAAAAATAAATATCAATATTTATAAAAACATGTATAATAATCACTTATAAACAAATTAAGTTAAATAATGCTATAAAAAGTGATAAGATAATAATATATAATATAATATGATTGATATATAATATATGATAATATGATTAATAAAGATATTCTATCACTTTTTATAGCATTATTTAACTTAATAAATATTTATATTTTTAAAAATATAATTACACTTTCCGGGTAATAGGAACCAGTCTGGTAATGTGGAATAGGTTAATAAGGAATATTAAAATTGCAAAAAAAATATAATTTACAGGAATAACCAACATTATGTATTAAGTAAACAGCACTACGTAATCTGCAAATCAAATCCAAAAGCCACAAATGAAGTTTGGGTCCCACCACATTTCGCAAAAGCTCACACATCATGCAACAGGCGTTTTATCCTTTCCGATCCATTGCCGTCCTCTGAATATTTTCCATTGTAAAACAAGAACACTGCATCTTCCTCATCTGATGTACACACTGGTAGTGAACCACATTGGTTGATACATTGGAGTGGAATGATTGTTCATCTTCACCTTGAAACCTTTGTCTAGCTCATATTCCATACTAACGACACGCCATCATGAAAAAAAAAACTCGTCAACAAGTTAGCATAGGGGTAAACTGACATATATAGCCATAACTATAATTGTTCAACATAATAATGAACGTGGTTAGCATCACTGACGAAGTATTTTTTAAATTATTTTCAATTTTATAAAACTTTCTAGTGATAATTTGCAACAATTGAGAAAATGATTTTATTTCAATGCGCCGCTCAAAGAAGAGTTATGAAAACAGAACTATACGCAGTGCCGCATGGGAATACGTATAAGACGTTTGAGTGCACTACGCAGTATCGGTCTTGTCAGATATTGAAGAATTCAATATTTACCAACCATTCCATAACATCAAAACTTATCCATCAAATGTTGTTCCGTGGGTTTCATCCAGGTCTGAAATATAGGGAAATATTTCTTATTCAAGTTGAAAATTTATTTAATGCATTGCAAAGATGTAATTTGTTACAAGTCAAATTTTGTCTACTTTTTGAATTTATGGATACTTTCCCCTTAAAACAATAAAACATTGAATTAAAAAAAAACACTATTTATTTGGGCTTGCGGGGAGGGGGGGGGGGCTAAAAATTGTTGGGAAGTTAAAAATTCGGATTCAGCGACCCAAAAAAACTTAAAGCAAACTTTATAGGGAAAGTTCGGATGGGAAACTGGAGAGCAAACGTAAACGATGTGAGTGGTTAAGTGGAATTGCGCAACTTAGCCCACGCAGCACCGCGGCACATCTTCCGAGGCATGTCCCCTTCCTGCCATTCATCCTACATCATAATGTCATATATCTTATTTGTTGCAAATTGTGTCTACTTTCTGAATTTATAGATACATTTTCCCTAAAACAAAAAAAAATATATATACATTTTTTTTTTTTTTTTTTTTTTTTTTTTTTTTATAAAATTTTAATTGTGGGCATTTTACCAAAATTTCGGAGGGTTGCCGGCAAAATTTTTGTGGGAAGTTAGAAATTCGGATTTAGCGACCGAAAAAACATAAAGTAAGTTGATTTTCAGAACTAACATTAATTTTGCCAGGTAAATATCCCCTATTGCCTAGACTATCAGTAATATAATACGTTGTTTTTGTTAGTTTTGCCCTTCGATGAGCCCGATGAGCAGTTTTCTACTTCTGTTTAGCTGTCTTACTCCGCAAATTAATACGTTATTGTTTATTTAATTTTACTTTGAGAAATTCTTTCATTTCATTTCAAAGTATTTTGTTTTCCTCAATGTTAGTTCTCAACTCAATATATATCAAACAACATTTTAGCTTTTAAATCTTAAATTTGAATATAAATTGAAAGGATTATAAACATACACTTTTTAGAATATTTGAAAATTACTGAATAGCACAAACAGTATAAGTTTTATTCATAGATCAACATCAAAATACATTCAAAACAATTACCATTAATACACTTTAATTTCTTCATAATGCAAAATTATAAATAATTGTTATTGTTCGTGAAAAATTTTGAAAATTTAAAGGAATTTTGATAAATTGTAAAAAAGTGAAGCCAAAAAATCTTTTGAGAATATATCAATTATCAAATGCTGAGTTAAAAAAATAATTGAAGATATTCCCATGTTTCTATTATTCATATTATATTAACATAAATTGGTGATATTCTTGGAATAAATGCTTTAAAAATTGCATTTTCATAGCTATGATACAATTTCATAACAAATTGTTACATAATATCTTTGACAGTTGAATTTGAATATGAATTAAAACGATGTGCACTTTTTAGCCGATTTGTACGTTACTGTACAGAAAAAAAGCAGGAAACACTTTAAAATTAAGACCCACATTAATATACATATTCCAGAAATAACATCTAAATTCTTATTTTAGTATGCATGGCATTTAAGATAAGAAAATAATTTTTGTAATTATATGAAAAATGTAAAATATATATGAAGGTTATATTTAAATTCAATCTTGCAAATTCTCCTGAATTATTACTACAAGTATTTTTAAATAGAAATTTTATAGCAGACATCCAAAATCAATGCAGTATAATTAAGAGTATTTCAACATTGTAAGAAAATAATTGTAATTTAAAAGTATTGTAAAAGTGAAACACACTTGAAATTAGTTCTACTTTTAAATGTCATAATATTGTTTTTAATATTTTAGAAATCTCAGGAATTTTTACCATTATTAAAATATGCAGCATTAAACAAAATTGGAAACCAGTGTAACCTATTCAAAAATCGTAGGTAATAGGAATCCAGTAAACGGCGGATGCGTAATTAGACGTGATTTATTAAAGCTGTAAATTTGCTGTCTCGTCTGATATCTGAATGAATAAAATTACGTATCTAACATTTCCAGGAGATTCCTTTACCTGTGATTTATTCTGTGTAGCTTATCCAGATATCAACCAGATGTGACGAAAAGTAGTATTTCTGGGTGAGTTTGTTTCTGGCAGAATTGTCCCGGATAGCTCTTGGAAGAGAATTAGCAGAAACAACAAAAAGGTCCCTGATTCGACTCTTTTTCAGCCAGTTTGGAAAAATTACAGCTTTAAATAATCACTGTAATCTTAATCATTTCTAAAGCTCGAGTCGTAAATCAAAGCATGTGATAAAGCCAGAACATCCAAAGAAAATATTTTATTTTCAGGCATGCATTTGTTACCACTATATATCAGGAGAATATTGTGAAGTTTAAATGTTCTGCGTATAACAATGCGTAAAATTCTTAATACTTGTCAAAACTTTCAAGAATATAATGTGCTTAAAAGCTTGATTTTTTATCTCAAGTAAATTTTCCAAGTGATATGTGTTAGAGACAGTATTCTTAAAACATATACTTTTTGCAGAAAAATCAACTTTGTAATTGTTAGAAAAGAGTAACTATCGTATTCACTATCTACCTAAAATTAGAAAACCTCTTTCGAATGTTGAAATGAAGTTCACGATTAAACTGATTTATCCAAATCAAGGCGAAGATCATTGATATTAGTGATTAATACTATTTGAGTGTTCGACAGCTGTTTAGTAGATTGAAGTAAATAGTGAATAAGGACATGAGAGTCACAGGACAGATAATCAAACTCACGTGTTTTGTTTAAGTAATCTATTACAGACTGAATGATAAGGAATGGTTTCCCATGACATCGCATCTGATCTTTATTCTACATTGACGGGAAAAAATCCCAACACCAAGAAAGACTTGCGTTAGATAAATGAAATTTGGTAGGCGTGTTTATACATCTGAAAGATCACATCGATTCAAATTTCGAGCTTCGCGCATAAGTGTGGCGCTAGTGGCGCCACTCAGAACACTCAGAACTCAACACCTCACGTTCCGTAGCTAAATAACGCCCACGAACTTTACAGCACGCATTTAAAGTAAACCTGATCTGCAAGTTCTGAGTGGCGCCACTAGCGCCACACTTATGCGCGAAGCGCGAAATTTCAATCGATGTCATCTTTCAGATGTATAAACATGCCTACCAAATTTCGTTTATCTAACACAAGTCTTTCTTGGTGTTGGGATTTTTTTTCTGCCAGTGTATTTTATTCTCTAACTAGAACGGTAGCCCGTCAAAAATGACGGAAATTTAGATATAATGATATATACAACTCATGTGCAAGAATATGAGTTTTCTCGCTTGTTCCACAGTGATAGATGAAAATAACACATTTTAAGAACGAAACACATTTATGAAAAACTGTGTACAGTAGAAGACCACTAATCTGCACAGTAGGGTGGAGCGAAAAAAATTATTTTTTTAAAATCAAAAACGGGTAGGTGCCAAAAGTTGCCTTTATACTAGTACATCATGTGCGTGCAATATTACCGCTGACAAAAATGGCTTGAGTCTGCGCTTTTGGTCCAAAAGTCGAAATTTTGGGTAAAATTTGACATTTTTTCAAAAAATTAAAAAAAATTCTACAGATATGATTATTATTTAAAAGTGTTATTTAAACCTTTATTATTAATGACTTAACATGTTTAAACGATAAAAAGATATCTTTGTTCTGTATAACTGGAACAAAACTGACAACTTTTTGTGAAAAAATGGCGTTGCCACTCTGTTGTGTCAAGCAACTAATTGTTGTTTAGATTACAGCTCTTACGTAGTCGCATTCAAATCTACCCAGGAGGTATCACGTGGAGGTGGCTGCATTTCATGACACAGCAGTGCATAACCCGACCACGCTTCCATCTAAGCGCAATGTTTTATTTATATATTGAATTTTTTTATCAAACACTGGCATAAGTTTTCTATGTATCAACCTAGTCCATCTCTTCTTTATATCCACAGACGTTGGGTGATGCTGCTGTGACACTCCTTCACGTACTGCTTGTGTATGATAAGGTAAGCAGAGTAATGCAGTGGAATTAATGGAATCTATACAGCCCTCTAGTTATCTTCACCAAAATTGCATCCAGTTACTGCATAGTGATTGAGAGTTCTGTTCCTACAACATTTTACAGCATTTAGGTATTTCATCTTTGAGTATGCCATCCTTTACTCTATTTCTTGCATTTTTTATATGTTGATAAGCTTGTTGTTTAATGTGATGGCAATCGTTATCAAAATTGCAATAAGAATTTGTTCTCGATGTGAAACATTTGCTCTCGATGTGCTAAATATTTTTTTTTTAGTATTTGTTTTTTGCCGTTTTCTACGATGTTTAGTAGCCGAGTGATTTCCCATAAGTTTTAGATCAATTTTTTAGATGTGGATTGTATATGGTGTAAACCATACTGCGGCATAAACTTAGATTACATACTTTGTGAGTGAACCAGACTCTGGTGGTCAATCAGAGCTTATATAAAGGAGAATAATTTTATACGCACTTTTTGAGCCATCTTGCGTAGGAGAAGTTTCTTGGGTTCCTTTTCGCTAGTTCTTCTGAGCCATATCTTGATGAATTTGTATACCTTGAATACCTTTGCAAATGTCTAGCAGGTATTTTTGGTATGTGCTGAGTACCCTTTTCTCGATTTCAGGAAATAATGTTTGAAAATTACTCTCTATGGCTTCAAAAATTGAAATTAGAAGGGAAAAAGCACGTGAACAAAGGTTTTCCTATTGGTCCGGTGAATCCCTGTGGGTTAGAATCTAATTTTTGCTAACGATCTTGTCTAATAAATGATGCAGAGGAAATTCACTGGACTTGGAGGTGGCATATGATCAATTGTAATGGTTCATTCTAAACATGTCCCTTGCAGAATGGATGACAACGACTAACATAATTATCCGTCTTCAAATGAGCACTCACTGCCTATCAGAGTCTCTACGTTTACTCAAAAAGTACTATGTTATCCAAGTTTGGCCCCAGGATAGTTTACATTCAAATGTAATCCACAGCTAAAGAAGAGATCTAAAAACTCATGCGAAATTACTCAGCAACAAAACAACACACAAAACGGAATAAAACAACTATTAAAAAAGGTTATTTAATACAATGGTTGTTTTGCAAAAGCAGAGGAAATTCTTAATCCAGTGCTCTCGGACGATTTCCATCACATTAAACAGAACAAAATAGTTGAAAGATGTGAGTAAATGATGGCATACACAAAACTTAAATATCGACAATCAACTTTGAAGCGGCTAATTATATAAATCTAATTCATTGGAAAAGTGTTGTGGTAACAGAACCTCTAATCAATATGCATTTATCGGGTTCAATCTTGGTGAAGATAATAGACGGCTGGATAGATTACATTAATATCACCCGCACTGAATTACACTGTTTGTCTTCTCTTACACAAACAGCAAAAAAATACGTAAAGGTAGCATCCAAAGTCTGTGGATCCAAAGAAGAGATGTGCTAGGTTGATACATAGAAAACTTAGGCCAGTCTTTGATAAAAAATCACAATTCAATGTATAAATAAAACATTGAGTTCAGAGGGTCGTGCTATGCACTGTTGTGACATGAAATGCAGTCACCTTCACGTGATATTTCCTAGGTAGTTTTGAAAGCAACTAAGTAAGAGCTGTATTCTAAACAACAATTATATGTGTGACACAACAGAGTGGCAACGCCTTTTTTCCACCAAAAGTTGTCAGTTTTGTTCCAGTTATACAGAACAAAAATATCATTTTATCGTTTAAATATTTTAAGTAATTAATAATAAAGGTTTAAATAACACTTTTAAATAATAATAATCTCTCTAGAATTTTTTTTAATTTTTTGAAAAAATGTCAAATTTTACCCAAAATTTCGACTTTTGGACCAAAAGCGCAGACTCAAGCCATTTTTTTTTCAGCAGTAATATTGCACGCAGATGATGTACTAGTATAAAGGCAACTTTTGGCACCTACCCGTTTTTGATTGTAAAAAATTAATTTTTTTCGCTCCACCCTACTGCACAGTTTGGTTCCAAGTGTTATGCAGATTTGAGGCTTTTTGCGGTCATGTCTATTCAATCTTTGTTTACATTTTTTTTAAATTCATATATTGGACAATTCAGATTGTTGAGCCTTAAAAATAAATAAATAACACACTTGAAGTAAGGTTAAAAACTATTAAATTATCGTATACGACTTCATGAAATGGTATTATATGGTATTATATGTGTGTGCTTCATGATCTTGGTTACGAAGTTGGCGAAATTGTCTGCAACTTGTCATAATCCTAATAGTGTAAGTAAGTAAGCACCCACCCTGGGAACCCGCTTTTGGCTTATGGTTAGGTTTGAACCCCGAGCCCAGGGCAGGGAAAAGTACTATTACCTGTAAAACCCTCTAGTATTTATGACACTTAATAGAATTAAAAAAAAATAAAAAAATAAAATTAAATTAGTTTTTTTCTTTTTTGTTACAGTCAGCTGCTGATCCCTCTACAATATGAGGTAAAAATTACTAAAAATATTTAAAGATAAAATAATCTAAATTTAAAGATAAAATTACAATAATATATAACTTAAAGGCCAAAACAATAGCTGTAGTAATGAATTTATATGTCCAGCACTCCTGCTCACTGCCCATAACTCGGAGGAGGACCGTTGAACTGATATATTGATGTATGAAATCCACGTTCATATTAAACCTTCTGAACGATATAAATATAGTTTTAAGCTAGATTTGAGATTAATTACTGTGAGCTATATATAAGTACAATAACATATAGGGAGGGTTTATCGGTTACCCACAACGTACTAGAGCAAGATTAATGTTTTTAAGAGCTGAATTTAAAGTTTTTAAGAGTTTATCTGAAGTTGCTATATATCACGAAAAGTTCAACTGGTTATCACAGCGACATACAAGTTTACAAAAGCAGGACACCATTTTTGAAGATATTAGCCTTCGATACTCATATTAAAATCTTTCGCTGATGAGTTAATGGAAGTATTTTGTAAGAGATATTACTGTATATATTTTCAAGATGAATGAATATTTTTTTCCTTTTTTTTTCATGTAAATACTTTATCTGTACCTCCTGTCCACCAATTGAGACTGAAATATAGGACACAAACTAGAGTTTGCTGCATGCTTCCTATAGTTTTCTTGATAATAGCAATTAGTACAGCGATGCTGTGATGGATCGGTGATATAAGGACAGTTGAGAGTTTGATGACCCATGGCACATTTGGCACATATGGAGTTCCTTCTACAGTTAGTCTTTGTATGCCCGTAAAGTTGACAGTTCTCACATCTAAGTATGGGTCGATATATTCTTATACTGCAATTATTGAGGCCAATTGAGATACTTTTCTGAGCCAGAAGTTTTTTAGCTGCATTTACTTCTAAATTCAGTACCATATGATAAATTGTAGATTTTTCTCTTTGTATTATTTTTAATATTGTTAAATTCTTGTCTGTTGAACGATCCTTTAAGTAGTTAATTATGTCATCAGTAGGTATCATCGATGGTATTCCTGTAATTATTATCCTTGAGTGTTTTTGCAGGTTGTAAGTTAGTTCTACTATTTCTGAAATGTTTGGGATTTTTTCAATTCTTTTCAATAACTTCTCTGTGTTGTTATCTATATCTGATTGAATTGTCAGTGTATTGATTTGTCTTGTTTGTTTACAAAATATTGGTAGATCATTTTCTTTAATCAATTCGGTATTTAACAGTTCTTTCAATTTATTTGTTGATATTTTCTTTGAGATATTTTTTATAATTATTGCCGAGTTTGAATACTTTCCTTGAGAGTTAAATTGTTTTTGTTCTTCGTTATCTTGAGATCTTTCATAATTCTTTGTATTTTTGTCTATAAGATTTTCTGTTATTAGTTTTTCAATTTTGTGAATCCTTCTTGATAATTGTGGTATGTCTGTATCTATATTATTTTCTATATCTCTAAGCTTGTTCATGCACTCTTCTATTATTTTGTCTTGTGCTTTTAATTGTTCTTCTCTTGTAGCTATTTCCTGCTCCAATTTGGATATTATTTCTTTGGTTGATTCTATTGTTTGTTGTTGTTGCTTATCCATTTTTGTACCAGTCAAGATTGTCTGAGTATACTTTTGTTGTGTTTTTGTTTGTATTTGTGTTGCCTTTTCTTTTGTTTCCTATGCTGAATGCTGTTGTTTGATTAAGTTCTTTAATTTTTTTATTTCTTCTCTCATTTCCTCTTCTTTGTGTTTGAAAATGGTATTTTCTTTTTCTTTTTCTATCAGTTTTCCTTCTAGTCTTTGTTCCATCTTGGAGCTTTCTTCCAACTGAGCTGTAATTTTATCAATTTCCTCTTCCAATTCGCTTATTTTTCTTCCGTCTCTTTGTATCGTTGTTGTATTTTTATGATATCTTATTATTCTAGATTCATCACTTTTTGCTCTTGTAAATATTGCATTAAGATATTTCTGTTCTTCAAGATGTTTCTGTGCTTCCTCTGTAGTTCCTCTCACCCTTTTCCTTTCTATCCTTTCATATTCCGAAATCAATTGGCTTATCGGTAGGCTTTGCAGTGGGTCCTGTTTTTCAATACGTCTTTCTGGAAGTCTTGGATATTGTTCCGTATATGACTTTTGTATGTTTATGCTTTCCGGAGAGTCCACTGTTGAGTTCAACAAGGAATTCATTGTTGAGTTCGGTGTTGTATTGTAGATTAATTGTTTTGGTGTCTGGTCTAATCTGACCAAACTAACTTTTGGGTTGTTTGTTAGAATTTCTTTCTGTAATCTTTGGTTAGGATTTATATTATTTTTCTGTGAATGTTTATCGGAATTCATTATTTGCAGTGTTTGTTTCAGAGGCAATGGTGTAAATTGAGTTGCTTCGGCCACTATCCCTTTCTTCCTTGCCTCTATTGTTCTTTTCTCCTCCTCCTTAGCTGTGTTTAGTTCTTTTTCCAAGATATTTTTCATCATATCATTTGAATCGTCGAGACCAATCAGTTGTTCGCATGCTATCATGGTAATTGCTCTGGATGGTGATAAATATTGAAATGAGTGTATGCATGATGTGTCCGAAATTGCTGAAGATCTCGTACTCGTTTCCAATGAATCTGATTTATTTCCTGACTCATTTATTGGAGTTCCAGATGATTCCATTTTCCAATCTAGGTCGAGCTTAGTCGGATTTACCCTTGGGTTTTGTTGATTATCGATTATTCTACTTTTATATGGTGTCGCCATTTAGAAGATGATTTAATAATTCAACTACTAGTGGTAAGGCCATTATAGATATTGCTTTTCATTTAATCAGAGAGATACTATTATATGGATTACTCAGAGCTACTGGTAACTATATTCAGAGAGATCTATGAAAACAAATCTGATGAACTTTTATCTTTGTTTATATATGCACTTATATGCATAAAAAATCGTTTCTAAATATATATATTTTTTTATATACAAATTACGGCACAGATTTCAGATATGAACCGGGATAACTAACTGGCGTTATTTTGCCTACTATGGTAACCCGACTATTGTTTTTTATTTATTAATAAATTGTTTATTTACTTTTATTTTCTGTTTTTAATGATATAAACTGCTTTGTGTTAAAGTTATTATTCAAACTTTTATTTATTTATAGTTATTTCCTTTTCAAAATGATAGCAAATAATTGAAAAATATATAAGTAACTGGTATTCGAAAGCGAGATTTCTGCCAAATTGGCGTCATAGAAAAATCACGCCAACCCCCATGCGTATATGACATCTGCCCAAAAATTACTTCTGTTTCTTTAAAAAATGGGTAAATAGCTTTTTTTATATTAAATTGTCGGCACAGATGTCATATACGCCCATGTTGACGCGAATTTTTTTTTTTTTTTTTTTTTTTTTTTTTTTTTTTTTTACGCCGATGTCATATACGCACCGGGTACTTAAGTGGCGCCAAAGTGTCGTTATTTTGTTTGTAATGGTAACTCGAATGTTGTTTATGCTGTTGATGTTTTCGCCAAATTGGCGTCGGAAATAAATCGCGCCAATATGGGGCGTATATGACATCTGTGCCAAATTGTATACATATGGAAAAAATTGCTTGTGAGTATGAAGCAGTAAATAGGTTGCCAGAAAATACGTTGGCAAACTTCTTTCTCGCCAAGAAACTTTTCTCCGAAGTATTGTACATAAGCAATGATTGCTAGAAATGCATTTTTAATTATGATATGCGCTTTTATGTTTCACTATATTTATGCTGAGTATGAGAGTAAATTGCTTAAAGGTGGTTTTTAAAGGAGTTATGCATGTTTACGCTGAACTGCATTTAGTTTTCTAAGAAATGTTTGTGGAATATAGATAAAATGATATACAGGGTCACGCAAACAATTGGATACATAACCGTCTATGGATGATAATATCTGGAAATGGGATTTCAGTAGTTTTAAGAGTAGTTTAAATTAAATTTTAGCTAAATAGTGGCATGTAATAACGGCACTATTGGCTACGGATGGTAACTGCTGAAATCAATTTTTAAGTTTTTTTATGCGTTTTCTAAAATGTTTACTTAGTTATCTTGGTACTTCTTAGTTATCCCGTCGACCAAATTATTGTCGCCAAATTGTAAGATTAATTGCCAATAATGGTTGCCATTAATTAATTAATTAAATGCCAATAATAGCCAATAAAACCATTAATTCGACGTTTTATTTGTATTTTTATTAATGTTTTACTATTGATTTGGCAATTTATATAATTTGGCGAAATTGGTCGACGGGATATCTAAGAAGTAACGTTATCTTATTTACCTTATTTTCCTAAATAACGAAGTTTTGTTAAAGCATTCAGGATGTGTTGGAAAGTGTTTCAGATTCTATGCTTAACGCATGAATTTTTTTTCTTCTTTAGTCTTATTTTGCATTTATTTTATTCTTAATTTTTTAGTCTTATACTGCTTTACAGAAACTTTGGCACAGTTGTCATATACGTTATCATATATTGGCGCGATTTTTTTTCCGACGCCAATTTGGCGAAAACATCAACAGCATAAACAACAACATCCGGATTACAATATCAAGTAAAATTACGACACTTTGGCGCCAGTTAAGTACCCGTTGTGTATATGACATTGGCGTCAGAAAAAAAATCGCGCCAATATCGTATATGACATCTGTGCCCTCCCCTTGCATATAGTACAAACTATAACACGGATAGCGCAAAATAATAGACAGTTTGGTACTTTTCCACTGTAGGGGCTTTGGCATTTTTTTTTAAAGCTTGGTGTAATTTGGGCATCACAAAGTGAGATTTGGGTACTTTTCCGTTATGCGGACACCATTGTCGCCAAGCGTAATAGTTCGCGCAAAATCGTGAATTGAAGCATTTGAAAAATAAAAGAAAAACCCTTGTCGATACTAAAGTGAGCATTTAAAAAATATAACATTTGAAAATTCCAGACTTTTACGAACTATTTCATCAAATCACAAACATATACTTAAAATAAGTGAACAAATAACTGCTATAAAATAAAGCAATAAAATAAAACTCATATTAAACTGCTGGAATAAAATTACAAATATCTTTTAGCATTTTGAAATAATTGGCGCATTAGCATACATTTTGGCATGGTGTCCGTATAACGGAAAAATATCGAGATTTGTTGTCAAATCATATAAACAGCTATGAAAACAAATTTGATGAGCGTTTTTGTTTGTTTTATATGCAGATTATTGATGTTTTTATGTACAAATTACATCTGTTTTTGTATAAAATTAGAGAAACGGCTTTTTTATGTTAAATAAATCGTATAAATATCGAAAAAAATGCGTGTGCATATAAAATGAAACAGTGAATAGGTTCTCGGAAAATATGTTACCAAATTTCCTTTTTCGCCAAGGCACCTATACTGGAAAAGTACCTAAAGCACATTAAAATCGTGCAGTTAGGAGCTCACACAGTACACCGTTGTCTATTAGCGGTTATTTTATTAGTAGAATCGGGAGGAAGATGTAAAGATGTACTTTAAATTCTCACCCATAGATTTCGAAAAAATATCTTAAAAGAGTGGAGTTTAAATTAAATTTCGGTGACCTCCATTATGAAAGATTAATGGTTTTAAACGGGAATTTCTCCAAATTAGCCAGCTATCGCCAAGTTGGCTAACATTTGGCGCTACTGTGGTAACCCTGCATTAATATTTTTCAACAATTACTCATTTCAATGAGGCGGTCCTACCGGAATAGTGAGGGACACACAGAGACTTGGATTTTATATAAATAGATACTGAAGTCTCAGATCTTTTCAGTCCGTTTATTTTGCCATTTCAATTCGATAACTTTCGCAGTAGGTAGATTTTCAACAATCTTTAAATGGAAATTGTAAAAGATAAATTTCTAGGAAGAGTTTATTCGCTTTTTCTTATGTGCATTTCTTTACTTAGACTATATCTTGTTGGATTATACCAAAGACAACGTTTAGGCTTCTAGTTTAACTGGGTTTAAAGTACTATAGGGTCAAATAATGCACTTAATTTTATCTTTTCAGCACTTAATATATTAACAGTGATTGAAGTTGATTATTTTTGCGTAGATAACGGTAACAAAGCTGAAATATGGCAGTAGATTTTAATAGATAAACAGCACGTATCTGCCTCTTTAACATTTTAAATCGTCTTGCATATTTTAGAACATAATTCAAAATAATCGCAATGTTTTGAAATATTTGTCTTTAATTTAACTAAAAAAACCTTTTCAGCATAAGAATCATGTGCGTCGGTATCTGCTAATTTCCTAACTTTATATTGAATTTTTAAGTATATCATTAAACCCTTCCCAGAACAGGATAACCGCAGTGATACATGGACGACACTATACACGAACAATGACTATCATCTTATATATGACGCATTCGTTTTTTAAATAAAAACTTTTGAATGGTGAATTTAAGAAACACAAAGTTTAAACAACTTTAGAAGAAAATGTACTCTACTTCACGATTATAAGAAACTCTCTTAATGTCTCTTAAATGTAAATATATATTTGAAAATCTGCAGTAACATTTTTTTTTTGTTCATAGTATATATCCAACAGGTTTTATTTTCTTTAGGTACATATGTGAATCTTTGGCTTATATACTTTAGTAAATATTTGTTGAAAGTAAATACTCGAAATGATTCTTTAAAATGTCAGTGATATGAAAGTCACTATTTTTAACGGATGCATTATCAAATTCTTATTTCTGCGGTTCTGGTAATACATAGTCATACTAAAACAAATCCAATAAAGAAGACTTAAAAGAATAAACATTGGATATGACAAAATATTTTACTTCTTTATAAGAGTCTCACATTCTTGCTTTAAAATGTGTACTGTTATTTGTTTGATCATTAATTTAAAGAAAAGTTTTCATTCAAGACCCCTTATATAATAATCTAAAATGTATACTTCAATTAAATAAAACCATATATAAAATTTAGTAAAAAGGAAATATTTAACACAATTTAGAATTTTGAAGCATAAAAATAAATGAAACTAAGAAGAAAGTATTCTTGGGCAGAAATAATTTTTTATATTATGTTCCTTAAACTTAAATTCATTATGTATATTAATTTGTAAATAATTATTATAAATGGAATGGTATGCGAATGGTGACTTTTGATTACGGATAACATTTACAGATTTTAATCTGCTGATTTTGGTTTCCATAAAAATGTAAGAATGTGCACACTTATAATTTCTAATACATTTAAAAGATTAATCTGTATTAAACCATGCAAAATATTTATCCTTTGTGGATTATTTTGAGATTTTTATTATAACGATGCTATATTTCAGCAGAAGCTACATCGATTGGTTAAAAAAAACTAGCTATTTAAAAAAATATATATACAGTCCTTTATTCCCATATAGGTGCAAGGATTTAATAAGTATTTATTAAGTGATATAGGGTAAGCTCGGGTAACTGGACCACGAGGTAACTGGTCTATAGGCTGTTTCATAAAAAAACCCTTGATGCCTTTTACGTTTTTGCTTGTGTCAACATTGTACCCACACGTCTACTCCTTAAAACAACGCGCGTCAACACAATCATAACTCTGTTTTTGCTGTGATAGGTTGCCGAAAATTTAGGTTTCTTTTTTTTTTTTTAAACAACGTCGATTGTGTTGAAATTCCTCGGCTTTTTATTAAGGTACGGTGAGTACTTTTAATAAACAATCATTTTTTTTTTTAAGATTAGACACATAAATACATTAATATTATTAGATAATTATTCATATTTACTTCATGTTTCAAATGCATGGCGAGTGTTCCAGTTACCCCATAATATTTTCAAGAATGGGGTAACAGGTACGTGTATCAATGGTATCTGGTGGGATACAGCCTGGTTAATTTTTTTTAAACGTTGTTTATAATTTTTAAAATGGAACCTGATACACTATATTAATAAAATAAATAAATTCATGTGGAACATAGACCCTCCTGCTCCACATGCCCCATTTTCAGGTAGCAACTGGACCCATGAGGAAAGAAAGATGATATATATATATATATATATATATTAAAATGTAATTTTGAACAATTCTTTCTGATAGAGGAAAAATTAGCTTTTAGGTAGCTTTCATTTCAGAAAGCTACCTATTGCAGCCATTCGGAGGACAGCGATTTCAAAAAATTTTGGTATATTTTCCTCGATCATGACCCCCAGACTCCGAAACCACCCTCCGTTCAAAAGTTGATATATATATATATATATATATATATGATCTTTGTCACGCTGTAACTCTCGTATCTATGAACCGATTTAGATGTAACTCGACATGTAAATAGTACATACCAATGTCTCGACCGAGTTCGTTGGCCAGCTTCATCCGCCATTTTGTTTCAAAATGGCGGCCATTTAAAAATTTAAAAAAAAATTAAAATTTGAAATGTGGTACCAAAAAATTGAAAATTGAAAAATATTTTTTTCTTATGTGTTTGACCTTTATACAAATATTTCAGAGCAGTTTTTTTTTTGTCTATATCTTAAAAAATGGCTGAGTTATAGTACTTTGAATTTCTAGCATGGCTGACATTTTGAAACGTCCTGATTTTTGTCACGCGATAACAGGCTTATTTATGAACCGATATGGATGTACCTTAGTGTGTACGTAGTACATACCAATGTCTCGACGGAGTTCGATGGCCAGCTTCATCCGCCATTTTGTTTCAAAATGGCGTCCATTTAAAAAAATATATATATTATTTTTTATTTAAAATGAAGTACCAAAAAATTGGAAAATGAAAAAGATATTTTTCTTATGTGTTTGACATTAATACAAAGATTCCGGAACAGTTTTTGTTTCGTCTATATCCAAAAAAATGGCTCTGTTATATCATTTTGAATTTCTATTATGGCTGACATTTTGAAACGACCTAATTTTTGTCACGCGATAACAGGCGTATTTATGAACCGATTTGGATGTAACTTGGTTTGTACATAGTACATACCAATGTCTCGACCGAGTTCGTTGGCCAGCTTCGTCCGCCATTTTATTTCAAAATGGCGGCCATTTAATTTTTTTTTAAAAATTAAAAATTTGAAATATGATACCAAAAAAATTGAAAATGTAAAATTATTTTTTTCTTATGTGTTTGACCTTCATACAAAAATTCCGGAGCGGTTTTTGTTTCGTCTATATCTTAAAAATGGCTGAGTTATAGCACTTTGAATTCCTAGCGTGGCTGACATATTGAAACGTCCTGAATTTTGTCACGTGATAACAGGCGTATTTATGAGGCGATATGGATGTTCCTTGGTGTGTACGTAGTACATACCAATGTCTTGACCGAGTTCGTTGGTCAGCTTCATCCGCCATCTTGTTTCAAAATGGCGGTCATTTAAAAAAATTAAAAATAAGGTACCAAATTTGGAAAATGAAAATGATTTTTTTACGTGTTTGACCTTGATACAAAGTTTCCGGAGCAGTTTTTGTTTCGTCTATATCTTAAAAAAGGGTTGATATATCACTTTGAATTTCTAACATGGCTGAAATTTTGAAACGATCTGACATTTGCCACGCTATAAAAAACGTATTTATTAATCCATTTGGATGTAAGAAGGAATGTGGATAGTATATAGCAATGTCTCGACCAAGTTCACTGGCCTGCTTCATCCGCCATCTTGTTTAAAAATGGCGGCCATTAAATTAAAATAAATTATATTTAAAGTGAGGTGCAAAATAAATAGAAATTGAAAATTGTTTCTTTTTTAAGTATTTGACCTTGGTATGAGGATTCCAGAGCATTTTTTGTTTTATCATTATCTTAAATAATGGCTCAGATATAGCAGTTTGAATTTCTTTATGTGGGTGACATTTTGAAAAATCTGATTTTTTGCCTGCGACACATTACACATTATTTCGTGTTTTTGAATAACAGAAGCTAGCTTTTAAAAAATAAGGAATATGAAAGCAACCTCTTCCTCCCGGCACTGGCCGGAAAGACTTTTTGAAGCTGAATTGCCAGAATGTAAAGAGTCACATAGTAAAATCATAGCCCAGTTGTCCCACGTAACCCTATGCGTAATAAGTATAATGTAATATATATACACACACATATATATATAGTAAGTGCGTATAATATATATAAATAATAATTATTTTCTACGATATTGTAAACAAGTTTTAAGTGTATATATAATTATTATTACATGATTAAAAATACATTTGTTTTTCATTTTAAATAAAATCAAGTGAAATGAGCTGGCACATTTCAATGCATAAAATGCCATAAATTCTTATATAGACACTTAAATTCCCGCGATTTTTAGTAAACAGTTTACATGTTTTAATTCATAGGCATTCAATATATGTTGGTAATAAACCGTATATACTAATAATATAAGTACACGTGTGTGTTTTAAATGGTTATATCATTCTATTCGTTATTCAACATTTAATTTATCTATTAGTTGAATAAATAAATATAAATGCTTTAATGAATATCGTTATAAAATTTCCTTAGATTTTATTACTTAAACACTGCTACAAGAAACAAAAGAAGAAAGAAAAATCATGTGTTAAGCCTAGATTATGAAACACTTTCCAACACTATACAATATAGTATCTGAAATATTTTGTGTGTCCCTGTAAATAATATGCACTTATTATGCATGAAATAACTTATAGTAGACCTCAGCGACGTATATCAATTTCATTATATATGAAATGGTTTAACATAATTAAAATATGATGCAAACAAACCGCCCCCTACATATCATTATGTAACGGCAATTCTTCTTTGGGGAGCATTAAATAAATAACTAGTATTATTTGCACCGAATATTCTTCAGACGACTTATTTTAGTTCATAAATCCATATCAATTATTTTATACTTGAAAGCGTGTAACATCATTAAAAATCATTTGAAACGATTTTTTCCCATTGTAAATTTTGAATGTATTTTAAATGAAGTTAGATCGGTGATACCGCCTGGTGTACAGAACATTGGTGATAATTATCTTCTTAAATTAACAATCCTTATTGATTTATTTTTCACATTTATACGTATTATTAAATCACCCATTAAATACACCAAAAAGTATTTTTATATAATATTTATCAAATATTTATTCAAATAAAGTTTTGAATTTTCTCAAGAGATATTTTATAAGAGTATTAAAACCTGTCAGCTGTAAGTAGCTGAAGAGATCCCCAAGTTTTTGTTACTTACATCGGACATTTGATTTGATTATTTGAGTGTTTAAGCATGTAGTTCGATTACATTTCCCTTAAATGTGTACTGTATTTTTTATATTTTATTAATTTTTGATGAAGCGTTTATTTTATTTTGGATTATTAACCGGAAACACACGCTGAACAATTTATATTGATCAAAGTACAAAAGTTAATACACACCAATCGAGCTGCGCGCGCGA
Organism: Maratus speciosus; assembly: GCA_963932465.1. Taxonomy (NCBI): domain Eukaryota; kingdom Metazoa; phylum Arthropoda; class Arachnida; order Araneae; family Salticidae; genus Maratus; species Maratus speciosus. Next base: position 454,403 of record CAWVRF010000937.1, on the reverse strand, counting down.
TAAATTTAAAAAAAAAATCATGCTTGAAAGTCATACGCTGAAAAAACTGCAAAATATCAGTAAATAATAGAAAGTTTTAAAATATTTAGCCTATGAAAGTATAATTTTCCTCTATCAAAAATTTTAAAATTCCAAATTATGCGAAAGTTATTAAATTTCCGCTAAAGCTGGAAATGGATTTATGAAATCATTATCAAAGTATATATGTCGTCAAAATTACTCAAGGACATACTTTTGGTTTATAAAATAAATATAACCAATGGAAAGCTAAATCACAATACACAATTTTTTTTTTATCACAAAGTGATGTTTTTATTTATTGTTACAATGAATTAGGGGAGACCGGGGCTTTTTGGCTACAGGGGTAAGTAGGCCCAGCCTTCATAAATCAATTGTTTGTGGATAGATTGCACAACCAGTCACAAAGTACCTTTCTTCTTGCTTTTACAATCCCCATTGTAGTTTTGTATCGTTACCTAACTGTTAACGTAACTGTAAACATTAAACTCTGGGTATTTATAGCCCAATGCCTGTTCTATATCCCCCCCCCCCGGGATTGCACTTATACTCTAAAGCGAAAGCTGGGTTCCCGGGGCGGTCGTCCCTGTGATCCCTGCCTGTTCTTTAAAATCACAGTTAAAGGTTTATAAAAAAAAAAAAAAAACTGAAGCAAGATATTTAAAATGTATTAACTAAAAAGTGCGCCTACTAGCACCGGTCTCCCATACAACCAATTAATTCATGCCAATTACTCCATTTCATGGGGTAATTGGCATGCCTTACAAAGCCTGGCATGCGTTACAAGATAAACAGTCATGGGTAACACGGATTTAAAAGATCTCGGTGTGGATTTACAGCGAGATAGTTTTTTAAGGGATTTTAAATATTCATATATCTTACACTCTGCCTACAAAATAAAATCAAATGATGCAAAATTTTCTATTGGAAATTAATAGCCCTGTTGTATTACTAAAGAACTAATTTTTAAAGTTTAAAAAAGTCTTTTTTTTTAATAACATGAAATGTAGGCAACGAGAAAAGGAACGAGGCAGAGCTCATGTGTTGTGAAGGAGGAAAATTTCATTTACATTGAAAGTGCTGAGGCCTAATTAGACCTAAAACATGAAGTCAAGTCTAAAATCTGCAATATATACAAAATTCATTTGTAAAATAAATGTTTTGCTAACACAAAATGCGCTGGGTATTTCACAGGATCTGAGAAATAAAGATTAAAAATGAATTATACACCACAATTTGATTTAACTCTTTAGTGCGCAGTTTTGCATATATGCAAACATCGCTGTTTTGAATAGTTTTTAATGTTCGTATATACTTAATTCACATCCGAAAATTAAAATATCAATATTCTCTTTAATTAATAACAGACATTACAAATCTAAATAAAGCTTGGTGTTAAGTCAGATTCTCTTAACTACGTAATTTCTAGAACGTATTATGTTATGGCGATTAAATGGCTAAATTTTAAGTTTTATAAATTAAATAGTTACACAAAATAAGGTATTTGGAGACATACGTACTAAAATATTTACTAATTTGCAATATTTTAGCGTAAACTTCCACACGACAGTAGTATTTACTTCAATTGCAGTTGTGTAACAGACGAATAGATTAACGTATTATATGAAAATTTTATCTCTGATTATTTTTTCATTAATTTTCCTGCGCAATAAACCTTTCAGAGAATCATATATAATTTTTTCGTAACAAAATTAAAAATTGCATTTAAGGGTTAAATAGAAAATAAAATTTGCACGTAACCAAAATACAATATGATCACATTTACACAAAAAAGGTATTTATAGGGTATTTAGAATCATGGAGCTTATTAATATTGTGCTTCGTCTATTGTAAAACGTAACCATGTCCTCTTAAAAACAACCTTTTTCTAAATTTAAATCCATAGCTACCTTTCAGAGAATCATATATAATTTTTTCGTAACAAAATTAAAAACTTGCATTTAAGGGTTAAATAGAAAATAAAATTTGCACGTAACCAAAATATAATATGATCATATTTACACAGAAAAAAGTTATTTATAGGGTATTTAGAATCATGGAGCTTATTAATATTGTGCTTCGTCTATTGTAAAACGTAACCATGTCCTCTTAAAAACAACCTTTTTCTAAATTTAAATCCATAGCTATCTTTCAATCTTCCTACATATTTTTGCACAGGACCTTTTTAACTAAAACTTTCACACTTTGATGGAGGACGTTTTTTTTTTTCTTCAGGTAAAACAGTGATTACTTCTACAGAAATATACATTTTTCGTCCAAAAAAAGTGCACATGTATACTAGACTAAACAACACTAAATAACACAATACTAGACAGATTTCCTAATTTCATTGTCAATTTTTTTTTTATTTGTATTACAGATTGCCCCTGCAGTGACTCTGATCCTACATACCCCTGATTCTAATTACCCTATCTCCATTAAAATACATTAAATAGTTTGGATAAAATTAGGCTATGCATTATTACATTTAATAAGATAAAAGTCAAACAGTTTATTATGATACAGATGAAAATAAAACAGCTTAATGTTGATCTGAATGCACCTGTAGACGGAAAAGTTTTAAAATATGAAAGAATAATGAAAAAAACGGACGTTTAAAGATCAAATTTGCAGTGTTAAATTAACAATTTAATTATTATTTAGTTTTTCATGAATAGTGATACAATTACAAAATAAACATAATATTTCCTGTCATATCATTTAGCGCCATGTTTATACACATTAAGAGTAATAGAGTTAGTAATAATTGTTCACTAAAGATACAGGTTGCTTCTATTGAATCGGATCCTGGATAATTCCACACAACTTTGTTTTTTCCTCAAGATATTCTAAAAATATGTACTATAAGATAATTAACTTGTTCTTCAGAAGTTGGACTATAAACACATTAGGTAGCACATAGCAAATCAGTCAGTTTATGTAAGTAATAACAACTAAACTCCAAACGTGGATCGTGTAATTTAGCACAATTCTGATGTTCATGACAAAAGTAGCCACAATATAACAATGCTTTTTTTTCACCTTGTTGAAAACATCCATTAAGCTCGAAGCTGAGTCACCCGACATTTTCAAAGCCCTTGCCCGACCCTTCCGGCTTTAGATCTCTTTAAGTTAAATAAATTAGCAGTTGTAGATATGTTTCGTGTGTACTGATCAGTGTTTAAATAAACGTTTTTTTTTTTTTTGGGGGGGGGGGGGAGAACCTGAGAAGGGACGGAGAGAGACGCGTTCCTCGAATTCGGTGGAGGGTCTCACACCCACCCACCCACGTTTGTTCACATTAAGCTGAAAGATTAGTTAAGTTTTCGTACATTAAGCTAAAAGTCGCTGCAAAGCCGTGTCATCGGAGTCCCGATCCCTGCCATTCTTAATTTTTTTATGTTTAGTTTAATGAAATTAGTTTTCAAATCTTTCTGGTGTAGACCTCGGACTGGTCTACATTAAATAACTCCTACATTCAATCATCGTGATTTTAAACACGCAATTTTTAGGAACTAATTAAAACTGCACGGTGTACTGTGACCAAATTACATTGGCCCCACAAGTGGCCGAGATTTCCTGCTTTCGAAGCTGGTAGACGGGAGGTTCTGGGTTCTATTCCAATCGCGCTCGTCGGACTAATCGTCCGGAGTTTTCGTAGTTTTCTTCGATCCATAGTTTTCCATGCGTAAATACGGGTTAGGTTCCCTTAGAAAGACCACCACGTAGGGCACTCCCCCCTTAGGGCCTATATCTTTCGTGCTGATAATTGGCCGTCATAAACACAACCAACAAACCAAATTACACAGTTCATGAGTTCACTTTTATTGAGGGTGATTATTTTACACATGAATGGTAAGCCTGTTTTTAATATCGTTATTATTATAGTTTTAACCAAAAATCCCGGTTCATACTGAAGGGCTATATTTGCTACTGAAACACATTGTATATATATATTCCTTCAGTTTGTAAATGTTGTTTTCCTTACTCATTAATATCCTTTTACTGTGTACTTTTCATAATTTCATTATTTCATTAAGGGATTCTCCAATTCCCTGGTCAACCTGAACCTTTCTGAAACATTTTTAAATGTAAAAGCACAAATCTTGCAGCGATTTTGATTGAGTTTTTCATTTTTTTTTCATAAATATATTACTTATCGAAATTTATATGCGATTTGTCACTTGCTGACAGCTTTTTCATCCCTTTCTTGCTGTCCCGTCCGAAAATGCGGTTCGAAACGCCAAATTTGACATTATTTTTTAATTTTTTTTTTTTTGCTTTTATCAATATATATGTAACGTACTTCGATTATATAGTTTCTGAATAATAATCCCTACTAAATTCATAGATATCCCAACAAAAATGAATTTATAAACTGGTCAGTAGTTACCCATTTTTGATTTGGGAACAGCCCTAATGTACTTTCTTCAGGTTGAACTAAACGCTTTCTGAAACATTGCATTTACATTTTTGTATTAATTTAAAGAATGTGTGCAAACGTAAGTGCCTGATCGGCAATGTATTTAAAAAGTAGTAAATTAACTTTGAATGAAGAAGTTTTACAAAAATTCAAAAGTCTAAAGCAATGACAATTATATTTTAAAAATAGTTATTTTGATAGTAATATTTTGTAAAAGGAAAACATTGAGCAAGCGTGATAATAAGCGGTGTCTTTTAGTCGCAATATTGATCAATCATCGAAATGTGCATCTCAAAATTTAAAGAGGAACATAGATTAGCTCATATAAAATGTTCATTTCAAGATTTTAAATGGTTAAATTTTTTTACGAATTTTAATGTCAAATAAATTAAATTAAAGAAGCATATAGTGTTTTCTATTTAGTTTTAAGTTCATATATGAATACGTATTCATGGTTTCTCGTGAAACTTTTAATCTTATGATATTGAAATATTATGATATAATATTATGATATATGATATTATGGTACTAATTTGCAATATTTTAGCGTAAACTGCCACACGACAGTAGTATTTACTTCAATTGCAGTTGTGTAACAGACGAATAGATTAACGTATTATATGAAAATTTTATCTCTGATTATTTTTTCATTAATTTTCCTGCGCAATAAACCTTTCAGAGAATCATATATAATTTTTTCGTAACAAAATTAAAAATTGCATTTAAGGGTTAAATAGAAAATAAAATTTGCACGTAACCAAAATACAATATGATCATATTTACACAAAAAAGGTATTTATAGGGTATTTAGAATCATGGAGCTTATTAATATTGTGCTTCGTCTATTGTAAAACGTAACCATGTCCTCTTAAAAACAACCTTTTTCTAAATTTGAAACCATAGCTACCTTTCAGAGAATCATATATAATTTTTTCGTAACAAAATTAAAAACTTGCATTTAAGGGTTAAATAGAAAATAAAATTTGCACGTAACCAAAATATAATATGATCATATTTACACAGAAAAAAGTTATTTATAGGGTATTTAGAATCATGGAGCTTATTAATATTGTGCTTCGTCTATTGTAAAACGTAACCATGTCCTCTTAAAAACAACCTTTTTCTAAATTTAAATCCATAGCTATCTTTCAATCTTCCTACATATTTTTGCACAGGACCTTTTTAACTAAAACTTTCACACTTTGATAGAGGACGTTTTTTTTTTTTTCTTCAGGTAAAACAGTGATTACTTCTACAGAAATATACATTTTTCGTCCAAAAAAAGTGCACATGTATACTAGACTAAACAACACTAAATAACACAATACTAGACAGATTTCCTAATTTCATTGTCAATTTTTTTTATCTGTATTACAGATTGCCCCTGCAGTGACTCTGATCCTACATACCCCTGATTCTAATTACCCTATCTCCATTAAAATACATTAAATAGTTTGGATAAAATTAGGCTATGCATTATTACATTTAATAAGATAAAAGTCAAACAGTTTATTATGATACAGATGAAAATAAAACAGCTTAATGTTGATCTGAATGCACCTGTAGACGGAAAAGTTTTAAAATATGAAAGAATAATGAAAAAATGGACGTTTAAAGATCAAATTTGCAGTGTTAAATTAACAATTTAATTATTATTTAGTTTTTCATGAATAGTGATACAATTACAAAATAAACATAATATTTCCTGTCATATCATTTAGCGCCATGTTTATACACATTAAGAGTAATAGAGTTAGTAATAATTATTCACTAAAGATACAGGTTGCTTCTATTGAATCGGATCCTGGATAATTCCACACAACTTTGTTTTTTCCTCAAGATATTCTAAAAATATGTACTATAAGATAATTAACTTGTTCTTCAGAAGTTGGACTATAAACACATTAGGTAGCACATAGCAAATCAGTCAGTTTATGTAAGTAATAACAACTAAACTCCAAACGTGGATCGTGTAATTTAGCACAATTCTGATGTTCATGACAAAAGTAGCCACAATATAACAGTGCATTTTTTTCACCTTGTTGAAAACATCCATTAAGCTCGAAGCTGAGTCATCCGACATTTTCAAAGCCCTTGCCCGACCCTTCCGGCTTTAGATCTCTTTAAGTTAAATAAATTAGCAGTTGTAGATATGTTTCGTGTGTACTGATCAGTGTTTAAATAAACGTTTTTTTTTTTGGGGGGGGGGGGGGAGAACCTGAGAAGGGACGGAGAGAGACGCGTTCCTCGAATTCGGTGGAGGGTCTCACACCCACCCACCCACGTTTGTTCACATTAAGCTGAAAGATTAGTTAAGTTTTCGTACATTAAGCTAAAAGTCGCTGCAAAGCCGTGTCATCGGAGTCCCGATCCCTGCCATTCTTAATTTTTTTATGTTTAGTTTAATGAAATTAGTTTTCAAATCTTTCTGGTGTAGACCTCGGACTGGTCTACATTATATAACTCCTACATTCAATCATCGTGATTTTAAACACGCAATTTTTAGGAACTAAGTAAAACTGCACGGTGTACTGTGACCAAATTACATTGGCCCCACAAGTGGCCGAGATTTCCTGCTCTCGAAGCTGGTAGACGGGAGGTTCTGGGTTCTATTCCAATCGCGCTCGTCGGACTAATCGTCCGGAGTTTTCGTAGTTTTCTTCGATCCATAGTTTTCCATGCGTAAATACGGGTTAGGTTCCCTTAGAAAGACCACCACGTAGGGCACTCCCCCCTTAGGGCCTATATCTTTCGTGCTGATAATTGGCCGTCATAAACACAACCAACAAACCAAATTACACAGTTCATGAGTTCACTTTTAGTGAGGGTGATTATTTTACACATGAATGGTAAGCCTGTTTTTAATATCGTTATTATTATAGTTTTAACCAAAAATCCCGGTTCATACTGAAGGGCTATATTTGCTACTGAAACACATTGTATATATATATTCCTTCAGTTTGTAAATGTTGTTTTCCTTACTAATTAATATCCTTTTACTGTGTACTTTTAATAATTTCATTATTTCATTAAGGGATTCTCCAATTCCCTGGTCAACCTGAACCTTTCTGAAACATTTTTAAATGTAAAAGCACAAATCTTGCAGCGATTTTGATTAAGTTTTTCATTTTTTTTTTTTTTATAAATATATTACTTATCGAAATTTATATGCGATTTGTCACTTGCTGTCAGCTTTTTCATCCCTTTCTTGCTGTCCCGTCCGAAAATGCGGTTCGAAACGCCAAATTTGACATTATTTTTTAATTTTTTTTTTTTTTGCTTTTATCAATATATATGTAATTCGATTATATAGTTTCTGAATAATAATCCCTACTAAATTCATAGATATCCCAACAAAAATGAATTTATAAACTGGTCAGTAGTTACCCATTTTTGATTTGGGAACAGCCCTAATGTACTTTCTTCAGGTTGAACTAAACGCTTTCTGAAACATTGCATTTACATTTTTGTATTAATTTAAAGAATGTGTGCAAACGTAAGTGCCTGATCGGCAATGTATTTAAAAAGTAGTAAATTAACTTTGAATGAAGAAGTTTTACAAAAATTCAAAAGTCTAAAGCAATGACAATTATATTTTAAAAATAGTTATTTTGATAGTAATATTTTGTAAAAGGAAAACATTGAGCAAGCGTGATAATAAGCGGTGTCTTTTAGTCGCAATATTGATCAATCATCGAAATGTGCATCTCAAAATTTAAAGAGGAACATAGATTAGCTCATATAAAATGTTCATTTCAAGATTTTAAATGGTTAAATTTTTTTACGAATTTTAATGTCAAATAAATTAAATTAAAGAAGCATATAGTGTTTTCTATTTAGTTTTAAGTTCATATATGAATACGTATTCATGGTTTCTCGTGAAACTTTTAATCTTATGATATTGAAATATTATGATATAATATTATGATATATGATATTATGGTATTAAGATGTATTATAGTCTTTAACTAAAACATTTGATAGAAAAATATTTATTGTGAATTTTATACCGTGATATATGGTCTATATTGGATTATTTTTTTACCACTCTTCTTACGTTTTATAATAATCTAATAAATTAATATTTAAGACTATTTTTTGAAAATAGTCTTAAATAAGTAGTCCTTTTTTAAGTTGTAAAAATATAACAAGATATATTTTTTTACATATTTTTACATCAATGTCTTAGGTGCTACAATCTTAAAGTATACATTTAGTAGATATTTAATTATTTTTTTATATAGTTAAAACACAATTTTCCTTAGTACAGCATTATATTCATGACAATTATATGTTAGCTATTTTTTAAAGTTACAATTTAAATTGTATATATAAATGTAATTGTTGCAACTCAAATATTTCTTATTCAATATTATTTTTTATGTTTTATTTTAAATGTAGTAATGGAATCCATGAAAATTTAGTTAATAACAAGTTCTTTAAAAATGAAATTTAATTTGAAATTTGCATTTCAGTTTATTCAATTAATATAATTTGCATAACGGATAGTTTCTCGTACTCTGAGTATCCCTATTCATTTGTGTTATACAAATTGCTTGCACGTTTTAGAATATGTATCATAATTTAATATAGTATATATGATAGCAATATGTACACTATACATATATGGTCGTAGCAATGTAAATGTTAATATAAAATTGGAAGGGACTGAAATTACATAACACGGCATATATTACATGAAATACTGTGGTATTAAATAAATATATCTTTACACATATATATTATAAGGCATGTAAAAAAAAAACACCTTTTAACACTTTCTAAATGAAATTTAAAGTTAAGTACTTAAGCAAATATTTGACTAATAGAATCGTTATATATTACAGAAAAATTCATAGTGTTATCTAATAATTGTTCTAATAAAAATTTATTCTGAAATTTGTATATTTCTGAAGCTTTAAGAATATATTGTTAGTGGAATATGAAATATTACATAAATGAATCTTCAACTATGAATAATTTTTTAATATGTCGTTATACTTCTTACTTTAAGAATTATTTTTTTTTAAGTCGCAATGCCATTTTTTGTATGCGGGAGATTTGATAATAACAAATTATTAGCTTTATTTATTTTAGAAAATTTAAGAATATAAATTATATTTTTTTTTACTATATCCTAAATTCATTAATGTTTATACAGTTAAGCAGATAAAAAGGTACTGTAGAAAGTGCCACTCCATAATGTGGGTGCCTAAAAAATATGAAAAAAATCATATATAAAATCATCATTTTCTAATTTAGCTGGTTCATTTTCTGTGTAGTTAAAATTTGATTCTTTATATAAAGGCCCTAGAAATACTGACGTAAGGAAATTCGTCATCACATTTTCTATCACATTGAAAACTTACAATTTCAATGTTCAGTTGAATCTGATAAAAATAAACTTACTAGTGTTTCTGTCAGGAAGAAGAATGAATACAAACATCTTAGAAATAGGGATCACATTGAAATGTTGTTATCTACATCTATTCAATCTATTTAAATACAAAAGACATGGAATAATAGAGCAATTATATTTACCTGTATGAAATCTGCATTTAAGAAATACATGATTTAAACATTTTAACACTAGAAACACGAAAATATGTCGTTATTGTTGAGTATATCGAACACAATATTAAAAAAAAAAATCAATTATAAAAGCTGAATACATTATGGAAATCTTTTCACCTAATTTTAAAAAATTTCAAAACAGCAATAATTTAACCCAGTTTTCGCTAACATATTTTGTTATAGAACAACTTCAGGAAGGAAACCGATACAAACTAAATCTACCTTGCCACTTGATTTGTGTATTAAAATATGTTTAATTTTATTTTACTCTAATTACTAATCAATAACATTTAATTGCAATACTTCAATAATATAATTATTAAAAAAAAAGAAAAATAGACATTACTAATTTCAGCATGATCACACATAATCTCAGCAAAAATAGATGGTAACATAGCTTGGTGATTACGTCTATTTTCTTTTCTTTTCAAATGGTCGCTATATTTGATATTCTAGGTGGAGGGGGTATAAAACACAAAAATCTTCCAATTTTCTAAAAAAAAAAAAAAAAAAAAAAAAAAAAAGCATTAAAAATTTCTCTGTATTTTTCGGCTTAATTGACGTTTAAATCCTGTTTCAATCTTTATTAGAACAGGAAATATTATTTTTTTCGTTTTGGTTTATTTTCAAAATCTAGGTATCAAGCAATGGTTGTCATGGAAACGACTTTTGTGAAAATGCGTTTGTCTTCATGAAGGATTTTCATAATTTCTTGTATTTAAATTGTTATAAGTGAAGAACCGTTAAACATTAATTGTACAAACCTGAAACATATCTTTTTCAACATTTTACTTTAATTTCTATTAAGCGAATTTCAAAAAAAAAAAAAAAAAAAAAAAAAAAAAAATACAATTGAAAAATTTTTTTTTTTCAAAAACTTACATTTTTTTAATATTTTTAACTTTTTTTAAAAACTAATATTTTTAAAAATGGTGAATCAAAATTAAAATTTATATATTTCTCTTTATTTAAATGAAAAAAATTATGAAGTTCAACAAATAATATTTCGAGTTATAACAATTCGAAATTACCACACTGTTTTTTTTTAATTAATTTAAATTTAATTTTTAAATTATGAGAAGTGTTTCCATGTGATTTTGTTTACAAATGATATGGTTAACAATCGCCAAAAAATTTAAAAATTTAACTCAATAAATAAAAATTATCATACATCATATTTATCAATATTAATAATTTTTTTACATTTGCATTAGCTATTCTACATATACGAGAGGTTTCTATATTATCAGCCGTTAATACAGCAACATATTTTACTTAGTTCTTACAACATTCTAAGTACTGCCACTCATAAATTGACTGTGTCAAGCTGCATTAACTGCTTCTCATCTTCGTAGCACTTCGGCCTAATAAAATGTTTTATCAGTCTTTATAGCTTAATTTGTAGGATGCATCAATCCAATTAGGTGGAAAGTTATGCGCTGTTACTTTGTGCATTTAGAAAATTAGGTCAAGTAAACACTTAAATGCCGCTAACATTTTTTTTTTTTTTTTTTTTTTTTTTTTTTTTACCAGAAGCATATAATTTAAAATGTTCATACTTTTCTTTTGCAAAAAAAGTCTAAATTTTATTTTTACTTATTTATTTTAATATCATGCGAGAAAGAAAAGAAAACATCTTAATTAGACAGAGTGTATCAATGAATCTAATGTGACTAATTGTAATAAGCTAATATTAGAGCACAGTATCAAAAATAAATAAATGCGTGTTACATATACTTTAGTTACTAGTCATAATATGATAAAACTCTGTCGGTAATTTTAAAATAAAAGATTTAAGAAAAACATATTACAATGTTTCATATGGAACATAATATAAGGCATTTATAATAAACAATTAAGAAAAATCATGCGTACAGCATAGATTATGAACACTCCCTGAATGCTTTAATGAAACTTCGTTACTTAGAGAAATATGGTAAATAATATAACTAAGTAAACATTTAAAAATCTGATTTCAGTAGTTCCGCCCATAGCCAAATATGTATTCCAATTCTTTTGAACCCTGTATTCATCTGTATGTTGATATATATACTATATAATGGGAAAATTTAATTTAGCAAGGAAATGCATAACAGGTTGAAATTCATCTTTCAGCAATTTATACGAATAGATGGAAACATACTTGAATACTTTTGTACAGCCCTCTAGTTTACCTAGTACCTTTATTATATGCCACTATTTAGCTAAAATTTTGTTCAAACTAAAACACGTTTAAAACTACTGGAATTATATTTCCAGAAATTATCACCCATAGACGGCCATGTATCCAACTCTTTGCGTGACCCTGTACATCATTTTAATCTACAAATATTTCTTAGTACACTAAATTCAGTTCAGTGTTAAAATGCATAACTCCTTTAAAACCCACCTTTAAGCAATTTAAGCTCATACTCAGTAACCTTTACGAATTCATTTATGTAGCTCTGTATATGAACTATAGCATTTATACGCACTTTATACACAGTAAAAAATTAAACCTATTTTAGAATGTCACCCAAAATGAAACAACACCCATATTAGCTTTCGAAACTCCAATATGGGCTGCAATATACCTATTTAAGGGTATGAGACCCGTAACAGGTCTTAGATCTCTCCAAATTGGGTGAAAACGGTTACATATTCATAGACACAGCTTTGCGATACCCAGTATGGGGACAGTGAACACCCAAATTGGATTACAGCTCTGCTGGTATGAGCAGCGGGCGCTGATTTGGGTAACGACTACTACCCATTTATCTTGATTCGGATAAATAGCAGCGTCACTGCGCGCCATGTTTGATTTCTTCATTTCGTCTGTGTTGTGTTTGTGTGGCGTCGTGTTTACGAGTTCGAATTCTTTGGATATTCACAGAACCCTCGCTGTATCATTACTGGATTTATTCGGGTATTTATTGAATTGTTTGTTACTTTATGTTATTGTAATGTTATTTGTATAAATGTTGACCTAACAAATTTGTTTTGTTACATCCCCATTTACACGCGTTCCACTATAAATGAAAGTGGATTTTATGAGTTCGCTGCAACATTATTGATTGTCATCAGGGCCGAAACTAAGGGGCAGGGGGGCAGATGGGATACATTATATAACATTTCCAATATAAAACAGTATTAAAAAGTCTAATATAATCTCAAAAAAGTATTTTTATTTTTTATTAACTGTGTACTCTTATTTTTGCTTTAAGTGACATATCACAGAGAAATAACAAAACTCAAAGACTTCTTTCTTTGTGATTGATCATGAAAAATTTTTGGTTAACTAAATTGTATATTTTCTTATAATTTACTGGCTACAGATTTTTCTTTCTTTTTTATGAAGTTTTTAATTTAGACAGGTGAAAAAAAATTGCCTGCTCCATAAAATATTAAAAATGAATGTTTTAATGCTGTTCTATATATAATTTTTCATAATTTGTAACATATTTTGTGGTGTTTTTTTTCCTTTCTTTTTTTATAAAGCAAAAAAGGACCCAAATGATATATTTGACATTGTTTTGAATGTATTTTTGTTTCATATTTTTTAAGAATAATAATTAAATCATTAAAATCTGTTTTTTAGACAAAGATTTGAAGATTAAATGCAAATGTCATAAAAGATTAAAACATATAATTATATGAAAATAAGACTAGAATAAACTATAGAACTCCACAGTTTTTTAAGTTATGATTAACTATAACTCGGTTCCATTTTAACCCTTTAGTACGCAGCTTTACATATATGCAAACAACAGTGTTTTGAATTTAATAGATTTTTTTATTCGTATACAGCTAATTCACACCAGAAAATTAATGTAGCAAAATTTACTTTAATTAATAACAAACATTCCGTATTTAAATAAAGTGAAATTAACCATTGAAACTTTCTGGTGTAAAGTCAGATTCTCCGAACTACATAATTTCTAGAACGTATTATATCATGGGAATTAAAGGGTTAAAGGTTAAGTTTTATAAAATATATAATTATATAAAATAACGTATTTGGAGATATACTTATTAAAATATTTACTAATTTCCAATATTTTAGCGTAAAACAGCCACACGACAGTAATTTTATCAGAAGTGCAACAGAAGAAAAGATTGACGTATTATATAAAAAATGTATCTCTGATTTTTTTCATTATTTTTCCCGTGTTATAAACCTTTCAGAGAATCATATATAATTTTTTCGAAACAAAATAAAAAATCGCGCATTTAAGGGTTAAACATGGATAATGACAGAATACCTAAATATTATAATTCACATATAAAATGCCACAAAACCATGCATGAGATAAATAACAATTATGCTCTAGGCATTCGATATAGCGGTCAAAATCACCCCAATTGGTCTTTCTAATGTTAAAAGTAAATTTATTGCTTGTGGTGACAATTATATTCTATCAAAGAAATTTTTTAACTTTTAAAATGACAAAAAATAAATAAATAAATAAATAAATACAAATTAGTGTTTCAATTTTCTTTTAATGTGACAAATTAAAGAAATTATAAAAGCTGGTGGCATAACACATTTAATTTGATAAGTTATCTCATAAGAAAGTCGTAATTTTGCTTCAAATCAAGAACTTCAGCAGAAAGATTCTAAATATGATAGAAAAAAATTCCAAAGTTGCCGAGAAAATTATTTAATTATTTATTATTGGAATCTCATCAAAAATCGAAATTGAGCTAATTGTTTTATATTTTAAATATCAATAATTTTTTTTTTTTTTTTTTTTTTTTTTTTTTGGGGGGGGGGGTATTATTTTAACTTTGAAATTTTAATCTTATCCCTTAATAAAAGCACTAAAGTCTATGGAGTTGTATGTTAATTAACATTTAAAATAAATTCATATACATTGTATCAATCATTTGGCGTGTGTTACAAAAAATAGGTACTAAATATGCCAAGAAAAATATTTCAATTTATCCAAATTGGATGTTGAATTTATCCTAAAACAGGTATTTAAAGGCACCCAAATTGAGTATTAATGTGTCCTAAAATATATATTTAGGATTGTGCAAAATAGATGTTAGCATGACCAAATAGGGTGTTAAGTATTCTCCAAAATGGGTGCTTAGTAATATTCAGACTGGGTGTTAAGATATCCAAATTGGATATTACACACTGCCTAAAATGGATTCTGAGTGGTGTCCAAAATGTGGCTTAAGATACCCAAAATGGGTATTTAACGGTGTCTAAAATGGATACATAGTGATAACCAAAACAGGCATGGATCATGACCGAATTTGGTATAAACCCAAATTGGAACCTCAACCTAAGAATCTTTCAACCCAAATTGGGTTTTTTTTTTACCTATTTTAGGTCTTATTTTTTTCTGTGTAGTATGCATAAATATAGTGAACAAGTAGGTAAGTATGATCACAGATCGCACAGGTGGTTTCGTTTAATATTCCTTTCAAAACACATTATCCTTTTGAAAAATCTGTTAGTTCCACATTTCGCAACCAGGGGCGCACTCTATTCTAAACAAACCTCTATCCGAACGAAACTCCGTTTTATATAGTACTATCAGCGGAGGTTAGAAAAATTGCTTAAAATACACAAGTTAGAGCCCGAAGGAGTAAATAATATAAGATTTTTTGAAATTTTTATGATTTGCCTTGTGGTCTGAGGTATTCAGCTATACGTATGCAAAAATGCATGTCTCCAACTTAATTAAGGGGATCTTTTAAAAAGAATTGCTTAAAATACATATGTGGTAGCTACAAGGGTTAAATGTAAGACTTTTTCAAGATTTTATGATTTGTGGCCTGGCCTCAGGTGTTCTGCTATAAGTATGCAAAATTTCAAATCTCCAATTTTATAAGGGACACAGATAGAAAGAATTGCTTAAAATACGCATGTGGGAGCCCAAAGAGTTAGAGGTACGATTTTTTTCAAAATTTTATGATTTGTCGTATGATATGTGGTGTTCAGCTTGCATATCATATCATAGTATGCAAAATTTCACGCCTCCAACCTAATTAGGGCTCACTTAGAAAGAATTGTTTAAATTACCCATGTGGGAGCCCAAAGGATTAAATGTTTTTTTCACAATTTTATGATTTGTAGTATGATGTGTGGTGTTCAGCTATAAGGATGCAAAATTTCAAGTCTCCAACATGTATAGTTTCTGATAACGGGCTCTGTAGACGGACAGACGGACAGACAGACAGAGGAGTGAGACGAATAGGGTTTCGCCAGATGAACGAAACCCTAAAAAAGCGCATATCATAATTTAAAATGCATTTCGAGCAATCATAACTAATATACAGTAATTCGGATACAATATTGTATCTGAAATCTTTTCACATACACCGCAAACAGTTTCCCCTATGCCATTATGAACGGAATTCATTTGTGTGGCCCTGTAAATGAATAATAACTATTCTTTGCATCGTATATTCTACAGAATGTATATTTTAGTGCACTTGATAAATGCATATGCATTTTATTATGTTTGAAAGCATGTAACATCAATTAAAACCATTTTAAACGATTTTTTCCATAGGCCGTAATGTAACGGAAAAAATTTTACTGTCCCTGTAAATGAACTAAACATGCTAGAAACTTTACTTGAAATAGGGATCGTGCTATGGTAGAGGTCACTAACATCCAAAAATTTCAGAACGATCCGACAATATTTACGAGAGTTAGAGCGCGGACAGGCGGACAGACGGCCAGACGAACAGACGGCCAGACGAACAGACGGACAGACAAACCGAAGTCATAAACACTTTTCAACTTTGTTGGAAAGTGTTAAAATATAAGAATAATAAAATAAAAATATTTACTTTTATTTTCTGAGTATTTGATGTATCGATTAATGGACTAATAAAAGTCTAATTTTAATTTTTTCTTGCTACTGTACGTATTATTGCATGTTGTTTCTACATTATGTAGTGAAAATAAAAATATAAGGGGTACAAGTAAAGTATATGTTAACATTTAAAATTGATGACAAATGTTACAAAAAGGCAGTGTGGATATCAGGCTTTTTCCCTATAAGAAAATGATTTATCCCGTTTCGCTTTCCCTTTCCTATGTTTTTTCCCTATGAGGAAATGGAACATCCCTTTTCCCTTTCTCCTTCTAGGGAAAAAGCTTGATTATTGCAGTGCCTTTTTGCAACATTTGTCATTTTTTTCCTTCTGAAAATAGCATGAGACCTCAATTATTTTTCGTTTCCATGTTATTGTACATATTTTCAAATACTACCTGATATATTTTGTTTTATTCAACTGTGATGCTGTTTTGAGATAGGACTAATTCAAAAGTCGCAGATTTTGAAACACTTGAATATTTAACAGATTATATCTTCTAACAGCATCGTTATCCCAGTAAAGTTCTATATTACTTAGCTTGTCCTAATAGTAAACTTTCATATTCTATAAGAAAACTTTTGGAGTACTATAGCTTAACCAAGATAATAAGTGCAGAAAATGGACAAAAACGTCCTTTTGATTGCATTTTGTGGCAACATAACAATGCAAATTAACAATGCCCCATGAAACCAAGTAAATTTGACTAAGCTTATAGTGTTATACTAACAGTTTATGACAAATGAATTTTGGGATGTTGTTGCTTTCCAGAGATATAGTAATTCAAACATACTGGCATTTCAATTTTCATGGAAAATGGGATTCATGGTCTTGAACTTTGACGAGATTGCCACTGTTTTTTAAATTATAATTCAGTTCTTTCAAATTCTTTTTAAAGCCGATCAAACTAGCGTGCTTTTAGAAACTGCGGTGTCTGAACGGGGGTTGGCGAGCGTAGCTCGTAGGGGGCCGAGCCCACTAGTGTATCAAAAGTGTCATAATGATGAAGTTTAATATGATTTTTGTTTTAAAATATCAGTTAATGTGTTTTTAAACACGAATCAATGAGAAAGATGTTGATGACTGGTAAATAAGTTTGGCGCGTTAGATTTAAGGTTAAAAATAATTATCTAGGAATTTAGAAACACCAATCAATTTAAAGATGTTTATTTTCTTATCCTCATATATTATATATGTATACATATATATATATATATACATTAATTAAAATACTTTATTCTAAATTATACGAAAATAACTAATAAGACTATCATAAATGCATGTAAAAAAGAAATTCATGAAATAATAAATACATTTAATTCTTGAGCGCATCCAATATGTTTTGTTTAATGATTAAAATCCGATGGCTAAAAAAGAAATACACAAAATCAGTTTACAAATTACCAATAAAAAAGGGAATTTTCCATGAAAAATATCTTACACAAAATATATAATCAAAAAACTGTCACAGTTGTCCTATTCGTTTTGTCATCCATTTGGGGAGATCGGTGTTTAGTAGACGCTGTTTTTAGTTATCGATTTTTATAATTGTGTTGTTTAAGTTTTTTAAGAAACTTTAAGTGTACTTTTAAAGAGCAGGCAGGGATGACAGGGATGACCGCCCCGGGAACCCAGCTTTCGCTTTAGAGTATAAGTGCAATCCCTGGAAAAACATATCCCTTGGAAAAACATTTTAGTTAGGGATGAAACTATCTTGTATAGATACAAAACATCGCTAAATAATATATTTTCAGAATCTTCTTCGCTCCATAAACGTCTTGATTTACACCAATTGAATCTTATACGTTTTTGTTTTACAGTCAGGAGAGATTTTGTTTTCGGTATACGAGATTCAAACTTAAATATATGGAGACGTCTTAATGTTCTCAATGTAGAAACTTCAACTCCTTCTTCTTTCCATTGTCGGTGCAAGAATTGCACGCTTTTAAATCGGTTTTTCTTAACTATAGGCTTCAGTTTCCTGTCAGCTCTAGCAGATGCGTTTGGTTTTCGGCCGCCATTTCGGCGATTATTCTGAAATTTTCCATTTTTTTTAATATTGTGTTAGCATTTTACTAACACTTGATTGCGAACAATGTAAATAATTCCCTATATAACATTGGTTTTTACCGTGCCGATACAAATCAAACATACGAAGTTTAATAGATTCACGAATATCACCCACACGACCCATTTTGAGATCAAAAAGCAAACAAAACGAACACCGATTATAGATACAATCGTCTGAATTTAATCAATGATGCCACCAGTTATGAATTGTTGATAATTAAAGGAGAATTAATGCGAAATATTCTAATATTTTGAAACACTTGAATAAATATTCTAATATTTTGACTTTTCAAAATAATTTTTTTCAATTATTCTTTTCAGAAATGATATTAATTTTAAGATAATAAATAAGTTTAATCAACAATAAGTTCTTAATAAAAAATATCCTTTGCATATTTGCATTAAAAGATGTTAAATTACCAAAGGATATTTCCAGTTTGTGAAAAAAAAGTAATTATTCTAATATTTTGAACCAGAGCTGTACCTATGGGTTAAGTTGGCACACTCTTTATAAAAATTTAAATGAAACTCAAATAACACACGCAGGTAAGAGAAATCAATTTCATTATTACAAGTAAGTTTAAACGAAGGCATTATGACCGTACAATATAAATTCTAAATTACACACAAATAAAAATAATGAATAAAACATTAACATTGAGTAACTTCTATCCTACTATATAGCATCATCAGAGTTGCAATTGTCACAAATAAAATATCGAATATCTCCGTTTGGGCAAGCCTCGTTTGCCCAAATTCTTGCATTGCAGCCACTTTTTTCGGTGTTTGCTGTTTTTCAAACTACCAGCACACACCAGACACCGATCCAACTTGCCCCGTGTTCAGTGCGCCTTCTTGCCCCATAATAAATTTTTTCACAAAAGGACACGTTCCATCTATGCATAAATAATCTAAGTATATCATATATGGGGTAGGTACATCGTACACTAAGAAAAACTGCTCAAGTTAAATCGCAATTATTAAGATAAATATTAGAAATTAGAAAATGAATGGAGCAACAAAAAATTACTTATCAGTGGAAAAAACACAAAAAATCGTAATAAATATCCACTGCACGTAGGTAATGCTGCAAAACTACAATGATGATTGTAAAAAGCAAGAAGAAAGGTACTCTGTGACTGGTTGCGCAATCTATCCAGAAACAGGCGATTTATGAAGACTGCGCCTACTAACCCATGTAGCCAACTAACCCCGGTCTCCCCTATTCTGAATTTCACTCTCCTACCTAAAACTATTGCTCAGACAGGGAGAAATTAGCTAAAATTTCCGACACCCCTCTATTTAACCACTTGGTGGTTGAATTTATAAAATCGAAGACATATGTTTTAGCTATATTTTTAGTAGGATTATTATCCTGAATTTCCCGCTCATACCTAAGATATGTGCTAAGATATGTCCAGATGACCTAAAATTTTCAATGCCGAATTTAAACCCATTATGGTTTAAATTTTCAAAAATTCGTTTTTTTTGTGGCCACTTTAACACAGTGTAAGGAACATTTCGTTTATTATGCGTCAGTTAGGATATGTTATTTTATATAAGTACAGTGTATATATAATATTATAAATTATATTATATACAGTATAAAATAAAGTGTTATATCTAAATTATTTAGTATAGTATTATACGTAAAGTTATATATATATATATATATATATTGCATTCTAGCAACATTGGATTGGCTTTATCGTTGAAATTACAGTACTGGCTGTCACGATAGTAGTTGTGGATCACATCCAGCGATAATGGCGTAAAAGAAGTGGTCAGAACAGATAATTCGAATCTGTTATATTAGTAGAACAAATTGTTGAAATGCAGTTGTCGAGTGAAAACAATGAAATACATCGTTCCGTGAAGTTTCGCCAGAAGAAATTGAAACAATTCATAATATCAGCTAAGAACGTTATTAGAACTTCTTGCAAAAGGTGCAGTTTCCATCAAGATAATTAGCCATCTCTCCGTAGTAGTAATTAGGTTTAAACAAAGTTCCAGATAATCGAATAAAAGGACGGTGACCAGGGGATGGATGTAAACTGGAAAATCGACTCAAATCTTTCAAAATCTGTTGAAACACAGCGAGTATCAACTTTTTGTTCCTCACGTGTAAGAATACAAATATGACGTAGATCGCGCTATCAACCAATGAATAATTAAGAATGTCACGTCATATGAAGAGTGCGGACAGAGCCAGCGAATGAATTTGGAGGGAAAAGGGATAACCTCAGAAATGCGCGGGAAAGTAAAAATGGAAGCTAAAAGAATATTCTCGAAAGAAAAAAGCGCGGGAATGGACCATTTAATTTAAGAATACTAAAAGCGTAATATTTAAGCGATTAAGACAAGTGAGACATTAAATTAAAGTGAATTTAACAGAGTTAACGATAGAGATTATTTAATAATAAAGATTTAGTGAATATAAAGTAGTAATTTAGAATAAGATAAGGAAATCGCGGAATTGAATCTAATAATGTAACATATTTATATACAATACCTGATATGTACTGAGTTAAAAATAGTTTCAAATTAATGCAGATGAATATGGTTTTATTATACAATATACAATTTTTCAAGCATAGAAATTTATGTTTTAAATAATAGAAAACGACAATCATATATCAAGTTACACTATACATTGCATTTTTTTATTGAGATGGAGAAAATACAGTTTATTTTTTTTTCATAATTCTTATCCTAAAAAAAATAACTAATAAGCCAAAAAAAAAAGTACAAAAAACGATTTTACTTAAAAAATAAATATTTGTACTTTTTTTCTTTATCTCATATTGAAATATGAAATGTCTTAAGAAACATATCATTGTTTCTTAATTTCTTTGTTTATTTTATTGGAATTACCAAACAGTTTCCAAACGTAATAATAGAAAATTGATGGCGACAGTCCCTGATCCAAAATAGGCTACGTTTTGTGTTTGTGCGAAAACCCACAGGAGGATGCAGGGGCGAAAAAAATTCGAAAACTGCTTTTAAAAAAAAATTCCAAATATAAAATTATGAAATGAGGGAAAAGTGTTCTAAAAATGTTCTAAATAATAATTTTTTATGGAATCTCAGAAAAATCCAAACACTTTATGAACACCTCAAAATTAATGTTTCAAAATTATTGGTGAAAATCACTTTTCAATATCGGTTATATTTTATGTTCGACTACTATCAGGATATTGCAGGAGAAAAAACCTGTCTAAAATTGTGTTTTTTGTGATACTGAAAGGGCTAGAAACTTTAAATTTGTCACAGTAGTTACTTATAAGATATAAATGCTCTCTAACGACTCGTGAAAAAATAATTTAACGCGGTGAAAATGGTGGAAACGTGTTCTAAGATCGTTCTCTATTACGATTTCTATGGAATTATTAAGTATAGAAAATTGAGATGTGTTAGGGTTATAAGATAAAAACTTCTATCTAAGAGCAGTTTAAAAAAAACTCCAAATTTAAAATGGTGAATTGAGTAAAAAGCGCTTTAAAAATTGTCTGAATTAGAATTCTATGGAATCTCACGAAATATCAAACCGATTTGAAAAGTAATGTTTGCAAATTGATCGTGTCAGTCGCTGCTAGAACACAGGCTATATTAGGTAGCTTTCATTACAAAAAGCTACCTATTGCAGCCGTTCGGAGAAAAGAGATTTCAAAAAATTTTGGTACATTTTCTTCGATCACGACCCCCAGACCCCGAAACCACCCTCCGTTCAAAATTGACATAAATATGTATATATATATATATATTTGACCTATGTCACACTGTAACTCTCGTAATTATGAACTGATTTCGATGTAATTCGGCGTGTACATAGTACATACCAATGTCTCGACCGAGTTCGTTGGCCAGCTTCATCCGCCGTTTTGTTTCAAAATGTCGGCCATTTAAAATAAAAAAAATAATAAAATTTGAAATGTGGTACCAAAAAATTAAAAATGGAAAAATATTTTTTTTCTTTTGTATTTGACCTTTATACAAAGATTCCGGAGCAGTTTTTGTTTCGTCTATATCTTAAAAAATGGCTGAGCTACAGCATTTTGAATTTCTAGCGTGGCTGATATTTTGAAACGTCCTGAATTTTGTCACGCGATAAAAGGCGTACTTATGAACCGATTTCGATGTAATTCGGTGTGTACATAGTACATACCAATGTCTCGACCGAGGTCGTTGGCCAGCTTTATCCGCCATTTTGTTTCAAAATGGCGGCCATTTAAAATTAAAAAATATATATATGTTTGAAATGTGGAACCAAAAAATGGAAAATGGAAAAATATTTTTTTCTTATGTATTTGACCTGTATACAAAGATTCCGGAGCAGTTTTTCTTTCGTCTATATCTTAAAAAATGGCTGAGTTGCAGCATTTTGAATTCTAGCGTGGCTGACATCTTGAAACGTCCTGAATTTTGTCACGCGATAAAAGGCGTATTTATGAACCGATTTGGATGTAACTTCGTTTATACATAGTATATACCAATGTCTCGACCGGGTTCGTTGGCCAGCTTCATCCGCCATCTTGTTTAAATCTGGCGGCCATTTAAATTTTTAAGAAAAAATTTAATTTGAAATGTGGTACCAAAAAATTGAAAATTGAAAAAAATATTTTGTTCTTATGTGTTTGACCTTGATAAAAATATTCGGGAGCAGTTTTTGTTTCGTCTATATCTTAAGAAATGGCTGAGTTATAGCATTTTGAATTTCTAGCGTCGCTGACATTTTGAAACGTCCTGATTTTTGTCACGTAATAACAGGCGTATTTATGAACCAATTTGGATGTACCTTGGTGTGTACATAATACAAATATCTCGAACGAGTTCGTTGGCCAGCTTCATCCGCCATCTTGTTTCAAAATGGCGGCCATTTAAAAAAACTAAAAAAATTAAAAAATTAAAATGAGATACCAAAAAATTGGAAAATGAAAAAGATTTTTTTGTATGTGTTTGACCTTAATACAAAAATTCCGGAACAGTTTTTGTTTCGTCTATATCTAAAAAAATGGCTGAGTAATAGTATTTTGAATTTCTATTGTGGCTCACATTTTAAAACGACCTGATTTTTGTCACGCCATAACAGGCGTATTTATGAACCGATTTGGATGTAACTTGGTCTGTATATAGTACATACCAATGTCTCGACCGAGTTCGTTGGCCAGCTTCATTCGCCATCTTGTTTCAAAAGGGTTGCCATTAAAAAAAAAATTAAATTTAAAATTTAAAATGAGGTATTAAAAAATTGGAAAATGAAAAAAAAAAAAAAATTATGTGTTTGGCCTTGATATAAAGATTCCGGAGCAGTTTTTGTTTCTGAAATTTTGTTCTTTTGTTTAAATCTTAAAAAATGGTTGAATTATAGAACTTTGAATTTCTAGCATGGCTAACATTTTGAAACGATCTTGTATTTGTCACGCGATAACACACGTATTCGCATATTTCGATTTAAGAAGGCATGTGGACAGTATGCATCAATACCTCGACCAAGTTCGCTGGCCAGATTCATCAGCCATCTTGTTTGAAAATGGCGGCCATTAAATAAAAAAATATATATATATATTTAAAGTGAGGTGCAAAAAAATTAGAAATTGAAAAGGTTTCTTTCTTAAGTATTTGACCTTGATATAAGGATTCATGAGCATTTTTTGTTTGTCTTTACCTTACAAAATGGCTCAGATATAGCAGTTTCAATTTCTATTGTGGGTGACATTTTGAAAAATCTGATTTTTTGCATGCGACAGCACTCGTATATATCAACCGATTCCGTGTGAGTGAGCATGTGCACAGCAATTACTAAGGTCTCGACCACGTTCACTGATTAGCCTCATCCACTACGTTGTCTTAAAATGGCAGGCACTTTAAGAAATCGCCGAATTTGGCAGCCAAATATAAGTTACTTTAAAGAAAAGCAGCTTGAATAATGCTGACTAACTTCACGGAATTCTCATTCATTTTATTGATAAAAATGAGTATTGAATCTCCTATATTCGGTTTCCACAAAATTGAGTTTCGTGTGTTTTAATGATATAAGTTGGCTTTTTAAAAATAAGGAATATGAAAGCTACCTCTTCCTCCCGGCACTTGCCGGAAGGACATTTTTATGTCGGTGCTACTACCACCAGACTGTTGCGCGAGCAAAAAAGCTTTGAAGTGCGATTACTTGATACTGAAGAGGTTAGAAACTTATAATTTATCTTAATAGTTATTTATAAGTACCGTTTGTAATGAAATCGAAATTTAAAATAGTGAAAGGAGCATAAATAGTTCTAAAAGTTTTCTAAATATCGTTTTCTATAAAATTGTTAAAGACAGAAATTTAAAATTTTGTATGATAATTTTGTATGGTGCAAATGCTCTCTAAAAACAAACGAAAAAGAAATTCGAAATTTAAAAACGTTAAATAATTGTTAACAGTTCTGAAAATTTCCAAATTAAGATTTCTGTTCAATTAATAAAGATATAATCTTAAAATTTGGCATGGTAGATACTGATAAGTTGTAAATGCTGTCTAAAAAATGTTTATAAAATATTTGAAACTTAAAACTGTGAAATGAGCGAAACGCATTAAATAATATTTCCAAATTACGACTTATATCGAATCTCAGGATATACCAAACCGATTGAAAAATAATGTTGCTAAATTGATGGTGGCAGTCCGTGCTCCAACATAGGTTTTATTTTATGTTGTTTCTACTACAACCAGGGGGAGGTGCAGACCTTTAGATTAGAAGTTTGGATTATGCAATGGTCGTTACTATTCAGATAGAAATGCTTGCTGAGAATGGTTTCTAAAAAATTTGAAACTTCAAATGAAAAGAAAAATGAGCGTAAAAGCTTCAAGATACATTCTGTAATTTCAATTATTTTGCATTCGTTTTACTTTTGATTTTAATGTTTGATAATCGCCTATTGCAATGTACTAATGAAATTTACTGTAAGAGTCGCTTAATTAGTGATTTTTGAAATATCCTTTTTTGTATAATTTCTTCTAATAAAAAAAAGAACACACACACAAACATCACTAGGCGAATTTCAACTATCACTCGAGACATGACGCTTGTTTTGCTAGTTCTTTATAAGGACAACAAATTAAAAACATTTCATGTAGTTTTTTGTATATTTCATTTATTTAAATAATTTAAAAAAAAATTCCACATTAATATTGGGAGAATTGAAAAACAAATAAACATAAAGCAAGCTTTAACTCTTTTTGAACATTATACTTTAATATTTATTCACATTTTATTTACATATGATTTAATAAAAATGTGTAGTCAATTTTTGTAAAAATTAATAAATAAATAATTCAATAATCAATAAAGGTTTGTGTCTAAAAGTCTCATTTTTTTTCAATATTGATAGAATTTTACTTTGTTAACAACAAATTTAAACAAAAATAAATAAAAAAACACATTTAAACGTTACAAAAAAAGACCATTTTAAAATCGGTAGCTTCGAGCACATTTTAATGAAAACAGTCTTTTTTAATCTTACAAAGCACAACCCCTTGTCAATATGTTCACTAAGCGCAAGGTTTTTCTGTAATCTAAGCATTATTAAATTAATACATTTATATTGTTTTAATCAATTTTAAATGCATCGAACACTGACTAATACTCTCAAGGTTTACATTCCTATGCGTAATTAAGCCTCTCTCTATATATAATGTTGAAAGAATAATCTTTTTATAGCATTTAAAATAAATGCAGAGAAGAGAAAAAATTGAATTTTGCTTTTTTGCTAGACTGTCTAGACTTGAGAAACATAAATACACAACATATAACAAGGTCATTTTTTCTTATTTGTGAAAAAAGGCAAATAAATTTTAGCGTTTCTTTTTAAATAATTAACTATTATTTTATTAAATTGTAATACAGTGAGTCGAGAAAGATATTCGCACTTTCTGTTCATCGAATTATCCCATTATAAAATAATAGAATAAAAATATATTGATTTAGTGTCTTTGTTGTTAAAAAGTTGTTTTTTCTTCTAGCTTTCAGGAATAAAAGTAGAAAAGGTGAGAAAAAAGACAAAACGTGTATATAAAAAAATGTTTTGGCTAAGCAAAAATACAAAAAAATGGAAAACACTTCATTAATTGAATTTTGAAACTACCAGTTTCAAATATCGGTTGTTGCTGTAATGCTGTTAATTTAGTCGGGACAAACTTTTGAAGTCTACTATTATTTACGTAAAAAAAAAAAAAAAAAAAAAAAAAAAAAAAAAATTCTATTCATGAATTTTTAAAATATAACTATATATTTATTTTATTTGCCTTAATTTTAATTTTGTTTCTTTATGATTTATTAATTAAACTCTCTTTGTATATATTAAATAATACAAAATAAGTGTACTCATTAAATGTGTGAGTTTAAACGTCCCCATTAAAAACAAATTCTAGAATGAATAACTGTTATTTACCAGTCAATAATGATGGAATTTTTTCATAATTCAGTTCCTGGAGTTTAGTCAAAAGGTAAAGTTCCCGTTCTTTTAGTCTGTTTAAAAAAGAAAGTTTCATTTTAAATTAGTAAAACAAAAATAATCATTAATACACTCATGTCCAAAATTATCTGTACATGCATAAAATCACAAATTTCTCAAAAACTGTGAATTATAATTTAATGAATTTGTGTGGAATCATACTTACATCATAAAACACAAGTACAAATTTAAAATTTACGATAACTGCATTTTATCTAAAGCTGTTTCGTGAAACATTAGAAAAGTGCAATAATATGTGACAAGCAGTGTTCAGAAAAAAACAGTAACTGTAAAGATAAATTTGGACACGAGTGTATTTTAAAAGGAATAACAACAAAATATTTCGTTTTTAACAGTAATAATAGTTATAGAAACACAAAGCTTGTAAAAGAGTTATATTCCTGAAAACGCAATTTTAGAACCATTTTGTAAATATTTTTCATTTTTATTACTTGTTTTATTTAATATTTATTTGTTTTATTATACCATGTTAATAGTTTATTTTGATATGCAAAAACATTAATATTAATATTTTCGAAAGAATAACTGTTATAAAGTACAATAATTCGGAAAAAAAAAACACTCTTCTGTAAGAATACTTTTACCAAGGCAATATCTCATTACAATTATTTTATTGTATCTATTGCACAAAACACAACAATTTCGTCATGAACAGAAAATTTCAATTATAGTAATTGGCAAAAATGATCGAGATGAGAACTGTTAGATTATAGTCCGATTTCCTCACGGAATATAGCAATTATCAGATCTACTTGCTGCTCTAAGCTAGCAGTTTAAGCATTAAAAGGTAACTTAAAAATACGTTAAAAGTTTTAAGGAATCAGATATACAAAATTGGATGGAAAAAGAATTGAAAGTAAAAATGAAATGTCTTTTTTTATGTAACTATGTTTCTAAAATTATAATGTTTAATAATTTTCTTTTCAAAAATAGATAAACTTAATACCGCTGCATTATTCAATGCAGAAAAAAAGAACAAAAAGACGTAAAGCTTTATGCACTATTACTTATGCAAGTTACTAGATTATTTATTTATTCGTGTCATATTTGCCATTGCTGTTTATTATTATTATTATTGTTATATTACCTCTAAAAGATAATAGAATTGTGTGTCTTATTTAATCGCATATTTCGAAAAATAATGTGGTAAATTCTACGATTAAATTTTAACTGCAAAAATAAAGTATAAAATTCGGTGACAACAGATTAATTTTTGGATTTGCTTACCGCAATTTATCATATACTCATGTAAATACGGGCATAATAATTCTTGACATAATACATTTTTCATCGACTGAACATTTACTTTTAGGAAACTAGGGACGAAATGGAAAAAAAAAAATAATGTAACAGATTATAACATTGTAAAATGTTGTTTAACATTTATTTTTTGTTAAAACACTCGTCGTTCGTATGGGTTGGTTATCGTTCGTTTCATTCATTCTGGTGCTTTATTTAATTTAAATGTGTATAGGGAACCTTTCTAACTAACGTAATTTTTAGTTTAAAGCAAATGATCTTCTAACCATTTCTAATTTAATAAATTTAATGTGCACGCATCCTTAATATATTATTTTCTTAAAATTGAAATATTGTAAATACTTAAAATTGTAAAATATGAAAAAATAGATTTTTTTGATAAAGCAATGCAAATGCATAAATGAAATTTGGGAATTCTACATAAACAGGTCTGAGGAAATTGAAACAATTTAAATTAGATAAGATTTAATATATACATATATATATTTTTTCTTAAAAACAGGAAATTAATAGCAATTCTGTATCGTATGAAACAATATAAATCATTACAAAAAGCAATAAGATTTAACCTATATATATTACTGAATTTGATAATATAAATATAACTATGATACCTTCAAAAATATTTATTTATTCTACTGAACATCTCAAAAAATTAAAGAAAAAAGACATTTATCTTAATCGATTTTCTTCTTTATTTCGAAAAATAAAAAAATATGTTTAGAAATGTATTGAAATAAAACGTAAATATTTAATAGGATGAAAATTAGATTTTGGAAGTTACAGAATTATAAACACAAATAAATGTTTTAAATTAGTTTTTGCTTATTAACTTTGAAATGTAGAAAGATCTTCTCTTTTTCTTAGAAGCAGAAGTTATGTTTTTTTTTTTTGTTGTTGTTAATCTTTTACTGCATTTCGGTTATAAAAATAAAAATATATGTACGCGGATTTTGTTCACAATATATGTATTACGTTAAATGTTTTCATTTTTTTAAGAAAAAAAATAGTTGAATTGATTTAGAAACAAAAGTTTTAAAAATAGCTAATTTTAATAAATAGTGGGTTGTGATTTTTTTTTCAAAGTTCGTGAATTTTTAAATTTAGCTAAATATTTACTGTTTATTTCTGTGGATCCATTGCAAAATCTAATAATTAAGTTATGTTTACAGACATTATTTTTTTAAATAATGTTTTTAAATACTTCGGAGTTTTGCGAATTTATATTTCTTAAAAAGAAAATATTTCGCACGTATTATGTTTGAATGTTTCACGAATTTAAATAAATCAAATGGTGGTTTCAAATTTTCCAGCTCTTCCGCTTTTTTTTTCAAACCTAACTTCTTTGTATGTGAATATGAAGTAGACTCACAATTGTAGGCGCCAGATTTACATTTGTTTGTTTTACCGTTGTCACTCAAAACTCAAAAAAAAAAAAAAAAAAAAAAAACTGTTGGTCATTAGCAATACCAATCATCAAGAGACGAATAAAAATGTTATATAACACAATTTAAAAAAATGAATATCTGCCTTTATAGCTTTAAAACAGATAACAGAATTTTAAATCCACTATCACCGATTAGTTAAATTTATCATTTTAATCGCAGAATACATTTAATAAAGAGAGTTAAGAAAAAGTTACATTTTGTAAAATATAGTACTCAAAATTGTGTAATATTTTTAATCTGTTCTGAATATAACAG
Source organism: Maratus speciosus (assembly GCA_963932465.1). Lineage (NCBI taxonomy): Eukaryota > Metazoa > Arthropoda > Arachnida > Araneae > Salticidae > Maratus > Maratus speciosus. The sequence goes on along the minus strand of CAWVRF010000937.1, from coordinate 424,025 downwards.
ATTCAGAAGAAGAAGTTAATAATTTAAATATATTTTTTTCAAATGTTTAGTAAAAAAAAAAAAAAAAATCAGTGATGCCTCTTGTGTATCAATTAAATGATTCAAAACCTTTTAAAGTTTAATAATTCTTTACTTTTTCGGGTACCTGTTTAAAATTTTAAACTCATAAGGAATGTACCTAAATCTAAAAAAAATTCTTAAAATAGCGAGTATTTTTGTATAGGGCAGTTTTTATTGATTGCTTGTAAATACTCAAAAAAGTAAAATCCGAAGGTTTTATTTTGGTTAATACCTGTATTATATTACACTTTTACTTATTACCAATTTTTCTGAGGTAATATTTCAAACCATGGGTTTCTTTGCACATGTCTATGTTATATGCTTTACTGTTGTTTTTTAACAAAATTTCTTCTACAATTTATCTATAAAAAACAGTATTCTGTATTGGTATAATAAAATAGCAAATTTTTACTTTTATTTCTAAAAATACATTCTTCTTAAAATCGTTCACGTTCTAAAAGTTTATAATTGGTCAGTTCTGTAGAAAAACTAAATGTTCATGAAACGTTAGTTTAAGTTTTGGAATATGTTTTGTTAAAACTATCATATTTACCATCATTTTTATCTACTCATGGTCGAAAAACTCTCACATGCATATAATTGATTGTGACCTTAAGATTCCTTGAACACCTAACGCTCATACTTTTCGCCAGTCTGCATATCCGCATAGGGGTCATTCCATGTAAAATGAGTAAAAATGTAAAAAAAATCGTGGCCACATAGCAATAGATTTTAATAAAATTTGATATACAGGTTCAATTCATATTCAAATAGAGATCTGCAAAATATCTTCACAAAAAATAAATTATTTTAGCAGTTTTGGACATTTAAAAAACTTGTGATAAAGAATGGCATGTGTGCAATCGTCCAAAGTTGCAGGTTTGAAGTTCTGTATCTTGAAAACTATTTAACTGAAATTAATTTTTTTTTAATAATGTAACCTCTAAAAAATTATCTTCGTATTTATTGAGCAATAATAATCTTGTAATACCATGATTATTCTTTAATTGGTTGTAAAAATTGAAAAATTGAAAATTTTTAGAAAATTAAAAACGTAATAAAAATTAAAGGAATTCAAAAACATCTGAGAAATTAATGCCTGATGTAGTTTTATATATTAAGATCGAATTACCAAAGTTTTTAAGTTGCCATGTATTTCCTTCACCTTTAAAAAATTTTAGAAACTTTTAAAAAAATGACAAAATCGTAATTTTTCCTCTTATTGACAGGTAAAAAAAAACATTGAAGGAAATGTCCCACATTACAGTTATTGCACAGACATAAAGATCAATAAGTCCATAATCTGCTAAAAAAATTTCAAGCATGCCTTTTTGATTCCTAACGTCACAAAATTGGGTTAAAAAAGTCAATATTAACTATATTCCATGAGCTATTAGGTAGCTTTCTTTACAAAAAGCTACCTATTGCAGCCGTTCGGAGGAAAGCGATTTCAAAAAATTTTGGTATATTTTCATCGATCATGACCCCCAGACCCCGAAACCACCCTTCGTTCAAAATTTATATATATATATATATATATAGATAGATAGATATATCTGACCTATGTCACACTGTAACTCTCGTAATTATGAACCGATTTGGATGTAATTCAGTGTGTACATAGTACATACCAATGTCACGATCGAGTTCGTTGGCCAGTTTCACCCGCCATTTTGTTTCAAAATGGCGGCCATTTAAAAAATTTTAAAAAATTTAAAATTTGAAATGTGGTACCAAAAAATTGAAAATGGAAAAATATTTTTTTCTTATGTATTTGACCTTTATACAAAAACTCCGTAGCAGTTTTTGTTTCGTCTATATCTTAAAAAATGGCTGAGTTATAGCATTTTGAATTTCTAGCGTGGCTGACATTTTGAAACGTCCTGAAATTTGTCACGCGATAAAAGGCGTATTTATGAACCGATTTGGATGTAACTTCGTTTATACATAGTACAGACCAATGTCTCAACCGAGTTCGTTGGCCAGCTTCATCCGCCATTTTGTTTAAAAATGGCGGTCATTTAAAATTTTAAGAAAAATTTAAATTTGAAATGTGGTACCAAAAAATTGAAAATTTAAAAAAATATTTTTTTCTTATGTGTTTGACATCGAAAAAAAGATTCGGGAGTAGTTATTGTTTCGTCTATATCTTAAAAAAATGGCTGAGTTATAGCATTTTGAATTTCTAGCGAAGCTGACATTTTTAAACGTCCTGAATTTTGTCACGCGATAAAAGGCGTATTTATGAACCGATTTGGATGTAACTTCGTTTATACATAGTATAGACCAATGTCTCGACCGAGTTCGTTGGCCAGCTTCATCCGCCATTTTGTTTAAAAATGGCGGCCATTTAAAATTTTAAGAAAAAATTAAATTTGAAATGTGGTACCAAAAAATTAAAAATTGAAAAAATATTTTTTTCTTATGTGTTTGACCTCGATAAAAAGATTCGGGAGCAGTTTTTGTTTCGTCTATATCTTAAAAAATGGCTGAGTTATAGCATTTTGAATTTCTAGTGTGGCTGACATTTTGAAACGCCCTGATTTTTGCCACTCGATAACAGACGTATTTATGAACCGATTTGGATGTACCTTGGTGTGTACATAGTACATACAAATAACTCAACCGAGTTCGTTGGCCAGCTTCATCCGCCATCTTGTTTCAAAATGGCGGCCATTTAAAAAAATTAAAAAAAATTTAATTTAAAATGAGATACCCAAAAATTGGAAAATGAAAAAGAGTTTTTTTCGTATGCGTTTGACCTTAATACAAAGATTCCGGAACAGGTTTTGTTTCGTCTATATCTAAAAAGATGGCTGAGTTATAACATTTTGAATTTCTATTGTGGCTGACATTTTACACTGTAAAAAAAATTGTAACGTTACATGTAAAATCCAGGAACGTTTCGCCTTTTCTCAGGTTTTCAGAATAATTTAGCTGGTTTTCTTATCTGAAACGTTCCTGAACAAAATTTGGAAACAGCAAAATGCTGCGGCCGCCATTTATTATTTTTTTGCTATAATCCGTTGCTCGCGCGCGAGTGTCGAAAACGAATTCCTTAAATGAATGTAAAAAAATTATTATGGAATGCAAATAAATCAATAGACGACATAATCCTTTACATCTCTATTGTCAAGACAATTCAGATGAAAATACAATACCTCTGTGACATCGCTAAGAGATTATCTCTCGTACTTGTCTGTGGAATGTACAACGAGCAGACCGTGTAAAAAAAATATACCTATTATTTGGATCTCCATTAACCAGGGGACCATCAAACATGATTCTCACCGATTTTGATTAATTTAAAGTATGTTTTAGAGTTCTTATCTCTAATTATTCTTGTGAAAGGATTTATTCAAATGAGCTTTAGATTTTCAGAAATTAGATGCCAAGGTTTAGCATACGTTTCAAATATCCATTAGTTTGCAGCTTTCAACGTGTCTTTCCTGGTGTGGACGCAGAAAGCTCGCGCGCCACCCGTACGGCCCGAGTTCGATGCCTCTTCACTTTTTTTTCTTTTTTAATTAATTTTATATTTTAACACATTATTACAATTTGATTTAAATTTGATATATATTTGACACTTTGAATTGCTGCAAATTTGAATTTTTTTTTTTTTCGGAAAAAATATACAATCACGTTTAGGTTTTTTTTTTTTTTCATGAAAATTTATATGTATTTTATCTAACTTGTAAACTAACATAATTACTGACGAAAATCCAAAATATTTTATGTCTAGATCTTTTTTCTAATTATTATTTACATTTATATATTTTTATATTTTAAGCAAAGTTTAGAAACAATATATCATATATGTATTTACTTTATTGAATTTTAACTGAAAATTTATTTTTTCGTGTAAATTATAAATAATAATTTTGATGTCAATTTCAAAATATTTTTTCATTCTAACAAATAATGATAATAAAGCGAAAATTGTCAACTGGAAATGTATAAATCGTCTGCGGATCCCGCATGCTGTGAAATGTCAGTAATGTTTTGCTGTCAACAGAAATATTCATGGTATTTCGCAGGAAACTTAGTGTCATTTCTGTAGAAAGTTTTTAAAATGTACAGTAAAGTTCCAGTCATTTTCAAGAAATGTTTCTTGGAAATAATGGGCAACTCAGCTGCCCATTTTTTCCCAGGAACGTTGCTGAATTTATTTTACAGCGTGAAACGACCTGATTTTTGTCACGCGATAACAGGCGTATTTATGAATCGATTTGAATGTAACTTGGTCTGTACATAGTACATACCAATGTCTCGACCGAGTTCGTTGGCCAACTTCATTCACCATCTTGTTTCAAAAGGGTTGCCATTTAAAAAAAATGTAATTTAAAATTTAAAATGAGGTATTAAAAAATTGGAAAATGAAAAAGATTTTTTTTTATGTGTTTGGCCTTGATACAAAGATTCTGGAGCAGTTTTTGTTTCTGAAAATTTGTTCTTTTGTTTATGTCTTAAAAAGTGGTTGAATTATAGGACTTTGAATTTCTATCATGGCTAACACTTTGAAACGATCTTGTATTTGTCTTGCGATACCACACGTATTCGCCTTTTTCGATGGAAGAAGGCATGTGGATAGTATACATCAATATCTCGACCAAGTTCGCTGGCCACCTTAATCAGCCATCTTGTTTCAAAATGGCGGCCATTAAATTAAAAAATATATATATTTAAAGTGAGGTGCAAAAAAATTAGAAATTGAAAAAGGTTTCTTTCTTAAGTATTTGACCTTTATATAAGGATTCAGGAGCATTTTTTGTTTGTCTTTATCTTAAAAAATGGCTCAGATATAGCAGTTTCAATTTCTAACGTGGGTGACATTTTGTAAAATCTGATTTTTTGCCTGCGACAGCACTCGTATATATCAACCGATTCCGATGTGTGTGAGCATGTGCACAGCAATTACTAAGGTCTCGACCAAGTTCACTGGTTAGCCTCATCCACCATGTTGTCTTAAAATGGCAGGCACTTTAAGAAATCGCCAAATTTGCAGCCAAATATAAGTTACTTTAAATAAAAGCAGCTTGGATAAAGCTGACTAATTTCGCGAAATTCTCATTCATAATGATTTAGTATTGATAAAAATTAGTATTGAATCCCCTACATTCGGTTTCCACTTAATTGAGCTTCGTGTGTTTGAATAATATAAGTTGGCTTTTTTAAAATAAGGAATATGAAAGCTACCTCTTCCTCCCGGCACTGGCCGGAAGGACTTTTTTTTTTTTAAATTCGCGCGCGTTTTTTTAAATATTGCACTATTTCAAGGTGAAAAAATTTAGTGCTGCCATCTATTTTCTGTATGTGTGTTTAGAAATTAATATATAATTTTCTGTTCAATTGAGCTTTTTTTTTTCTACTTTAATTAAAAATCTTCTTGAGGAAAAAATAACCTGAAAGCAAGTATAAAAGTTTTTATATTTAAAATATACACTGTTATCTATAATATCAAAAGAATTAAAAGTTTAAAAAAAGCTTTCTTTCACGTCGAAACAAGTGATAGAAATATTGCATTTTATCCTCAACATTTTTTACTATTTATTTTTTTTTCTCATTAAGGAATAAAAAAGGCAAGAATGAAAGTTTAAATATTTAATATATATACTTTTAGCTATAACGTGAAGCAATTTTGATATTGTCAGAGGTGTCTTTCATCTCTATAGAAACGTTGCATTTTCCCTAAAATTTTTTCAAAAATAATTTTTTTTCATTAAGGAATAAAAATAGAATTACTAACTTACGTCAATCTGTTACTTATCATTCATTCCTAATTATAAATAATTTTTAATACAGTCTTTGCATTCTTAAGGCTAATAACCAAAATTGAAACTTCAAGCATGTAGCCAAAACCACGATTTTGCATCCACTTTTAATATAAATTTTAATGCTTAAATAAACAATCCGAAAATCTATTATTTTACATTTACTCATAAATAGATATGATCTACTTACAAAATGATTTTCGTTAAAATCTGTGACATGTCTGCCACAGGTGATTTGCTCATTTTGTATGGAATGACCCATAGTTGTTGCAAGTGTTTATTGAAACTCCCTTGGCATTTGTGCTGTTGCGCTCGAGAACCAAGCTAAAACGAAGGCTCAAAATACTATTTCTAATCAGATCACATAATTAAAGCTCATCGACTCTGGTCTATACTTGGAAATGTGACATATTTAAAAAACTGAGCACCATGCTATTACTAGATCCTTGCATTTAAATACATTGAATTTTATTCTCGCGAAAGATGGAAATTTGAAGAAAGCAAAGCCGAGTCTGAACACCCACCTCTTTTCATTTAAGGATAAAAATTGCCTGGAAATTGTATCAAGTCTTCCCCTTTGTCGTTTCTTTTACGTCGAAGACCAGGCCATTGCTTGGTGGATTCATATTTTGATCGAACAGAAAGTATTAAAAAAGAAAAAAAAATATTGAGTACGAAGAGGTACTATTTTAGCAACAGCTCTCCTTCAGCATCTGCTCTCCTTCCCATTCATATGTACCGTATACAGTTACCCTCTTTCCCTGCGTACTTCAAATTTCTCATTCAATCTTTCACATTTCTGAAATATTGATGACACAGCTTAGTCATATTTTAACATAATGCGTTCACGAAAAAATAGCCCTTTAGTATGTTTACCATATTACTCCTACCATATAATGATCCTTGCCGTAAAATACAGATTTCAATTTAAGTAAAGGGAATGCTTTGTCTAATAGGTTCAATTACTGCGTAAATTTTTATTAAAATATTTTTCTTATAGATTACACGTTTATCCATTAAATGAAAATTCATAATAAAAAAGTAGTTTTGATCGAATTGTAAATGCATTTTACCGATAATTAAAAATTAACAGGAATAGAAGAGTTTAAAAAAAAAAGAAAAGGACTGATGTTTTTATGAAGTCCTGTAACTTAATTAGACTTAATTTTTTTGCAGAACAATATATATAAATATATTTGTCAAATTGTAAAACAATAATAATAATAATAATAATAATAATAATAAGTTTTAACATTGTACCGCAAAATTATTTTTGTTATTACTCTGTTATTTGTAATTAAACGTGTTGCGTATTTTTGAATCGTCATTTTTTCTAAAAATTATTACATTCTCAATCTAATATAAACAAATTACAAATAAATAAATAAAAACCGGAAAACAAAGAAAGATTTGCCGGCAGCAATATTGTGTGTCTATTGTCACTTTTTCCAAAAACTCTCACCTGTAAAAAACCAAAAACTTTTGGTTTTTTACAGTTTTCAAAAAGCAAAATCTCTATATCTTATACTGTAATACGAGAAAAGTTGCGTGTGTATGTAAATTTTATCTTAAAAACGGCTCTAACGATTTTGACTAAATTTTGTATTTACAATTTTCGGACTCGAGAAGACCATTGGGCAAGATCACATATTCGAGAAAATTCAATTAGTGTGTCCTTTTGGGTCATAATGGATATGGGTCGAGCTAATTATATCTAAAAAAACGATTCAATCGATTTTAACTAAATTTTATATCCAACCGTTTTGTGGCACGAGAAAAATATTGGTCTAGATCACATGTTCGAGAAATTTTGATTAGTGCGCCATATTTGGATCATTTTGGGCCAAGATAATTTTATCTAAAAAACTGCTCTAACGATTTTGACTAAATTTTGTATTCTTTCGTTTTGGATTACGAGAAGACCATTAGACTAAGTAATATGTTAGAGAAAGTTCGATTAGTGGTTCATTTTTGGGTCACTGTGTGTCAAGCTACTTTTATCTAGAAAATGGCTTTAACGATTTTGAATACATTTCGTTTTCTATCGGTTTCGGGATCCAGAAGGCCATTGGGTTACGTTTCACGTTCTAGAAAATTTGATTAGTGGGTCATTTCGGGTCACTATGAGCCCGTGACGATTTTGACGAAATTTTTTATTCTATCGTTTTCGCGCACAAGAATACTATTGGGCTAGGTCACATGTTCAAGAACATTCGATTAGTTGGTGATTTTGGGTCACAATGGTCAGTGTCAAGCTAATTTTATTTTAAAAACGGATCAAACAATTTTGATAAATATTTGTGTTATACCATTTTCGGGCACGGGAAGATTATTCGGCTAGGTCACATGTTAGATAAATTTCGATTAATGGGTATTTTTCGATCATTATGGGTCAAGCTAATTTTATCTATAAGATTGTTTTAACGATTTTGAATAAATTTCGTTTGATATCCTTTTCGGAGTCGATAGGACCATTGGGTTAGATTTCACGTTCTAGAAAATTCGATCAGTGGGTCATTTTGGGTCACTATGAGCCCGTGTCAAGCTAATTATATCTAAAAATGTCTTAAACGATAGTATTGACAAAATTTTGTAATATACCGTTTTGGACACGAGAAAATAATTTGGCTAGATCGCTTGCTTTCGATTAATGGATTCTTTTGGGGTTACTACGGGTCAAGCTAAATTTATCTAAAAAACAGCTTTAACGATTTTGAGTGAATTTTGTATTCACTCAAATTTTGGGTCTTGAGAAGACCACTGGGCTGGTCACATGTTCGAAAGGATTAGGTTAATGGGCCATTTTTGTGTCATTGCGGGGCAAACTAATTTTATCTAGAAAACGGCACTAATTATTTTGAATAACTTTAGTATTCTATCGTTTTCAGACTCGAGGAGACTATTGGATTACGTCGCATGTTCAAGAAAATTCGATTATTGCGTCAGTTTGGGTCACAATGGGTTAGGTGTCAAGTTAATTGTATCGCAAAAACTTCACAAACGATTTTGACAAAATCTTATATTATACCGTCTCCGGGCACAAGAAGATCATTAGGCTAGGTCACATGTTCGAGTAAATTAGATTAGTGGTTCATTTTTGGGTCACTACTGGTGAAGCTAATTTTATCTAGAAAACGGGTCTAACGATTTTGATTAAATTTTGTATTCTATTGTTTTCGTTCTTCAGAAGACCATTGAGTTAGGTCGCATGTTCAAAACAATTCAACTATTGGGTCATTTTGAGTCACTATGTGTCCAGGTCCAGCTAATTGTATCTAAAAATCGGCTTAAAGGACATTAGCAAAATTTTGTTTTTTCCGTTTTCGGTCTTGAGAAGATCACTGGAATGGGTCACATGTTCGAAAAAATTAGATTAGTGGGGCTGTTGGGGTCACTGCAAGTCAAGCTAATTTCATCTATAACACGGCTTAAACGATTTTGACTAAATTTTGTATCCTACTGTTTTTGATTACCAGATGTCCATTAAGCTAAGTCACATGTTCCTGCAGATTTGAATAGTGGGTTACTACGGGTCAGGTTCAAGAATCCGCGTTAATATTTGGCAAAGTATTCACGGCATTTGGTCGAAAAATCGACTTTCAAGATTACGAATGCCAAAACATATACTTCGCACTAAATGAAAGAATATCGTAAAATTTGGCTACATTTGGCAAAAAAATAGTCTATCAGAATGTGCAGGAATTTATTTGAAATTTCTAATAGGACTCGAGATACATTGTTAAACAAATCAGAGTCGATTTAAAAGTGTAATTTGGATTGATGTTCTTTCTTTGTAAATGTGTAAATAAAATAAAATTTAGAAACACGTAAGCACATAGTTTTCCTGTTAATTGTTTTTATAAATAATACTGTTATAAAATATCATGCTTTATAGCAATAATACAGAGATTTTGATAGAATGAGAATATTATATCGTATTGAACACAAAGTTAATTTTGACCAAGCATTAGCTCGATCATCCCCGCTTGTTTAAAATAAATTTGAGCAATAGCGCAACATAAAAAATGATGATAATTATAAATACCGATTCAAATTTCACGCAATATGTACTTGTATTGCATCATATAATACACTTTTTTTATTGCCTTGCCTCCCTTGAAATTCAAACAATGAAATCCATCAGTACAGGAAGAATATTTTGCTTCCTACACCACTTTTCAACGCAAACGTCTTAGACATATACTAATCCATCCACTCCGAAAATATAATGTCCAGTGTGTCCATAAAGGTACTCCGGGGGTAAAGAAGCATTTTTTTTTAATTCTATCATAAAATTATGTTAATGTTCTATGTATGTGCTTGAAATTAAATTTACCAAGATTTTTACCATTTAGTAGATTTCAATGTGTCCCTCGTTTGTGGCACGGCACACATCCAAATGTCATTAAACCTCTTCCCATGTCTTGGTGAAATGGGAAGATGATTGCCACACGATTCATTATGCTTTGCCTGAGATGGTTTACACCTTTAATTTTCTCCGCGCAGACAAGATTCCTGACATGTCTCTAGAGAAAAAAATCTAACGGAGTCTGATCCTCTCCCCGTTTCTTTAACCGCATGTAGCCACTGGCGAATGATTTTATCCATTAACGCATTACCACCATTCTCCCTTGAAAGTTCTGCTGTACAATGGTAACAGATCCATTTTATATAAGCCAGATAACACACTAAGCACGTTGTTGTGGCGTCGCCATCGCACTGCTTTAACTGAATGGAATGGGTGTCTTCTACGTTATTTCAAAGTCAATGACTCGCAGCGCTAAAACTGAAAGTGTGCGTAAAATTTTATAAGCTACTGATTTCTTCAGAATTATCTGACTTGACCTAACTCATATCGTTAATTCGATATAATGTTTTAAAATCTCTGAGTTATTTTGTGCACAACTTGCATATAGATGAAACATTTTCTTTATTTGACATTTGACGTGCAAGTATGAAAAAACAACCGTTTTTTTCTCTCTGAAAAAGTACGCTTTTCGATCAAAACACAATGTTTCTGTTAAAAGAAAAAAACTAACACTTGGCTAATAACTACAATTGAATACATCTATTAGCTTATAAAACATTTATTAATTGCCCTGTTTCCAACACACAAATGTTCTAAATAAGTATTCCGGCTTTCATTTGTTTACTGCAATGTTGCGTCTGATTATTACAAAACTGAGAAAAGGCAATGTTACTTCCGCCTTTTGGAAGAAACTGTGGCATTCATTTTAAATTTTTCATCATACGCTATTACGACTATCTTCCAAACGCAGCAAAAATGCAGCAGTGTATATTCGCTGCCTTGTTTAAGCACTCGCACCAGTGAATTTAATTCATTGTACTTGTATTTTTTTGTAATTCACACGGCATTGTGCTCCGCCAACTAATGTTACGCTTTTAAATAATTTAACAGATTTTCTGAGTTTAACCAGACTTCATTCATTTCAACCAATCACACATACAGGAACAACTAAACAATCCAAACAAATAATTTGCTTAGTAGATCACTGCAATTCAACCACTTCGATATTATAATATACTTGTAAGCATAAATATTGTAATTCACCTGGAATTCTTGCACAAATATTTTATCTGGCATTCAGCGGATCTCCAAACTTCATTTTGAAATAAATGATATTGAACAGATAACCTCTCTCGGCACTTTAAAATAAATATATTTTATACATGTGAATATATACTCAAAGCTTGCTATTTCTCTACGTTCATCATGTTATGCTTAACCCGTAACTGGATACGGGAGAGTCAAGGAGACTCCGCGTTGTTCATTAGCTCTAATTATCACGTGGTTTTTTGTCCTTGAATGAAATCATCTCCTCAGTACCTTCAAGTTGATCTTTTATCAGTATGTTGGCAGAAGTCCAAGTTTGAACACGCGCCTATATCTGAGTTATTCTTTTTCAAAATTTTCGTTACTATTTATGGAGTCAGATTGACTCCACGTCTCTGAAACAGTGACTGAAAAAATATATAACGCATCAGTTAATTTCTACGTATTTAGCATTCCAATCCGCTTCCTTTGTCTAAAATGATATATTGTTGTTTAAAAGAAAATTGATAATACTCAACTAGGACCTTCCAGGAAAAAAAATTCGGCCATGTGACCCAGCTGTTGAAAAAACTGTAATGCAATGGTTTGAAGAATGCGAAGTTGCGGAAGATGATTCACATATAAGACACATTATTATTTATTATTTTATGACACTTCCAGAAGAAGATGAAATGTTGCAAAAACCAACGCAGGCAGTTGTGGGCTTGTCTGCTTGTATTGCAGGCACAAACAGGAATATAATAGCAGACAATTGGTTTTCATCAGTTGAGATTGTAAAAGTTTTGAAGGAAAAAAAAACTTAACCTATGTTGGAACATTAAAAATAAATAAATAAATAAAAAAATAAAAAAAACAGAACTACCTAAAGAATTCCTTCCAAACAGAAGCAAAATAGTCGGGAGTTCAGTTTATGGCTTTTTGAAGGATTTAACCTTGGTATCATATTTTCCTAAAAAAGGCAAAGATGTATTGCTAGTGTCGTCTATGCACTCATCAATATCCCAAGATACAGACTTATCGCTCTTTATAATAATACCAAATCTGTAGTTGATGCCTTGGATGAAAAATGTGTCATATATCGTACTGGTCGGAGAACCAGAAGGTGGCCAATAGCTATATTATTTCGTCTTATGTATATAAGTGCAGTTAACGCATTTATTATTTACCAGGCCACACGGGACAACAGAAAAGAGTCAAGGCTAGATTTTATAAAAAAAAAAAAAAAAACCTCGCAGAGCAGCTTGCAGGAGAAGAGTAAGAGGTTAACAAATACACGTCTTCAACAGGAAGTGAGATTTTCAATTCCGAATATACTTGGTAAAGATGAGGAAAAAGTAGATGCAGATAGCAGTTTAAAATTACCTACTAGAAAATACATTACCATTTGCCCAAAGAAGTTGAAAAAGGAAAACATCTAATCTATGCCATTCTTGTAAACACCCAGTATCTGGACAATGTTCCGTAGCCGTATGCCCGAGCTGCATTTGAATGATGTAAAAAGCAAAATGATTAAAGAAATATTCTTAAGATAATATTTTAAAATATTGTATTCTTCATTTTTGTTTGTTTAATTCTAACAGTTATTAACATTAGTGTCATATCTAAACGAAGTAAGTACTCATTAAAAGGTTGTTTAGGTTTTTCTTATATCAGCCTTCCAACAATTAATATTATAACATTAAACAGTTTTAATATAATTATTTTTAATATTTTGGTAATTACATGATTTCCAGACTATATTATGTTTCCAAAATAAATTCCAATGCTGTTTACAAAACATAAAAAAGAAAAATAACATTGGAGTCATTTTGACTCTATGTCTCTGAAAACGTAAGGAAATTCATGTCTCCAGTTACGGGTTAATCTTTAAATACGATATCGTATAACCTTTAATTAAACCCTAGAGATTGTGAATTTGCATTCTTGAGATTATTAATTATCCAATTAATTAATTATAGATTATTAATTATTAAAATATTGAGATTATAATTATGATATATTAATATATATATATACATGGGGGGGGGGACCTGCACCTGAATACTGAGTGCAAGCGGAGCCAGAGACGTGCGGCAATAAGAGGAAATCTGCTTCGACGTTAAAGCATGAATGAACGTAAACGTAATGGAATGTAGTTTGACAAACGACCTGCTAAAGCAACGGAATTTTTTTTTTTTATATTGTAGAACCAAAAATTTAACGGTGTACTTACCGGAATTGGAGTAGTCGTTACTAAATCATGTGGGTTTTATGTAATAGTGAATCGACGAAGATTTAAGTGTTGTTAAATCATGTTCCCTTTTTAAATATTCGTCCTGTTGTTGTAGTACCTTTACCATATATATAATATGCAAATTTCAAATTCGAAATTTTAATTATATTTTCTTTTATACCCGTAACATGAAAAAAAATGTGTTTCACAAGTATAGATTACAGAAATCGATTTCCTTTTCTTATAAAAATAAACATGTAAATCTACTAATTTGTCCAAAAGTTATCGAAGCGAAACTTAGATAAAAACTGTTACTCGAGATAATTGAAGATCTAAGTGAAAGAACATGTTGTGATACATTTTCGCAGATACTAGTTTATTTTATGAATGAAAGCGTTATGAGGTAATGTATCATGTGGTAAAAATAAAATACTAAATTTAAGACGGCAGTATATTTTAATATTTAATATTGTTATATTTGATAATTTAAATGGTAAAAATAATTTATAATACTTAATAATTAAATGTTAATATTCTTTCGTGGGAAAGTTTAGTATATCATATTAACATTCAAACACATGCTACTAAGAAGTAATTAAATTAACTAAATTACAACAAATAACTTTCATTTCAAACTTCTTGATTTCTATTTTTTGTTACCGAACACATTCTTCCACTCAGGTCTTCTATTGACATTTAAGTAAAAAAAAAATATTTTCAATTAATCCTCCTTTACTGTTTTGCATGATGTAATAAAAGATTTTTTCTATCAGACGAACTATAGAAATTTCTTAAAGTTTCAAAATTTATAAAAATATCAGAAAATTAAAAAAAAAAAATATTTTTTTATGCTTTTGAGACATTCCTGGTCCTTTTCCTTATGCTATCAATGAAATACATATTTTTATCTTTATTGCAATAAATTTTATAACTTTATTTATTTTCTTCCGTTTTTTTAATGAAAGCGAAACACACGATAAAAAATATAAAAAAAAAATTCAGTTATTTTCCTATTAAAGGATTTTGAAAAATTATTCAATAAAAAATTCGGCAAACATAAAACAAGTTACATAGAAAAAAATGTACTTACATTTGCTCTCATCAAAACCCTTTTAATTATGATTGCTGTAAAACAAATGCAATTATTTTAATTACTTTCTTCTAATTACGTTTTTATTTTTTATACGTATAATTGAAAGTTATTTTTCTGGTACTTAAACATTTCCTCCCTATTACTGTTTTTATAGTCAATGATACTCTAACTAGATTTAATGGATATAGATCTTGTTAGAGTTAAAATCTTGACAGAATTTTTATCATTATTGTATTAAAATAAATATTTTTCAGTTAGTGTTTTCAGATAAACAAATTCAATATTACTGCGTTTTTTAACACATCTGCTAAAATGGATATAAAATTTTAATGATTTAAATTATAAAATTTAATGATATGATTCAGTTATATATAAGCATTACTGTCGGTATTTTACTGTGTCGACCTTTTTTTTTTTTTTTTTTTTTTTTTTTTTTTTTGACAAAACATCGTTTTTAGGTGCGTTCGTAATTATATAAAAACGTAGCATCTATAGTCGTCGTTCGGTCTGTCCGCCTGCATATAACAGAGCAAAAACAACCCAACCGAATGGTCTGAAATTTTAAATATATAATTGTTGCAAAATTTTGTAGAGTCATTTCAAATTTTATGAAAATTGGATATATAGTTTGATTACAGGACAGTCAAATGTTTTCCGTTACATTACGGTCAATGGGGAAAAAAAAATATTGCAAGTGAATTTTAATGATGTTACAGCTTTCCGAATGGTCTGAAATTTCTTGCAAAATTTTGCCGAGTCATTTCAAATTTTAGGAAAATTGGATATATAGTTTAATAACAGGGGCAGTCAAAAGTTTTCCATTACATTACGACCAATCGAAAAAAACCAAAAAAAAACAAAACAACAAAAAAAAAACATTGTAAGTGCATTTTACTGATGTTAGAGCTTTCCGAATGGTCTGAAATTTTAAATATATAATTGTTGCAAATTATTGTCGAGTCATTTAAAATTTTATGAAAATCTGATGTATAGTTTGATTACAGGGACAGTCAAAAGTTTTTCGTTACATTACGGCCAATGGGAAAAAGATATTGCAAGTGCATTTTAAAGATGTTACTGCTTTCCGAATGGTCTGAAAAATTAAACATATAATTGTTGTAAAATTTTGTTGAGTCATTTCAAATTTTATGAAAATCGGATGTATAGTTTAATTAAAGGGTCAGTCAAAATTTTTACGTTACATTACGGCCAATGCGAAAAAAACATTACAAGTGCATTTTAAAGCTGTTACAGCCTTTCGAACAGAATGAAATCGATATGCACTCATGAGCGCACTAAAATTTACACTCAGTGAATATGCGGTGTAAAAAAATATATGAAACTAGTTATAGTACGAACGCACCTCATTTGCCACGTTTGACGAGCAATTTCCAACTTGTTTAAATTTCCAAAATTCAAAATTGAGCTATAATTCTCCCTTATTATGCTTATAGTCTCCCTTATATATTCAATTTGCTTTAATTTGAAATCAATAAATAATAGAGAGGTATTTTAAATTCCCAATATATTGTTTTTTAAGTAATTAAATTAATGATTATAGTAATACACATACTAGCTTTGCATTTACTATTCCAATACATTTTACTGGTAACTTTTAACAAAATCTATTTTTATTATAACCAGTCTCAAAATATCTTTTAATAATAATAATTAAATAAAATCTTATAATTGTTTTTTAAATTCCCAAAATTCAAAATTTGCTTTCCTTCTCCTATATTTCAATTTGCTTTTATTTGAAACCAATAAGTACTAGAGAGATGTTTCATATTTTCTATATATATATACATTTTAAAACAACCAAAGTAATCGCAATGCACATACTTGCTTTAAATTTCATATTCTAGTAAATCACACTGATAATTTTTAACAAAGTCTATTTTTATTATAATCAATTGCAAAATATATTTTAATGGTAAAAATATCGCTATAATTACAATATATCATAAATTTTAATTGGCAATTTATTGTATTTAAAAACTTTTTATCTTATAGCGATAAACTGCTTTTTTCAATTAATTCAAGTTGACGTTTTAAACAAGCTGTAAAACCAAAACCACAGAAAAAATCTTTTTAACCGTTATCTTATACGATACATACATGTAAAATCGTAATTAATTCCTTTTCAAGACTGTACTAAAACATAGCTATAACACAACTGTTCCTATTAAGTATGTTTTTTCAGTGTGTTTCTATTTTAATAATATCTCATTCCATGAGACGAAATGTAATTAAAGTGTGTTGTAATATAGGAATAAGACTTTTGCCAGACGAAATTAAAGAAATATTTTATTCAAAAGGTATTTTGGTTAGATTAAAAAGAATATATTTTCTCTTCATACATAAAATTTCCGTGTGAAGAATGTTTTAATATCGAAGAACTTGTGTATTCATTTAATCATGAATTTATTATTTATTATGTATGAACTTTTTAAAATGTAGTTGATAGATAAAATAACATTTATATGAGTAAGTAAAAATAATTTTAATGGAGAATGTATTTAATTAAAATCATTCAAAAGGTTAACTTTAAGTAGAAAAACCTGTGTAATATTTAGCTTAGAAGTGAACTAACTATTTTTAATATGATATTTACATTTTAAACTAATTACTATTTATAAATTTAACAGAAGATCGCAGGAAATTATTTTATACTAGAGATTCAAGACCGGGTTCTAAAATGCACGGGAAAATTGATTAAAAAAACTCCATTAATTTACTAGAACAATGATTTATTTAAGTTATGTGAGAGGTGGTTCAGTTAGAGAAATGAGAGAGAGACCCCCAATTACAAAATGGGGCGCCAAAGCGCCTTTACATATTGAACCTTCACATATTGAAGGCTAGAACAGAAGTGAAAGTTTTCGCTAGAAGTTCAGAAATCTTGGCGTTGTACAGAATCGCCAATTTACAAACTTTTGGTGACTGCATGAAAGTGAACAAAGGTTTTGGCGAAAAACATTACAGCAAATAATCTGATGGCCCTACCGGGTTGCTGACGCCTAGGCTGCAAGTAAGCGCTTCTAAATACGATGAGAAAGGCATCAGATAAACCGAAAATTGTTTGTTACAGATAGGTTTTTGCCCAACTAACTGTTTCATAAAATTGCTGAGTGCAGTCTGCTGGATGGGAAAAATGCCGAGAATCCACGACATCTGGTTTTTACCTCGACCACAAATCTCAATAATGTACTTGCTTCATATAAAATCCGTTCTTTTTACTTTTATTGTTAATACATTTTCAACGTTAAAGTATTAGTAGAGATAAAAACTGCTTCTCACTGCGGCGGGCGAACAATTCGATGGTGAAATTAAATGAAGACATTTCAACCAGCAGCTGCGCTTTTTAATTTTTAATTTATTTTTTTGGACTGGTAGAGGTAACCGATAGATGACTGATTGATTGAGAAAGGAAAAAAGTAATTGAATCTTTGAGCGCACTGAATTAAAGATGTTTTTAGAAAGATAAAAACACTTTAATAAAAAAACTGTATGGTTTTGAGAAATAAATTTAATTGTGTATTTCAGTATAGAAAAAAAGGGGGGGGGGCATAGCATGTTATAAAAGTAATAAAGTTATGTTTTAACCCACAAATGTCTGGTGTTGCTTTTCGGCAACATACCCAATTTAGCCTTCTAAAATACTATTAGAATAATATTGAAGCTATAATGCCTGATGTAGCCAATAAAATACATTCTGAACATAATATTAAATCGATTTTCAACATTTGGATGGCAACACTTATGTTGTTTAAGAATAAAGATAGATTTATTTTTTCAATTGTTTCTACATGATCTTTTTGTTTGGTTTCGAAGCTTGTGAAATACACTATTTTGTTCTGTAGTGATCAAAGAAAATTTATTGCATGGAAAAGTAAGGTATGTAGCCCGTATTTATGATTACTTTTGGATATTTAGCTGTAATATAGTTGTTGTAAGCAGATTTTTGAGTGTGTTGCCAATTTGCAACAACAGGCATTAAGTGTTCCACTAATCCTGGAGAACAATGAGCAGTTTTAGTTTTACTTTCTTCTATATTCAATAGAAGTAGTTTTTTTTTCTAGTTGTTTATAATTGTAGTTCACCTTTTTTTAAATGTATGCAAGATATTTTTCTACATTTTATTTTCTGCAAATTTTACTCTATCATTTTTAGAATCCCTCCAAAAAAGTATTTGACTCAAAAACAAAATAGAAGAATTGGTTCATAATTACTCTCATAATGATATTGAAATGGCTATTCCGAAATGCAGTAAAGAGATTTCCAAGTTATGTAAACTGCCAAACAGGTAGATTGTTTGAAAAAAGAGAACATAAAGGTAAATGAAAACCAGATAAAGTTTAGTGGACAACAATTGTCAACAGTAATTATCAACAGTAATTGATGCATGCGGTGGCCCAACGTTTCCTGCGCGATCATCGTTCACGCTTCCAGGCCGTTCAAATTTTGCAAACAAACTTCTAATCGTGTTGTTCGCCGGTCCTTTACTCACACTTAATTTCTGTTGGAAACGTCGTCTGGTTTTCACAACACTATGATTCAGACGGTGAAATTCTAATACTAAAAATATTCTTTGTTCCATAGAACACACCATTTTTATACAGCAAACTTTAGCATGAACTAATTCAAAAACAACTGGAGTTGGCCAAAGAGTCGAAAAGTTGACTGTAAAATTCGACTCCTTCTAAGTGAGTCGAAGTGAGTCTATCGACTACATCTAATTGAATTGCCTCGACTCAAAAGAGTCGAACTTTAATTTCCGCACTGTTTGGAATTCGGAATCGAAGTCGACTCCACGACTAGAGGACGCGTTTAACATAGTGTCGGACATGGAGAGTCAAGAGTTAAAAATAAAGTGGATTTTTCACTCTTCAACTCCTCGATTGAATATCATATTTCAACTCATCGAATCCACAAGGGGATCGGGAGATTGATTAAATGAAAGAAATGGGAGGACAACCGAGCGGGGTATTTCATGTATGATTAATTATGAAATCAAGACGCCGGATAGGTAATCAAATAGTTATAATCTTTGTACATTTCTGAAAAAAGGGGAAATAGCGTTGGGTTTTGAAATATTTTTAACTGCTTTTGTCTCATATAATAATGAAAAAAATAGAAGAAAAAGACACGAAGTTTTTCTTTAGTAAAAGTTTATTATAAATATGTTTTGTTACTGAATTTATTTAATTGTCTACGTGTTTTAGATAAAAAAAGACGTCTACTTATTTTAGTTCAATTTTATTAATATAAATATTGACAAGTAACTTGAAAATTGCGGGGTTTTCTATAGATAATTTTTAAAAAGTTTGTAGAATATTTTTTTTCTAATAATGTTCCATATTTAAAATTTTTATTTTCAGAATTCCTCTTTTCCGTCCTTTTCCAAGTATAGATTAGTTTAGAAAACGGGGGGGGGGGGGGAGTCGAAAATTTTAGAGCATTTCATTATATCTCACCATATCTCTGCAGCCGTTTTAGGCAGGATTCTGAATTTCCAGAGAAAACGACTAGCAGCCGTCAAGGGCTGCTAAAAAAATAGTTTAAAATGTTTCTTAGAGAGTTTACTTTATTTCTCCCTTAAGAGGGTTAAAGGGAGAGTAAAATCTTTTAGATCATTTCGCTATATTTCAGCAGCAGTTTTAGATAGCTGTATGAAATGGGGTAGTCGAAAGTTTTAAGATATTTCATCATATTATAGCAAAAGGCTTAAGTGGAAAATTCTGGATAACAAACCTATTAAAAAATAACTAAACACATGTTTCGGTGATTTTAGAAATTCTACCGCTAAGGATTTAAAGAGGAGGGCGAAAATGTTAGGACATTTCGCTAGGTCTCAGCAACAAATTTACCTAGAGGCATGAAATGAAAGGCAACAAACATATTAAAAAATAATTAAACACATGTATTTCAGAGCTTTTAGAGCTATTTTAGCCGTTTCTACTCCAACGTCGACTTTCAACTCAATAGTATAAGATCGTATGAATAAGACAACTATTACTGACTTCCGATTAGATATTTTGAAATGAAATATTTAAAAAAGTTTTCATTTCGCTTAATTCAAGATTCTTTTGGAGAAACCGACCAGTATAGCGGGCAAGGACTGCTAGTATCAAATAAAAAAAGCCTTTTACGAACCAATTTAGCCAATTTACTATTAAATATCAATTTTCTTTCTGGACCGTCTCACACAGACTAGGAATTTATGAAATTTTTAATCCTAAAATTTTCTAAGATTTTTGACGATAACGACTCTTTTTTTAAAAAACATTTAAAATACCGGGCGACCTCCTCACTCCCCCTCCCCTTTTACAGCAAATTTCAAATTCTCTCATTAACACCGAAAAGCAAAATACGCAGAAAAGTAAATACTAAACATCACATACCTCCAGTTCCCTTTGCAACACTGCAATCCACTTTAAAAAAATACAAATATAATCCTTTGAAAAAATTTCAGTCGTCGAAGTCACCTTTCGTTTCATATATTTAATATTCTGCAATAGCTTTGAAATTTTAGTAACCTGTTAATTATATAGTTACCTTTAAGCTAATGATCAAGTATCGATTTAGTTGTAATATTTAAGGGTGAAATTATCAGTTTGAAAATCAAAAATTTCACAGAGGTAAATTACGATACAACGAAAACATACGCCCCCCTCCCCCCTCGTTGAAATTAGTTCACACACACACACAAAAAGTTCAGAAATTCTTATTTATGGTCAAAATAGGTGAGGCAGTTTTAATTTACACCTTCTCTGAATTTGGTGCCCCTAATTTAATCATTTTACACCTCAATTCAGGCGCGTAATTATCGGTACATAATTTGCACGTAATTGCACAATGTGTCGTCTGTTATATCTAGAAACATATACAGATTTTTTTTATGCTCATTTCGATATACCCAAAATATTTTACTAAAGGAAATATTTACACACACACGCGCACACAAAAAAATCAACAATTTTTATTTACTGTCAGAATATGTGAGTCAATTTCGGTTATACCTCTCTGAATTTGGAACTCCTTAACAGTGGCGTCCGGGGCAGCTGCCACACCTTGGCTACGCCTCTGTTTTAATCATAAATATTATTTTAAATCTCTTTTTAACCAACCAGTCCTATTTCTGCAGGTGATCGAGAATCGACTCAACATGTTGAATCGTCACTTAGGTAAGCCGACTCAGAGTCGACTCAGCAAAATGAGTCGAAAAGCCCATTCCTATGAAAACTAATGTCTGTGTTTCTTAGAGCTTGCTGCCGCCAGCGCCATCTTTTGGCAAAAAATCGAACTATTTCAACGAAGCGCTTTTTAAAAATTTATTGATTTTCTAATAACAATGCAGTAAACGGCGCATTTTTTTCTCAACCCCCCCCCCCCCATTTTTTTATTTACTTTCAAAATCGGTCATTTATTTACTTGACACCCTGTATATTCTACTACAGAGGCACAGAAGAGGGAAGAACAAGCGACGTAGGATTTCTGATTCATAAAAGGTGGAAGAATCACATCGTAGAATATGATAGTGCACCAGATAGAGTTGCAATTTTAGTAATAAATGTGTCCAGAAGATACAAGCTGCAAATTACCCAAGTTTATGCACCAACAGTAAGTTATACTGATGAAAAAGTTGAGGATTTCTATGAAGAAGTAGCTTGAATGCATCAAAAGGGAAAATGCTACATAAAATTAATAATGGGAGACTGGAATGCTATAATTGGGGGAAAAGAGAAAGGTGAGTTATCAGTAGGAAATCATGGATATGGGGTGCGAAATGAAAGAGGAAACAGATTGATTGAGTTTGCAGAATGTGAAAAGTTGCATATCATGAATTCATTTTTCAAGAAAAGCCACAAAGAAAATGGACATGGCGTTATGCATGTGGTTCAACAAGTGAAATCGACTACATCTTAACAAACAAAAAGCATCTTATTCAGGATTGCAGCGTTCTCAATAACTTCAATACAGGAAGTGGTCACAGGTTCGTTAGATGCAAGCGGCTGTTAAATACTAAAGTTTAAAGAATGAAGCTTTTGCAACACTCAAAGAAATCAATCGATATAATGAATCTCCAGAAACATAAAGAAAAATTCCATTTGGAACTTAAAAACCGTTTCCAAGTACTTCAATCGACTTTAGAAGAAGAGTAAGATGTTACAGTAGTGAGCAAGAAACTAACCAAAACTCTACAAGATATTGCAAAGAAGATAGCCGGCGATGCACAAGTAAAACAGACAAAGAAAATAACAGAAGAAACAAGAAGAATGATGAAGAAACGCAGAGAATTTAAAATGAAGAAAAACGATCCTAAATCAAGAGTGGAATATGCTGAATTATGTGCTGAAAATGTGTTACAGAAGATATCAAAATATTTAAATCTGATCTTGTCAAGAAAATTCTAGATGATAACAAAAGTTTAAAATCAGCTAGGCGCAAGCTTTGTGTTGGAAGAAAAGGTATTTTTGCACTCGAGAGGGCAGATAAAACAATCACCAAAATCGATAAAGAAATAGTACACATTGTCGAAATATTTTATAACGATTTATATAAATGTGAAGATCAAAGGAAATCAACCTATACGATCCACGGGAAAACTTAACAGAAACCGAAGCCATAATCCCAGTGATGACAGACAAAGTTTTACAAGCCATTAAATTTATGAAAAAAAGGTAAGTGCCCCGGAGAAGATGGAATTCCAATCGACCTTATCAAAGAAGCAGGAGAAGAATTTGCAAAAAATGCTATCCTTACTGTTTTCCAAATGTCTCAAGAAGTCAGATGTACCAGAAAATTGGAATAATGCTGTGATGGTGCTACTTTACAAGAAAGGAGAGAAGGAAAACATTAAAAACTACCATCCAATCAGCTTACTATCAGTGATTTATAAAATTTTCACCAAAGGTTTAACGACAAGACTTGAATAATCTCTGGACTCAGCTCAACCTAGAGAACAAGCAAGATTCCGAAGTGGATTCAGCACAATGGATCATATCCAAACGGTAAGGGAACTCATTGAAAAACAGAAGGAATATAATTTACCTCTTTGCCTTGCCTTTATTGATTATGAAAAAACATTTGATTCAGTTTACACATCAGCAGTAGTAGAATCTCTGGAGGACATTGGTATAGACAAACCTTACATCAATATTATAAAGAAGATTTACAAGAAAGCAACAGCAATCATCCGCTTGGACAAAGGAAAAGCAAAGATCAAGCTTGGTAGAGGGGTAATACAAGGAGACACCATTTCGACTAAGCTTTTTACGGCTGTCTTAGAAAATATTTTCAAGAAGCTGGATCGGGAAAACAAAGGGATTAGAATAAATGGGAAATATTTAAGTCATCTCCGATTCGCTGACGACATTTTAATTTTCAGTAACAGTATTCAGTAACAGTAATTTTCAGTAAAATATGCTAAAAGATTTGGCAGAAGCTAGTATTAATGTGGGATTAAAAATAAACTTGGAAAAGATTAAAGTGATGTTCAATTCATTTGCATCAAAAAAGAAAGTTGTCTACAACAACACTGAAATTAAAGAAGAGAAAAGTTATGTGTACCTTGGGCAGGAAATATCATCGGATAATAGTATCATTAATGAAATCAATATACGAATAAGAAATGGATGGAGTGCTTTTGGGAAGAACAATATTATTCTGAAGAGTAGCATGCCCCTTTGTTTGAAAAGAAAGGTATTTAACCAATGTGTTTTGCCTGTACTAACTTATGGAGCAGAAACATGGACGCTAACAAAACGGATGGTACAAATATTACAAACAACACAGAGAAGTATGGAAAGTTGTATGCTAGGTATAACTAGAAGAGACAGAAAAATAATAACCTAGATAAGAAGTCAGACGAAAGTTTTTGACATCATTGAAAGAATTAAACGGCTAAAATGGAAATGGGCTGGGCACATTGCAAGAAGACAAGACAATAGATGGAACACAAACACCCTAGAGTGGTATCCCAGAGATGTAAAACTGCCAAGAAGACGACCTCAAGCAAGATGGACTGACGAAAACAGAAAAGTAGTCGTTGTAAATTGGATGACTAAAGCACTAGACAGAATACATTGGAAAAATGTGTGTGAGACCTATATCCAGCAGTGGATTGAAAACGGTTGTTGTTGATCATGATGATGATGATATATATTCGGTATATTACAGTATGGTTTATATTGTCATTTTTAGAACATATGCGAACAATATTCTGTGAAATAAAACAGTTTCACTGTGAAATTTGTATATGAGGCTCAGACAATCATTTCATTCATTTTTTTCTTTTTTTTATGTTTGCATTTTCAATATATAATACATTTGTATCTCTTACTTTACATTTTTTTTAAACAAGTGATTTAATTTTCAACACACACACACACGTCTCTCTCTCTCTCTCTCTCTCTCTCTCTCTCTCTCTCTCTATATATATATATATATATATATATATATATATATATATACTAGGGGGCTCTGCCCCCTGCAAGCTACGGTCGCCAACCCCCGTTCAGACACCGCTGAATCTAAAAACACGCTAATCTGATCGGTTTTAAAAATATTATAGAAGATTGAATTATACTGAAAAAAGCTGTGCAGATCTCCCTGTAAACGGGTTTCCATTAAATTCCCTTTGATTGCAAAAATTTAAGGCCGAATCAGTTGCTGTTAAGACATCCAATGATTGTTTTCGTGTTTGATTAAAGATGATCAGTTAAACGTTTGCAAAGAAGCTAAAATAAAATGAATTAAGTGTACAGAGTCTTTGTCTCCCGGTATTTTAAAACAATTTCTACAACAATAGCCCAAGTCATGTGACTATCATCAACAATTCCGGGCGAACCACTTCGCTTTTTTATATTCCTGGTGCCATTTTGGTACTTTAATGTTTGCCAGGCACAGGTGATAAGTCGCCAAATTTCATTCTATTGCCATCATTTCATCTGTATTATAATAGTCCAAGTCATGTAACTGCCATAAATAAATACGCCCTGATCCCTTGGTTGTTCATATGAAAGTTTGGGCCAGATATCATATACGGCCCCATATTGGCGCGATTTTTTTTCCGACGCTAATTTGGGGAAAACATCAACAGCGTAAACAACAACATCCGGCTTATCAAATCAAGCAAAATAACGATACTATGGCGCCAGTTAAGTACCGTTGCGTTTATGACATTGGCGTCAGAAAAGAAATCGCGCAAATATTGTTCCGTATATGACATGTGTGCCGAAGGTTTTCCCTTTTGATTAAAAAATCAAATTTCATTTTCGATTGAAACTACATAAACGTTTCCATGGTCGCAAAGAATTCATGATACTGTTACGCTAGCCGAGTGCATATCTCGCCAATAGCTATTTTTCAACTCGTCAGTTAGCATTTTTTTTTTCGTGTGGTAAATTAGAACACTGCTTTGATGTTGAAATTAAATGTCATCGTTTGTTACATAATTTAATATTTGGCCAGATGTCATATACGCACCGGGATTGTCGTGATTTTTTTTACGAAAATTTGGCGAAAACCTCGTTTTCGAATACCAGTTACATATGTATTTTTGGTACTACATAGTTATCCCGTCGACCAAAAATCTATCACCAAACTATAAGATTATATGCCAATAATGGTTGATCGTAAATGTCACATTCACTTGACTTTAAGTAAGTTATACGCCTTTACGTCATCAAGTGATTTTTATTTCGACGTTTTATTTGTATATTTATTAATGATATACTAATGTATTTGTTCTTTGTTATTTAAAATAAAATTTTTGTCAATCTGTGTAATTTGGCGATTTATATAATTTGGCGAAATGGGTCGATGGAATAACTAAGTAGTACCGTATTTTTTTTAATTATTTTTTTAAAGGAAAATAACCAAAAAATAATTAACTATAGAACAAAACAAAATTAATTAATTAAAAAAAAAGAAAATAAAGTAAATAAACATTTATTATTAAATAAACAACAATAGCCGGGTTACAATGTCAACCAAAATAATGTCATTTGGAGCCAATGATGATGTAATAATTAGGTACCCCGGTGCGTATATGACATTTGTGCCTAATTTTTTTCTTTTCATTTCGTTTAAAAAAATAAAGAAGTGAAAGTCACTTATTTTAAATGTTTCAGTTTGTATTAAATAAAATGATAATGAAATACAAATTGAATTATGAATAAAAGTAACATGATACATTTCTTAGCATACATTTAAGGGAGGCCAAACTTCTCCCAAATTAGTTTAAAATAGTAACCTTTTCTAAAATCTCAAAAAAAATATCTGTTATGATTAAAATTTGATTTGCCATCATTAGAGAAAAGTATATAAAATTTGAAAAAAAAAATTCGAAAACTAATGCAAATTTAAAAATTCTAATACCAGTTTTTTGATCTGCAGAGCAATACGGATTTTTGGTGTTAATTTCATCGCAAGGTATTCGGTATTTTAGGAGAAATCGCCGTGAAACCTAATCAGTTGTTTAATCAGTCGTTTCATAGAATCGTTACATAAATTCGTTTTATAATATCCGTTTCATTAGGATTTTATATATATATAGGGCAGATATGTGTGTGTGTGTGTGTGTGTGTATACAGGGTGTCCATAATTAAACGACCCTACTTTAATGTTGTCTACAGACAAAACTTTTGTTTATAAAGTTGTGAAATTTTGTGAAAGACATTATAAAAGTGTGGGAGTTTGCTTAAGGTGTCTTGTACCTTTTAAACGCGTCGAAAATTAACGAAAAACTTCAAAGTTTGAATTAGTCTATCTTCAAAGCTTTTTTATGTATAAACATGAAATTTTGGATATTGATTAAACGGATCGTGTTTTGTAATATGCTACCATTACAAATTTATTAACCCTTTACAGAATTTGTGTATTGTTGAAATCAAAATAGCTCTTTTTTTTACCCCATAAGTCATTGCGCGCATGATATCTTGAGAAAGTATGTATGGATTGGCATGAAATTTGGCAAAGATACTAAGCATATATGTTTGTTTAAAATGATCTACTCTTAGGCTAAAATTATTTCATTAACTATATAAAAAAATATTTTCGTAAAAAAAAAAATTAAAAATTTTGTATTTTTAATGAATAAAAATAGTCATAACTAAAAATATTACCATTTTAAATACTTAAAAGTGGATCATTTTAAACACACATATTTGTTTAGTATATTTACGAAATTTCATGAAAATCCATACATACTTTTTCAAGATATCATGCACGCAATGACTTATGGTGTAAAAAAAGAGCTATTTTGATTTCAACAATACACAAATTCTGTAAAGGGTTAATAAATTTCTAATGGTAGCATATTACAAAGCACAATCTGTTTAATCAATATCCAAAATTTCATATTTATACATAAAAAGGCTTTGAAGATAGACTAATTCAAACTTTGAAGTTTTTTGTTAATTTTCGACGCATTTAAAAGGTACAATACTCCTTAAGGTAAAAGATATATAAATAAAAACCGTTCAAAATTTCGCCACCTGAGGGCTATTTTTAAGAAATTACACATTTAGCATTACGATGGTTCAGAAATTTTATTTACATGATGTAATAATTAATCGACCCTATTTTAAAGTTGTCTACAGGCGAAACTATTGTTCAGAAAGTTGTGATTTTTTTTTTGAGGACATAATAAAAGTAGGGACATTTGTTTGAGCGAAAAAAAAAAAAAAAATAGGAATCCGTTTTTTAACGAATTACGAAATAGCATACATTTACGATAGTTTAAAAATTTTTGTTTTTAACGAAACATGTTCTACATAACATTCATCTGTTTCAGATACCATCCAGAATCGTAAGATAGCATGTTCCACAGCTGACCGCAGGGTGTTCTGTGAAATGCTAGGAAGAGGTCGTGAAATGCTGTCTTTAGAATAAAGTTAAGTTAATAATAAAAATTTCTAAACTATCGTGTAATTTATTAAAAATCACACTATGTTGGCGAAATCTTGAACTATTTTTATTTATATATTTTTTAGCTTAAACAAATTCCCATCCCTTCATTATGTCTTTTACAAAATTTCACCACTTAATGAACAACAGTTTCGTCTGTAGACAGCTTTAAAGCAGGGTCGATTAATTATGGGCACCCTGTATATATAGATACATAATATAGAAGTATTCTGAAAATTTAAATATATATATATATATATATATATATATTGAAAAATCCAAATTCATATAATTTAGTACACGAAAAAAACATCTAACAAAGTGTAACTAAAACAATAATTAACAAAACCAAGAGTAACTAAGAAAAAACCAAACATGAAGACAAGTGGCCAAGGCTTATGACTTGTACTGTGGGGTTAAACATGTTTTACGTGCACAACATTCCCCCTCACTTGCCAAGACAAAACAAATAGAGATTGGAAAAAATGAAAACCACAAACTAATTCAAAAGCCGTCAAATGAAGTCCGTGATTATCCTCACCGCTAAGCTATTTTCGATAGGAATCACGTATCGATAAATCACAATCATCGAACAATTCCAATGTTTTATTTCGATAGCTTTTTTTCCTGATAAAATTGAAAGTTAAATCATTCAGAAAATGTATTGGGTAATTTTGTTTACTGGCGTTTATGTAAAGGTTAAAAATTTCACCAACCAATTTATCAACATTTGAGCACAAATTTGTAATACGATTTAAACCATTTAAATATATATTTCTAAAAATTGAAACATGCACGTTACTATTAAAGCTTAATATTTTTATTGTATCAAAATCAAAATAATTTCTTTTATCATAAATACTATATACTAAAATTCCGTTTATAATCTCCAAATTAACATCCAAGTAGTTGACATTGCCCTGATTATCCGAAGTACTCTTTAAATTCAATGTGTCTGTATTATATATATATTGTCAGTTTTATGTATCCATAAAATATCAAACATGCAATTTCAACGGTAAAGCGTTTTCTTTAAAATAACCTTGTATTCTTTAACTAAGCATATTGGAACCAAATGTACAAAAACTATGATTTCTTTTGGCTAAATGAACAAAAATAAAATAATTTATAACAAATAGTAATTAGAACATGATAAATTGAGAAATAAATCTAATATCATTGTAAAAAATTTAGAAGTGAGAACAGTGTCTATCATTTTGAGCTTAGAATTTCGATAATGATGTCCTTCAAAATTATACATCTGTAAAATAACACTGAATAGAATGTCAATTATATATAATTAAAAAAAATTAAAGAACAATCCCTGGTAACTTTTCAAACAACGAAATGTGCTTAGAAATTAATATATGTTTTGTATTTTTCTGTATGAAAACCCACCTATTAATTCTGAAATAATCATCATAAAAAAAGCAAATTGCACCAAACAGAAAGTATTAACCTCTACCCATTAACTTTAAAGAGGCTTACAGTTTGTAGGTACATAAATAAGCGAGCTGTGCGATCGGTTTTTGAAGACGAAATAACAATTTTTATTGATATCTTTATTTAATGATTTGTCTAATAGTAGTATTAAAGTTATACAGTTCAGAAAATCGTAGTAATAATAAAAAAAGTAATTTTATTACATTTAATTTATAAAATTTGCTTCTAGAGACATAAATACACTGGTGGTGTACTCCATGCGCCAACATCCTTTAATCCTTTCAGGGGAAGGAGAATTCTGTTCGTAAAATGATGAAATAATTGATTGATACCAGAATATCCAAACGATTTTCTTTGAAATTAAAAACCTGCTGTTTTTCAACTTTCTTCAGAAAAGCAAAATTTTAATTAAATGTTCTTGTTGCCATTTGACAGTTTTGGAATTAAAATTGGGTAGTTAGACTGTCTAGACACCTCCCTTGAAAGAGTTAAAGCGTAAATATCACATTTTGATGTTGAATAGTGCATATTGTCATTCTATTTTCGTTTATTTGGGCCATTAGTTTGGGTATTTTGCATGTATAAAGTTAAAAAATATTAAATTCATTATAATTCTTACAATACAAACATCAATAAAAAGGGTTTTTTAAGCATAAACACTACTTGCTGGAATGAGCTGTAACTTTTAATTATCAAATTTTAATATTTTAGAAATTGATTTCTGTTAAAAGGGACAAATTGTATAATTTATTATATCGGAAATTTATAAATAATTTAAATGACAATATGTATATATATATATTATTTGCTATGCATTTTTTAAATAGAAAACGATAAATAGAAGCATCAAATGTGCAAATATAAAAGTATAGCTTATTTAGGCCCGTATTTCTGAAATTATTCTTTAAATTCTGCCCCCTTGACAATCTGATTTTTAACGAATAAAAATAAGATTTATACCATGAATCTCAACCAGCACTGTTCTTAAAATCCCGTGCATAATTATTACTTATTTGATATTCCAAGTTACATTGTATCAAAAAATCCAAATAGATATATTTATATTTGAAAATTTTAGTTTTTTTACATCCCCCATTAGTATACTTTAAGTATAGTTGCTATTAGCAGACCTTGTTACTGATAAATTGTTACCCGTTACATTTTTATTCGAACATATTGTATTAGGGAGAACGGCAATTTTTTCCGGACTGTACCTGAATATTTTAATGTAATACAATTATGCAATGACGATGCATTGATAGAGTTGTTCATAGTTTTCAAATTTTTAGAAAACAGTATCTTACTTGTTTCAACAATAAAAAAAAATATATGAATTCATCTAAATCCATATTAATTCATCAAAAGTATAAAAAAGTTTAAATTTGTAATCCAGTGTTATTGTTGTAATGATTTAACATATACATCATTTATGAAATTTCGTACTAAAAATTAAAGCTGAGCATATGGTAGAAGATATGCTACCATGGACATTAGCTTTATTAGTTTAACATGTTTTCATGTTAGGGCCCTGCTCTCAAGTATTTTCCCATTTTGATCCCCATCTTATATAGCTCTTTTAAAAATGGTCCGATTCACTAAGTTTTTTTCTAACAACTTCTTAATTCCTCCAGGTACTACATGAACAAAATTTTTCTCTAACTTCATCTACCCCCAATTTGAATATTACTCACTTTCTTTGGGCCCTTACTCCAGCTTCTTTAAAAATTATCCGGATCGCTTGCAATTTTCTTTAACATAGTTCTAGCGCACCCCGATTATTTCAAAAACTACTAAAAAGTGTTTTTAAACACAACTATATTTCAGTTAGGCTCTTGGATGCTTGGGGCTAAGTACAGGGACCCTTGAGGTTTTTGCTCCCTAAAGTGTTTATAAATTGTCCCCCTTTTAATCCGAACGTTATTTGCAGTTTTCTTTAACATAGTTCTAGCGCACCCCGATTATTTCAAAAACTACTAAAAAGTGTCTTTAAACACAACTATATTTCAGTTAGGCTCTTGGATGCTTGGGGCTAAGTACAGGGACCCTTGAGGTTTTTGCTCCCTAAAGTGTTTATAAATTGTCCTCCTTTTAATCCGAACGTTATTTGCAGTTTTCTTTAACATAGTTCTAGCGCACTCCGATTATTTCAAAAACTACTAAAAGGTGTCTTTAAACACAACTATATTTCAGTTAGGCTCTTGGATGCTTGGGGCTAAGTACAGGGACCCTTGAGGTTTTTGCTCCCTAAAGTGTTTATAAATTGTCCTCCTTTTAATCCGAACGTTATTTGCAGTTTTCTTTAACATAGTTCTAGCGCACTCCGATTATTTCAAAAACTACTAAAATGTGTCTTTAAACACAACTATTTTTCAGTTAGGCTCTTGGATGTTTGGCGCTAGATACGGGGACCCTTGAGGTTTTTGCTCCCTAAATTGTTTATAAATTGTCCTCCTTTTAATCCGAACGTTATTTTTGGAGCCTTTTATTCCATTTACAGTGGAACGCGGTTAAGACGCTCATGGTTAATACGCGATCCCGCTTAAGACGCGGATTTTTTCGGATCCCTCGAACATCGGCCATAAGGCTAATGTAAAAAGATTACGTTTAATACGCGAACGGTTATGACGCGATCCCGCTTAATACGCGATAAATTTTCGGTTCTTTGAGGAAAAAAAATTACGCTTAAGACGCGAATTCACTGATCAAGATGCGAATTCCTTCTTTCTTCTCGAGTGTTAGCGATTTAGAGGATTTTTATTATTCAGATAAAAAACACTGTTTCCGAATATTATTTAATTTATTTAGCAACAGATTAATTAAGGCGAAAATTACTAATCGGAAATAATGATAGACGTTTGAATAACAAAAAAAAAAAAAAGAAAAAAAAAAAACCCGCTAAATTACCAAAACTGCAATTCTTCTTTGATCCCACCTACTAACATTCTTTGTCTCTCGCTTCGTGTATGTTTTTACTGTAGTAGAGAGAGATAGACGCATTCAGGTTACTTAGATGCGTCACAAAAATTATTATGATTAGAGTTGTTCGTACGTGTTGTTAGAGATGTTTTAAATGTACTTTATATCGCTACTATGTTTTATAATGCATATTATAGGCAACAAAAAATGAAACTCGCAAAGATTAAATACGACTGCGATTGTATAATTCTTTTATGTTTACTTTACTTTTTTCTATATCAATATTTTATAAGGATAGTTTTTCTTATTATATTGATAATGAAGAACAGATTATAATGGTACTCATTATTACAAGTACTAAATATGATTTTAAAAACTGCGTTGTGCTTCAAAGATTTAATATTATTTTTCTTTCTGTTTAAAAAATGAGTCTAGTAGGAAAATTATTTTTGGTTGCAACGCATTAATCGACAATAAATTCATGTTGAAATCTATATTTATTTTCCGTTGTTATTCCAGTTTGTCCTGTAAAAAGAAACATTACGTTAAAGTCGAATACAATTAAATTTCAATCTGAATATATGTAAAAGACTCAACTTTCGACCGTAAACGTATAAATGAAGCCCAATTCCTACAACATTATGTAAATCACGTTTAATACGCGATCCCGCTTAATACGCGACTTTTGACCGTTCCCTTGAAACGCGTCTTAACCGGGTTCCACTGTAGTTATTTTTCCGTTTCTACATTTCACTTAAATTCCTGTGTCCATCTAGGGAACAGTACCGAGCCCCGTGAATTTATTGTGCACCATTCATTTTTCACCCCTAATTTTCTCGCGCTCAAGTCTCGCGCCCAATGCGTAACTTTAAAGTTAATTTTGACTAATTAAAGATTTAAACTTCGAAGTATTAAGACCTTTTAACGTGTTTTCATGTTAGGACCTCCTCCTAACTAGCACTTGGCCCATTTTGGGCCCTTTAATACAGCTCTCGTAAAAATGGTTTCGGAAGACTTTTTTCTAAAAACTTCTTAAGTCGTCCAGCTACTATATAAAGACAATAAAATTCCTTAGACTACAGCTACTACCAATTACAAATATTAATCTTCTTCTCGAGGCCTTTCTTGCAGTTACTTAAAAAAATGATCCGATTGTATTACATTTTTTTAAACATATTTCTAGCATCCCCAGCTGCTTAAAAACTACTAAGAAAATATTATACCCAACTAAATTGCAATAAAGTCATAGTCCCCCTGTACCCGATCCTTCTTTATACTTCAGTTACCACTTTTTTCGAATACTAATCTCCTTTTTCGGCAACAATTTACGTTTTCTTACTACAGTCTCAAATTAAAAATCGCGTTACTTTAAATGTAACTTTAGATGAAGTATTGCATTCGTTTATTAAATATATTGTTAATGTTGAAAGCAATTCGTAAAATTTACGTAAAATGTATGGGAGGCACCTTGAATCGTTTGGGGGCGAATTCTTTCCTCGTGTTCTAAGGGCCCAATTTCAACGGATTTGGACCATTCAACTTAGATTACAATTTAGCTAATTTCTCTATTATGATAGTTTATCTTATACTTCAGTTACCAAAGATTTTCGAAAATTAATGGTGCATTCGTTTTTTGGATTTTATGGGCTTGATTACTACATTGTTTGGCTCACTGTTTCCGGCAGGTGTAGAACTTCCAGTATATGCTGCCTTAGGTTGCGGGGACACAAAACACAGGTTCGTTTGGAAAGATGTTTGTTGATAATACACCAGTGCGGAAGGCAACTTGGTCGTGGAAACCAGGTTCATTTAAAAGATTTTTAAAAGATATAAAATCTTACAAACTTGGTTTTTATTTAAGGTTAATACATCTGATGCAGTCAATGCTGGTTAATAATGCTAGTTCATAATAAAATATAAGAATTTACGAGAATATATATATTTTAAATATTTACAAGGTATATGCCCTTTTATACCTATTTTCATTTTCGTAAATAAAAATTTAAAATATTTTTTTGTGCATTTTATACTTTGTAAATGAAAATACCTATAACACATCACAGTAAATTACGCAATGGCCTGTGACCATCGTTAAAATGCTTATCTAGGTTATCAATTTGAATTTGTTTGAATTATTACCGTCTTGTTTCTTATTTAAATAAAAACATGCTCGGAAAAAGTTCTATTTAAATAAGTGGAAATTTAATAATTAATATATATATATATATATATTGCAACTTCTTTAAATACATCGTTACGTTTGTAATTGTTATAAAAATTTTATAAACCATGAAATATTCCGACATAACTACTTTTCGGTTAATGTGAGTTAAGTACTTTCCATTACATATTTTCACATCGTTAGTTTAATGTTGATATTTATATCTTAAAATGGCTTTATGTTATCTTCTGTCAAAAAATGCATTCTACAAATTTTTCTGATTTTGAAAATTAAAACCTGAAATAACAAGAATATTTCAGCTCTAGATGTTTCTTAGTAATGCACAAATGTAAAATAAATTTCTCTGAAAATTGTATATGAAAAAATATTTTTTCCTTTATGCATGGCATGAGTTATCACCTAATCAAAAAAAAAAAAAATGAAAAAAATTGAAGTGTTGTGTCACTTGTTTAAGGGGGTAGGATACCTTTGATCATGCCAAAAAAATAAAAAATATCACTATGTTCCAAGCTTCAAAACTTGAGTAATAAGTCCAAAATAAAAACCAAACTTCATTTAAATTTAAAGCTCATATTTAAGTTTAAATTAAAAATATATATATACTTGTAATTTCATAAATAAATATTTAAATGATAAGTTTAAAAATGTGTGATAATAACAGAGAAAAATCTTGCGCGCATGATAAAATCTGAAAATAGGCATATAAAGGGGAAATTTTGATGAAAATAAATTCACAATAGAGTTACCTTCATACTAAAACGAGAATATTTGTAAAAAATATTGACTAAATTAAAGAATTAACAAAAAAAAAAAAATCATTTTTTGAAGAATGTTTTCAAAGTACAAAAACAGAAAAAAATAATATCTTACCTTTTTTCTGGTTTTAAGTTGTAGATATTACAGAAATGAATATGTGGTGAAAAGTTTTTTTGATTGTCATGCATAGTTTTTTAGTAACACTGCGCGCGGTATCAAAATTTATCATTTGGAATAAAAGAAACACAAAGTGTAATTATGCTATGTAGTCTTAATATGTAGTCCTAATAAAACTGTCATAATTAGTAAAGTAATGGGGATTTTTTAATGCGGTTTTTTGCATATTGTTTAGAAATGATTACGCAATCAAAATAAGTATTAAAAATTTTCGAAAACTTTGTAGGTTTAAAGGCATCCTACCCCCTTAACCGGTTCGTGTCTATGGGTGCATTTATGCACCCTCCAAAGTGCTTAAAACGCTTGAATTTGATACCAGTAAAAAAGAAAAGTGAAATTGATTTTATTTAATTGCGACATTTTTGTGATTTACAAAGTCAGCTCAAATAATAAAAAGTGGTGCCAAACAAATAAAACTCATGTAAAAGATACCCGATTAACATTTGAATGTTACATCTCGTTACAACTACGTACATTTTCAGTGAAATATAAAAATGATAATAAAGTAGACTTATTTTGAAAGGTTAAAATTGCGAATTTAGCGTGGTTCTGTACAATAAATGTTAAAAAGTATAGATACATGCTTATTGTGGTTTTGTATAATTAATGTTAACATTTCAATTGTTTAGATAAAAAAATATGAATATAAAAATAATTCAGTCCAATCTGTATTCATTGATAATATGTGAAAAAAAAAATGTATAAAGAACATATTTTCGTTAAAAATGTTTGTTTTTTTTCATTCAATATACGATACGTAATTATTAAATTCCGCGCTGTCGTTAATTATAGCGACGGAAAATTCATTCAAAAATTCGTCATTTTATTAAAAATAATTCAAATAGCATTTAATTTAAATTATAGTGTTCATAAACATAAATCAAGCAATACTTTGTTTTTGTTTTAATATAATAATTATTAACATAACATATTTTACTGCATCTGTGCATTTTAAGGTAATAAAATTTAATATTTTCTAGCCATATTGAAAAGTACACTTATCTACATATAGATAATTATACACTGCAATAACGAAAGTAAATGTTTATTTTTGTATCTCTCACGCTTTATCATTTGCCTCTTATTCTACAAATTTCGGCAAATAACAGTTTTTTAAAATGTTATTTTGTTAAAATATCGTATTTTATCTGGAAATAAATGATATTTTAAAACTTTTCCAACTTTATTTATTGTTATAATATTATTTTGTACTTATTCATTCAAAAATATTCTTTTGAGTAATTAGAATAACAAAATATTGATATAGAGAGAGTACTGATGCTCTTCTTGAAAGAAATCTTTTCTGAAACACTTTTCCAAGATATAATCATTAGTCAGTCTAATAATTATCTTTAAGTTTGTGAAAAAATCTCTACACAGAATTTGTGTAAATCACATATTATTGAGTTATAAAATTTAGAACGTGCTTGATCTTACATCGGAATTTTTGGCATATAGCATCTTTGAAGCATTCCCGTATATTTTAGATTAAAATCAGTTTAATAGAAAATCATTGTTTTATTTAATTCTTTATGTCCTTGATTAACTCACGATTGTGTTATCAAACAAAGTGTAAACGAGCTATTGTTATACGGAAATATGTCACCCTCATTTTATCAATTCCCATGCATATCTAAAGACGCTACTATCGAAGACTTACTCAAATATTTTCTGTTGAAGATAAAAACATTCCGAAAACTTTTATGTCGCATCGCTTATCTCGAAAACTCAGAATAAAATCACATCAAAACATTGCTCAAGTGTATAAGTATATTTAATATTATGGAAAAAAAAAATATATATATATTAAAGTAATTTAGTTTTTTGACTATTAAATTTATATTTCACTAAAATTACTCCAGAAATATAACAATGAATTGTAATATAAAATATTCCCAATAGTCCATACTTACACAGATGACCTTCTTTGGATTCTCGATTAATACAAAATTGTTTTGTTCATTTTTCTTTGGAATAATTAGGAAACGAGTTTGCATAATCATTATCCATACTTTCTTTTTTGTATTCGAATCATCTTTAGCTATTTTTGTTATAATAGAATTTATTCCAGTCTTAAACATTTGCTAAAATACCACTGAAAATCACTCAAATAAACATAAAAAACAAAACAGCTAATTTTATATAAAGAACATTACAAATTTATTCATTTAATGTTTAATTAAATGATGTATATGACAGCATATTTTATAGCCGCACGATCTCTGCAGGCGAAAGTGTTTACAGTTTTCATATGAAGATAATTTAATGGTAAACAAGATTTTATGAAAAAGAAAATTCTTGAGCAATTTTCACGGGAATATTCGAGTAAGGCACTCAATTTGAGAAAGTTTCCCTGTGATTGAAAATATCTATATTTTTCTTCTAAAGTAAGTTCTGTCGCGACAGTTGAGAATTTTTAATACTTTGGAAACATTTAATATTTGGGTGCACGGGATTGTTTATGATATATCAATAAAGCGTCAATTGATGAGGAAATATGGTCTACAGTGGATACTGACTCAAAAGGGTTCCTGAGCTTGCAGTCTCTTTTGAGGAGTGTAGTTGATGTTTTTGAATCTAGCAACGCATTACCAAGAATTATAAGATAATATTTTTTTAAGTTGTTTTGGCGTTATCTCGTATAGAAAAAAGTATTTTTAATGGGATAATTTTGTGATAGAAATAAATATATTATGAAACTCATAATGGCTCATTTTATAAACGTTTTTCAAATTAACATTTTATTTCATACAAGTACTTTTTTGTGAAATTATGCTGAACA
The DNA here is from genome assembly GCA_963932465.1 of Maratus speciosus. NCBI lineage: Eukaryota > Metazoa > Arthropoda > Arachnida > Araneae > Salticidae > Maratus > Maratus speciosus. Next base: position 385,144 of record CAWVRF010000937.1, on the reverse strand, counting down.
TCCAGTGAAGACAGTATTTAACTATGTTTGATTCTAAATGTATAACAACATTTAAAAAATAACTTGAATCGAGTAAATTTGTCCTATACGAAATGTAATTTGAATTGTATTAATGTTAAAACACGGAAATTAATTAACAGTTTAAAATTAATTCCCACTAAATTATGAAAAAATACCAACTCTGACATAAAAATTCCTTGAAACATCCAATCTAAAGCATTATTTTCGCAAAATCATAGGAGTATTCCAGCAATTGTGTTTCTAATTAATGTTTTTTCCTTTTTTTGTATTTGAAACGGAATTTATACTCATTCCCTAACTCCCTCAAAACACAAAAACTTCGCAAAACTCAAAATATCAACAATATCAACGCAAATATCAACGCAAAAACATAAAATATCATGAAATTCTCCTCTCGAAAAGCGGAAATTTCTTCAAAGCGCAGAAAAATCCGGCATGGTACTGCATGTACGTTGTTACGTTAATTGACGGAATATTTTCAGACTATATTTCCGCCACCCTCTAAATGACAAGCCCGTGTTAATATGTTCGTTAAGCTCCAGGATTCACGGCAATATGAGCAATATTTAAAATAATATAATTATGTTGATTTGATGGATTTTAAATACATTGAACAATGATTAATACACTCAAGGATTACATTCATATTTTTAATTAAGTTTTCTTTTTATATAATGTTGAAAAAATCATATTTTTTTCGCATTTAAAACAAACTGAAGAGAAAACTACATTACAATTTTGCCCATTTTCAAGACTGTCAGAGGGTTAATGTTATTCTGTACTTAGGGCGACTTAGTAATTCCCTCCAGTTAATTCGCTGATTATCATATAAGCACTTTGTTATATGTTAAAACTACAACTCTATAACACGGCATCCATAAACGACTAACAAAAAAGAAAAATCTTGTTGAAATCCGTCTTTCACAAATTATTGGGAGTTAAGTATTTTATATCTTTGCCTTAGTGAAGAGGATCTTATTATTTTCCAGAAAATAAATATATTAAATTTTATCTTGAAAAAAAAAGGGATTTCTCTTGCTTAAATTTAGCTCATTGTAAAATGACAATAAATGATTCCACTACAGTAAAATCTAGTTTTAATTTGTTTTAAATTAGGATTTTTTTATACTGATTGCTTGTGATATGTTAGTTTTGAACTTGTCATATATGTTTAACATCTTTAAGTATGTCTAGCCGTATTCTTTAAAACTCAAATATCTTGAGCTAGTACAAATTTCTTACTAATAATATTTCGAAACCTTCATTCATTCATATACAAGCAGAAATCAAAGAAGAGCTGTTTCTGGAAAATAAAACTCGATTCTGGCATACTGTACTTTGCAAATTAATTATGACAAGCTCTTTTCTATGAAATTGCAATGCGGTTTCCGATTAATATCGTAAACCATCTCAAACATTTTTTAGGACTTGTGACTTTTAGAACTTTTCAATAGAAATGTAGTTTGACTGGTTTTAACATAGATACAGTTACTTCAGCTAAAATTTTGAGCTTCTATTATCCGATATTGAGATATATTGCATCAATAAACCTGGAATGCTGAATAAACAGAAAACAACTCAACTAACAATTGATTTTCAATTGATTTATCTGTTAATTGTTTTCATTATAGGCGTTCGACTTCTATTGAAAAAAGTTTCTGTCAGCTGATCTGAGGCAGGGAGACCAGTGAGAGAACTATTTGGATGATAGTACTATGAAAAATGCTTAGCACTGGCAAAAATGTAGATAATGGTCTACAAACGACTGAAAATGTTTAAAATGTAGTTAACAACTAAAGATCGCATGATAGCGAATGCTATAATTATAAGATTAAAAATTAATGAAGTCAAACAAATGTACTCTAAATTTGTAGAGTCCACTCCAAAACAAATTCAAAAGATAATTTCTGCTAAAGAAGATATATTTCATGATAATTCATGTAATATATATTGTTTTAAAGATATAGAATCAAACAAAGGCCTTTAAAAGTACTTACTTATTTATTTATTTTTTTACTTTATCACTAATATTTTGTACTTGTAGGTAGGTATCTATATATTTATAATGATAAGCTTTTTCTTTCGCCATTTCTTGAGAAAAAACTAAACTTTTTCATTAAATTTCATGATTATTATTTCAAATGAAAGATAATTAGCTACATATTTGTTATCGTGAATTTTTTGTTCAAAACTTTTAATAATTAGCAGCGATTTTCAAATAAAATTTTATCTTTCAGCATGCGCAACGTATATGTACAAATCTGTGTCTTTGGGTAGATGCAATGCACATGAGCTCGCACGGTTGCATTATCACATGTGTAGAGATGTGTAAGTCATTTATCATGTTTCTTATTTACTAAATATGATATGGTCGTAGGAATACACTTCCTGTTTGTATGATATTTCATAAGGTCCGTGAAAGTTTCTCTCTTTCAGTGGTGAATAAGGTGGTAATGAGGAATTGATTTGCATTACATTTTTGTTTGTTTGGAGTTTAAATCGAAAATAGTAATGTATTTCACTGAAGGGATTTTTTTTTAAATAAAATATTTGAAACTCTCTTTCATACTCTCCCCCTCCTAATTTATAAAGAAGGTTATCTTACTAATATTGTTATAGTATTTTTTTCAGTCAAGTTTTGACGAGTTCCATCTAGTATTTTATTAACTTTATTTACTGTAACAGACAGAAAATTTTTAACATTGTGAAAAAGATTAAACTTTACATGTATATTTATGTAAATGGAAATAAAGAATAATATGAAAAAATTGTGTCTACCTGCTGTTAATTAAATATATTTTATACACTCGCCTGAAATTCAATTAAAATTAATAGAAGAAAGTATGAGCAATGTGAAAAAATCTGTTTTGGTAAAATTATTTTATATTTATCTTTACTTTTAAAAATCTGAACTAACCGAGAATGTGAGAAAAAAAAATAAAAACTTTATAATGTCATTTATAATACCTATATATATAATACAATTTTGGAAGAGATATAATGAAATATATTTTAACAATTTTTAAATCTTAATTTAACAAGATAAACTGAAATCTGCGTAAAGAGAAATATATTGTAGTCACGAAAAATATTTAATATATTACACAGGAATGTTTCTGCTGTTATGAAAGATATGAAAAGCTAAGGTAGAAAAACACACGAGTCGCTTTAATTAAATAATGCAAATAATAACGAAAGTAATTGAATGTTTTTGGTAAATATTTTCATATAAATGTTAGAAAAAAATATCAGTACAATTAATTTTGAATAAAGAGATTTTTTAAATATTATTTATAAACAATGCATGTTTAAAACTTCAATTAAATAATACACGTAATAAAATAATAGTTTTTATAACATTATGCTATGCCGTATTATTACTTAAATAACATATGATGAAAATAATTTTACGCGTTTTCAGAGTAAAATTGCAGAACTAGGTTTTTTAAAATAAAAGTACTGCAATTCATGTAATTTAATTAATTATTATATTTTAAATTTAAATTTTATTTGTTTTTACTGATGAATATTTAAACTATAGCGGAGAGTGAGTGAGACACAGTGAGACATGGTATACAGTGAGACAGCAGCCACTTTGACATATAGTTGTAACTTTATCTTTAAGCTGGCACTCACACATAACGACCTCATCTTATGCAACAGGCGGTAGCATAGTTGTTGCAGGTGGACGTAGTTTTGGCACTTCAGTTACTCATCCGAAAAAATAGTAAATAATTCTTTATTTTATAGTGATTAACGTTACATAAATGTCTATTTTAGAGTTTATTTCCTTCAATATGACATATATTTAATTAACCAAACCTAGATATATATAATAATAGACAATTTAGACAAAACGATATAAAATTTTTAAAGCGATGAAATTGGTGTAACAGACGTGTAATCCATTTTGTTACAACGTAACGAAAGTGAGGCGTGTCTCATTGTGTACACAGTGAGGCGTGTCTCATTGTGTTTATTATGTGGTTCAGATTTTTAAAAAAGTTATTTATTAATAAAAGAAGATTTCTCTCTCTCTCTCTTTCTCTGTGTGTGTGGGGGCGTGCGATGCCTAGGGAAATCTGCTAAACGTATGAGGCTGAAAATTTGCATGAAGGTAGCCCAAGGTCTTCCATTGTCCACCCGAGGCTCATATTTTTAATATTTTGAAAATCTGCAAATATTAATTAGAAGTCATAAACTTCAGAAAATTATTGATAGAGTTTTAAAATGTATGATTTATAAAAATATACATTGTCTCACTGTGTTCAACAAGTAGTACACAGTGAGACAATTTCCAATACTCCATACTGTTGCTTCTGTGCATTTATATAACTTTTTTAAAACCATTTCTACATTAATGTGTAACGTTTTTATGTAGCTTAAAGATGTAGCAAAAACTGTTTCAAAAGAATAAAAATCGTCGGTATTTGTTAAGTAATAATAACTTTTGTCTCACTGTGTACTACCCTACCATATTCTTTAGTAATAATATCTAATATATATGTTTATGGATTATATTACATATCCATAAACTGTAACTTATAATATAAAAAAATACATTTATATTCAAAAAGCATATATTTGTATATATTTTTTTTTATAAATTGTAAAAGTGGAGCAGACCTCTTTCAAAAAAGAGACTATAAAACAATAAAAAAATGATTTAATTTTTTTTATGAAATTTTAATGATTCAGTAACAAAATATTTGAAAAAATCAGAATAATTGCACGCGCATTAAAAAAGTTGATAAGAAACTCGCAAATTTGCCATTGTGCATTATTACACACACTAGATTGATAACAGTAAGCCAGATAATCTGTAAGCCTGCAGGTAATTTTTGTTTATATCCGTTTTTTATAGCCGTAATGTCTTTAGCTTCTAGAAGCTGCTGATTGGAATTTTCAAACATTAACAGTAAATCTTACCATAGAAGCATCACAGTAATTCCTTTCGGGTATTTTACAGATACTGATTTCTCAATTCAATAAAGAATTTGTTAACAGTCTTTTCGAAAACGAATATATCAAAGTAGCTTCCGTATTTCTGCCTGGTTAGCTATATCATCTACGCTTAATTTTTCTTTTATGTGTTAAATTCGCTGAAATTCATTAATTTCTGTCTATTAACTTGTGTTATATGGTGAGTAAGAAAGGTACGTCAATGCAGCCTTTGTTGTAAAAGGCAAACAGCCAGTATAGAAATATCTACATATATATTTCCATCTATCTACCTATCTAAATATAATATTTATATTTATATTTATATTTATATTTATATTTATATTTATATTTATATTTATATTTATATTTGTATGTAGGTGTGTATGCATGTACGAGGGCAAGTCAGTAAGTAGGACACAAAAGCCAATAAATAAAAAGGAAACCAAGATACATACATAAAAAGCATCCTTATTTCTGTGTATAATTGTCATTTGCATTGATACATTTTTCACATCTCTTTGTGAGTTCTCTAATACTTGCTGCTCTCTCACAAGGAGAGGGCAAACCTTGTTCATCACAGATTTTGATTATTTTAATATATGTTGTAGGTAGAGACCCCTTAGTGTCAGGTTCAACGGATTTTTCCATCGCACCTTAGTTCTTGAAAAACCGGGGGGTCTAATAATAGTACACAACTTAAATACATACTTTGCAACAGGAATGACAGGTTGGTTGTAGCTTAGTTGGTATGACGTTTGCCGGCTGATCCGCGGACCCGGGTTCGATGCCTGAATGTGCTACATTTGTTTTTCTCATTTTTTGTTTTATAAATATACTTGTAAGTAAAATTAAAAATCTCATTGTCAATTAAAATTTATAATATTGTATATCAATTATAATTTTAACCAATTTAATTTTTTTACTTTTAACTAAATAGTTGTATAAAACATCATAAAACTGTTAATTTTTTAAAAATCACTTTTAAATTGTATTTCTTATATTCTTTATCGATGCAATGATATTGAGCAATTGTGTCAATTCGTGATTTTAAAGAAACATCATTTACGCATTGCTTAACAAGCATAATTATATTAAAAATTAGCATCAGAATTAAATTACTACCGATTTTTTGCATATTAAAGATTTTTAAATTTATAATACGTATGCTTGCGCTTTCAATTATTTTGCTTTCACCTTTATCTTCTTTCTGATTTTATTTTTATTTTATTTGAATATTCTTTTATTTTATCATAACTAGATGGCACCACAACAGATTTTTTCACGATTTCGGAATTCTTATCATTCAATAATAGATTCAATTTCTTTTTAAACCTCTTTAAATGATGAGAAATAATAGTTTAAAAATAAAAAAAAAAATGATACATTTAAGTCTCTTAATATTATAATTAATGTATGATATTAAAATTTGTAATTGAGATTATTAAATTATAATTACAAGTATATTTATAAAAAACAAACAAACAAATGTAGCGCGTTTGGTCACCGAACCCGTGCCCGCAGATCAGCCAGCGAACGCCGTACCAACTGAGCTACGACCCACCTGTCATTGCGGTTGCAATATAAGTATTTAAGTTGTGTACTATTGTTAGATCCCCCGGTTTCGCAAAAATTAAGGAGCGTTGGATAAAATCCGTTGAAACCGACACTAAGGGGTCTCTACCCTACAACGTATATTAAAATAATCAAAATCTGGATGAACAAGTTTGTCCCTGTACTTGCCAGACATCGGTGTACCTCACATTCAACGTCTGCATCAGTCGGCTGTAGGCTAAACCATGTGAACAACTTGTTGCAGTCGCTAATGCTGTATTTCGTTGTTCGCCTGTCATCTTTAACCATTTTCTCAACCTTCCGCACTTCCGTTTCATCTGTCGCAATTTCAACAGGACAACCACTTCATTCTTCGTCAACAACTTTTGAACGCCCCTGCTCAACTTGTACAGCTGTTGTGTCATAAATTCGAAATTGACATAGCACAGTTGAAAAGGGTTGCCACCTATTGGTATATTTGGATACAATTTACTACAGACCTATCACATTGGTTTGGTACCTACTTATCGACTTTCCCTAGTAAAAATTGAATCAAATTACACAAAATTTTATTTCTTTTATTAAATGGCACTTTAGTTTGGCTATTAAATTTGAATCATTTAACTTGTTGTACAAATCTCGTTCTCTCGATAAAATAAAATAAAATAAATATTTAATATCAAATTCGGCATTAGTTTGTTTAATCGAAAAATATATTATCTCTTTCAAATACTTTCATGAATTCTAGAAATTTGTCAAACAATCAAGAATTCATACTTCTTAAAATATTAAACCTTGTATTCTCACAATAGTTCCTACATTACTGAGTTTTTCCCTATTCTTGTATTATACAAAGAAGAATAAATCTCTTTACTGTGGAAATGAAGAAAACAATAATTAATTTTCTCTTTTAATATGCGGTGGCTATTTTATTAACAGAAAATGTCTGTGAATTTATGCGCATAGTTTTGTTTAAATAGTTTTCACTTTTTTTTTAATTTCCAAGACGTGATTTTTACCATATTTATTTGCTAATTCAATTTGGCAAGCAAAATATTTGCTTTTGTGAAATTTTAATTTTTTATTTGGGAAAATCTATAGACATTTCATTCATTTACATTAAAATACAGGTAACAGTTTATTTTTTTTCACACAAATTTTCTAAACTCATTTTGACGTCTTTTTTAGAGTATAGTCTTTTCATCAACTTTTTTTTTTTTACATAATTGAAAGAGTTTTTATGACTTAGGTTTATCTATTCGCCAGCTGTGTCTGCTGTATGCCAATATCTCTGTCCAACTGTAAGTACAATAAGTCCCATAAAACACCCAGATTTCCATTCAACGTTAAATATTTTTTAAGTTTATCATCTTCCCTATTGAAAATGAAATGGCAGGATTTACAGTTTGTTTTCAATGACAGAGAAAAAAAATGATAATTTCAGGTTTATCACGAAAAAGTCATTGTAGTTCATATTAATGATGTTTCGACATCGAAAAATTAATAAAATTAAAGTTAACCAATTTAGTACACTATAACACTTTTCTGTTTATTATGGAGTGGATAGCGGTTATCTGTAATTCAGCAAGACACATAATAATTTGGTTTCAGAACTTTGAAATTATTGCTGGAAATACACTTCCAGATGTGTTATTTTAAACATAATTAAATATTTAGGGTATGACAGTGGAGTATAACCAACAACAGGGCTACGCACAAAAAATGGCACACAATAATAGGTATGGAAAGCAACTGATGTAAAAAAAATAATAATAATAATAATTAGTTATTTATGTGCTATCATTTATTTTTTTTTTCATGAAAAATAATCAATGAAAATTATTATTCGATGAAAAATAAAATTTCTTATCATTCTTTTATTACAGTTGGAAAGTGTTTTATTACATATAACTGATGCTTAATTTGATATTAAAGATAAAACTGAATAAAGCTTTTATTTATTTATTTATTGTAACTAAGATTCTTAAAAAATGAATTAAATTTTGGCTTTTGTATTGTGAAGTCAGAGGAGCTATTTTGAAATGGTTATTGCTTAAAAAATTAATTTAACGCTTTAATAAACTATTATCTAATTTTTCCTGTTACACAGGCTAACCAGCTTCAAAATCTTTTATCTACCTACATATATATATATATATATATATATATAAATATTTTTATATCTATATACATCTGTACATGTATATCGATTTATTTATTTATATATATTTATAAAATATACATCTTATTTTAATAACTTAATCTGATATGAAGCAAGAAAATTGTAAAATATGTAGTTACATATATGTATATATTCTATTTTAAGTAATTGGATGATTGCACCATGAACTATATAAAATCACTGTATTTAAAATAAAATACACTTTGCTAAATGGTACACACATTAAAAATATACAATAAAAACAACGTTTTGTTCCGCCTCTGCGGATGTCTTCAAGCTGACACACAATTCTAAAAAAAAAAAAAAAAAAAAAAAAAAAAAAAAAAAAAAAAAAAAAAAACCTCGCAGAAACTGAACGAAAAGTTGATTTTATTGTATATTTTTAATGTGTGTACCATTTAGCAAAGTGTATTTTATTTTAAATACATTGATTTTGTATATATTCTGCAGCGGTATTAATTAAAAAAAAGTTTTTAAGCAGTACTTATTATTTTTCGATCGGTACTACTTTTTAAAACTGTAAAAGAATAAAGCTTTATTATACGAGAGACAGATGTTGTTTGCACTTGAGAATATTAATTTAAATTAAAAGAAAGGAAACTAAGTTTGAAGAAAAGTATTTGCATTTATAAAATGTAAAAATAATTATTTACATGCTCAAATTTGTATTAAAACAAATACGGAATTTAAATGCAAACACGTAATAATTTAATTGAAAAACATTTTAAGGAAATTGGTAAATAAAAAAATCCATCTTAAAAGTGTCTCTCTATAAATTTTTAATTAGATAGCATTCAAATGCATAATGAATCAAAACATATTGAAATAAATATTGCTCAAATAATCATTTGTCTGCTATTTCACATCGAATATACACTGTAAAAAAAAATCTGTAGTTCTACAGATGTAAAGTTACATGCTTACTAAACTTTCATCTGTAGCTGTACAATAAAATCTGAAAATCTACAAAACTAGTTTTTGTAAAGCTACAGAAATATGTAACTGTACACATGAATCTGCTAAAATTACAGTAATCTTACTAAAATTTTATCTGTAACCTGGGTTGCAGTTACATGAAAAGTTCTAGGCATCCCAGTTTCCTAAACAAATTCTAGTAATCTTACAGATTTTTTGATTTTCGGCACAAAAGTGCGTCTGTTATAGGAATTTTTGTTGTTGCCGTTACATAAAAAGTTTTAGGAATCCCAGTTTCCTTGAAAAACTTTAGTAACTTTACAGATTTTTTTTTTTTTACAGTGTACGTTATATCCATTTTATTTATTGCATTTTGTGTTATACAGATCACTTGAAATCGTTGATTATTAAGTAGACAACGAGATTAACAATTCGTAAACGTGCGGAAAAACATTATTTTTAAAATAATGAGAAAGAATATATACTGTAAAACAATTTCGTCAATATATGAACGATTGTATAGGGATTTTCTTCCTTTCAAGTATTTTTGAGTATTAAAAACACAATATTTACCTCCAAGACAGACAATGAAAAATATCTATTTTCATATGAGAAAAAACTGAAATTTTTCTATTACATTTTTCTAAATAACGTTCTGGTCTATTATCAGGTCACTGGATGTGGTCAGTGAGGTGTACCGCTATAAAAATTGCATGATGATATGCAATACAAATATATTTTCCATAAAAATGTAAATGAGTATATATAATTCACATACAAATTGTTTACGTAAGTATCGTCTGCTGCATATTCCGTGGTTTCGTGTGCTCCGAATCCATTTAAGTTTCTTGTTCTTTTTTCCGCATGTGGCAACACTCTGTGTTTTATTCTGTTTTGATTCGTGTTGTTGTAGAATGTGAAAAATGATGGAATGTAGTAAGCCGCTGTTGGCTCGCAAATATTTAGTGTTATAATAAATTCGTGTTAACAGTCCGCTTTGATGTTTATGTGAACGAACCAGTAGTGTATGTGATTGTAGTTAAAAACGCAATATCATTTGTTGGTACAAGTGTAGCCGGAGTGCTAGTGAAAAATAAAAGAGTAAAATCGAACAATTTATGAACGGCCATATGATATCGTCTGTCGATGGAAATCGTGTGATATCGAAGGAAAAATTACCTCAGGTTGTGAGGTAAGTTAACTTTGAACATTCTATTTCATGTCTAAAAATAATTTGTTTTTAAAAGTGTAGAATTATTTTGAAAGTATACAGTTTATGTATTTTAGAACTAGTTTTGGGCTTGATTTAAGCAAAAATGAATGAACTGGTATCTTTAAAAACAAAAGAACTGCTCTACGGAGAAGTGTAACGAATTACATTAAGAAAATCGAAAGTATAATCGCAAGTGATGCTATTAATGTAATAGAATTAGAAGAAAATATTGAATTATTAAAACAGAAACAAACGGATCTAAAAAAATGGATAGGGAAATTGAAGTTTTAATTACATAAACTAAACAAAACTGAAAGTGAGATAGATAGCGCACAGGAAATATCAGATAAAATTGATTTGTGGAAATTTAAGGGTGAAAAAATGTTGGAAATACAAAATGCTGAGTTAAATAAGAGTGAAATTAAATCTGATAGTGTAATTTCAGAAAACGTGTTTGAGAATATTAAATTACCTAGGTTATCATTACCTACTTTTGGAGGTAATATAACAGAATGGATAGCGTTTAAGGATCTTTTCAATGCATGCGTAAACAGCAATACAATTATATCTAATGCTCAAAAATTTCAGTATTTGAAGGCTTCTTTGAAAGGTGAAGCGTATCGCGTCATTCAGTCCATTCAAATTTCGAATTCTAATTTTGAAATTGCATGGAATCTATTAGACGAAATTTATTCAAATAAGCGAGAACAAATATTTGCATATATTAAACGATTTTTAAGCTTACCAACTATTCAAACAGAATCAGCTATTGCTATTTTAAATCTAGTTGACAACATTAATGAAGTCATTTGCTCATTAGAAGTATTGAACCAAACCATTGACAAATTTGGTGATACATTAATGACTTATTTAATTTTGCAAAAAAATGGATCCTTCTACAAAATTGTGGTGGGAACGTCAGCTTAAAAGCGGGCAAATTCCGAAACTTAAAAACTTAATCGATTTTCTTAAGAATTACGCAAGAACTCTTCAAAATAGCAAGCTAGTGGTAAATACGGTACCTAAATCTGTAGTTCCGAATAAGAGTAATGCTTTTGTAGCTACGTTAGGTTGTGGTTATTGTAAGGAAGACCATAGTTTAGCCAAGTGCTCGAAGTTTCTTAATTTACCTGTTCAACAAAAAATAGATTTCGTAAAACGTAATCATTATTGTTTCAATTGCTTATCTAATATGCATTTCCTTAATAAATGTAAGAGTCTAAATACGTGCCATCATTGCTTTAAGAAAATTCATAGTGTTTTGCACATGGTAACTTATTCAAGGAATAAGAATCAGTCAAATAGTATGTCTCCACACGCACAAGAATTTATCCCTAAAAAAGTTGTGTCAGCAAGTGAAAATGTTTCGTCTACAGTCTGTGCCTCTCATTATGAGTGAAACGAAAATTGTAATCAAAAGAGCCATATTTTGTTATGTACCACATTAGTAAAAGTTCAAAATTCTAAACAAGAGTTTATAAAATGCAGATGTTTATGTGATACTGGCTCTCAGAGGTCATTTATTTCACAAGAATGTGTAAATAAATTAGGATTAAAGGTCAAAGATAGTTCTATCTCTGTGTCATGTTTGGGAACATTAAATATTGCGAGTAATGGGGAAGTTGATTTATTATTCACTTCTCACTTCAAAGGTGATCTTAGAGTATCAACATCTGCATTCGTGATGGATAAGGTGACAGATAATATTCCCTATGTGTCTTTGCCTTCAATCATTTGCAATAATTTCAATGATTTAATGTTAGCTGATCCATTATTTTTCAAATCACAAAAAATTGACATCCTATTTCGTGTAAATGTATTTATGCATTTAATGACTGGAGAAATTTTCAAACGTGAACCTCACCTTCCATTTGCATTAAATTCCGGACTTGGTTGGATAATTTCGGGTACTACAAATTTTGAAACTCTGGCAACTGATCCAGTATGTGTAAATCATTTAAGCATAAAAACTGACGAGTTAGTAAATTCATTCTGGGAATTAGAAAAAATTCCAAATGTGCAACCTTTAACAGTTGAAGAAAAACTTTGTGAAAGGCATTTTGAGAGTTCTCATTTCAGGGAAAAAACAGGCCGCTACTCAGTCGCTTTACCGTTTAAACGGGATCTAGATAATTTAGGTGATTCTCGCCAAATGGCACACAGAAGATTTCTATAACTTGAGAAGAGATTAATCTCCATGCCAGAAATTTACAACAAATATGTTCAATTTAAGAAAGAATATTTATCTATGGGCCACATGGACCTTGTTTCAAATACAGATCGTGAGTTAGAGGATAAACATTGTTACATCCCACATCACTTCGTCTTGAATAGTTCTAGTTTAACCACCAAATTAAGAGTAGTTTTTGATGGGAGTGCTAAAACAACAACAGGTGTATCTTTAAACGACACTCTAATGGTAGGTCCCAAAACACAAGATGATTTAATTTGTATTTTATTAAGGTTTAGATTTCATAATATTGCAAACACAGCTGATATAAGAATGATGTATCGGCAGGTAAAAATCATGACAAAGATAGGGATTTTCAGAGAATATTATGGAGAGATAGTCAAGATAAACAAATACAAGTTTTTCGCTTAAACACTGTCACGTATGGATCTGCTGCTGCTCCATATCTTGCAACTAAAACTTTGAGTCAGTTAGCAATTGATGAGGGTCTTAATTTCCCAAAAGCAAAGACTGTAGTTTTAAGAGATTTTTATGTTGATGATGTTTTAACTAGTGTTGAGAATAGTCAGAAAGGTAATGAATCGATATATGAATTGAAGAAAATGCTAAAAAAGGTGGGTTTGAGTTACATAAATGGTCCACAAATGAACCATCACTATTAAAAAATGCTGGGTTAGCAAACACAGTTAATGATAATATGCATAGTGTAGTGGGCAATAAAGCCATAAAAGTCCTAGGAGTAGAATGGCATCCTGATAATGATATGTTCAAATGTAATTTCAGTGATATAGATTATCAAATTGTCCCTACTAAAAGAATTATTCTGTCATTTGTATCAACGCTTTTTGATCCCTTGAGATGGATTGCACCTTTTGTAATTCTAACTAAAATTATCCTTCAAGAACTGTGGAAATTACAATTATCATGGGATGACCCAGTATCAGAGAATATTGATCAAAAGTGGAAAATTTTGTGCCAAGAAGTCAAACTCTTAAATTCCATATATATACCTAGAAAAGTCATATTGCCCAATTATTCTCAATGTGAACTTCACGGATTTTGTGATGCTTCTGAAAAGGGTTATTCAACAGTTATTTACGTTAAAAATTGTGATAACTCTAACACTGATGTGAAACTTTTAACAGCTAAAACTCGCGTAGCACCACTTAAACCTATCACGATTCTAAGACTGGAATTATGTGCTGCAGTATTGCTGGCACACATAATACAGGCGGTTAGAGATGCATTACATATAAAACTTGATTCTGTGCACGCATGGAGCGATTCACAAATTGCATTGTCATGGCTAAGATCAAATCCTAAAATATGACAAGACTTTGTAGACAACAGAGTATCTGAAATCCAATCCATTTTACCAGCTGAGAATTGGAACCATGTGAACGGAAAAGAAAATCCTGCTGATTGTGCATCATTTGGGTTGCTTCCTGCAGAAGTACTGTCCCATGACTTGTGGTGGAACAACCCACTGTGGTAAAAAAGCAATGAGGTTCTCGTGCATGAAACTATTACCGTAAATGAAGAAGAATTACCAGAACCACGTAAAACATTATCATTTGTAGTTTCTGAAAATGTAAAAGAACTTGATATTATATGAAAAGTATCTTCGTTTTCCAAGTTGCAACGCATATTTGCTTGGCTATTGAGATTCATCTCCAATTCAAAGGTTACACGTATAGAAAGAAATACATCCTTTTTATCAAGCAATGAAATTCAAGCCGCAACGCGCTGCATTATTCGAATAGTTCAACAAGTGAACTTCAATAAAGAAATTCAATGTTTAGAAGCTGGAAAAGAGATACCTACAAATAGCAGTCTCGTTTGTTTGTGTCCAAATTTAGATGATAACAAAATATTAAGAGTAGGAGGAAGATTGAAAAACGCACAGCTGTCAGAGAATGAAAAGCACCCAATCTTATTACCATCAAAGCATCATGTGACTAAGATCATAATTAAACATTTTCATGAAAAATATTTCCATGCAACTCCAGAGCTTCTTCTTTCTTTAATTAGACAGAAATTTTGGATCATTACTGCTAGGTCTGTTATTCGGAATATAGTAAGAACTTGTGTTACATGCTGCAGATATAGAGCTCAAACTGCAAAACAAATAATGGCTAATCTTCCAGCATCTAGGGTAATACTGTCACGACCATTTCATCGAGTTGGAACAGATGTTTGAGGACAATTCATGATTACATATCGTGCAGGATGCGGACTAAAATCATTTAAATCATATGTGTGTGTATTTGTCTGCTTCGTCATCAAAGCAGTCCATACTGAAGTTGTAGAAGATCTTTCAACAAAGGCATTCTTAAGTGCATTAAAACGATTTATCGCAAGAAGAGGGAAATCTTTTGAGATTTTTAGTGATTGTAGAACCAACTTCAAAGGTGCAGAAAAAGAAATCAACAAATATCTTTTGCAGTGCAAGCAGAATGAAGAAATAAAGAAATTTTTGTCGTCAGAGGAAATACGCTGGACTTTTAATCCGCCTTCTGATCCACACTTTGGTGGACTTTGGGAATCTGCAGTAAAATCAATGAAATCGCATCTGAAGAAAACCGTTAGTGACACTGTCTTAACCTATCCTGAGTTCCAAACCTTGATTACGCAAGTTGAAGCTTCTCTCAACTCTAGGCCACTGTGTCCCATATCATCTGACTCAACAGACTTAACTGCTCTAACGCCAGGTCACTTCCTACATGGAACTTCTCTAACTGCCATACCAGAACACGATCTAAGTCCCAGTCCTTTGAGTCATCTTGGTAGATGGCATGTGAGACAGTTTATTTTTCAGCAATTTTGAAAAAGATGGAACCGGGAATACCTGTCTCAACTTCAGCAAAGACCTAAATGGCAAAAAAGTCAACGATATTTAGAAGTCAATAACTTAGTCCTCATCAAAGGTGACAACCTTCCACCACTTAAATGGAACTTAGGACGAATAATAACTGTTCATCCAGGTTCAGACAATAAGGTCAGAGTTGTTACGATCGAGACTAGTAGTTGCGTCATCGATCGTCCAATAGTGAAACTGTGTCCTCTTCCTATAGAAACGAAAAACTGTGAACTCAGAACAGTCTAATATTTTTCTATTTTTTGTATTAATTTGTTTATGTTATTAATTGTTCTTTCATTATAGTTATAAATTGTAAGCAACTAACTACTTGTTGAAATCCAAGGGGATTTCAACGGGGGCCAGAATGTTTATGCAAGTATCGTCTGCTGCATATTCCGTGGTTTCGTGTGCTCCGAATCCATGTAAGTTTCTTGTTCTTTTTTCCGCATGTAGCAACACTTAGTGTGTTTTATTCTGTTTTGATTCGTGTTGTTGTAGAATGTGAGAAATGATGGAATGTAGTAAGCCGCTGTTGGCTCGCAAATATTTAGTGTTATAATAAATTCGTGTTAACAGTCCGCTTTGGTGTTTATGTGAACGAACCAGTAGTGTATGTGATTGTAGTTAAAAAAACAATATCACAGATATTTTTTTAAATGCTGAGTTATAGCTCATATTTAAAAAGTATATATATATTATATATATTTATTTTATTTACTTAATTTTGATTGACAGAAATTACTGCCTTTTGTAATGCCCTTAATGTACTTATATTTATCCTATACCATATCTTCAGGCATTATTACAACCTTGAAATCACAGTAGGGTGGTCACAAGCAACATGGGAAAAATTGTCTTTGACATTTTCTTCGGGGGAACCCTCTTAAAAGTTGCCAATTAGTTAAAAAATGAGATTGGCACAGTTTCAGCTCAATTGAATAACACTAACCCGTGCCTCATCGAGGTTGAATTCTTGAAAATTTGCAATTTTCGGCATAAAATTGTAGTTTTTCTTTCTTTAAGTGACAACTATTTGTCTCAGAAACCCGATTCTTGATTTATTTCATAGAAACTGTTGTTTTCTTGAACTTTTACTCACATCAAAACTTTTATTTAATGAACATTTAGCATTTTTCGAGTCAGCTCGTGAACCATACCCTCAAAACCTTCATTTTTTAAACATAAGTGAAAATGACAAATTAATAATTTTGTTACTTTTGATAATTTTTTGTATCATGTGCATTAATAGATAAAAATAAATGAACAGTTTTTGTAACTTTAAAAATATTTCACGAATTATAATTTAGTTCTAGTTAGTTATCTAGTTCTGTGTCTAATAAGAAAGAGCTTCTCGATTTGTATTGCAGTTGAACCTCTGAATTTCTATTTTTATTAGAAGGCTGTTTTTGTTGCATGTTATCGTTATTTATTTTTAAATTGACAAAACATTCCGTAAAACTTCCTCCCCCTCCCCATATGATGGCAGAAATGTAAGATTTTTTAAACTTGCCACATGTCTCATCAAATCATACACAGTAAGCTACCATGTAAATGTCAAGTTTTATGTATTTTATTTTATAATATTCGCCTAGTGAAACTGAACGCCAGAGATGCTTCTAGACTTAGAGTACATCCACCAGTTAACCACATATATTAATTTTAAGTAGAAGTGCAATCGACGGCACAAATAAATATTTCGTAAACAAGGAACTGAGCTCATCAAAAATAGATTTAATAATTCCGGTTTAGAGAGAACTGTTGTTCACTGGGATGGAAAACTGCTTCATAATTTTTTTTAATAAAGAAAATGTAGAATGGATAGAAGTTTTAATTAGTTGTGGGGATGAAGAACAGCAACTAGGAGTTCCACAGCTGGAAAATAGTATTTGAATAATGCAGGCGAAAGTTGGATTTTCAGCAGTTGAACAGTGGGAGGAAGTTGGTGAAATCCAAGCAATATGTTTGGATACCACTGTTGTAAAAACCGGTCGCCTCAGAGGAATCTGCATTTTTCTATAGCAATTGTTAACGAAAAATTCTTCTGTATTTACCGTGTCGCCACTATAATTTAGAAATTATCCTAAAAGTCATTTTTCATTGTAAAGTGGGCATAATCAAAGCCCCTCAGCCAGATATTAAAGAGAAAATTCCTATTGGGTGGTCTAAATTAAATCAGACAAAGTATAAAAAGGCTATTGAAGATGAAATACTAGATATAAATAGTGAATTCAGAATAAATTTCAAGTTTTCTTACAGGATCTTTCAAAAATTAACAGCTCAGGGATGATTATAAAGAGTTTATCGAACTTTGTTTAATTTTTATAGGTCTTCTTTCTTCAAAAGATTTTTTCAGAGCATCTGATGCTTTTAATCATGTCAAATGGATGGCACAGTCCATTTATTATCTCAAAATATATTGTGTCAGGGATCATCTCTCAATAACGCATTTAGAAAAAAATATATTAGAGACTATTGGTTTTTTCTAATCAATATTTATGTAATATCGAGCTTCAATACTCCCACTCCCACTTTACCCCCCAAATCCAAGACCTGTAAATAATAAAATCACTTGCTCACCAGAAAAAAATTGATAAATAACTTGCAGACTAAGCACTCGCTAAAATGATAAACCGCCTTTGGTATCTTAACTGGGGTCAAGTTGCATTTTCATTTTTAGATGATACTTTGGGGAAAAAAGTAAACATAAGCATGGCTGTAAAATTAAAGTCAGTTGAAGAAGAAATTATGATGATGATAGGAATTTAAGAGCAACAAAAGGTTTTAACGAAGTTGATTATTTATTGAACAAAGAAGTCGATGTTTTTGTTTCATCTCAAACTGTAAATTTTTTTAGAGATTTTATGTTAATAAACATTTTTTAAATACTGATACTAATGTATGGTGTAAAAATAAGCCTTATTTAAAACCAAAAAAAAAAAAAAAGTGAATGGTTTTAAAGTTGTCAATGAGACATGTGATAGGGGAATAAACCCGAGATTTCAATTCCTGTTTAACAAAAAACGGAAAACAAAAAACCGTATATGCTACAAGTTGTATCTCAATGTATAAAAACTTTTCAAGATTTTTCAAAAGACACCTTATCTAAGCCATTACCACCATATCATTTACGCCACAGTGCTCACACGTCGGGACCACTTATTTAATGAAATTGTCCTTTTACAATGAAATGTAATGTGTTCTTTATTTCTAAAAAAGTAGTTTGTAAATTGCAGTGTAGTCAATCATTTCATCACTTTACGAACATAATTATTTTGTGCTGGAAAGGGTTATCCTGACAATTGTAAGGGATAATACTTTTTTTTATTTATTATGTTTCCTTTCTTGTAACACAACTTTTATAATAAAATGCATTTGAGCATTATTTCTCCTCATTTTTATACTTTTTTTGCCCCCCCCCCTTTTTTTTTTAATTCTTTCAGTTTAAAATCAGATTTTTTTCCTTTTCTTTTGAAGTTTTTCTAATTAAACCCTTTATTATGTACAAAATGTAAAAAAGGTAAAAACAAAAGGTGGAAAGTAGATGAAATTGAATGTTGTAAATTTTGTTTTCACATTTTCATTAAAAGTAAATTTTTAGGATTCGGGTGAAGTCTGGTCCAGAAAAAAGCGCATATTTATAAATATATACATTTTTAGCGAAAAATGGTGTGTGATTCTTCAAATAAAAACTTTTTTTTATATAAAATGAGACCTGCATTATGCTTCTAGGTTCAATTGTATTAATTTCATTAAAGAAAATCAGCACTTTTTTGCGAAAAATCACGTTTTTGTTTTAATTTAAACCTCAATGAGGCACTGGTTAATATTATCCAAATGAGCTGAAACTTCACCAATCTCATTTTCTAACCAATTGGCAACTTTTTGGGGGGTCACCCAGAAAAAAATCGAAAATTGATTTCTTGTGACCACCCTAAAAAAACAGCCAATTAAAATTGAAAAAATAGCCAATTACGAAAACCTCAATAACACACTAATGAGAGAAGCCACAGAAATCAGTTTCGAAAATGAAAATGCATGCAATGATATAGCACGTTCAACTATCGACAGCCGTTGGCGGATAATGTTGGAAGAAAGGAATAAACTGAACCGAGAAGTGGGAGAAATAGGGAGCTATAGAACAGGTGAAAAGCTATAGGATCTCGTGCGAACTGCAAAACAGTATCATTTCAAACTAAGGAAGCATCCGGACAAGGTGAAATCGTTTTTTAGAAAGAAGCTGGAAAGTATAGTCGATAAATTGCGCAAAATATGCTTGTCATATAGCAGACTTTAAACATGTTGGAACATATGTTTTTATGAAAAATAACGAAATGTCTCTTAGAATGTTTATGAAAAATAACGAAATATGTCTTATAGAAATTGATTTTAATGTAAAACTATACAAAATAGATAAAGTATTTTTAAATGAAAAAAAATATATGTGATTTTTTTATATATCAGTAATAATAGTTAATGGAAAAATGTCTATACTGTGATAGTTACTATGGCATGGATGCCTGAACATATGGTATAGGATAAATATAATATGTATGTGTGTTTGTGGGTGTGTGTGTGTTGAATAGCGGAAGAACCTTATTGAAAACTCGCCAATGCAAAACGAGACTTTTGTGAAAAAAAACGAACAATATAAGGCAACTTTGCAATCAGTACATGTTCAGTTGTTTAACTCCTTTTTATTTTACAAAGTAGTCTTTTTTTTTTTTTTTTTTTTTTTTGTATTTTGCATGCAGGATACAATTTATATTTTGGGATATAATTTATATTTTCCATTGTTTCATTTTAAATTGATGACACTACTTCCCAATAGAAATGAAAAAAAATATATGCTATTTCACATATAGAATTTCAATATAGTGTTTTCTGTCCAAATTAATTTACGATGCTCGCATTTTCTTTCATGAGTTTATCTGTATAAATGTGGTTTCCCTCATAAAACTGCAATTGTATTCTGAGAACAAATTCACTACACTTTGAGAAAAAAATTCTTAATGAAACTGAAGTGTTAAGGCATAAGAAAATACAATTTGATTTATAATCTATTTTAGTTTCACATACAACAACTGGGAACACATTTAGATATCACAATTTCAGAAATATATAAAAAGAGGAAAAAGTGCAAAGTGTATCTGATTATGATACCTAGTTATAAGAATAAAACAGCATTCATATAAAATTTATATATATATATATATATATATATATTTGACTACTCTATATTCACTAATTCCTTGTTCATAAATAATCTCTATCGTTACTTCTGTTACATTTCCCTTAATTTAATATATATATTTCCCAATTTACTCAAATATTAACCTTTTAGTAAATGCAAATTTAGGTGATTTATTAACCTTTTAGGTATTCGTAAATTCTATCATAATCGGAGATCATGATAAACATAAAGAAGTGAGTACGACGACTGCTATTTTATTCTAACTTACACAAAATATAACATATTACCCGTTAATTAAAATAAATAGTAATAGTTTAAAAACGCACAGAGAAATACTAAGTGTTTGAAAATTCAGCATCAGTAAGAAAAATCACATTACCATCTTCCTCATCGTAATGCAACGTAATTTTACGTATTAAATCACGCAAATTCTCATACAATATTTAAAAAGAAATTGTATTTAATATATCTGAGAATACGTTCGTTTCGTATATAAGATTTAAAATTATTTAAGATTACTTTTATTTAGTGCAACGTAAGCAAACTTCATTAAAAATTTATGTATAAAAAACATTAAAGTGAATCATTCTTCAGAGTTAATGAAAATGATTTCTAATTAGAATTTAAATTCAATTTCATCTCAATGATACTTTATGAGTAATTTCAAAACTATGTAATTTAAAATAACTCTACATACGGATTGTATGCAATCTTTAAAGGGAATGAATTGAGAAAATTAATGATTTCGCATCAATAATAGGAAACTGGATATTTTTAATTTGAATGTCATTATTACATTCAGTTCAAAATTCAAACATAAAATTGGTTAATTAAAATACTTTTATAAAATCCTCTCTTTATCAAAATGATGTTTAATGAGATTTTCTTTTAATTACCATGAATGTTGCGTGAAGATATACCACAAGAAATGACACATTTTTTTTTTCATCTGGTATTTAATTTTTCTATTATTAAATCTCCCTGATTAAAAGGAAATATTATCAGATTTTATTCAAGGCTGGAGTAGCAAAGCTGAAGTTTATTCAAACAGAGCGAAAAATGTCCAGACCAGGACTCGAACCTGGATACTTGGCGTACCGTACCATTCTTTTACTTGTTAAACAATCTGAATGATATCTGGCTGACATAACCCACTCTTATTTGTAGGACATGGCTGCGAACTGCAGCGCTACTTTCATTCATCTTAGCTAAAACTATAGAATTGAACTACCGAGGTATAACTATATAACTAATTAAGCGAAATATAGCTGATTATCAGATTATTTATAAATTTTAAAGCTCAGTGTAACGTTAAATACATCTGTTAATCAGTGTTTTATTTGAAAATGTCTCCGTTTACTTCTTTTCTAAAATACTTTCTTGGATTAGATTGTTTTTTACTAATTGTGATATGCATATTACATCTTGAATGTTTGTACTAGTTCGAAATGCTAAATAACCTGATAAACTGTTAATCTATGTGCAAATATTCGATTAAAAAATATCAGAATTTACCTTAAATATTACCTCGCTTACTTAAGTGATTCATAGCATAGGAATCGGTAATAGGGATCACTTTCTGCAGATTTGCAGAACGCAAATGTATTATTTATTTGTTATAATAAGTTTTTATACGTTTTTCATAAATGTATAGTATTGCGGTGTTCTAGAAAGCCAAATCACTAAGGAAAAATCATCACTGAATATTTTCCCTTCGGTCGGGGAAGTAATCTCTGTGCATATATTTGCCTTTTAAAACTTCAGTTATAAACATAAATTAATATTTTCATGTTTCATAAAATTATTCTTTTATATTAAACAGTTCAACTTTTCTTCGTATCAAACTTATTTTCATATTCAACTTTTAATGTTACATTTTTACTTTATTGAGTAATCTTTTAGTTATAATAAAATAATAATTCTTGAGCCGAAATATATTTCTAAAAACATTGTACTTGAACACGAAATACGATATCGTACTCATTTTTGTAAGATGAGGAAAAGAAAATACAATTCCAATATTTTTATCCTTATATAAAAAAAATGTTTCGTTCAATTCCATACGTGATACATTCCATGCTAACGAGGCATCATGGATTTTGCATTGATCTTTTTAGCACTTTTCCAACAAAGTTGAAAAGAATTTATGACTTCGGTTTGTCTGGCCGTCTTGTCGTCTATCCTTCGGTACACGCTCTATCTCTCGTAAATATACTCGGATTGTTCTGAAATTATTGGATGTTAGTGACCTCTACCATAGCACGAACCCTATTTTAAATGAAGTTTGTAGCCTGTTTTGTTCATTTACAGGGACAGTCAAAAGTATTCCGTTACATTACGGCCAAAGCGAAAAAAATCGTTTCAAATCATTTTTAATGATATTACACGCATCCATACATAACAAAATTTATATGTCTTTATGATATGCACTCAAATATGTATTCTGTAGAACATGTGGTGGAAAGAATAGTTATTATTCATTTACAGGGCCACTCAAAAGAATTCCGTCACATAATGATATATGGGGGGGGGGGGTTGTTTGCGGCGTATTTTAATTATATTAAACTTTTCCATATATAATGAAATTGATATACATTGCTGAGGTTTACTATACGTTATTTTATGTTTACTACGAAGTGCAGAGCATTTACAGGGGCACACAAAAGATTTCAGGTACTATATTGTATCAGAAGTACTGTACATTAGCGGTGATTGCTGGAAATGCATTTTCAATTATAATATGCGCTTTAATCTTTCACTATATTTATGCATACTATATGGTATGTATAAATGCTATAATTTATATTTATATACAGGGATACACAAAAGAATTCGTAAGAGTTAATGGTTATGAGCGTAAATTGCTTAAAGGTGATTTTTAAATGAGATATGCATTTTTACGCTGAGCTGCATTTAGTGTATTAAGAAATATTTGTACAATGTAGATAAAATGATATACAGGCCACACAAAGAATTGGATACATGTCATCTATGGATAATGATATCTGGAAATGTGATTTCAGTAGTTTTAAGTGTGTTTTAGTTTGAACTAAATTTTAGCTAAATAGTGGCGTGTATAAAATGTACTACAAAAGTATTCAATTGTGTTTCCATCTATTAGTAAAAATTGCTGAAAGAGAAATTTCAACCTGTAATGCGTTTTCTTGCTAAACTAAATTTTCCCATTGTATAGTATATATATAAGCATACAGATCAAATACAGGGATGTTCAAAGTAACTGGGATACAAATTTGGCTATGGACGGTAACTGCTGAAATCATTTTTTTTTTAAACGGTTACTTAGTTATCTTATTTACCTCATTTCCCTAAATAACGATGTTTTGTTAAAGCTTTTAGGGAGTGTTGAAATGTGTTTTATAATCTATGCCGTACACATGTCTTTTATTTCTTGTTTATGTATCATTTTGCTCTTTAGAATAATAATGTTCATATTGGAAATGATAATGATTGTCAATACTGACTTACACTGGCCTCCAAAAGTTAAGGTACATGGACTGGATGCTTTCGGTTGCACACGTCTAGTCGAATATCTACAAAAATTATTGGCGAATTGTTCTTGAACTTCTGGGATGAAAAGAACATGTTTGATTTTATAATTCCCGGTGAAGATTTAGGCGGGGGTACAATTAGGATGCTAATAATAAATTTAATAATAAAATAATATTTGCGATCCCCTATGTAACAGTAAAGTTTCGAAATGATTTATCACTGTGGTAAATGACTATTTGGGTCCTGTTCAACGTTTGTATGCATTTGTGTAAGCATGACACTTATATTCGTGAAGATGTTAACGTTTTTGTGAAAAATTCAAAAGGTCGTAAACCAACTTAGTCTAAGTTGGTTTACGACTTGATAGCAATGTGATAATTCACGTCTTTAATATTCAATAATTTCAAGCGTAATTTCACTGCTGAAAAGTAGTTGAAAGATTAATTAAAAAAATTGTATATTCACCGATGCTGGACTCATTTGCGTCTCATGTTACGCCACTGGATTGTGTGCTCATGAAGACATCTCCATCTAGTGCTGCGGTAGCAGCCTTACCAACTTATATAAGTGAGAGATGCCAAGCTGGGCATCGTCCTTGTGGTTTAGTGGTAGAGCACTGGAGATCTATTCCAGGGGCCCGGGTTCGATTCCCGGCTTGGACATTTTTCACTAAGTTGGTTTACGACTTGATAGCAATGTGATAATTCACGTCTTTAATATTCAATTCAAAAGGTTTTTGTTTATAGCATACAGAGTTTTCAACCAAATTTAACACAACTTTCCAAAAACCTGACAAAGTGTAGTAGAAACCTTATACTGCAATTAAAACATGAATATATTGAATATTTTATTAGATATGGGCATTTTTATGAGATAACTTTTAACTGCGCATGCGCGGAGGATTTCAAAATTTTTATTTCATAATTTGGTAGTCAGTATTTTGGGGCAACTTCAAAAAAAAGTTCAATCAAATATTGTGAAAACTTAGAAAGATATAGCGAGCTGAATGAAAAGTTGTGGAAAATCCCTTATAATAAAGCTATTTTTAGGAAGCAACTCACTATATCGACTCTAACTTTGTGACTTTTCGCGATATTTGACTGGACTTTTTATATAAGTTGACCTAAATAGCTTACTACCAAATTATGAAATAAAAATTTTGAAATCTTCCGCGCATGCGCAGTTAAAAATTATCTTATAAAAATGTCCATATCTCATCAAATATTCAATATATTCATGTTTTAATTGCAGTATAATGTTTCTACTACTCATTGTCAGGTTTTTGGAAAGTTGCGTTAAATTTGGATGAAAACTCTGTATGCTATAAACAAAAAACCTTTTGAATTTTTCACAAAAACGTTAACATCTTCACGAATATGAGTGCTATGCTTACACAAATGCATACAAACATTGAACAGGACCCAATTAGTCATTTACCACAGTGACAAACAATTCCCAGCCTCTCCTGTTACATAGTTGATCGCAAATATTATTTTATTATTAAATTTATTATTAGCCCCCTAATTGTACCCCCGACTAAATCTTCACCGATAAATATAAAATCTAACATGTCCTTTCATCCAAGAAGTTCAAGTACAATTCGCCAATAATTTTTGTAGATATTCGACAAAACGTGTGCAATCGAATGCATCCAGTCCCTGTACCTTAACTTTTGGAGGCCAGTGTATTATATATTTTTTAAGTATGTGTTTAACGGAGATATGTCTTTAAATGTTATGTGTACTTTTGTATAATTATGCGTGTGCGTGAACCGATGAATTTTGTTCTTGTTTCAAACAGTTGAGACATTGATTCTGATTTTTAATAATGCTGGCGCTAAGCGGAAAAAATTGAAATACATTACAATTTCGCACTAGCTAAGTTTATATAAATATTCCAGCATTTCAAAAACAAAATAGTCATAAACTTAAGAGAGAAAGTTAGAATAGTTTTAATTTTGATTTTGAAAGGTAAAAAAATCGCAAAAGCATTTAATAGCATGATCCATTTAAAATGACGATATTTAAAATTAAACCTTTCTGAACTGTAAAAAAAAATAAGATATTATTGCTACATGAAAAGTTTAAGACTTTTTTATAGTTTATATTATAACTAGCATATATGTTATTATTCTCAAATGAATATGATAAAATGTTATCTTTGATCAAAAGTTTGAAAATAGGTGTGTGATTACTCTATAAATATTATGTAACTAAATATACTATAATAAATTATGGCTGCGAATATAAAGAAGCTCGATAACGCATACCAATTGAATGTTTATGTTCAGATTACAGATATCTCACTCTGATTTAATTTTTCTTCACTTCTTTAATTTGTAAACTTCTCAACAAGATCTTGTAAATAGTTTTTCTTTTTTTTTTCAGAAATTTAAAATATGTAGAAAATAGTTACAAAAAATATTTATAAAATTTTTACGAAAATTTATTGAAGCAAAAGTAATTATTCCAGGAACTTGGCACAAATATAAGATAAATTTCACGATGCATAGAATTTTTTGCATGCTTACTGAATTTTACTTTTATGACCAAATCTCCTTTGCTTATGATTCACCTAATTGTCCTCTATCAGTAAATAAATATAATTATGATTACCTTTAAACAAAGTTTTGGCTATAATGTAAACCAATGATAAACAACGTACGCTGTAACCATACAATATAAAATAGCATTTTTATATAATTTATACAAAAATAAAAGAGAAAACAATCACAGAAGAGAATTGATACGAGGCGTTCCGTAATATCTTCTCAGACGTGAAAATCTTTATAATTGTTTCGCTTATCGTATTTTACTACACTATACATGCAGCGAGAGATATTTTTTGCCTGACAAGGACTTTGGAGAAACAAAAAAATGAGGTTTAAACGACTGGAAATGGGGATAGCTGTTTAAATCACATTTTTTTGTTTCTTTACCATATAATAATACTGTGTTAGAAAAAAGTTTCATCTGTGTTTAAGTCTTTTGACATTCGGGTTTCTTTTCAACCAGTAAATAAATAGTGTTCTTTTTTAAATAGCCATAAACATAATTATGACATAAAAATATCAACCCGTGTGGTTTACATGACTCCATGCAGTAACTGTGATAACGTGTATATAGGTGAAACTAGCAGATCGTTCGATATCAGACTTAAAGAACATGTCGGCGCCTTTAAGAATGGAAGATTGAACTCTAAATTAGTACAAAATGCGTATGAAACAGACCACACCCCAGCCTTCGAAAATTCTTTAATTTTGAAGATAAATTGCAACACTTATCATTACAGATTGTTCATGGAGAGCTGGTTTACAAAATCATACCCTTAACGAATCCGATGCGATAGAATAATATTTGTTTTTAAATTATTAACTTTAACTTTGATTTTGACTGTGTCCAGAACATGTTTATATGTTCTACTGCAGTTCATTGTGTACTGATGAGGCTGTGCGTTCGCACAGCGAAACGTCTTTTGTATTTTTTGTATTTTTAGTTTTTAATTAAATGTTTTTATATATTTTTTTAATTTAAGTGTATTCAAGTCTGTCTAATGTATGAAAATTAATTTAAAGATTTTAATTCAGGCTTTAAAACGTATGTGTATCTCATAGTGCAATATATTTTTTGACTACTCATAAAAAATAACTAAATTCACGAAATTTCAATATATATCTACTGCTTAGCTGTGTAATATGGATTTAACGATTTAATTAAACTTCTTTAAACGGAATAGCTGAGTTCGTAGAACACTAATTATAGTATACTTTAAGTATGTTTTTACAATCATCTACTGAATGCTCTTTTTTTTCTTGAACACACTATATGAGGCAATCTAACAAAATTTTTAACTTTCGGGAATAAAAATCTGGAGAAATTAAATTTAATAAAATAAAATTTTAATCTGAACGACGAATGCCTTAATGATTCAAAATAAAGAAAAAAGGGTCAGCAGAGATTTTTTTCTTAAATTTATCTGAGATTTAAGTTAAACTTGCGAGTTTAATTTTTCCATACAATTTTACTACTATAACTTTTTATTTTCTTCTAAATTTTTACTTTTAAAGAATTTGCATAGTACCAGCACGACATTCAAATTAGAAATATTAACAATGTAGTATTTTCAGTACAAAACTTTGGTATAACATTGTCTTAAATTGGGTGTTAGAGAAGGAACGGTAAGGAAAAAAGGGACGGTAAGGGGAAAAAGGGATGGTAAGGATAAAACGGTAAAGAAAATCCCCTTCTATTTTTTGGAGAATCGTGTTGAAACTAGGCGATAGCCACAATGTTCATTAATTTTTCGAAACAGTTATGTAGATTGTATTAAATAAAAAAATAATAATATACCTCGTAAAGTGCACTACTAAATCCTGTGGGGCGGTAAGACTACCAATAAAGCCACGATGGTTGAAATTGATATTTAGATGTTGATTTAAATCCTGCACTTATTTTCCTGTCAAAGAATTTTTGTTATTTCATTGACTAGCACACTTCTGCATGAGAAAAAAGTTGAAAAAAATTCTGTGGCTGCGCCCGAAGGGATTTTCTGTATAATTTTAGCAAGAGGGACGGTAAAGAATCTAAAACCAAGAGACAAAGTTCAAAAAATAATAACAACCATAAAAATTTTTGCTGGTTAATTTTTTGCTACATATTTATATAAAACAATTGTCCCAGGCTCGGTAAAAAATTATATTGAATTACTTTTACTGAAACAATTTTATACAGACATCTCCAAACTTAAACATCAGCATCAGAAACATAGTAAGGTATAGGAATTTCGTGGAATATTTGACCCCCCCCCCCCCCATTGTTCAAAACTTATTTATCTCGTTAATATTGTTACAACATTACAGTCATGCAACGGAATGTTTTCCAGTATTAAAAAAAAAAAAAAAAAAAAAAAAAAAAAAGAGAGAAAAAAAAAACAAGAATATCTACTGAAATAAAAATTATTATTCAGGGACTGAAAAATACATAAAAGTAAAAAAAAAAAAAAAAAATATGGGAAAATGCGCATATATAGAATTTATAATTATTTTACTGGACCTCACAAATAATAATTATTATTTTAAAGCACTGTCTAAGGTCAATAAATTGCTAAAATGCACTTTAATGTCAGTAGATTATTTGCAGCTCTACGAAAGTTGATTCAACTACGCCATTTTCACAATTCAAAGAATGAAACCTTTATTTTTCCTTAAAGGGGTCTCATTATCTTTTAACATCTCCTTCACCACTGCAAAAGTGACTTAATTTCCAGTTCTAATAACTTTCTACACACTTATTAAAATTACATAAATATGTGTAATATATTTAGGCAATCATTTGGGCTTAATAAAAAGTTAAAATAAACACTTATAATATAATAAAATATACAGTTCAGTTAATATTGCACTTTTTTTAACATGGTATGTCACAATCAGCACACTGCAAATAGAAGCGTCTTAAATTTAGACACATATGTGACTGAAAAAGAATTTTAGACACTTAAGTGTCTTAATCTGAAAATTCAGACATTATAGATGTCTTAATTTAAGATACATAAGTGTCTTACTATGACCATGGTGTAAACGAACTGAGAATAATTTCTAAAATATCCGCAAACGTCTTATTTTAAGACACTTCATTGCTTTAAACGTGTCTTAATTTAAGACGTTTTGATTCTTTCGACGCAATAACCACCAGGGGGCAATAGCACTCCTAGTTGCGCATGCGTTTTAGATGTCTTCGTTTGAAGTGGTATACGTTGTAATTCAAACAAAGTTTGTTTTTATGTACGCGTGTATTTTAATTCGTTTTTTGCGAAATGTGAAGTACTGTGATTTTAATTCGTATTAACTTGGATTATTTATTTATTGAATACATACATCTGACGTGTGTGCTCGACATCAAATGTCTCTTAGAAGCTGTCGTCGATACAAGGGCGGGATAGACACAGAACAGAAGTAGACGACGGTTGAAGATTACACCCGGAAATTCTACAAAGCGTGTGCAATGGGCTTAGTGTTAACTCGTATCAATTTATATCAATAATATTGTGTTATTCATCTTCATCCTGTCGAAGCTGGCAAAAAAAAAGAAACTTTTGTCTGGCGGGTCCTGTTTTTAGGATGAAACATCTCATTCTTTAAATATGGCTAGTCGGATGTATTATGGGATTACCTTTTAAACTGATGAAAGTCTTTCTCCCTCACTGTGGTTGTGGTAGTTTTTAAAATTTCAAATCGAGGAATATTTCTTACCTCTAGCAAATAGCGATTGAAGTAAGTGTTATAATTTCTTTATAGTACTAAAATTATTGTCTTTTATGATTTTATTTATTGTACTAAACAAAATCTTACATGAAATTTAATTAGTTTTGAATATTTTTGCAAAAAGAAAACACTAATTCTAGAAGTATATATTTTTAAATTTATGACGTTGTCTTTTATTACAAATTATGTATTATTTATTCTCATCTTTTTTCTCAAATTTAAAGTAATAACATCACTAAAAACAGACATATTTAAAAGTTAAGTTCATTCTCTTGTTTTGTTTTGTTTTCAATATGGCAGTTCTTAGTTTCAATTTCAATGGCTAATGCTTATCTCATACTCGACCACAAGGAAATAGAAAAAAAAAACTTTCAAAGATCTCCTAAAGTTTTCTTACTTACTAGCTAGGGATTACAATCCCGGATTGAGATCCCGGGGTCCCGCTTTAATTTTAACCCCGAAAATCCCGGAATTTTTACTGGAAAATTCAGGGATTTTCGGGATTGCCTTTTTTTTTCCATTGAACAATATTCAGCTGAAATTAAAAAATATATATATTTATAAACTTTCGCTTTTGGAAAAAAAAATCAATTGATTTTCATGAAATTTATATATAATTGAAAATGAATGTTTATCTCAAGTATTTCTTAGATATATTTCTAAAGCTATTAAATCTTTTAATGTGTGAAAACTTTTGATTTGGAAACATAGAAGTAAGCCAGTCAGGAAAAAGGAAATCATTTGTTTATTTAGATTTCGCTGCATGCGTGGATTCGAAGGTCATTTTCCAATTAGACTTTACTGATAAGCATCGCAAGTTTGTATCATAGTAATATCATGTGCTAACTTTTTTTTTTTTTTTTTGGCTTTATTTTGCTTTAAAGATGTCTTGTTTAGTACCTCATAGGAATGATAACAATAAGCCCATGTGGCAATATAAATTTTTAAAAAATCTAATTTTTAAATGATAAGGATTTTTATTTTGGGGGGGGAGGGGGGGGGGGTTGTATGAAATTTTCGTAAAGTTGATACCTTAAATCTTGCACTGATTATAATGAAAGTTTTGAACTTTTACAGTAGGACAAGATTAAAAAACACAAAATATAAATAAACAAAATACCGAAGTAATTTTTTTCTCAATATTAACCCTTTGCACTCGAGGACTCCGGAGCGGAGCCATTTAAAATTTGTCTTCAAACTCGAGGTCTCCGCTACGGAGACAATGCAAATAATTTTGTGATACCATGTAATCTTAGCTTTTCTAGACAGGTATCACAAAATTATTTGCATTGTCTCCGTAGCGGAGACCTCGAGTTTGAAGACAAATTTTAAATGGCTCCTCTCCGGAGCCCTCGAGTGCAAAGGGTAAAGTAGAATATTTATTTATTTATTCATAGTTAAATAGCTGTTGTGATTATCATCTGATATATATGTAAAATTGCCTATGTGGCAATATAAATTTTTAAAAAATCTATTTTAAATTATATGAAGTAGGGTAGGACAAGATTATAAGAAATATATATATTTATCCATGTACTTTAAAAGCCCTCAATAGCCCTTGCTGCTGAATTTGTCCGATAATCGGAGATGTCTGCTTTTGTGAGGTAAAAATATACAAATATGTATGCCATGCGGATTAAAAAAGTATTCGCTAAATAGATGTTTCAGAATAGCTATTCGGGAATGTCCATTAACCTCCACAACGGATACTCCCGAATACCGGACATCTCAATTAAGATAACAATAATGCAGGGTTGTATTTTTTGCAAAAGAACTTCTTGATTAAAGAATGGGCATACTGGGCCGTGCCCCGCCCCCCTACGATTTTAGTGCCCACAAATTTGATGTGCAATATTTGTAAAGTTTATATTTTAAATCTGTTTCGAAATTCCACTGATTATAATCAATATTTTGAACTTTAAAGTAAAATAAGATTAAAAATAAAACAAATTAAAAAAATCTAATATTTAGATAAATATTTTTTGTTTTAATCTTGTTCTACTACTGAAGTTCAAAATATTGATTATAATCAGTAAAATGTCGTAAAAGATTTAAATTATCAGCTTAACAAAAATTGCGTACCAAAATTGGGAGCACCAGAAAAATCAGGTTGTAGGGGGGGGGGGGGCAGGACCCCAGCCAAATATTTTTACAGGATTCAACGTGGTCAAACATGGCTACGTATGATGCTTACAAAAAATGGATGCTATTAAGACGTTTGAAGTGTCTGAAAAAATTCAGACATTTTAAAATGTCTGAAAACTGAACACTCCGTTTCAGACACTTAAGTGTTTGAATTTCAGACATTTTAATTTACAGTGCAAAATAACTTAACTTAAATAAAGGCATAAACATAAAACTTGCGTTTAAATGAGATCTAACCTATATTTTACACAATAAATTAATACACTGGTTTCCAAAAATTAAGGAAAAATCACTAAAAGAGCGATAACTCGTTCAAAAATTAACCTATCCGTATGAAATTTGGATATGTTGTTAACTAAAAGATTCTGATTAAAATTACAAAATGCAAATTAGTGGCGCTGCAATCGGATTGCGTCATCTGTGCGGAGCATAAAAATGCATGCTAGAGAGTACGGCTGCTAGTGTCGCTGTGATTATGAGATAAGAAAACTGAGATAGCCAATTCATTAGTATGATCTCGAGGTATCATTTGTCCGCATAACTGCTATATATAGTTATAGGAAGATTGGATGTAGGCCAAAGTCACACAAAGGTGTCCAGATGGCTAAATGTGAGCCCTTCTGTTGCTCATAGGCTTTGGCAACACTTTCAAACCACTGGTCCGGCCTCCAGGAGGTTCAGCCATGGACGAGCAAGAGCTACGACAAGCACCGATGACCGATATTTGCGGTTATGTGTACGAAGGAATAGAACAGCAACCCCCTCTCTTGTTAAATGAGTCCTTACTACAGTCACTGGAAGGTTGGTATCAACGTCTACTGTATGTAGAAAGCTTCTTGAAGGTGGTCTGTACGCGATGCAACCGGATATTTGTGTGCCGCTCACCTCGTGTCTCCGGAGGGAACGTTTAAGTTGGGCACGTCAACATGTCCAATGGACGGCTGATCAATGGAGGCGTGTTCTCTTCACAAATGAGTTCCAGTTTAGCATCCAAAGCGATAGTAGGCACTCTTTGATTTGGAGAAAACAGGGAACACGCTATCTTCCATCAAACATTCGTAAAATATATTCGTATGGCGGTGGCAGTGTCTGTGTTTGAGATGGTATCTCTTTGGGCGGACGTACAGACCCCCATGTCTTTCCACGTGGAACTGTAATTGCTCACGTCTATAGAGATGACATTCTTGATGCTTGTGGGCACCCTTATGCCGGTGCAATAGGTAAAAATTTCCTGTTACAGGACGATAACGCTAGACCGCACAGGGTTCACATCGGGGAAGATTATCTTCAGCACCAAACAATTCAGCACATGGAATGGCCAGCGAGGTCACTGAACTTGAATCCCATTGTGCATCTTTGGGATGCTTTAAGAAGATGTGTCGCTGCTCTCAATCTCCCTCCTCAGACCCTTGCCACGCTTACAACTGCTTTACAAGAGAAATGGCTCGCACTTCCCAGCAAACTTATCGATCGCATAATTGACAGTATCACACATCACTATGTTCTGTATTGCTTATAGTGGTGATCATACTCCATTTTAAAGGTAATTTTCCTATACCAAACTGAGACATTTGTTTTTTTTTTGTTTATTTTATAATTGTATTAATTTCTAAAACACCACAATCACCTGGTAATTTCTTTTACTATTATTTTATACCTTATTATGTGTTGTAAATTGTGTCTGAGTTTTATTAAAATCTACTTGTAATATTTTGAGTAATTGCAACTTTTGTTGTTTTTCCTTAGTTTTTGGAAACCAGTGTAGTATTGTGATAAGTGGATATATTCATTATTTTTTAATCGTTAATTATTTATTTTATTGTTTTTTAATTTTCCAATTCAATTGAACTTTTAAAATAGTTCTGTCAAAAAAATTACATGGCTCAAATATATTCCAAATTTTATGTAATTTCAATAAGTATTTAAAAAGTTAAAGAACTTGAAACAACACTGCTTATGCACTTGCAAAGGAGATTTTAAAAGGTATGAAACTCCTTAACCCTTTATGTACTGAATTATGAATTCGTGAAAATTTCATCTTCTAAAGCAGTTTTCATGAATCTTTAAAACTAAATTAGAAGATTTACATAATCATTTAATATATTTTAGAAGGACTTTAGAAGAATTGAAGGATTTAGATGGATTCATTAAATTTGAATTTATAGGGATTTTGTGTAATCCCACACAATAATCCCACTCAAATCTTTTATATTAAATATTTTTCTTAGTATTTTGTAGAATTAGGAAATCTACAAATATAATGTTCTTGCAATTGAAATATAGAAATATTTCTCAACTGAAAAATCCTCCTCCCCTCCGACGCCAAGAAAGGTGAAAAGATGCAAAGACCAAAGAAATAATTATTTAAAAATATTTTTCTGTTGTGTTACCCATAATGCTTTTGGAACATGATAAAGTAATGCATCTATAACTCATTCTAAACTGTATTACTACTAATCGATGCATTAAATTAATTTTATAAGAAGTTATTTAAATGGTACTTATAGGTACCGTCAGTAGATTTAATAGATCACGCAAATAAATCCAGTTGTATTACGTTTTATAAAAAAAAAATCAGTTTGAAGGGGTATTTCCAATGACCCTTATTTAACTTATAATGTTTCATTTATCTCTATGTGTATAACGGTGTAAGCAACTGAATTTGCGAAAGCATTTTAAACTCACTTCCCATGGAAGACTTCCATACAAGTCTTCCAAAAATGCTTCCGTCACTATTAAATTTATGTGTTGAAAATTTTACTCCATAGACTTTGTCACTCTGGTACCCCCAGCACCTGTGGTGAGAAGTTAAACAACTAAAATTTTAAATGGATTTTTATTTCCATGTAGAAATTAGATATGGTAAATTAAAATCTTTATAATTTTTTTAATCTTTAAACTGTAGTTAAACGATTAATTTTGTAATACAAATATGTACAATTTAATTACACTAAGAACTAAATTGCAAAATCGATTGAAAAAAAAAACAGACGAAACAGACATAGGTTGACTTTATCATTTTTCTTAAAAAAATATTGTTTTGCTATTTTTCATCTAATATTTTCCAACTAAAATATGAAATTACTCTAGAAGTAAAGGATAAATGATCGAAGAAAAATGAAATACTTACAACTTCAAGTCGTTGAGTTCAAATATCGAATGGCTTTCCAAAACTGTTTAATTTCACTTTATAAAATTCTTTATTTAATTTTAAAGAAGATCATTCAGATAATGAATAGGATTTTAGAGTTTAAATTATGCATATCTATATATTTTCTGCCCCTTTAATATTTTACATGATAGCTCTTAAATATTCTTTTCCTGAAAATGAAACATTTAAAATCCTATTTTGTATTATCATTTTCAAAATTAAACTCAGGATACAACATGAAAAATATTTTATTGTAAAAAAATAGTGAGATTTTCATTAATCTAAAATTTTATTCTGAAGTAAATTTTGAGCCGTGTCTGGTATTATTGTCTGAGTTAAACGAACCCTGATACACAGCGCAATATTACTTTCCGGGCATATGCAGCTACGATGGATATTTAAACTTTTCGTCAATCATAACTCAAAAAAATATTTGTCGGATTTCGTTTCTGATTATAGTAGAAGGTACCTAAGAGTGCAATCTACTGAATGCTCTTTCAATGAAAAATAAGTTCCAATTCTTTTAAAAATTATATTAAAATAAGTGATAAAAAGGAGCTATATCTACATACGTCACGGAAATTTAGTGCACGTCAAGACAGCTTAATGCGCATGCCTAATTTTTTTCCAGGAATTCCAGTGAGTGAGTCGTTACCTGCTGGCCGCGTCGTGATGCTGTCATACGTGTGCGTCGGATTTTGATTTCTCCCACGATGGCTGAACGGGTTGAAAAAAGTTACTGCATCACATTTTGTCAAAGCTTGGTGATTCTCAAAGTTAAACAATTCGTAAGATCCATCAGTTGTCGTAAGATTCACAAATTGTCCAGCTCAATCATCGCACCTGATTCAGAATTTCTTGGCAAAATATGGAATTCCAGTCGTTTACCAAATTCCTTAATCTTCAGGCATGGCTCCTTGAGATTTATGGTTGCTTCCGAAATTGAAGCCACCATTGAAAGAATCCCGTTTTGAGAGTAGAGTTGAGATATGCAGAAAGCGACAGCGGAGTTGAACACAATTGCACAAAAAAGCTTTCAGAAGTATTTTCTGCAGTGGAAAGAACGGTCGGCCAAATGTGTGGAGGCGCAAGGGGCCTAACTTGAAGGGGATTAGTGTACCAATCTTGCCAGGTAACTTATATGTATTTTTTTTTTCGGTGAATGGTCGAATACTTTTTCAAACATGCCACGTATTGTCAAATATGGGGTCTTGTACCTTTTAAACGCGACGAAATTTAACGAAAAAATTCAGAGTTTGAATTAGTCTATCTTCAAAACATATTTAAGAATAAACATGAAATTTTGGATATTGATTAAACAGATTGTTCTTTGTAATATGCTGTTGTTAGAAATTTATTATCGTTTTACAGAATTTGTGCATTGTTGAAAACAAAATGGCTTTTTTTTATTCCATAAGTCATTGCACGCATGATATCTTGAGAAAGTATGTATGGATTGTCATGAAATTTGGTAAAAATACTAAACATATATATTTTAAACACACATATTTGTTTAGTATCTTTAACAAATTTCATGACAATCCATACATACTTTCTCAAGATATCATGCGTGCAATGACTTCTGGAGTAAAAAAAGAGCCATCTTGATTTCAACAATACACAAATTCTATAAATAGGCAAATACATTTTTAATGGTAGCATATTGCAAAGCACAATCTGTTTAATCAATATCCAAAATCTCATGATTGTACATAAAAAGGTTTTGAAGATAGACTAATTCAAATTTTGAAGTTTTTTGTTAATTTTCGACGCGTTTAAAAGGTACAAGACGCCTTAAAGTTTCATCTCATTTTCTATCATTGTCACGATATATTACGAATTTTATGATCTGAGTAACATCGCGCGGACTAATCCCTCTTATGGAAGTACCAGTTAAATAAATAGTTTATTAAAAAAGAAAAGAAAATAGAAAAGAATAGCAATAGAAAAGTGAATAGAAAAAAATAACATTTTCCAATGTAGATTAAAAGAGTTTATGAATAGGGTTTGTCTATCCGTCTGCCTGTCAGTGCTCTAAATCGCGTAAATATTATTTCGACATTACCATGTAATTTATATATGTTATTGTGGTTCACCAGGGCATGTTCGGTATTGAAAATGAAGTGTGTACAATTCATAGTACAGTTACAGGGCACTCCTATTTATTTCATTACAATATGGTTATCGGGGAGGGAAATCCTTTGCGGTGTATTTAATAGTTTTACAATATTTTAAACGTAATGAAATTTGATTATTGAGGTGATCTAGAAGCAGATTACTACTGAGTTATATGTATAGCACTTATGTATGTTTAGAGGGAACTCAAAAGTATTCCGTTATTAAATGGTCTATGAACAAAAATCATTTTCAGCGCAATTTAATAATGCTACTCTATTTTAAACTTATTGCAATTGATGTACATTTTTGAATTGCACTGATTTCTGTAGAATATGGGTGGCAAAGCATTTGTCATTCATTTATCATGCATTTATCAGCCACTTAAAGGTGTACAGTTATATAACGGTCTAAAGGGAGAACAGGTGGTAGTATATTTCAATGACATTGCACTATTTCAAATATGATGAAATTTATGTACACGTCTGATATTTATTTCAACATGCTTTCAGTAGAATATGATGGGCATTTTATCTATCTTTATCCTTTATAGGGAGACATAAAACATTTCGAAATCCGAAGTTTTTCTATTAGGGATGATTTTTAAAAGTACGTTTTCAGTTATAATATGCCATTTTAAGTTTAACTAAATTTTTGCTTCCTAAATGGTGTGTTCTATAGACCATATACAAAACTATACAAACGAACCCTTAATCATTAGTGATAATGAGCGTGTATTGCTTAAATGTGTTTTTCATTTAATTTGAGTTGTGCATTTTGAAGTTCAACTATATTTTGCATACTAACAAGGAATGTCTCCTTACCGAACATAATCAGAATATTAAAAAAAATACTAATTAAACTACTTATGTATGTATTAAAGGATCAGTCAAATTTAGCGGAGGAATTATAGTAGAAAGTCTGTAAACAAATAAAATACTTTCGAGGTTTTTTTTTTTTGTGGCCCGAAAAGACGAAAGCGTCATGAGATTTAGAGAGCAAAAGCAAAAGATTTTAATGCACCTAAAAATTGCTTGTTATTTGATTTTTAGAATGCGTGTAAATAGAATTTAAAGAATTTAAACTTAAAAAATGAGGGAGTTTAATAAATACATTTTTTGTATTACATATGTATGTTGTTTCTTATTTAAGTAAATAACTTTAAAAACAATTTCATGTATAAAAAATATTTTCTTATATTTATGCGTATTCTAAAATAACGGCAAGATGAACAATTCTACAGTTATTCATTTAAATATCGAAGAATCCGCTGTTTCTATAGCAACAAATTGAATCGGCAGTATTTATTTGGACTTAATTTTGAGATTGAAGTAATTTTAATTAATTTGAATTTTGTTTTACTAAATCATAAAGTAATATAGTTAACTTTTATGATAAATATGCATTTATATGACAAAGCTACAGTTAAATCAAACTAAAACTGACAAAACTAAAGTTATTTATATTAAACTTATTTAAACATGTTCAGTACGGAACATTTTTATTTTAAAGAGCATC
Source organism: Maratus speciosus (assembly GCA_963932465.1). NCBI lineage: Eukaryota > Metazoa > Arthropoda > Arachnida > Araneae > Salticidae > Maratus > Maratus speciosus. Next base: position 345,378 of record CAWVRF010000937.1, on the reverse strand, counting down.
TGACATTAAAAAAAAGTATTTTTTAAAATTTTATTCCATCACCAACCGGTGATCAATCGCCTAATATCGAAATTCTCATTATTTGTTTACGAATGCTCTATCGGGTTTCTGCTGAAATTTTTTATAAACATTTTTATTCTCATGACTAGAACATTCTATATTTTGTTTCAGATTTTTCGGTGTATGCACGTATGGATACCTTCCTTGTAAGTGGCGTCTGTATCATACAATATATATATATATATATATATATATATATACAGTGAAATACGTTTAATGCGAAAACGCTTAACATGAAATGTTAACGCGAACGATGTAACGGTTAACGCGAAATGATATAGCTGGCCTGACAGTATACTATGCAATTTAATACATATTTTTTTCTTTTAACACGAAACAAAAACCGTTTAACACGAAAAAAATTCGATTTCCATCTAATTAGTTTGAGTTGAAATTGGTGAATTTTGATTTAAAACCACTGAATTTTCGATGAAAATCAGTGAATTTCGTGGAGTTTTTTTGTAAATTAGCTTATGATTTATGAGCACAATGGCTGAAAAATCGGTCCGAAAACAAACTGCTCTTTCGCTTCAAATGAAGATGCAGTTGATGAAAAAGAAGGACGAAAACAGAAACCTGCAAAGAGTTTGGTGTTGCCAAAAAAAAACAAGCATCCCATTTTATTAATATTTGAGTGTAGTATGTTTAAGCCAGAAAGAAAACATATGAGAACCGCTAAGCACGAAGATTTAGAGACAGCTTTTCTTATTTGATTCAAACAAGCTAGATCTCAGAAATCTGAAAAAGACACTTAAAAAAATATATCTGATACACCCCCCCCCCCCCAAAAAAAATAAATAAATAAAATAAATAAAAATAAAAAATTACTTACTTTTTATCCTAGTGGATGCAACCTACTAGTTTAACATGAAATCGAAATAAAGTTTAGAGACGTCGAAAATATTTGTGAGTTTTGTTCTTTTTTGTTACGAAACTTTTAACGTATATTTTTGAACACGAGAAAAAAATGTCGGTCCCCTCAATTTCAAGTTAAACGTATTTCACAGTATATGCATGTCTATTAGGGTGGGCCGAAAAAAACTTTTTTTTGATTTTCGATGATGGGTAGTGCGGAAAAGCGGCCACTAGTGGCACCAAGTTCACACAAAAAATTTGAGATTTTTAGGACAATTTCCTATATTTGCCGCTTTTGGCTTGAAGTTTTGCTAAAATGCTGATTTTTGAACTTTTTTCGCAAAAAATTTAAAAATGTTAAAATAAATTTATTTTGATTGTATTTACTTAAAAAGTCATATTTAATGTACCAAATGTTTAAATATGCTTTGATTATGCACTATTTTTGTGCTATGTGCTTTTAAAATGTACAGCTTTTAGCTTGTTTTGCGTTCGGTACCAACGCGAAACAACCCAGAACTCACCGCGAGGTGGTAGCTGTACTGCGAGTTCCACCCGCCCTCCTACCCACAGAATATTATTTATTCAAATTGCATACCTTTTTAGGTTACGAAGTTCTTCTTAGAAATGAATTTGGACATCTTTTTCTGCGCTTGCAGTTTTGCTCTAATGAACGCATCTCTTCCTTCACTCCCACATACCTTTGATGCAGCTTCTGTAACAATTTTAACAACTCTTTTCACAACCTGGGAGTGACTTGGAAAGGGGATTAATGCTTTATCCAACATGGATCCTGAAATTATGTTTCCTTCAATTTCTTCTAATGAAAGAGTTTTTGTGATAGGAGGCTCGCTGATTTCTGTGCCTACCCAGTCGATGGAATCATAGTATCCCGTTGCTTTAAAGATCAGCTTTGGAACCTGAAACTCTCGCATTTTGTTGGTTTTTATCTTTTTTTAAATTGCGGCATTTTTTTATTCTTTCCCACGCCATTCTTCTAATATCTATGCTATCATCGGTTGCCATTGCTATCAGTAAATTCTCGGGATGGCCATAGTATCCATCTGTCTGTACGACTGAATGGACTGTCTCTTTTAGCTCATCTGGTAGAAACGTCGAAAGTTGAATAATCTGCCACAGATGTTTAGGCCCGTCTGCGCAACCTGGCCTTTTCCTTACAGAAAACCACTCTGGCGCATAAACTTTTATCACGTACTGCGCGAGATATTTAAGCGCTTCATCAGGATTTGAACTACTAATGTACAAGCGTAAAATTCTGCAGGCATTTGTGATCCATCTCGATTGCACAATTGGTCCCGGTTTTCTGTTTTCCAGCCCTCGAGGACACTGTCCGCTTGAAACCGCTACACAAATATCAAATAAATATTTTTGATCTGTACTCAGATCTTCAGTCTTTTCCATTTCTGATGTCCATGAAACAGCAATAGGTTCGAATGAAGTGACAGGTAGATTTTCGCACCCTGTTAGTCTATAACCGATTGGGCCGGCAAAGGACTTAGGTCGCGTGGTTCCACCATCAAGTTTAGATAGTAGATGTCGGAGTGGAAGTTCGTTCGTATGAAGAATACATATAAAATGTTGCAGCTCTCTTCTTATTTTTTTTTTCAAGACAGGCAATGACACCATTGAGTCTTCCTGTATTAACAGCGGTGCCATCACACCAGAGTGCTATCAGTTCAGGAAAATCCACTTTATTCTGACCTAGAAAATTATATAAGGATTGAGCTATTTCTTTTCCGTGACCGGAACGAGGTGTCAAGTGACCCAAATATTCCGAACCAGGTTCAGACAACACGGTGATATGTTCCTCGCCTTTCTCTCGACGGTGTCGCTTGTTGTCTTTTTTTTTCTATCATGATCCTTTTATCCTTTCTACCATCAAAGAATATGCTTTTAATTTTCCTCCCTTCAAGAACTTCCTCCTCCTGTATCTTCTTTCCAAGTTTATGTTTCTCTCTTCTGACCTTGTTTTTATCAATGACGAGATTCTTATCTTTTTCTGTCACAATTCCTGCATCTTGAAGCACGGATGAAGCAGGCCCGTAGCCGTACTTCCAGGTAGGGCAAAGGTTTTTGCAGGGGTGGCAGATTATTTCTTAATTTTTTTTCTAGTCTCTTATTCGTAGTTCTTCAAAAATATGTACTGCGATTTTAGGGGTTTTTTTCATTTAAAATATATTTTTAAAGTCGGTATGAAATTTTTTAAGTTTCTTCAGAGACATAATAAAAATATATTAAAGTTAAATAAGATATCTGCCATAACCAGGGCCGTAGGAACCACCCCCCATTTAAGGAGGGGGCCTGAGCAAAGTCAGGGCCATCCAGACAACTTTGGTGCAATTTTATATTGGGGAAAACTGAAAAATATGAAAACGACATCCCAAAGGTAATATCTTTGAATTAGTAAATCACTAAATATATATTTTGACAATAAAAGGCACCGTTCAAAGCAGAAAAAAGTTATTATAAGTGAGTTATTTTCTGCTTAAAAAAAATCTGTCTGCGCCATGCGGATGACATTGTCAAACTGAAGAAAAAACAGAAAATGCGAAAAGAGTTCCATTTTTTTTTTTTTTATTTATGTGCAATATTTAGCGGCTTTTAACATTTGCAAAGAGAATTCAGTTTCAAACTTTTTTTTTGTTGTTGTTGTTGCTATTTTTTGCCAAATTTTGTTCTCTGCTGTTTTTGAATTTCTCGAGAATTTTTATGTGATTTTTAGCTGTTTTTCTGGCAATTTTTTTAACATTCGTAAATAAAAAGTCTTTTAGGACAATATAGTAAATTTTGCTCCCTATGAACTTCGAAATTTCTTTATCAATTTTTGGCATTATTTCACATTCTGCGACGATTTTTTGCCATTTTTATCCTAAACGGAAGAATTCTCAATTAAATTTTGCTAGTGCTTTGAATAAATTCAAGTTGTAAGAATATCAAATCTGTTCTTATAGCGAAAGTTGAAAATTTTAATTTAATCTGGTCGAAAATTTACAATAATTCAAAGTTGGTTGATTCGAGATTTGAGCGGGCATAGCCCCAATGAGTGTACATTGCCGAAAGCAGTTAAACCCAATTCCAAATTCGTTTAATTTGAGTCTCGGTTTAGAAAAATCGATCAGTGAACTCCGCTGATGTTGTTATAAAATGGAACTCGGATAAAAAAATTAAATATAGATATTTCTTGAAAATCTTAGAATGGGCGCGAATTTTTTTTTTTTTTTTTTTTTTTTTTTTTTTTTTTTTTTTTTTTTTTTGTAGGGGGCCTCAAAACACCTTCCTAAGGCTCTGGGCATAACGTAAATAAAATGTTTTTCTTTTAATTAGGAATTGGAATCGAATACCGCTTTTCACTTTTCAATAAATGCATTATACGCTGAGTTGTAATTGATTTCTATTTTATGATGGTCTGTATCAGGCTGTCGCCTTGCAAAAATTGGCTTATAATGGCAACTTTGACAAGCACTTTGGAAACTGTTTTGCTTGTAAGAAAAAGTGCAAAACAGTTTCATTAAACACTGCATTCAGTTTCTTCGTTTCTTAATAAAAGAATCTGTAACATTTTTTAATTTAAGAATAAAAATGACTTTATGAATGTGTCAGTAAGTATTAAATTTGGATTTGAAAAATTGTAAGTAACCTGGCATATTCTATTGTTTAAATTTGAAATAATGATCGGTTTATTTCAGAAGCACCAATTTTTTAAAATTTCAGTGGAATGGGAGACAATCGAAGAGATTAAGGGATAGAACTTCCATTATCCATTTTGTATTTTCACATAGAGGGGGGAGGGACTGGCCTTTGGAGTTTATTGTAATCGGACCAAATTTCCATGAAACAAGCAACTGTCATGTGCAGCAAATTCAAGTTAAGAAAACAGTATTGCAGGCTTGTTCACTGTAGTTTTAGAAGCCTTTGGTTTCAACCCCGCCTCCTAACGATAAATTTCCTATGGTGACAATTGTATAAAGAAACAAGCTTTAGGTATAGAAGATAATCCAGATTTGGATAATTTCTACAAAGCGAGGAACGCACAATGGAACAATATCCGACTGGTCTGTTAAATAGGGGGAGAAAAAAAGCTTTATAGACGAAATTTTTGCTATTTTTTTCCAGTCTAGAAAGGAAATTTAGTGATAGAGGGTAAGATCTGGCATGACGGAAGAAAAATGGAAATTTGATGTTGTATTTGTATTATACATAAATTTTTTAAAGGGAAATACTGAGTGAAAAAATGATCGGAATGTCTAACTTCATTCTAGGTGGGACAAGAAGTGGGGGGAAATGGAAATTTAATGTTTTTATCGGAATGTAGTCTTGCGCTAGGTCGGGCAAAACTTTCTCTAGGTCGGGCGTTGCCCGACCTGGCCCCCACCTGGCTACGGGCCTGGGATGAAGCTATTAACGCAACTTCCCTCTCTGATACACCAGTCCTAAATGCGGCAGACGCTGTGTGAGACAGGGATATGCGTTTAGGAGTGTCTGGCTTTGAAGGGCCTGGTTCAAATTCAGATTCAGTCGAACTGCTTGCTTGAAAGCTCCCATTACTTGAATCTTCCAACAATAAATCTGTCTTCCATCCGGATCTGACTCCACTCGTTGAAGGCTTTGTCGCAGAACCACTATTCCTCGTTGAAATTGTATCCCTTTTCATTTTCCGCGATATTTTCATTCCAAGAGTTTTGCTTGTTTTTAAATCAATATTTCTGATAAACATTTTTCGAGGAGTTCTTTGATCCTTCAAGAAGTTCACCTCTCGATGTGGGACTTTACGCCTGATGTCGCAGCTACAATTGTTCAAGTCTCTACACTTACAAGCTGCAATGTCACAGAGAGGTTTCCGCATTTCGTACGAAATCTTCGCGGATCGTCTTGCTTTTAACTCCCTTTTTATTACTGCATTTCTCCAATGATCTACACTAATTGTAATAGTTTTTAATCTTTCCGTTAATTGTTCGTTGGGAAACCACTGGTATGGAAGATTTTATCCAGATTTCGAAACCTTTTCACCTACCATTTTAATAATATCATCCACTGGTTGGAGATAAATATCTCGATTTTCTTCTATATCGCTTCGCAACCAGTAGTAGTGACGCATGATGTCAGCATAAGTTGGCAATTGCAAGTCTTTCAATTTGCATGGTGCCACAAAAAGGTTACTTTTCACGCTATCACGTGTCTTTACATGACCATGATCTTTCGCACTGGCCATTTCTAAACTCGTCGCAATAAAACGCACAAAACACAGTAATGGCACATTAAATGATCCAAAAAGCACTGTATCGCACGAGAAAAGATTTTACTTAAGTTCTCGCTAAATCCCCTTCTCTCCTTCCAGATCTGTTTTTGAGGGATTCTGCTGCCCGTCATCCAAATATATGACACTTAAAGCATCGAAAAAATAAGGAAAACCAAGGGACATAAACAAGACAAAAGAGAGAAACCGTTGAAAGATTCAAACAATACAAGGAACTTTTGCTCACTTATACGCGAAAAGGCTATAAAAATCGTCTAACTTAAAATACACATAGCAATTAAATAATACATTATCAGCGCTTATTTATACATTTGGCACATTAAATATGACTTTTCAAGTAAATACGATTAAAATAAGTTTAATTTAATATTTTTAAAAATTTTGCTAAAAAAGTTCAAAAATCAGCATTTTAGCAAAACTTCAAGCCAAAAGCGGCAAATATAGGAATTGCCCTAAAAATCTCAAATTTTTTGTGTGAAGTTGGTGCCACTAGTGGCCACTTTTCCGCACTACCCATCATCGAAAATCAAAAAAACAGTTTTTTTCGGCCCACCCTAATGTCTATGCAAAGAACTCGACGCATGACCAACTATGAATAGTAATTCTTGGGGGTGAGATTTTATTTACTTTAAACGTGTTTTTCTCTAATTTAAATCCCAGCTTAATAAGTGGCGTGTATAAAAATCGGTAACATACAGGGGCATGTAAAATAATCCAAGTACATTTTCATCTATTGGTATAAATTACTGAAGATATATTTTCAACTGTGCTATGCGTTTTCTTAATAAACTACATGTTATCGTACTACGTGGAATTTGTACAAATCTATAAATCATATACAGATTCTGAAAAAGTTGCTCAAAATAATTGTTAAATTTTGGTTTCCAAATGTGTTCTACGTTTTCTAAAATGTTTGCTTGTGTATCTTCTTTACCTTTTAAACTGGAAAATTTTGTTAAATTATTCTGGAAGTGTTGGAAAGTGTTTCATAATCTATGCTTGAAGCATGATTTTCCCTTCTTACTATTGTTTCAAATCGGTGAGTAATTGCATTTTGGAGGATTACAAGGTCTTTCGGCTCCTTTTTGTAAATCAAATCCTTCATAGGATCTCAAACAATTGAAATAACGGAATAATATATAGAGTGTACATAAGAAACTGCAATAGGCCAAAATAACATTTGCGTATGTGTACCATTGCTTTAGAAATTCTTAGGAGAATTTTCGAATGCCGAGAACCACTTTCTTAGAAATTGTGTTGCATTTCAGCAACATAAATACGAATTTTTAACACTATAAGTATGACCTTCAGTAGAATATGATGATTTGGAAGACCTATTGTAAAAACGTGAATGTAACGTTAAACAGTTTATTTTTTCGTGATTTCTTCATTTCTTCAACACGTAGGTGACATATAATAGTAAAGCTTTGAGAAACTACTTCAGTTCAAAGTTGTAGTTCAATTAAAATTCACACTCGATTGTAGCAATTTTTTATAAAATTATGAAGACTTTATTTTAATCTTGAACAGTATAATTATGATTGTATAATTATGATGTACCTTAATGTTCCGATGTATACAAACGGACAAGAAAAATATTAGCTATTTATATATCAGATGACACTAAAGTATGGACTGTGACACTAAAATTCTTAACGATCTTGACCTACAATGTTCATTTTTTGTTTACATGACCACAGGCCCTGGGGTGCTATACATAAAATACCCCAGTTAGGAGGGCAACCAACCGCGGAACACCCAATGCTTAGTTAAAAAACAAGCATGTTACTGATTTTATTCACACCGAAGCGATAAAAGGTTGAATGAACAGTCACAGTCCGGAGTCGAACACTGGACCTGCATCGTGGTAGGGATACGAACTCATCTCTAAGCTACCGTGCTTCTAATATCGTATCAAAATTAATGTAATTGATAAAGATAAATAAAAATGGTTAAAAAAAAGTTGCTCAACTTTTTTTTAAATTATCGGTTTAAAAAATCGAGTATTTCAAACGTTAGAAAGAAAATATCCTTGTATATATCGTCATATAAAACAGAACAACTGACTTTCATTTATTAAATAAGAAAATATTATATTAAAAATATCTTTAGATATAAAAGATTATATTGTCGTAAAAAAAATGTCTTTAGATATAAAATACAAATGCCTTAAAGTGAAATCTTAAATTCTCATTTATATTGCTTTATTCCAAAATAAACAAATATAGAGACAATAAATACAGAATACAATATATACACATGTTGAACTTTTAAATTAAGCCATTCTTTAATATTAATATAGAAAATTTATAATTAAAATGAAAAAGTATTTTTAGTTGAATGATACATCATTGAATAGTTCAGAACTCTGTAATTTAAAATCCGGCTATACATACAATGCATGGAAAATTTTAATGGAATATATGAAGTTAATTAATTATCTTCATGCATAATATGGAATACTAATGGATAATTTTAATTGAAACACCATTGTTATATTGAGACGAGAAGTCAGATTTGAAATAGTTAATTAAAATCTATTCTTGTAACTTTATCTTTGCATATGATGAATATTTTACTCATTTTTGATTTAAATAGAGCAAATACAGTATATATATATGCCATGAAGGTAAAAACTTTGTTTATGTCGTATTTAAGGAAAACATTTATTGATACATAAACTTAAAATTAAAAAGAAATGTGAGATAGCTGAACAACAATACGATTAATATTTTTACTTGAAGGTTAAAAGTGAAAAACGGTGATAATCCATTTTGTGTGAAATTTGAATTGATAATCCCACTTGCATGAAAAATGTACTGTAGTTTTCAAAATTCGTTTGAGGTTTGTTGGTTTTTGTAAGGTATATTATACAAACAAGGTCTAAAGAAAGTGGAAGTTATATTTAAAGTAGAATCTGGCCCACTACGCCTATAAGAATAGAACCCAGTATTTTTGTATCGTAACCAGCTCTTAGATCAAGGATAAAATAATGGTAAAACTTCGACATTCACAAATGAAGATAGGTAAAAGCAGGAAAACAATGAGAGGTTTTGTTATTGCTGCTGTTGAATAAAACAATGCTATGGAAATCGATAACAAGTGTGTAAGAAGGATCGAAGATATCACACAGGGTTTCGTTTAATATTCCTTTCAAAATGTTTTATCATTTAATTAAGAATTCCAAATCGTTAAATTATGATTATTAAATACGTAACATTTTCCAAGAAGAGCGTAGATGATAGTAACATTAAATTTAATTTTAAAATTATTAGAATTGGAATTTATTGTTTTAATCAAATGAAAAATATTCAAAAACAGCTTTTCAGACAATTGTAACAGCATATATATGTATATAAGAAAAGATTATTTAATAACGTTATCTAATTTCCCTTTAAAAAAACGAATCCCTGAAATTTACGAAAAATTCTTTTAATTAAATCCATCTAGGAATTAAATATAGTCAGTTTAAAATTGCGCATTTTCTAAAAAAATTATTTTGGAGTTAAAAATATAATTGCAAATATTTTACAACTTTTGGTCTAAAAATCGTTGAAAAATTTACAAAAGTTCTGAAAAAGTTGAATCTATTAGATAGTAAAATCTATTCCTCAGAAAAAAATGTTCTGTCACCGACTTTGATTATAAAGCTTTCGAATACCAGGCAGATGCTGTACCACAGATTTATCGAGCCAGAGCGAAAACCAGTGAAATTCTGGTTCTGCTTTGAAATATAAATTGCAAAATATTCGAATGTCATTAAATTAATTCATTTAATTAAAATAATATAAGATTTTCACAAGCTTTTGTGATTTGTCATGTGATGGAGGTATTGGGCCATGAGTATGCAAAATTTCAAGTGTCAAACTTATACAGTTTCTGTTAACGAACTATGTGACAGGCAAACAGAGTAGTGAGATTAACAGGGTTTCCTGAGATGGGCGAAACCCAAAAAGTGATATTTGTTAAAGAAATAACGATAGAAAATTATGCAGTTGCTGTACCATAGGCAGGCAGTTGCTGTACCATAGGCAGGCAGTTGCTGTACCACAGATGTATCGAGCCAGCGCGAAAAAGAATGGAATCGCAGTTCTGTTTTAAAATCAAAATTGCAAAATAATCGATTGTCATTAAACTAATTCATTTAATTAAAATAATATAAGATTTTCACAAACTTTTACGATTTGTCGTATGATCGGAAGTATTTAGCTAATGCATGCAAAATTTCAAGTCTCTAACTTATACAGTTTCTATTAACGAACTATGCGACCGAAAAAAAGATGAATGAGACTATCAAGATTTCGTTAGATGGGCGAAACCCCAAAAGTGACATTCGTTAAAGAAATAACTATAGAAAATTATAATCTAACTGTCTGTGAATATCGTAGTTTTCCCTCTTAAACTTGAATTGTTTGAACTAGTTTTACTTAAAATTTCTTCTATAAAATCGAATCTATTAGATAATACAATCTATTTCACGGAAAAAATAATCCAAGCACCTACTCCAATTACACAACCGGGAACCTATTGAATACCACGCAGCTGCTGTACCACAGATATATCGAGCCAGCGCGACAAAGAGTGATATTGCGGTTCTGTTTTAAAATCAAAATTGCAAAATAATCGATTGCCGTTAAACTAATTCATTTAATTAAAATAATATAAGATTTTCTCAAACTTTTATGATTTTTCGTGTGATCGGAAGTATTGAGCTATAAGCATGCAAAATTTCAAGTCTCTAACTTATACAGTTTCTATTAACGAACTATGTGACAAGAAAACAAAGGAGTGAGACTATAAGGATTTCGTTAGCTTAACAAAACCCAAAAACTGACATTCGTTAGAGAAATAACTATAGAAAATTATAATCTAACTATCTGTGAATATCGTAGTTTTCCTCTTAAACTTTAATTATTTGAACTAGTTTTCTTTAAAATTTCTTCTATAAAATCAAATCTATTAGATAATAAAACCTATTCCACGGAAAAAAAAATTCGCGCTCACTCCAATCATCCTACCGGGAACCTTTTGAATACCAGGCAGCTGCTGTATCATGGAGATATGCAGTCTGTGCGAAAAAAGAAAAATTGTGGTTTATGTTTTAAATTTTAAATCGCAAAATTTCCGGATGTCACTAATTTAATTAATTTAATTATAATAATATAAAATTTTCTAAAACTTTTATGATTTATCATGTGGTCGGAGGTTTTCAGCTATAAGTGTGCAAAATTTTAACAGTACTGAGAACGAACTGTGTGATATGCAGATATGGGGGGGGGGGGGGGATTTTCTTCTATATAAACGAATATGTTGGATAATAAAATCTATTTGATGGAAAAAAAAATTCAAACACCGATTCTATCAGGGAGACTGTTAGATGGACGAAACCCAAAAAGTGACATTCATTAAAGTAATAACTATAGAGCATTATAGTCTAACTATCTGTGAATATCGTAGTTTTCCACTTAAACTTTAATTGTTTGAATTACTTTTCTTTAAAATTTCTTCTGTAAAATCGAATATATTAGATAATAAAATCTATTCCACGGAAAAAAAATCGCGCCGACTCCAATGCAACAACCGTGAACTCATTGAATACCAGGCAGCTACTGTACCACGGAAATATCGAGCCTGCTTAAAAAAGAGTGAAATCGCGGTGTTGTTTTAAAATTTGAATCGCAATATTTTCGGATGTGGTTAATTTAATTAAAATAATATAAGATTTTCTAAAACTTCTTTGATTTGTTGTGTAGTCGGAGGTATTCAGGAAAAAGTATGAAAAATTTCAAGTCTCTAATTTATACAATACCGAGATCGATCTGTATGATATGCATACAGAGGAGTGAGTCTAAGAGGGTTTCGTCAGGGTAAATCCTAAAAGTGAGATTCGTTTAAGAAATAACGATAGAAAATTATAATCTAACTGTCTGTGAATATAGTAATTTCCCTCTTAAAATTTAATTGTTTGAACTAGTTGTTTTCTTTAAAATTTCTGCTATAAATACGAACGTATTAGATAATAAAATCTATTCCACGGAGAAAAAAATCAAGTACCGACTCCGATCATCCAACCGGGAACCCATTGAATACCTTGCAGTTGCTGTACCACGGAGATATCGAGCCTGCGCGAAAAAGAGTTAAATTGCGGTTTTGTTTTAAAATTTAAAACGCAATATTTTCGGATGTCATTAATTTAATTAAAAGAATATAAGATTTTCTAAAACTTTTATGATTTGTCGTGTAGTCGGTGGTATTTAGCTATAAGTATGCAGAATTTCAAGTCTCTAACGTAAACAGTAATGAGAACGAACTATATGACAATCAGACAGAGGAGTGAGACTAACAGGGTTTCGTCAGAGCAAACCCAAAAAGTGAGGTTCATTAAAGAAATAACGATAGAAAATTATAATCTAACTCTCTGTGAATATAGTAGATTTCCTCATAAACTTAAACATGTTTGAACTAGTTTTTTTTTTTTTTTTTTTTTTTTTTTTTTTTATTTCTTTAGTATTACTGTGTTTCTATCATGTTATGATTCCCTTAACGAAACGAAATATCTCAGTTTCTGTCTAGTATTTTTGTACCCTTTTCCGAATTCTGTATAGTGGCTGAGAGGTTCTTCTCTCGAAAGTGGTAGACGGGAGGTGTTGGGTTCGAATCTAGTCGCGCCCGTCGGCCTAACCGTTCGGAGTTTTTGTGGTTTTCTTCGAGCCATGGGTTTCCATGCATAAATACGGGTTAGGTTCCCTTAGAAAGACCCCCACGAAGGGCACTCCCCCACCTCGGACCTATATCGCTAGAGTAGATAATCGGCCGTCAAAAATCAACTATCCAACCAACCAAATTCTGTATAAGCCGCAACAGTGGCAGAAAGGTTCTGCTCTCGAAGCTGTTAGATGGGAGGTGCTGGGTTTGAAACCAATCGAGACCGTCGGCCTAACCGTTCGGAGTTTTCATGGTTTTCTTCTAACCTTGGGCAACCTTGCGTAAATACGGGTTATGTTCCATTAGAAAGACCACCACAGAGGGCACTCCTGATAGGGCCTATATCCCTGGAGTAGATAATCGGATGTCAAAATCAACCGAACCCAAACCCGAATTTAGTATAAACTAAAATGATCTGTACTCTTATACTTAAGATATACGTTGGCGTAAAGAAATATTTAAATATATTTTTTTTTTCATAACTTATTCCTATTCCTACATTCGTATGTTTAAAAATTTAATTGTAATGCATAATTTTCGGATTTTCAATTGCTAATTTTTTCCAGACAAAACGTGCATCGATAATATGATTAGACTAACTTTTACCACTGTGAATTAAAGAAAAATAAACACATTGATTACCATGCTTGATTCATTATTCTATTTGTGGGAATAACTGTTCATGAATTTAAGATTGAAATACTATGCGTGGTGCCTGTATTATATTAAAAAGTTATTAATTATGTATTAGAATTTGGATCAGTCATTTCCAAAATTCGTATTTCTGAGGTTTTTCATTTACTTTTATCCTCTGTTCTATTATCCCTGCTTCAGTCTTTTGTAACCTTCTATAAATAACAATACTTAAACTGAAATGTATTTTTCCAGAAACATTCTTTTTTCACAACAGAAAATGGTGTCAGAAAATGAATCTCGTTTGTAAGATTATATATATATATATATATATATATATATATATATATATATATATATTTCCTGGTTGCTTGCTTTTGATTTATTGTTTGACGTTATGTTTTGTAGGATAAAATACATACTATACATACATAAAAATTTTAAGAACGTTGATAAAAAAAAACCCAAACGCAGCAATTTTTGACATGAATGGTTTTCTTTGTGATATGTGACTTCAAACATAACAATATTTATGAATCAATTAAATAAGATATTTAAACCTTTTTTTTCTCCCTTTAATATAGATTCAATTTCAATATTGTGCCTGTGACGGAAGATAATTTATTTAACTCATTTTTTTCTTAATTTGGAAAATAATCTTTTGTGAATGACACATAAATATCTTTAGAAGTTATCCATATGTGTTTAAAACAATAATATAATAAACAAATTGTATGCATTATTATCTGTTCTTCAAAACATGTTTCATGAAATGGGTAATATTTCATATAGAACTGACCCGCCCGTTCTCTTGATAATAGCCTTAATTATACAGTACCAGCAAAACAAGAGACAGTCAAGCCACAATATTAATGTTCAGATGTGTTATTTTACATTTTCCTAATTTAAATAGATGAGGCGGAGGAGAGTTTCTAACACACGTCGGTCATTTGGAGTGGTGGCCCTTGCAGCTTGATATGAGTCGTCAGCGTTCACATTTTTCTTAGATATGGTAGTGGTTTGAAAAGACGGCTTTAAAAAAAATCAATGACAGTCAAGATTTATTTTGCAGCTGCTGTTTCTAAAGTAAGTGTTGAAATGTTTTATGTTAACACGAAAATTTAATAAAAATGGGTTGGCAAGAAGCGTTGTTCCATTTCTTTTCAATCGAGTATCATCCGAGATATTTAATCATAACATACATATTGTTTTTATTGAATAATATCTTCGTTAATATAATGATATATACCGGTAAAGATCGAGAGAAAAAGCTACTTTCGTATTCACGATTTAAGCAAATTGGAAAAAAATCTTAAAGTGACTTCTGGAAACGAATTCTTTTGCGTAATTAATAGTAACATCTTGAAAGCCGAAGGAATATATTAACCCCTTGCCTGTAGAATATATTTGAGAAAAATGTGCCAAAAATGGATTTTTTTTTTCTTTATGTTTGTTTGTAACAGGAAAGTTACAAAAAATCCGCAAAATGTCGCGAAATTGCCGAACTTTTCGCGGGAAATAATCGCCATTAATTGGGAAAATGCTAAAATATATATTATGCGTTGGACGAACAGAGTTCGTGCTTCAGAGAATTGAAAACACCGATTTTTCTCTTGACAGAAATCAGGTCGTATAATCCAAAATTGGCTCATTTGCGTTGCCCGAACCGAGTTCGGGCGTCACATGCAGGAAATTAAAGCTGGATGTAATGCTCATTAAAAATGTGCAATTATATTTTCGTATTTTTATTAAATATACGAGGATTTCGTCCGAAAATGATAGATTGAGTTTCAGACTTTTTTTTTATTATTATTTTAGAAGGTTATATTAAAATGTTTTGAAATGGATTGTGGTTTTTAAAAGGAACAGGAGCGTGGACGTGGTTTGATATTTTTAAATTTTTTGTTACTGATTGCCGAAGACGATGCCGATTTCTACACATCCCAGAAAAATAAACGGAAGTCATCTAAGTGACTTTCGAAAACAATTTTTTTAAAGAGGATAACAGTAATATTTTTTATAAAACAATTGTGGCATTCGAACTGAAAATAAACGTAGATGTAGATGGTTGTCTTTCGTTTCTTTGTACGTTGGTGAATCAATGAGTTTTTGCCCTCACATAGAAATAATTGAATGAAATTTATGAAATTGCCACATTGTATTAGTCTTTTTATATATAGTCACCGTGCGCAGTAACACATTTCTACAAACGGTATTTCAAACAGAGGGTGGAGGACGTATCCCAGGAGGCGCGATAGTAGACCCAAATGGGGGAGCATTTTTCTAACTTTTGCCGACACCACATGCGACATTTTGTTGGAAAGGCCTGTGGCCACTTATTCATGCTATGCACCTCAAGATACCCCCCACCCAAAAAAATGCCCTCCGGAGCACTTTTTCTAAATTTTGCGCACATCATTCATTTCTCCCGGGGGTCAAATTTAGAGGGAGGGGCTCTGTAGGTGCATAGCATGAATAAGTGGTCACGCAGGCCCGTAGCCAGGTTGGAGCCAGGTGGGGGCCAGGTGGGGGCCAGGTGGAGGCCAGGTCGGGCTTCGCCGGACCTGGAAAAAGTTTTGCCCGACCTAGCGCAAGACTACATTCCAATAAAAACATTAAATTTCCATTTTCCCGCACTTCTTGTCCAACCTAGAATGAAGTTCGACATTCCGATCATTTTTTCACTCAATATTTCCCTTTAAAAATTTATGCAATACAACATCAAATTTCCATTTTTCTTCTTTCATGCCAGACCTCGGCCCCTACCCCTAAATTTCCTTTCTAGACTGGAAATAAAAATAGCAAAAATTTCATCTATAAAGCTTTTTGTCTCTCCCTCTTTAACAGACCTGTGGGATATTGCTCCATTGTACATTCCTCGCCTTTTCGCTTTGTAGAAATGATCCCATACCGCTTCAACAACAAATATAGATTACCTTATATCTATAAAACTTGATTTCTTTATACAATTGTCACCATACGAAATTTATCGTTAGGAAGTGGGGTTGAAACCAAAGGCTTCTAAAACTACAGTGAACCAGCCTACAATACTGTACATGACAGTTAGTTGCTTGTTTCAGAGAAACTTGGGACGATTACGATAAACTCAAAGGGGCAGTCCCCACCCCCTATGTGAAAATACAAAATAGATAATGGAAGGTCTGTCCCTTCATCTCTTCGATTGCCTCCCATTGCACTGAAATTTTAAAAAGTTGGCGCTTCTAAAATAAAACAATCATTATTTCAAATTTAAACAATACAATATGTCAGGTTACTTACGATTTTACAAATCCAAATTTATTACTTACTGACATATTCATAAAGTCCTTTTTATTCTTAAATTCAAAAATGTTAAAGATGCTTTTATTAAGAAACGAAGAAACTGAATGCACTGTTTAATGAAACTGTTTTGCACTTTTCAGTTTTCAATTTTTCAATTCAACTTTTCAATTTTTGCAAAGCGACAGCTTGATACAGGCCATCATAACATAGAAATCAATTACAACTCAAAGTGTAATGCATTTATTTAAAAGTAAAAAATGGTATTCGATTCCAAATCCTAATTAAAAGAAAAACATTTTATTTACGTTATGCTCTGGGCCGTAGGAAGGTATTTTGACGGACCCCCACAAAAAAAAAGTTTCGACCCCCCCCCCCCCTCTAAGATTTTGGAAAAATATTTATATTTAATTTTATATCTGAGTACCATTTTATAACAACACCCGCGGAGTTCGCTGGTCGATTTTTCCAAAACAAAACTCAAATTAAACGAATCTGGAGTTGGGTTGAACTGCTTTCAGCAAAGTACACTCATTGGGGCTAGCGCGCTCAGATCTCGAATCAAACAAACCTTGAATTATTGTAAATTTTTATTTCGACCCAGATTAAATTAAAATTTTCAACATTTCGTTCATGCCGCTACAGGAACAGATTTCATATTCTTACAACTTGAATATAATCAACGTACTTGCAAAATTTAACTGAAAATTCTTCCGTTTAGGAAAAAAATGTCAAAAAATCGCCGCAGAATGCAAAAGAATGCCAAAAATTTATAAAGAAATTTCGAAGTTCATAGGAAACAAAATTTACTATATTGTGCTAAAAGGTTGAAACCGGATTTTTTATTTACGAATGTTTAAAAAAATTACCAGAAAAACAGATAAAAATAGCATAAAAATTCTCGGACATTTCAAAACTAGCCGAGAACAAAATTTAGCAAAAAAAAAAAAAAAAAAAAAAAAAGTTCGAATTGAAATTGGATTCCCTTTGCATACGTTAAAACCGCCACCAAAAAAAAAAAAAAAAAAAAAAAAAAAACCTAAAAAAAATATGAAAGTATTTTCGTATTTTCTGTTTTTTCTTCAGTTTGACAATGCATGGCACAGACAGATTTTTTTAAGCAGAAAATACTCACTTAAAATAACTTTTGTCTGCTCTGAACGATGCCTTTTATTTAAAAAATATATATTTAGAGATTTATTAATTTTTAAAAATTACCTTTGGGATGTCCTTATCATATTTTTTCAGTTTTCTCCAATTTAAAATTGTCACTATGTTGTCTGGATAGAAATTGGAAAAGAAAAAAGAATAGCTTCAGATAGACAGTACCTTTCTGTGGGTAACAAATACTTGGTTTAATAGTAGATAATAATAAAGATAGATGTTTCTCTGTAAAGTTTTTTTTTTTTTTTGGGGGGGGGGAGGGGGGTCTGACTGGGCGTTTTTCTGTTCAGGACAAGATTTGACAGGAAGAATACCTGTATGCCTGAAATTATGCACCTCGAAACAGATTTTTTTTTTTTAATTTTTTATGCTATTTTTAGTGTTTTATCGAGTTTTGTACTTTTTTCCCCACATTCATAAAATGAATCCATTTTCAATCTATCTTTCATTTTAGCCGAATATAGCAAAATAGATTTTTGAATATTTTACGAAGTCTTTTATGTGATTTTAAAATTTTTCGCGTTCCGATAGAATTTTTTGACATTAGTAAAAAGAACCAGGTTTCAATCTTTTAGCCGAAAGTACAAAATATTTGTCCTGTGCAATTTTTTAATTTTTCGCGAACTTCTTATGCGCTTTCAAACGCTTTTCCCGTTTTTAAGACCCCTGTTATTAGAAGAGATTTTTTCTCATATTTGAAGAAATTTTCGTCTTTTGAATGGAAAGCTTCTAGAAATTTTGATCTATGTTTCGTGACTTTTTCGTGTTATGAAGGAAAAAATATTCCTGCATAAAAGTTCAGTTCCTAGTAGGGAAAAGTACAATGCAACACAGTTAAGCTTGACGGAACACTATTTGGATTTAATTTGACGAAAATGCATCTTTATATTGAAGGATGTTAGGTAATTTTTACTTTAGATTGGTGACTTTCTATACTTATGCGAAAAATGGGCTAATCAAAGCTTTTTTTTTTGATGGGGGGGGGGTGGAACAGAAGCCTTCAAATCACTGATTTCTTTATTTATTTTATTTTATTTTTATGAGAATGTAAAACGATTCCAGTTTCAATCTTTTATCCCAATATAGCAAATTTTGCCCTCAGCTGTGTTTTATTCGCCTTCCGCGGTGTTTTTTTTTTTTTTTTTTTTTTTTTTTTTTTTTTTTTTTTTTAACATTCCTAAAAGGAATCAGGTTCCAAGTATTTTTGCTCAATATTGAAAATTTATCCTTTGCAATTCGGAATTTTTTTACGAATATTTTATGTGATTTTTAGCATATTTTTTAACCTTCCACTTTCAATCTTCTGACTTGATATAGTCAAATTTTGCTCTCGGCAATTTTTGATTTTTTTTTCCAATTTTTTATGCGATTTATACCTCTTTTTCGCGTTTTGCGGAGACTTTTTGATAAAGTTTTCTGAAACCAAAAATTTTCCAGTAGATTTTGCTGCTGTCATGATTAATCTGAAGGTGGAAAAATAACAAATTGGCTCTTGTAGCAACATGAACGACGATGATGGAAAATTTAACTTTTACCTGGGAACTATCACTTTATCGAAAGCAAAATTACAATAATTCAAGAATTGTTTGATTCAAGATCAGATTTGGGATATTCCGAACGGGTTTACGTTGCGGAAGGCAGTGGGGCCCCAATTGGATCCCCCCTCCCCCCTCAAAAAAAGGTTATCTTTTGGAAAAAACAACCAGCAAAGCAAGCGAAGCTCCGCTAGTAGATAAAATAATTCCAGAATATAATTTATGTATAATTAACATTAGTAATTTATCGAAAGAAGAGAAATGAAACTTTAAAAAAGAAACAGGTCGAGCATAAGGGGATAGGTGGCAAATGCATGGCACACAGATGCCTGCTTATTGGGACCCCCAACGAGATTAAAAAGCACATTTTGTTTAAACATTTGAATAAAAATACTGGGGCTTAAAAGTTTTGAATCTTGGTTTCCAACTTTTCCTCACTTTTAATAGGGACCCCAAAAAAGACATTTTAAAAAGTATTTAGAACCTGCAAAATTTCTTTCATCTGGGCACCTTTAAAAAGGATTATAGCTGTAGAAAGAAGCGCATTTGGTTGATGGAAGTAATAGTATTAAAGAAGTTTTTAACCTTATCCCCAACGAGATTAAAAAACGTATTTTTTAAACATTTGAGTAAAAAAATGGCAGCTCCAAGTTTTGAATCCTGGGTTCCAACTTTCTTTGAATAAAAAATATGATGCCTAAAAGGTTTGAATCTTAAGTTCCAACTTTTCTTCATTTTTAAAGGGACCCCCCAAAACATAATTCAAAAGAATTTAGAGCCTACAAAATTTATTTCACCACCTTTAAAAAGAACGCTGACTATAGAAAGAAAGCACAAATCTTTTGAAGGAAGTAATGGTATTAAGGAAGTTTTGAAACTTATTGCGACCCCCAATGAGATTTAAAAGCATATTTTTTAAACATTTGAATAAAAAATTTGGCCTAATAGTTTTGAACCTTGGGTTCCAACTTTTTCTCACTTTTATAGAAGGCCCTGAAGAAGACAATTAAAAAGAAAAAATGAGCCTACAAAATTTCTTTCATCTGGGAACCTTTAAAAATAATGGGGGCTGTAGAAAGAAAGAGTACATCTGTTTTGGTTGAAGGAAGTAATAGTATTAATGAAGTTTTGAACCTTTAGTTTCACATTTTTATCCCATTTAGACCCCCCAAAAGACTAAAATACCACTATATTTTTAAATAGAACTTAGAGCCTTCAAAAACTCTTCCATCTGGGCACCTTTATAAAGAATAGTGGATATAGAAGGAAAGCGTATACATGTTTTCTAAATCTGACCAAGATCTTTGATAAAAAATGAATTTGGATAAAACAAATTAAAATTTTATTAAAAAATACATTAAAAAATAATTATAAAAGTTAAAAAACATTATTCGGCTCAAAGGTACAATAACTTTCAGCCCCCAACCACCCAAATGGGGCGGGTCCTACAGCCCTGGTTATCCCAAATATCTTATTTAACTTTAATATATTTTTTTCATGTCTCTCTCTGAAGAAACTTTAAAAATTTCATACTGACTTTAGAAATATCTTATATTTTAAATTTTAAAAAAAAATCCCTAAACTCACAGTAAATATTTTTGAAGAACTACGAATAGGAGACTAGAAAAGAAAAATGAAGAAATAATCTGCCACCCCTGGAAAAACCTTTGCCCTACCTGGAAGTATGGTCTAGCTACGGGCCTGGTGGTCAGAGGCCTTTCCAACAGTATGTCATATGTGGGGGTCGGTAAAAGTTAGAAAAATGATCCAATTTGGGTCTACTATCGCTCCTCCTTGAATACATTATCCCCCCTCTCTTTGAAATACCGTTTGCAGAAATGTGTTACTGTACACGGTGACTATGCAGAAAAGAACTAATACGATGTAGCAATTTCATAAATTTCACTCAATTATTTCGAAGTGAGGGCAAAACTTTACTGATACATCCTCGTATTTTGATTTACGATCCTGTTTCAGATTGTTAAACGTCACAGAGAAAACGGATTTTGCAAAATTGAGTTTTACAAACGAATCTTTTTCAAAAGCTTAATAATCATATTTTTTGAAAAGTATTGCGGCATACGAAAGGAACATGAACTGAGATATTGTTTGATATTTTTAGTTTTGCTATAATTTGAATCGACGCACAGATTGATATTATTAAATATTTCAGAAATCACAAAAAACAACAAAACATCTCTCGGGGGAAATATATTTTTTTAAGTTAAAACGGCCTTTTTTTCCTACGAATTGTGGCGAATTAAACGTAAATATGCTATCTTTAATTTGGTGTGAAAGGTTTTCTCTGTATTTGGTTTAGTTAAGTAGAATCGTGGTTCGAAAATTTGGGGGTGGAAACACAACCTCGACTTCCCTTTTTTGACTTTTTGTTTAAATTTTGCATTTTTAAAACGAATTGCTTCTTTGGAAACCTAATGAACGTAGATATGGTTTATTATCTTTCGTTTTTCCGTATTTCGAATTTTTCGGCTAACGGGCGCTTAGGAAGGTGAAAGAGGGTAAATGCCGTATCCGCACTTACGAATATTCGCTGCAACCCACGCTTCGGAGTAGGTTCTGATACGCACTGCCGTGACTTTTATTCCACAAGCACTTTTTAATTACATATTTTAATTAATAAATCTCATAATTATCAAAAAATGAAAAGATACGCCTCGAGTTCATTAGGGGCTTTTTTCGACTAACCGCATCAAAATTTAGAGATCTCTACATGCGGTTCATTATCCTAGCCACACTTTAAAACACACAATGATGCACAAAAATCCAGGCAGACGGTTTCATTTTATTAGTATAGATACAGTAGAGCACCGATTATCGGAACTCTAGTTAACCAAACTTCCAATTATTCGAACAGCCTATTTCTCTCTCTCTCTCAAAAAAAAAAAAAAAAAAAACTTCTAATTATCTAAATAACCCGTTTCTCTCGTTTTTTTTTTTTTTTTTTTTTTTTTTTATCTTCGGATTTAGCATGCGAAATCGAATCCCCGATTAGTGTATCGTTGGTAGTAGTAACAGCGAAAAATAAATTGATGAAATAGAAAACGAATGCTTTAAAAATGACCCACGTCCGTCACATAATGAAGCCTTTGAATGTTTCTAAACAGCTATGAAATGGCTCGAATGGCAGAAAAACGCTGATTCTATTCAACTATTTAAGAATAATTCAAGATATGGCAGCCTTGAAAAGAATGTCTTCTTTGAAGCAAGAAAAAATCGAAAGCTTTTTTGTTTATTTTATAGTCTCTAGAGTTCAGAAGATGATAAAAAGAGAAACAGAAAATATTAAATAAGGAAAATGTAAACAAAAAAATTCAAAAGACAAAACTATTTTTAAACACGCCAGCACTAAGTGGTGCTTGCAATCCAAAGCCTGGATAAAGTGTGAAGGCTTTAGTATAGTCAGGAAGATCCTTAAATTGTTTGTCTATTTATCCGAACTTAGCTTATACGAACTAGTCTCGGTGCCGACTTGTTCGGGTTGGGTTGGGTTGATTTTTGACGGCCAGTTATCTACACGAGGGATATAGGCCCGGGGGGGTGCCCTCCGTGGGGGTCTTTCTAAGGAAACCTAATCCGTATTAACGCATGGAAGATCCACGGCTCGAAGAAAACCACGAAAACTCCGAACGATTAGGCCGACGGGCGCGATTGGGATCGAACCCAGCACCTCCCGTCTACCAGCTTCGAGCCGACTTGTTCGGATAATCGGCTCTCTACTGTAATTAAATATATATATATATATATATATATATATATATATATATATATATATACAATAATTCAATCATTCTGGATTTAAAATATATATCTGTAAAGTCGGCGCCGCTCCTCTGACCATCCCACGTGGTGTATATCGTGTTAAAAATAGCACTCCTTTTTTTTTAATCAAAGATTATTGAGTTTATTTAAAACGAACATGAGGACACTACAAGACGACACAATGATGATGACTATTTACACTGAAAAAAGAAAGGGTTTCACAAGGTGCACAAACTTCATATTAAACTCCACGAACTACACTTCACTATATTATTAACTTGTATTACAAACTACTCAAATTATAATCCTTTGGTGCTCTTAGCACCCGATATACTTCCGTTTTCACAAATCCAAAAAACACGCCGGCCAACATGCACGGCTCGGCTACCCTTCTCCAAACTCACTTTTACTCTGAAAAAACAAAATATCCACCCTTCTCTCCGCGCGCGCCCGCATACCACGTGACGTATGGCGTTGGCGCCACAAGAATCGAAAGAGAAATAAATCTAAACGTTTCCAGACATCACACCCCCCACCCAAGATTGAAAATGGGGGAGGGGGTCCCTCAATTTTCTATCTGAAATTTAGTCTGGAGACGTCCTTATACTCCATTTTTTTTTAAAAACAAATTACCCAAATAAAAATAAAAGTTAACAAATACATATAAAAAAAAAATATACAAACTACATGTCTGAAGAATCTGGGCACTCTGCCTAAAACTCGTCTTACCTACTAATACAAAACAGAATTAATACTTAATAATAACAATAATAAATGCAATAACAAATAAAACATATGTAAAAGGAAACAAAAGCTGTAGTAACACACTAAATAAATCTTTTAAAGTCACTAGAAAAGACATGGTCCTTCATCAATCAGTTCGTGAAAGTTTTTTTTTTTTCTTTTTTTTAAAAGTCTATACAGTTTAGAAAAATTTCACAGTTTGTTTTCTTATTCAACAGTTTCAAGTCTAGATAGTGCGTCTGCATTTATCAACTTGGCACCTGGTCGATGCGAAATCACAACATCATACTTTTGCAGTGCTAGTGCCCATCGTTGCAGTTTGGAAGATTGGGGTGCATTTTTGGGGATGAAAGTTAGTGGGTTGTGATCGGTGATAAGTTCCACAGGTGAACCAAAAATCCACGTTTCGAACTTCTTGAGACTCCAGATGACTGCATAGGCCTCCCT
The DNA here is from genome assembly GCA_963932465.1 of Maratus speciosus. NCBI lineage: Eukaryota > Metazoa > Arthropoda > Arachnida > Araneae > Salticidae > Maratus > Maratus speciosus. The sequence goes on along the minus strand of CAWVRF010000937.1, from coordinate 320,901 downwards.
TTCGATCGTCGGCCAAGCCTGTTGAGTTTTGGTGAGCTTTTGACTGGCATAGCTCACTGGGTACAGTACTCCGTCTTTTCGCTGCGATAAACATGCGCCGATGCCGATTGCAGATGCATCGCACTCGATGACAAATGGTACTCCTATAACGGGAGTATGTAGCCTAGGTGCTTCGATAAGACCTCTTTTCAACTCATTAAATGCCCGATCATGGTCTTCTGACCAACACAACTGTTCTGGACTCTTCTTTTTCGTCAGTTCAGTTAAAGGATATGCTACTTCAGCATATTTAGGAATGTAATCTCTATAATAATTACAGAGACCAAGGACACTTTTCAACTGTTTCTTCGTTTGAGGCACTGCTAACCTTCGAATAGCCTCCACTTTTCCGGGGTCGGTCCGATGGCTGCCGGACCCGATGATATGTCCTAAGTACTTAATCTGCGGTTTTGCGAATTCACATTTCATCAAGTTGACTGAAAATCTTAAGTCTGATAACTTAGAAAGTATCTTTTCTAGATGCATCAGGTGTTCAGCAAATGTTTCAGAAAAGACGGCTATGTCGTCTATATATGCTCTGGCGAACTCCTTGTATTCGGACAGTGCTCTGTTCATTTCTCGTTGAAAAGTCGCAGCTGCGTTTTTGAGCCCGAAGGCCATCACTTTAAAGCGATACTGAGCCCTGTGAGTTTTGAAACACGCCAGATTCTGGCTCTCTTCTTCTAGTGGTATGGCCCAATACCCTTTCAATAAGTCTATTGTAGTTATGACATTGGCCCTGCCAATACTGAACAATAGATCGGTGGCATTTTCCATTGGGAAATCATCAGTCACTGTAACTGCATTAAGCACTCGAAAATCTACGCATAGGCGCAAGGCCCCATCCTTCTTCATTACGCAAACTACTGGGTGTGGCGCCTCTGCCTCACTTTCTTCAATCAGACCTAGTTCCAATAACTCCTCAATTTGTTTATCTACTTGAGGTTTCAAGGTCTCAGGGATTCTGTAAACATACGGCTTTTTCTTTTCTGCGTCACTTATTCTTATTTTATGCTCTCCTACCTTAGCTATTTGCACTTTTCTAGAAAATAATTCTTTATATTTATACAATAAATCTAACACCTTTCCTTTTCTCCACCTTTCCTAAATGACTTAAATCAACTTCTTCTATATTGAATAGGTCGGAGTTATCTTTCGTACTGGGGGTGGGATGGACCTCCCCTAATTCTTCCTCATTTTCGAAGATAACCCCCACCGCCTGTACCCTAGGAGTAAATTTTCTTATCTTATTTACGTGGACATTCCTAACATTACCGTTCATTAATTTCACTTTGTAAGAATCAGGGTTACAACGCGCCACTATTTCGGCTGGCCCGGTCCATCTCGCATAAAGTTTGTTCGTGGAGTCCGGAATTAATAAATATACCTGGTCCCCCGGTCTAAATTCCTTGTAAATCGCTCTTCGATTAGCGTACTTCGCATACGAGCTTTGCTTAATCTGCGACACTATTGCCGCTTGTTCCGCCGCCCTTTCCAAATTAATTTTCAACTCCTGGAGATATTCGGTCGCGCTCTTTCCTAGATTTATAGGTAGTGGGATTTCGCCTGCCCATGTAGATTTTAATACCGCCAGTGGCCCTCTGGCCTCTCTTCCGTACATTAATTTGAATGGCGATACGCCCGTAGTGCTATTCGGAATTTCTCTATACGCAAATAATAAATAGGGGATGTGTTTATCCCAATTTTTAGGGTCACTACGAATTATATGGTGTAACATACGTTTCAATACTTGATTATACCTTTCAACTAATCCCGAGCTCTGTGGGTGCCCCGGCGTAGCAAATCTAGGAGCCGCCCCCAGCCTAGCATGAAACTCTTGTATTAACCCTGATATAAAATTTCTGCCCTGATCACTCGCTATTACGCGGGGTATTCCTGTCCGCATAAATATCTCTAACAATGCATCGCACGTAGCTTTAGCCGTAATTGTCCGTAACGGAACTGCCTCTGGCCATCTCGAATGTTGATCTACCAAAGTAAGTACGTATTGATGCCTACGCGCTGACGGAGGTTCAATTTTTCCGATTATGTCAATATTTACAACGTCGAACGGAAGTTCCGGCCTCTCAATAGGGACGATGGGTATCTGATCGCTGACCCTCTCCCTGCTCCGTAGTTGGCAATCCTTACATGAAGCACAATATTCTTCGACATCCCGCGACATACCTGGCCAAAAGAATGAATAACGAATTCTCTCTTTTGTTTTTTTCATGCCAAGATGATTAGCGAAAATCGATTCGTGCGCAATTTTTAAAATTTCCCCCCTCCTCACCTTTGGTACCACTAATTGCATAACTTGATCTCCCGAAACTCTTTCCCTATGATAAAGCAAATTGTCTACCATAACAAACCCATTTTTCTCTTTTTCTGCATCTTTGAAAGCTCCCTGTAACGATTCGCAACTTTTCTGTTGCGCCCTGTAAATACTCGCATCTGATTGACGACCCACATTTAAATCTTCGCTATTATTTTTCTTTTCAATGCAGCTAATCATTAACTCTTTTCCTGCAGTTTCATTTTGACTTAATAAACATAAATTCTCATCATTGATACTTTGTTGCTCCCTTTCACTACACCCTGCTTTTTCACATTTTATTTCTTCCCCCCTTTCTGACTGCAACTCCTCCGTAGCCACACCATCTAATCTATTTTCTTCCCCTCCACTCTGAACCGATCGTAATAATTCATAAATCGTTGGCGTGATAATACATGACCCATATAATTTATCTGTTGCCGCGAACAAAACATCTACGCTGTTAACTACACTATTTGAGTCTCCGGAATCTAAAGCTATAGGTAAAGTTATAAGGTCAGCGGTTATTTTTTCTCCAAATGCAGATATCAACTGAATTTTTGAATTTTCATTATTCCTAAATGAATCCGGTATTTGATTTGAATTAATTACTGGAATTTCGGCCGCGTTATCGATCAATGTATTCACTTTCCGCCCGCCTAACAACACATCCTGATACTGCAAAGCTTGCGTATTTATTGCCTCATTCTCAGGACATAAAGCTGTCACTTTAGCAACTAATTTATCATCATGTTTATTTTTCTCAATACCCGATTCCTTTTTCGTTTGATTTCGAAAATTCCCCATTTTATTTTTATCTTTATTATTCGGGCAGAAACGTAAATGATTTGTTTGTTTACATAGCCTACAAATGTCATTAGTTTTTCTATCGCGAGAAAGAACATTATTTCTGATATGAGGTGGGATATATTTCCCATGATTCACACTTCCGGTTTCATCATAGTTGCGAAAGGATTTTATCGGTCTATCATATAATTCCGAAAAAGTTCTACCTTTTGAAGTAAACCAATTATCGCATAATTCCGCGATTTGGCGTGGTTTTAACCAGTCATCCATTTGCTTTAATTTAACATAACTCCGCGTTTCTGAATCTAATGAACTCATTAATCTATCGGTAACAATTAATTCATTAAGCGTATCGAAATCATTTACTTTCCTAAGCTGACAATAAAATTCCCAATTAGCTCGGATTCTGCTCGCAAATTGTAAATGGTTTTCATTTTTCATTCTTTTTGCCGTAAGGAAATTTTCTAAACAAGCTTCCGGGGTAGGTTGAAATTCTTTTAAAATTAAAGCCTTAACCTTCGAATAACTCTTCATTTCATTTGTATTGACATAAACTAATAAATGTGCGGCACGTTCACCCACTAAATTTAGTAAAATTTCAACTTTTAACTCCTCCGAAACATTTTTCATTTCGAATGCCTTTTCGAGCGAACTAAAAAATAAATTCCACGCTTCCGGTTTAGTCGGGACTGGCATACTCAGGGTTCTAACACTTTTAATTAAAGATTCTAAAGAATTAGTATGGGATTTTTGTCCATCCCCCCCCGAATCCAAATTCTTATCATCTGTTATCTTCGCCATTTCTAATTGAGCTTTAATGACTTCTAATTTTGTTCGTTCTAATTCTAGTGCAGTGTCCTGTTTCGATTTAACAGTTTCTTTCTCAATTTTTAGTAACTCGGCTTCACGTTTTTCTTTTTCTATCCTATCTGATACAGTAGTAATTAAAAATTCCTTTACAAATTCAGCATCCTTAGCAAATTGGTCTCTTCCCTCAATGAGTGTTTTCAAATCTACAATTCTATGCTCTAATTCTACCTTTAAACCTAATTCAGTCGCGACGACAACTAAATCTTCTTTTTTCAGCCCTTTAATGCTAAACATTTTTCTTTTTCAATTCAAACACTTTTATAATAAACTCTACTTATAACCGATACTATCATCTTAAATAAATAAATCAAGCAATAATTGTCATACTATAAATAACAACTTTCTTCTGACATGCTTAAGTCAATCATAATAAATAAATCATATACTTTTCTCTTTATCTATTTAAAATATCTTCAAACACTATCTTCAATTAAAAATACTTAAACATGCATCTTACTTTTATAATATCTCTGGTTCTTCGAAATGGAGCGTGTAAAGTCGGCGCCGCTCCTCTGACCATCCCACGTGGTGTATATCGTGTTAAAAATAGCACTCCTTTTTTTTTAATCAAAGATTATTGAGTTTATTTAAAACGAACATGAGGACACTACAAGACGACACAATGATGATGACTATTTACACTGAAAAAAGAAAGGGTTTCACAAGGTGCACAAACTTCATATTAAACTCCACGAACTACACTTCACTATATTATTAACTTGTATTACAAACTACTCAAATTATAATCCTTTGGTGCTCTTAGCACCCGATATACTTCCGTTTTCACAAATCCAAAAAACACGCCGGCCAACATGCACGGCTCGGCTACCCTTCTCCAAACTCACTTTTACTCTGAAAAAACAAAATATCCACCCTTCTCTCCGCGCGCGCACGCATACCACGTGACGTATGGCGTTGGCGCCACAAGAATCGAAAGAGAAATAAATCTAAACGTTTCCAGACATCACAATATCGTTAACTAAGTTGTATTTTAATCTGTGCAGCTTATTTAGTGTAAAATTCATTAATTATTTTGGCATTTTAATTTCCACAGAAATATTTCAAATGTGAGACTGTTTTATTGAAAATCCTGATTACATTTTAAAAGTTTTTAAAAGTTTTGTACTTCGAAATACAGTGGTGGACAAAATTGTGGACATTTTTTGAAATTTTCATGTTTTATACATTTGTCTGCTTATAGATTATATTATTTTTCCCTTAAATACAAATGTTTATATATGAAATTCAAAGAAATTTAATGTACAATTTAATAAAAAAACATAATTAAAATATCTCCATTACAAAAAAATTTACTCTTACTTTAGTCTAAAATACAAACACAATTAGTCATGAATGCTGAACTGTATTGTAATAAAAGCTTCCTTGCCAATCACAATGACTGTTCTCAGAATCAATCAAATGGCAGTAACTAAACTGTAGTACATTTTAATTTGTAAAAGCGATATTTTGCTGGAATGAATTTTACCGAAGTGTAGATACTATTGTAACTAAATAGAATAATGTGTTTTTTTTTGTTTGTTTTTTTCTATTTTTATCTATTATTGTATTTTTTTCCTTAATGCAAATAATTTAAAATAATGTCATCAACAACAAGAGCTAATTGGACATATATACAGAACTGAGAGAAAATGGTCCCTCTTTTGTTGAAATTGCAAGGCAGGTTGGTGGATCAATCACTTTATCTGGCGTACGAAAGTTGTGCTTGCGTTATGAAGAAATTAAATCTGTGATAAATAAGGCAAGATCAGGTAAAACATAATGCTCAAGTGCTTCTGATGATAGAAAAATAAAAAGGATATGCCTCAAAGATAGAAGAATTTCAATAGATGCTGTTAGATGTAAAATGAATGCAATGGGTATTTTAGCCCAAGAACAATAAAGAGAAGATTATCAGGTTTTAGACTGGAAGGTAGAATTCCGAGGAAAAAATCATTTTTAAATTTTCAGCAACGCAAGAAATGAGTTTAGCGGGCAAAAGAACGCATTAATTGCTCAAAAATCAGTGGAAGCAAATAATCGGGACCGATGAGAGTAAAATATCACTCTTTAGTAGAGATGGGAGAAAATATGTGAGACGTAGAGATGGGGAAAAGCAGTATCCTGCATTGAAGCAACTACACAGGACCGCACAAATGTGATGAATTGGGCCTGTATGTCTGCAGATGGTGTGGTCCGCATTCAAGTGATTGGTAGCATTCTGAATGAAAAAAAAAAAAAAAAAAAAAAAAAAAAAAAAAGCATCGAAACTGTTCTGGAACCAAAATTGATGCCTTCCATCAGGAATATCTTCCCCAATAAATCACCATTTACCTTTTAGCAAGATTCAGCTCCATGGCAGACGGAATAAATATCCAAAAAATGTTTTAAAAATAAAACCATACAATTATTACCATGGCCAGGAAACTGCCCTGATCTGAATCGCATAGATTATTTGTGGCAACGTTTGAAAATTCTTGTATAAATAAAGCGTCCATTTAACCCATTTGTGCCTGAATTTTTGTTTTCTCAATTTTTTTGGTAAAATCACTTTAAAATGTTGCAAAATGAACTGGAAAAATACTAAAAAAAAATAAGCTTTTTTTTCTTTTTTTTTCTTTTGTATTTATTTGATAAAATGTAAAAGAACTAAATATGAGTATTTATAGTAGAATAATATGCATAATTATATATTTTGCCTATATTTATATTTAAAATGTTTTTAAATTGTTATTTATGTACTATAATTAGTATTTTAATGAACTACAAAAAAAAAAATTATTACTTTCTTTACAGAGACTAATAACGTTATAATTATTATTAATGATAAAATAAGTATAATCGTATTGCAGACTTAATAACAATTTATTTCATAAAAATCTTCGAAAGGAGATTGCATTAATAACTGTCTCGTAAATTTCTTACAAAAATATGTGCCCATTTGTGCCTAGAACCCTATATTTTGTACATTACAAAAATGCATAAAAAATAGGCTTGAACATTTAATTTCGCAATTAAAAAAAAATACGTATTTCAAAAAAGTCCACAGGCTAAGATTATAACGTGCGATTTTGGTTCCATGGTAGAAAAAATGCAAATAAACTTACTTTTTACATTTCGCCCTCTTGAAAAATTAAAAATCTATAAACACCGAAAAAAGCCTTAATTTAAGCAAATAAATATCTACCTTGTGCTGTCATCTCTCGGTTATAGATAAAGACATTTATAAATATTGATTTCATGCAATTTTCATGTTATAAAGAAGAAGAAAATTATACAAATGCATTAAAATTTGAAACGTCCCAAAAATGGGACGCTAGGCATAAATGGGTTAATAAAATGCAATTTATTGAAGCTATAATTGATTCTTGGCATCATGTGATTAAAAAGGATGAACTCCAAGTACTGGTTCTCTCAATGAAAAGACGCTGTGAAGCTATAATAAAAAACAAGGGTTTTCCTACTAAATATTGAATGTGTAAGTGTAACTTTAAAATACAATGAAATCTAAGATAGATCTTATTTTTTGTATGCGTATTTTTTTTTTCGTAATGCAGATATTTAAATTATGTTTCTTTTTATTAAATTCTACATTAAATTCACTTGAATTTGATACATAACCTTTTTTGTGTAATTGAAATTTAATATATTCTTCATGCACACAAATTTATAAAGCATGAAAATTTCAAAAACATGTCAACAATTTTGGTGACCACAGTATATAGGCTATGGTAAACCCTTAAATGCGCGATTTTTTATTTTGTTTAAAAAAATTATAGATGACTCTTTGAAAGGTTTATTACACAGGAAAAATAATGAAAAAAATCAGAGATACATTTTTCATATAATACGTAATGTTTTCTTCTATTGCACATCTGCAATATAATTAAAAACTACTGTCGTATGGCCATTTTACGCTAAAATATTACAAATTAATAAATATTTTAGTAAGTATATCTCCAAATACCTTATTTTATATAATTATTTATTTTATAAATCTTAACATTTATCACTTTAATTCCCATAATAGAATACATTCTAAAAATTACGTAGTTCATAGAGTCTGACTTTATACCAGAAGGTTTCAATGTTTAATTTCGCTTCATTTCAATACGGAGTGCCTGTTATTAATTAAAGCAAATATTACTATTTTAATTTTCTGGTGTGAATTAGGTATATACGAATAAAAAAAATCTGTTAAATTCAAAATTCTGTTCTTTGCATATATTCAAAGCTTCGCACTAAGGAGTTAAAAATGCAGGAAAAGGTTTAAAATTTAAATTGTGTTTTTTATTTTTTAGTTGTAATGAAATAAAATAAAATATATCCTCCAGAAATGTATATGAATATTAAAAAGTTATTATTACATCTAATAATAAAATCGCTTCTTGAAATAGTAATGATAATGATAATGATAATGATAATAATAATAATAAGAAGAAGAAGCATTTTTAAAAATATGAACACCCGCATTCCACAACGCAATATATTAAAGATTAACATGTTTTATTAACATTTTCGAATCATTTTATCCCCTAAGGAATATGAAATTGCTGCATGTATTAATAATTTTATATGTGTGTGGACTCACTCTACATTAGTTTAGTATATAATATCACTGAAAATAATAGTCACCGATATTGGTCAAAAGTCAAGAATTTAGGTCGATTACTATCAAAAGTTTTATTAATATGAAATGTTAAAATACTTTTTTTTGATTAATGCAATTTTCCCTAAAATAACATATTCTTGCAGCGGTAACGCGTTTGAAGATATTTATATATTTTATATTTTAACGTAATAAAAAACGTACATTTTAAACATTTTATTGAAATTTTCAACTCTACTCTATTTGATTAAGAACTTCATTGTTTTATATATTATAATTTCAATATTCTCATGAATTAGATTAAATTATTTTTATAAAAACAAAAACAAATTTATTTACGATCTCTGTAGTAAAGCATAAGTCAATATTTAATGCAGATTTAAATTCTTCTCATCACCAAATGTATTCAAAAATGAAATTTATAATAAAAATTGTTAAATATTGTATGTATTAAGTGCCATATACGTATTACTATTGATAATCCTGAACAAACATCGATACCTTTAAATATATATACATAAAGTCAGTAACACAAATCAATTTAAAAGCGATATTTTTATTACAACAAGTTCAATTTGTTTTATTTCCCAGCTGCCTGTTTCGTATTTGTATTTCAAAAACTTTTATGCTCAAACATTTAAATATAAAAGTTCTATATTTAATATTATATTTATCACATAGCTAACTAAGCGTAGAACAAACAGAGTGGAAAATGTCCAAACCGGAAATCGAATCCGGTACCCCTGTAATAGCACTCCAAGTGCTCTATCATTAAGCTACGAGGACGATAACTAGCTTAGCATCTCTTATTCATATATGTTGGTAGGACTGCAATTGCAACACAAGATGGAACAGTCTTCATGAGCACATAAATTCTGATGCGAAACATGAGACACCAACAAACCCAGCATCCGTGAACACATTTATAATATTAATTAATTTTTCAATGAATTTTCAGCAGTGAAATTACGCTTGAAATTATTGAGTATTTCAGCACTATTCCAGGGGTTTCGGATTCGATTCCCAGCTTGGACAGTTTTCGCTCTGTTGGTTTTATGTCTAGTTAGCAATGTGATAAATCACGTAATGTTATTCAATATTTTCAAACGTAATTTCACTGCTGAAAATTAATTGAAATGTTAATTAAAACTATATTCTATATTTAACATTATATTAAAAATTTTCTTTGTATTTTGGTATAAAAAGAATCTCATTTATATTTCATCGCGATTTTAAATAAAAGCATATAATGACTGTGAAATAATTTTTTATTTCCTTATTTTATAAATGCTGTTTTTTAAAAGACATAATAACTTATTTCTTTACTATCCATCGGATTATATTATAATAATATAGAATGGTAATCATATATTTTCTTCGACATATGTTTTCTAAACTAAAATTAAAAAAAAAAATCTTTGAATAAAGAATGTGTACTTTAGTTTTACTTTAAAATATAAAGAATTTTTATCTTGTTTACACAAAACATGTGTAATCGAAGCAGTAAAGTTAGAAGGAATTCTGTAAAAATCTGCTCAGGCGTGATAAAAATATTATGCGAATTCATTCAGTATCGTGTTTTGTGCCGTTGAGATATCTTATTTTATTCATAAAAATAAAATTATTTTTACACGGAAAAAAGTTCAAAATAACCAAATATCTGAAGTTTCTTTAATACATGAACAAAGTATACATGATTTAATATTGCATATCCCGTTATATAGATGTAATACATGTAGAATATTAATGATTAAGTCATATGAAAGTTACAGAATGTTTACAAAAGTACTGAATCTAGATTACACATTTTTATTTTAGCACTTGAAAAGCGACTTATTTCGTATACCGAGATAGCTTCGTACTTCTTTCTTTCCACTTTACACAGTTCCAGCGATGCTAAAGTCGTATATTCCTTAGAATTTTGGCTAATTTCAGGGTTGTAAATAAATTATTAGTTGTCTCTTTTTATAAATGTACATTTCAAATTAAATTTTAAAATTTTAAATTAAATGTTACTAGCTCATTTTTCTAACTTTGAATCAATTTTTATAACTCGAGTACCCCTGTAAAATTTCTTTTCCAGCCATAGATATTCGTAATTTATTGTTGCCTACTTTAAAATGACTATTTTTCTGAAATTTTTGCTGTCTGGCGAAAGCTTGAAACTTTGCTATAAATATGGCAAAGCCCCCAAATTTAAAAAATGCTATTAAGATATTGTTAAGGTTTTATGTTTTTTCATCACTCTGTATTATACTTGAACTCAAAAAATGTATATTTATTCAATATTGTAGGTTTTGATTTTTGATAAAGCACTAAGAACGCTAATAACGTATGCCTTCGATACTTTAAAATAAAAACAATAAAAAAAAATACCGCATTTGCGTTTCTTGTAAGTGTTTGTGTGTTTAGGTGCCCCCAGGTCTGGGCCCAATCCTGGCGTCGTCAATGAGTCCCAGACATCAGTTAAGAGCTAATTAATCAATTAAATGATGTAAGCCTCCCTCTTTCTTGAGAGTTCTGCTATCTACTGGAAATAAGACAAATCATGCTTTTAGATAACAAAACAAAAAACCCGCACTTTTTAGTCAAATTAATTATCCTCATAGTCCGAGATTCCCGCAGCGACTTTTGGAATGTGGCACGTTATAACTAATATACACTCTCCATGTGGACATCTTAAAGTCGTAACCAAAAACGTCGTAACCGTGTAACCAAAAAGGAATAAACAACAAGGTCCAATACGAAACGCATCTATTCTTAAGTCAAGACTATACATCAATTTAATCCGCTCTATGTAGAAAGAATATATGTATTTTTTTATGAACTAATATAATATTTATATATTTTTGGAAAGCAGTTTAGAGTGCAAGTATTAGGTTGAGCAAAAAGTTCTGGGAAATTTTTAATCTAATCGTTACCAGAATTTGTATCGTATATAGGAGTAGTAGTGGTATATTTACAGGAGCTCAGGAACTTTGGCTCAAAAATATTTTGAAGAGTATCATTTGCGTGTGTTGTCCCGGCATTATTAGAGAAAAGGCCTAACGATTCTGAAAGCCGTCGATAAGATTAATGAGGATGGAGGTGTTGGTAACAGCGACAAACTTAGCTAGCAAATCCGGAATCTGGCAGAAAGGTGGGAGGAATTCCTGGACTATGAGGGTCTCTACTTTAAATAATAGTCCTTGTTGCTTTTGTTGTTAATTTGTGCATAACAACGCAACTTTCACGAATTTTCCAGCACTTTTTGCTCAACCTAGTAAATCAAAGCTAATGCTTGTCACTTTCGAATGTCATGTTCCAATTAAACAGTCTGAAAATTAATTTGATGTTAAAAGGAATTGAAATAAATATATATATTTTAAACAGCAAGTAACTTTTTAAAGTGATATGTATATCAAATTACAACCCGCAATCATATTTAAAAAAAGAAGAAAAAAAAAAGAACAGAAATAGTTAGTGTATAATTTCTCCTAAAATACTAAGAACAATTATATAATTATTTTTTAAATATAATTCAATACAAATATCTTTAAAATATTTATCTGCATTAAATAAAACAGAATAAAATTTAAAAATGATATGTTATTGATTCCTCGTGTCTTGTTGTTCAAAAGTTATTTTCAGTGCTGTCCTACATCAATAAAAGTTGCAAAAAGCTGAAAAAGCAAAACTCAAGATTGCTATATCTTCAGCAGGGGGAAAAAAGAAAGTGGAAAACAACACAATAATTACATTTTGAAGTTGTCGGTTTCAAATATCGAGTTTTTCTCTTTTTGTATTTGTATCGTATTTGCTTATATCGACTAAAAAAACAACACTATTTACATTTTACTGAAACAAGAGTGAATTGAAATAAAAAGAAAGTATATAAAATCTTATTATTCATTTAAAAAAAAAAAAAAAAAAAAAAACTTAGTTTTTGTTTCATGCCTGTTTAAAGCTATTTTTATACATTTGTATTTCTAACATAAGTTATAAACCTTTTTTTTTTTTTTTTATTCAAATGTTAGAAATCAATTATGTCTGTGTTTAAATGATTTGTTGTTTCAAAATATTTCCTCTTTAATTAATTGTCAATTAGAAATAAATATAAAACCTCCTTCTATGTAAATGCAATATGTAAACTAACCTTTTCTCAATCAACACACATAGAAAGTTTCCCTTAAAAAAAATTAAAGGACTTATATTTAATTTTCAACTTTCTGAAAATTAATATTTTCTGAATTATTACAGTTTACAATCAAATATTTATTTCCTTGCAAAATTAATAAGAACATAATTTAATATACATATTATTATTATATATATTTAATATACATAATATTAACATAATTAATAAGAACATCTGAATTACTGACTAGTTACAGTGAATTCAGAGAATGCACAATATATGGAATTCAAAATTGTTTTCTGATTTCAATAGTTGATAAATCTACTTTATATAATACAATAGTTGTGTAATAATTAAAATGGTATGTTATAACAATTGTTAAAAAGATCTTTAGAAACAATTGTCAAAAACTATAAAGAATAAATTAAATACTTAAAAGTAAAAAAAAAAAAAAAAAAAAAAAAAAAAAAAAAAAAAAAAAAAAAAATGGATGTTTTATACTATTTTAGCTAAGCGTTCTCTCATTCTGATAAGAAATTTATAAAATTCCAATTTTAAACTAATGTTTTTTTTCTTTTAAATAAATAGATTCATTAATGCTTTAGTAAAAGTCACAAAAATAAAGACATGAAATCCAGTATTCATATAAAAAGATGAAGAATTTGGAACTTTTCTTCCATTACCCTTAAAGCATATTACATTTAATATCTTAATTTGATATTTTGTCGTTTATTATAATCTCACGTAAATATGCGAATATAAGAAGTAAAACCGTATTATGCCAGCATTGTAGAGTATGTGTCGAGAATTTACATAGAATCAAAAGTAAAAATTTTGAAAACAAAATAGAGATATAAAACGGATGTACTCGAGCATTTCCAAATTTTATCAAAATTGCATTTCATAAATAGTTCTGAAATCAGTTAGAGAAATCATCTGAATGCAATTTATGTTCTTCTGTGCATCTCTTCTTTCGAAAAACGACCATTTCTAAGATTTCAAAGGCAGTACTGTGAGTCCTTTATAAAATTTGAATTGCTCAGCCATTGTTGAAAGTAGTTATTTCCACGATTTACAGAATTTTCTGCAATTATGTACTTAATATATTTTAAACTGAGTTGATATGTTGTTTTACAGGATAAAATGAAAAACATATTCTAGAATTCTTTAATTTATGTTCTACATATAAGAAAATCAGGAAGATATTTAATATATATTCGATGATGATATAAAAGCAAAGGCAAAATTTTATTGTTGCAGTTAAAACTAAACCAGTGAGCAAAATGCTATGTTATAAAACTTCTAAGAGGAAAATTTGTGCATTTTAAATGTTATGTTACGCGTAAATAATTTTATGAGAAATATTAAAGATGAAATGTCAATACTTTTTAAAATGGCAGATATTTAGAAAACAATTTTCTTACCTTTGTGTGTTAAACATTACGTTCACAACACATTTTCGCATTTTATAAATATATAGATAGATAAACGTTGCATGTAACAAAATATAACCGAATCTTTTTAATATAAAGATTAAGTATAATTGCGGCACTAAACAAATGTTATGTCCATTAATAAAATCATATAACTTAACCTTGTGAAGCTGTAAAATTTAAAAACGAAATCGTGCATCGATGTTAATAAATCTATATAATTCTTGGAAAATTTTCCGTAAAAAATTTCACACGCCTTGCATTTAATATTATTTAAAATTTTAATTGCTTAAAATGCGTACAGCCTATACTATACCATACTATAAGTATAGCCAACTTAGCATTGAAATCTAAAAACCTAATCTTGTAATATTAAATAAATTATAATTAAAAAAAATTAAATTTTAAATGAAAGAGAATCAACACTCTCGTACAGAAGTAAAAGTATTTTCTGCGTACAAAAACATATATTTCGTCTTCTTATAACTTTTTTTCATTTTTTTTTTTTTTACATATCGCAGTAAGGTAACCAAAATAAAGCGTCTTCAATTAATGAATTAATGATAAAATTTCATAAAAATGTCATGGTTAACATTTTTTCTTTCAATTTGGAATCTTTTCAAATTTAATTAAAGAAAGTTCAACATTATATGACTATTTTTGGGATTAGAAATACATTTAAAAAACGAAGTACAGTAAACAAAATCAATATTTTCTTTTAATCATTTCACTGCACAGAAGAAAATTTTTTGAAACATATTTATCCGGTATAAAAGTAAAAAAAAAAAAAAAAAAAAAAAAAAAAAAACTTTCATTTTGTTAAAAAAAAAAAAAAAATAAAATAAACAGGTTGTTTTCCATATAAAACAAACAATAAAGAAAAATTATACATTCTATAAATCATCTTGAAACAGTATTAAACACTCGAAAATTTAAAATATAGATTTCATTTTATTTTTATATAAAAAATTATGTTTCGTGTTATCATAACATCAAAATAAAATACCATTTCGAAAGAATGACTTAAGAATAATTGAAAAGAGTATGAAATGTAATCTTCAAATGATTTTTTTTTTGTTTCTTTATTGATATAGAAATACATATTTACAATTCTACTAAAAAAGGTTATCATTCGCTGAAATACAAAATGTAACTATTGAAGTATCTGAAAGATAAATAGAAATAGTAAATGCTGCATTTTTGTTTTGACTTTTTTAGTTTTAAATGATACACAAATCATATTTTTATGTCAAGCGATGTTACATTTTAAAGAAAATAATTCAGTTTGTATTGCGTGAATTAAAATAACATTATACGTAAGTTCATATAAAGGTTATGTATTTTTACGTAAAATATCGTTGTAGCTGTAAAATGAAAATGAATTGTTTTAGTTAAATAACGTCTATTTAAAAACAGGGTAGAAATCAGAACGTTGGTTGTTTTGTATGAAGCAAATAATTCAAATTTAAATTTTTGCTCCCAGTTTATTTTAAAGCATAAATTAGCTATACGTATATGTCACAACTTTTCAGTCTGCATTCTACATCCAATGTTATGTTTTTAACAACATTGTTCTTGTACGTATTTATGCATCTTAACAGAAAATATTTTCACGTTGCAATTTTGAATCCTTTTCTAGATGAAAATTAATATAAATTTGCATTTGCAATCAAAAACACTAAGAAATCTTACCCTAACATCTACGTCTTGCTTATATAAAGTTGAACACAATTTGCAAAATGCATTTATAATGATATATTTAATATACAGGGTGCAATATGTTACCTATTGCCGGCCTTTAATTTCTCAACCGTTAGTCGTAGACATATAGTTCCAATTAGAAAAGGTCCTTCCGGCCAGTGCCGGGTGGAAGAGGTAGCTTTCATATTCCTTATTTTTAAAAAGCTAGCTTATGTTATTCAAACACACGAAGCTCAATTTAGTGGAAACCGATTATAGAAGATTCAATACTAATTTTTATCAATACTAAATCATTATGAATGAGAATTTCGCGAAATTAGTCAGCTTTATCCAAGCTGCTTTTATTTAAATTAACTTATATTTGGTTGCCAAATTCGGCAATATCTTGAAGTGCCTGTCATTTTAAGACAACGTGGTGGATGAGGCTAACTAGTGAACTTGGTCGAATGCTCACTCACATCGGAATCGGTTGATATATAAGAGTGCTGTCGCAGGCAAAAAATCAGATTTTTCAAAATGTCACCCACATAAAGAAATTCAAACTGTTATATCTCAGCCATTTTTTAAAGATAACAAAATAAAAAATGCTCCGAAATCCTTATATCAAGGTCAAATACTTAAGAAGGAAACCTTTTTTTCAATTTCTAATTTTTTTGCACCTCACTTTAAATATAATTTTTTTTTTTATTTAATGGCCGCCATTTTGAAACAAGATGGCGGATGAGGCTGGCCAGCGAACTCGGTCGAGACATTGCTATATGCTATCCACATGCCTTCTTACATCCAAATCGGTTCATAAATAAGCCTGTTATCGCCTGACAAAAATCAGGTCGTTTCAAAATGTCAGCCACAATAGAAATTCAAAATGCTATAACTTAGCCAATTTTTTAGATATGGACGAAACAAAAACTGTTCCGGAATCTTTGTATTAAGGTCAAACACATAAGGAAAAAGCTTTTTCATTTTCCAATTTTTTGGTACCACATTTCAAATTTTAAATTTTTACAATTTATTTAAATGGCCGCCATTTTGAAACAAGATTGCGGATGAAGCTGGCCAACGAACACGGTCGAGACATTGGCATATACTATGTACACACGAAAGTACATCCATATCGGTTCATAAATACGCCTGTTATCGCGTGACAAAAATCAGGACGTTTCAAAATGTCAGCTACGCTAGAAATTCAAAGTACTATAACTCAGCCATTTTTAAAGATATAGACGAAACAAAAACTTCTCCGGAGTCTTTGTATCAAGGTCAAATACATAATTTTTTTTTTCCATTTTAAATTTTTTGGTACCACATTTCAAATTTTAAATTACTAAGAAAATTTTAAATGGCCGCCATTTTGAAACAAGATGGCGGATGAAGCTGGCGAACGAACTTGGTCGAGACATTGGTATGTACTATGTACACACGAAGGTACATCCATATCGGTTTATAAATACGCCTGTTATCGCGTGACAAAAAACAGGACGTTTCAAAATGTGAGCTACGCTAGAAATTGAAAGTTTTATAACTCAGCCATTTTTTAAGATATAGACGAAACAAAAACTGCTGCGGAATCTTTGTATCAAGGTCAAACACATAAGAAAAAATTATGTTTCCATTTTCAATTTTTTGATACCACATTCAAATTTTAAATTTTTTTAAAATTTTTAAATGGCCGCCATTTTGAAACAAGATGGCGGATAAAGCTGGCCAACGAACGTTGATATATATATATATATATATATATATATATATATATATATATATATATATATCAACTTTTGAACGGAGGGTGGTTCCGGGGTCTGGGGGTCATGATCGATGAAAATATACCAAAATTTTTTGAAATCGCTTTCCTCCGAACGGCTGCAATAGGTAGCTTTTTGTAATGAAAGCTACCTAAAATGATGTAAATATTCATGTTGTGGCATTATTTAAAGTAAAAAATCAATTTTATAAAAATTACGAAATCTTACTTTTTATACGGCCCCCGAGTCCCTATAGTTATATTTAGTAAAAAATTGCGCATATCATAACAGATATAACACAAAAAGTTTGACACCTGTACTACAAAAATTGACACAGTTATTAAATTTTAAAATTTCACATTTTTGTACCGGATTTTGTCTTTCAATGAGGGATGAGTTAAAAGATGAATTAAAGTAATTTGAGATCAAAATCAGTGTTTAATGTCCTTTTTATCGCGAAACCACCTATAGCCTTTATCGCCCAATTAGGGTATCACCAAAGAGGATTATTTCATTAAATAATTTGAGCTGACTTTTAGGGGTCGTATAAAAAGCGAAGAATGAAATATTGAAATTAACCAGAAAAAATAAATATCAATTTATTACAATATAAGAAAACGGTCTACTATAAAAAATGAATACATCAAACACCGGAATCTGGTAGAGATACTGCTCAAAGTGATATGAAAATGCTGTGCTCAATTGAGTGCTGAATGAGTGCTCAATTGAATGCGTGACAGTACTGAGTACTGGACATGTTAGAGCATAGCAGGTGTACAAACTGTACAATCAAGGGTGATTCGCTGCTTCAGATAAACCAGAGAGCTGATCTCCGTCACATAGATCTATGGCTTCATGTAACCCCAGAGGTAGAAGTCCATGGGAGTCAAGTCCGACGAACGCGGTGGCCACTCTCTTGGACCACCATATCCAAGGATCTGTTGATCAAATTCGGTAGCCAGATACGCCCGGACGTTTGATTTTTTTATGCGAAGAGGGTCCAGTCATGTTGAAACCACACTCGGTATGCATGTCGGAGAGGCAGCTCTTCATACCAGTCACGCACCGTGTTTTGTAGCAGATGCAGGTAACGATCGCCCGTTAAGGTCCCATCGTAGAAGATGTGTCCAACAAACTGGGTTCCCCATATACCACACCACACGTGTGCGGGCGATGTAGAGGTTTTCCAGAGACCCGTAATGGACATTGTGCACCGTCACAATGCCACCCTGTGGAAACATTGACTCACCTGTCCACAGAATGTCACAAAGGAACGACGGATTTTTCTCTGAGATGTTGAGCATGAAATTACAATAATCAAATCGCCGTGCGTGGCCACCCAGCATCAATGCTTGCACCAGTGTCGGATGTTATGGATGCGCATCATGTGCATGTAACAAACTACAGACATGCTGGTCACATGCTTCGATTATTTCCGCCGTGCTCAGTTGTGGAATTAAAAGGGAGAATGCCAGCACCTCCTCCGGTGTCACTCGAACATTACACCTTGCCCGTCTACTTGTTCTGGGTCGTTGTGAAACAGACCTGGTCTCACTAAGATGGTGCAGTGTTTCAGTTATAGTTTCATGCGTTGGATGTAGATGCTTAGGGAAAGGTTCTGAATAAACACTCGCAGCCTCTCTGGCATTCCTTTGACATTAACCACAAATGAGTATCATTTTGGCATATTGCATGTATGCGTAGCTTGCCATCACGATCTCAGCGCTGGCTAGCATGTCCACTGCTAGAAGGCTCGTACTTAATCCCGAACGTGTTGAGCTGTGGTACTATTGTAATTTGCATAATCCCAGTTTTCATGCTCGTTAGCACTCGTCTGGTCGTTTGCATTCCGCTGCCGTTTATAGTGGGTATGTTTCATTTTCCGGTTGTCGATTCTACCTACTTTGACGTTTGAATGTTGTTCGACCCATGAAAGTATTAAATAACTCTTTGAACAGTATCGCTAGTAGATTCTGGCGTTTTATGTATTCATTTTTTATAGTAGATCGTTTTCTGATATCATAATAAATTGATATTTTTTATTTAATTTCAATATTTCATTCTTCGTTTTGTATACGACCCCTAAAAGTGAGCTCAAATTTTTAAATAAAATAACCCTCTTTGGTAATACCCCAATTTGGCGATAACGGCTAAAGATGGTTTCGCCGTAAAAAGGACATTGCACCCTGATTTTGATCTCGAATTGCTTTAATCCCTCTTTTAACTGAACCCTCATTGAAAGACAAAATCATGCGAAAAAATCTCAAACTTTAAAATTTAATAACTGTGTCAATTTTTGTCGTACATGTGTCAAACTTTTTGTGTTATATCTGTTATGATATGTGTAAACATTTACTAAATATAACTATAGGGACTGGGGACCGTATAAAAAGTTAGATTTCGTAATTTTTATAAAATTATTTTTTTTACTTTAAATAATGCTACAACATGAATATTTATCTCATTTGAAGCATTTTTATAATTGGAACTATATATCTACGACCAACAGTTGAGGAATTAAAGGTTGGCGATTGATAGGGGAGACTGGGGTTGAAAGGGACAAGGGATGAAAGGGACACTCAGAATTTCAGGAAGAAAATAAAATGTAGTAATTTTCAACTTTGTCTCAATCGATGGCGAGACTTGTTCTGTCTTAATAACCCTTGTAACTAACTTCAGCAGTTGTAGCGTTGTAGGTGGTGAAAGCAAAACATGTTTTTGATATTAAAAAGGTAAATTTTGATCTTGCTTTTCTTTTTTTCTCTAAAAAATTAATATTGTGTTTAGAATTACAATATTTATTTTATTTAGAACTGTATAGTATGCAGTTTATGTGAATGCCAGTGTATTTTGTTAGCTAAAATATTGTCATGCATTAATACATTTTTATTTTCGCTAGGTGTGTATGGGGCTGAAAGGGACAGTAACTGAGGGGAAGAAAGGGACATGTCCCTTTCAACCCCTCGTTCTTTATAATTATTTCAATTATTTACATTTCGAAAAATTTAAGTTATGGTTTTTAGTTTTGTATATAGAAAGAATGAATGCATTATAATATAGAACAAAAATATGCAAATATTACAAGAACATATACCTACATATTTAGGTATTTTTTCGTTAACAAAAATCATCAAAGTCAATATTCTTCGAAAATATAAAAGGAAAACTGCGAAAAATCGAATTAGCGAAGAAGAAATGATGGGTGGTATATCTGAAGTAGAAGAAAAAGGATTTTCTGTAAGATCAACAGCTAAAGCCTACGGCATTGAAAAGTCCTGTTTAGAAAGAATTGTTCTAAAATTTGAGAATGCACAAGCAGATGAATTTCAGTACACCCATTTGGTAATAAAAAAGTTTTCAGTGAAGGCCAATAAAAAGAGTTAGCTTCAAATTTGCTCTGAGCATCTAATATGATCTATGGTTTAACAATTCTGCATATGAATATTCGATTTCTTTGAATTCACGAAATATCTCCTTGTCTTGGGAACCAAACAAGCAAGCTGGAAATGATTGGTTCCAAGATTTTAATCAACAAAATTCATTACTTTCTCTAAAAAAACCTATAGCCATTAGATTAACAAGAAGTACAAGTTTCAACGAAGCTAATGTTGATATTTTTAAAACACCTTTAGTCACACCTTAACACATCGTTAAAAAGTCACACGGAATATAATATATAACTGTGATGAAACTGGTTTAATGACACAGCACAAGCTACCAAATAAAGTAGCAAAACGTGATGAAAGCAATATTCTGACGTAACATCAGCTGAACGTAGTAAACTTGTCACACTTTTGTTTCTGCATCAGGTAACTGTGTTCAACAGTATTCGTTTTCCCAAGGAAGAATTACAAAGAGTCCATGCTCGGAGCTGCCCCATCCCAAAGGCTTGGACTTGCTCATCAATGTTGGTGAATGACCGCAGAATATTTTTTAAACAATTGAGCATTAGCTTAATATTCTAGTTGTTCCAAAAGTGATCCTACTCTCCTCTTATTTGATAATCATGAAAGCAATACAAATATTGAGGCAATAGAATTTGCGAAAGGTAATGGAATAATTATGGTAACATTCCTGTCTCACTTTATTCACAAACTCCTGAAAAGCATTAAGAATGAATTCGAAGCACATTTGTTCTTATAAAAGGATTAAAAGCACTTTGTATTTACTGATACTATTGACATAAATGACGCGAATATCAATGATATTTTGATGAAGTTACCTAAATCCGTAACTGGTGTTGAGACAGGTAGAGCTAAATCTTTCTTAAAATTTTTGATTTAAAGTTGTTTTTTGTAAAGTAGACCTAAACAAGTTATTTTTCTTGTGTTTGTTTTATCATATGTTGCAATGTATTTTATTTTTATTTGTGTATTGTTATCTTTTATTTTTTTTAATATCATAATCGCAAATAAAAAGAAAAATATTTCATAAAATTGTTTATTTATGTGTGTCCCTTTCAACCCCGCAGAGTGTCTCTTCCATCCTCTACAATGGGGTTAAAAGGGACATTTCTCCCAATTTATAAAAATGAGTACAAATTTCAAATTACTGTATTTGAGGATAAGAGGTTTTACTAGTATTAAAGCAAAGGTTTTAGACGAGAATTAGGCGCAATCATGATGACAATATCTTTTAATGTCATTATTTCGTAAGCTTATACAGACAAAATGTCCCTTTCATCCCCACTCTCACCTAACATATTGCACCCTGTATATATTCCTAAAATATTAAATTATACCAGAATGATAAATTTGTCTTGCTATTTAAACTGACCCCTGATTATCTTTTACATAAGAAATGCCCGTTTTTTTTTCTTCCTTTTTTTTAAACATAATAGGGTCATTCCACGTAAAATGAGCAAAAATTAAAAAAAAATTCGTGGCCACATACTAACCAATTTTAATAAAATTCGATGCACAGGTTCAATTCATATTCAAAGTAATGCTCTGCAAAATATCTTGACAAAAAATAATTTTTTTTAGCAGTTCTGGACATTTAAAAAACTTGTGATATAGAATGGCATGTGCGCAATCGTCCAAAGTTGCAGGTTTGAAGTTCTGTATCTTGAAAGCTGTTTAACAGAAAGGAATTTTTTTTGTAATTTTGTAAACTCTGAAAAATTATCTTCTTATTTACTGAGTAATAATAATCTAGTAACACCATGATTATTTATAAATTGGTTGCAAAGATTGAAAATTTGTGAATTTTGAGAAAATTAGAATCGTTATAAAAATCAAAGGAATTAAAAAACCTCTGTGAAATTAATGCCTGATGTAGTATGTCATATGTAGATCGAATTCCCCAAGTTTTAAAGTGGCCATTTATTTCCTTCATCTTAAAAAAAACTTAGAAACTTAAAAAAAAATTACAAAATCATGATTTTTCCTCTTCTGTATAAGTCAAAAATAAAAAAAAGGACAGGCCCGACAGTAACAATATTGCACAGACATAAAGATTAATAACTCCATAATACGTTAAAAAAAATTCAAGATTGCCTTTTGATTCCTAACATAAGAAAAAGGGGTTCAAAATAGTAATGTTTTCTAGATTTCATTCGCTATACCTCTTTGAATTCGCCCGCGTATCTTAAAATATTGCACGATTTCATGGGAAAACATATTTAGTGCCGCCATCTAGTTGTTTTATTTGAATTTAGAATTGATATATAGTTTATCGTTTAGCTTAGCCAGTTCTTTCTACTCTAATTTAAAATTCTCTTGAGGCAAAAATAAACTGAAAGCAAGAATAAAAGTTTTTGTATTTAAAGTATATACATTTATTTGTAATATCAAATATTTTAAAAGTTTAATAAAGCTTTCCTTGACTTAAAAAAAAAGTGATTGAAATATTGCATTTTACCCTCAACATTTTTTAATATTTATTTTTTTTTCTCATTAAGGAATAAAAAAGGCATGAATTAAACTTTCGATATTTCAAATATATACTTTTAGCTATAAGGTGTAGCAATTTGCAGCTTGTCAAGGCTGTCCTTCGTGTGTAAAGGATTAATAGAATTATTGCTTTTTTTCCTCAAAAATTTTCAAAAATAATTTTTTTCTCGATACAAAATGAAAATACAATTACTAACTTCTGTCAGCCTGTTAATTATCATTCATTCCTAATTATAAATAATTTTTAATATATTCTTTCCATTCCTAAGGCTAATAATCGAAATTGAAATTTTAAGCACATAGACAATACCTCGATTTTACATTCACTTTTAATGTAAATTTTAATACTTAAATTAACAATCCAGAAGTCTATTATTTTACATTTACTCATAAATAGATATGATCTACTTATAGACTGATTTTGATTAAAATCTGTGACATGTGTGCCACAGCTGATTTGCTCATTTTGCATGGAATGACCCAATAACTTTAAAATTGATTTCTTTTGCTCAACAGAAATCATCGTAAAACATGAAAACATTTATCAAAATATGTATAATTTTCTTAATTGTAAATTAAAGTGATGTGCCAACTGCATTATCAAAAATCTAAAATAAATCATTCGTTACAATTGTACACTAAGACCGGTTCTAAACTTTTCTTCAAAATTTATTTAAAGAATTTGAAATCTTATTTACCGGATTACTGAATTTGCTTTGTTTATATTACCCTGTTAGAAAGTTTTGTTTTAGTTAGATTTCAAATGGTAATTTTTAATTTTAAATTATAATGCCATGTTTTGTAAATGTTGGTAAAACCACTCAGTACGATTTTTGTTTTGCTATGGTTGTAATGTAGATTTATGAAACAGCTTAGGATGATTTTATTTGTAGCATCAGTGTTTCCTGGAGTATCATAATATCCACTATTTTGTATGCGAAAATATATGTGGCCAGTTTTGAGTTGAAAGACACAAAATCCAGTAAACAGGAGTTTATTATTTTCCAAGTCCGTACAAATCGAGATTTACGGCCGCAAAATAGCAGGTGCTGCAGAGGCGACGATCTGTATTTAGTCTTTACAGAATCAAAAAGGCGCAGTCACGCGGTAATAAGCAACGGTCAAATACCGCCTGGCTATGTATAGAATTCTCGGTAGAAACATCTCTTATCCGTCCGTACAGGAAAACTGGTTATCGTAAGACCTTTTCTGTGTTGATTTTTTGAAGATTTTAGCTAAACAGTACTTTTTATAATCAGCACAAGGGTTCAGATCCATCAATTCAGAATACGGGATTGAGGGATTTCATCGCTTCACAGTCTCGGATTGAAATTTTTTTTATACAAAAAAATTTCGTCTATGAATAACTGCGTAATACTAACAAGCTTAAAATCATTGCCTCCTCTTCAGAAAATGCAAATCTCGATAGGCCCATGATGTACCAAGTCTTGTAATGTAGATTTATGAAACTGGTTTGGATGATTTTAGTTGAGCATCAGTGATTCTCGTAATATCATAATATCCACTTTTTAGCATGTGAAAAGATATCTGGCCAGTTTTGAGTAGAAATACATAATCCAGTAAACAGGATCCTATATGTAAACAGGAGTTTATTATTTTCCATGTCCGTACAAATCGCTAATCACTAATCACCCACTCGTGGACAGCCAACCTTTCGGTATAGGAGCTGATTAGTCCTCGAGGGGAAAACACATATCCCCCTTCCCGCTGAAACCCCAGTACCACAAACGAGCCCAGAAGTCCCAGCAGTTTGGAAGACCCTGCTTAATGAAAATTATTAAAATGACAAAACAAACAGAATGACTAATAAACAGTATAACAAAATGTCAGGGTGAGCCCAACAGAACAGTATATTAAAAGTAAATATTTAAGATTAAAGTTAAATTGCAGCATAGCACTATTTTTATATAATTATAGGTTAATTAATAATGAATAATTTTTATAATAAGGAATGGAGATAATAATAGATTTTGTTAATTAAAGGTTAATGCTAAGAGATAAGGAATTTAATACGAAATTCCCCTCCAATGCCCTGGCTAAATAAATAAGATAAGAGAGATGAGTTATAAATTTTTAATTAGCTGTTAATAATTAGGGAAATTAATGATTTAGCATACTAGCAGGACTAGAGAGGAGGGAAATTTCTGTCATATCCTTTAAAGTTAAATATTTAATAAAAGGTAAAAGTATTTAAAACAAGACAATTTAGGTTATTTAAAATTTGAGATAACACATAATATAACAATTAGTTCACAGATGAGACTTTCACAGACGACACCTAGATACAATTAACAAAAACACATTCAAGAAGTGTTCTATTTACAAGTCATTTTCCGGTAAAGCATTATAGTTATAAATTACTGTAGGTATGATTATTTTAAAATTGAACTATATTCTATTATTAGTTTATATGGTTCTGAGTAAATTTAATGTTTTAATGTGTAGAAGTTCTTACTGTGTAAAAGTTGTTGTGTTGAACATCAATGTTATTATTTCTACTGAAATATTTAGAGTTATTCATTCATATAATTAAAGAACTTCTATTAGTATTTTAGGAATGAGATTCATTTCTGATTGAAAGTTGATGTCTATAGATCGGATAAGTTGGTGAGTCTACAGAATGTGGAAAATAGTTCTCCATCTGCATACAGTTTCACAAAATAGCCGGTGCTGGAGAGGTGACGATCTACATTTAGTCTTTATAGAATCAAGATCAAGAGTATAGTAATGTCATTACAAATCTGAGAGACCGGGGTTATTAGCGAGCAGCAATTTACAAAAAATATCAAACCAGTAGATATCTGGCGATAATTAAGTTGAGATAAGACCCGTGTTAATTTCCGTTAATGGATTGTCAATGAAGAGGGCGAAGCGTA
Source organism: Maratus speciosus (assembly GCA_963932465.1). Classification (NCBI taxonomy): domain Eukaryota; kingdom Metazoa; phylum Arthropoda; class Arachnida; order Araneae; family Salticidae; genus Maratus; species Maratus speciosus. Next base: position 294,481 of record CAWVRF010000937.1, on the reverse strand, counting down.
AATATATGAATTTTAACGCCAAACAGATAATCGGCAAAATATGGATTGCCGTTAAACCATAAGCCCACATTATTTTACATGGGGGTGGTAAACCATGGCAATAAGTGCCACTGTGCCGAATGAAGGCAAGTGTAATTAAGAAATAAAATATACTGCAGACTAACTTTATGACAAGAATTTATATGTTGGGAAAAAAACGATGCAGATGTAGAGACACACTAAAAAAAAGTAAGAAGGCATGAGAAAGATCCCGCGTAGCAACCAAACAAAGCGAGCTAATATGCTGAGTAAATTGTTTCTATGGGATATAAAAATAACACGCCTCTTTTAAACTAATACTAACTTCTGCGGGTTTTTAAAGAATTATAGTGTGAAACGATAATGTATTTCTAAAGGAAATGAGCGATGGAAATAAATTTAATTCATCTTTCAAGACAGATTTAAATATAAGAATTCAGTAAAATAACCTTATTTTAAAAGGGGGCGAAAATAGAAAAGCTATTACAAGAATATGTGAAGGAGATATCCTTCACAATGGTCATCAAGAATTCTGTGCACACAGAATGTCTCAAAAAAAAAAAAATAACACATTTAATTTTTAACTTTTGGACATACGTTGCCAATGTTCATTGAAACGCAAAAACAAACAAACAAAAAAAAAATGCGGAATTAAGTTTATGTTGGTAAAGATGTCCTGTAATAATCTCTGTATTCTAAAAAAACTAAGTAATGCTGTCACTGCCGCAATCAATGGATTCCTTGTTACCGGTGGTCTTTCTTCGTTAATATTAAGAAAAATGTTGCATACAAAAATATGAAAATCGGTGGTATTAGAGAGAAATATTTGATAAATACGCTTATGTAGACAGTTTTAAAATAGAAGAATTATTTTAAGAGATATTTAATGTTAAAGGTTGTCAAAATTGTTCCTTTAAAAAACTTTTATCGGAGCAAAATTTAGGGATAGGAATAATTTAAACATAGGACTTTAATCATTTTTTATCCTTTTTATACTTTAGAAGTTTCCCGTGAGTCGACTGCATTTATCATTTTTTTAAAATTCATTTTATGAAGTTTTTTTTTCGTTTTAAATTCAAATTTTCAGCATTTCGAGAGATATTTTTTAATTGTTGCCAATTTTAAAAGCAGTGCAAATAATAATACTTCCTTCAAGTTAAAAACTTATTTACGCGTGACAATTATAAACAAAAAAAAAAAAAACTTCCAAATTAGAATTAAATAATTACGTGTTAAAAGCAGGAAAATATTAAAAATTACATAATAACAATTATATTTACACTTGAATTTTAAAAATTAAAAAATCATCATTATGCGTTAAAATTCGTATATGGAGGAAATTACGTATTGTTTGAAATGGCCAAATAATAATGCAAAACAGTTTAAATTAAAAAATATATATTTGAGCGAGACATTTATTTCATATTTTGAGATAATATTTTCAACTATTGTGGCGAATTCTTAAACAGTGCAAATAATATTTCCTTATTAACAAAAAAAGTATTTTCACGTGAATAATACTTTGCTGAAAATTACGTCAGATTTAAAACGATACATTTAAAATGACTTATTTAACAGAACTCTCTTATAGCATTGTTAAAAAGTACATGGATGCAATGACTCTGTATAATTTAGTCATTTTACATTAGCTTATTTTCAAATTTTTATCCATTTTTTTTTTTTTTAATCAAAGACGAAAACAGCCATTGTCTCGCTTAGCAGCAGCTGATTTTGTCTTAAAAATCCCAATCACAGAAAAACGAATGAAAACCCGTTTACAGAGAGATCGCATCTATTTTTTTTATTATAATTCAATATTTTTAAAGGCGATCAAATTAACGTGCTTTTAGTATCTGGGGTGTCTGAACGAGGTTTGGCGAGCGTAGCTCGCAGAGGGCAGAGCTCGTTGGAGGAGGGACTAATTTTTAAAACAGATACTCCTTTAAATTTTTATATGGTAATTGTGTGATTTAATTTCTATTTAGAAAATTTTTCTCCATGCTCTAAAAAATTAAACACTAAAACTGTTTTTTTTCTTTTTTCTTACCGAGTTTTGGTCATTTAAACTTTATGGAATTCCGGTCTTTTCAGCATTAGTAATTCCCCCGCCTGTACCAGAAGAACACGGTAGCTTTCCTAACTTTACTTTCTTACAAATTCAGCTAATTTCATTTAATACCACGGACCCAATATGCGCTGATCCCGATTATTGATGTTTCAAACTCAGTTATCGTCAATATTGAAACTGAATGAAAATTTTTCCAAATTAATAAATTACATCTATTAATCAATATATCTCAAAACTTGACAAAAATTTTCCGTTGTTAGATATGACTATGTACTTTTAAACTCATGAAAGTAGCAATAATGGTCACATCAATTAAAGTAACATTACGAGAAACCACGCTTTCTAAAGCTCAAAAAAGACACCTGATTATGAAAAAGCTGTCGCTTTAAAACTTAAAAATGCTATATACAAACTATTTGTTAAGTTAGAGGCAAAACTAAAAATCGTTCGTTATCGTTTTATTAAGGCTGAGCTGAACATTCAAGGTAAAGACTTTCTGGATTTCTAATTTTGAGTAATTTATTTTTTTAATTTAAAATTATTTAGGGGACGCCATGTTGGAACGAGATGACGGTTGAGAATGACCAACTAACCGCGACGATGCCTCGGTAAACCCTGTACGCATGTTCAATCGCTTCCAAATCAATTTATAAATACGAATACTATCGTATGGCAAAAATAGGATACTTTCAAAATGTCAACCACACCAAAATTTCAAAGTGTTAATTCTCACCTATTTTTTCATTTTATATGAATAAGATAAATGCTCAGGTATCATTTTACCTAGGCCAACCACAGAAAAGAAAAAAAAAACTTGTAAATTTATATCTTTTTGAAATTAAAAAATTTATAAACGAAATATATTTAACCCATTAGTGCCTGAATTTTTTTTCAACTTAATATTGTGCTTAATTATAGTAAATGGTGAAAAATGAACGTAAAAAATAATAAAAAATTATCTTTCAAAAATTATTTATTTAACATGTAAAAATCAAAACATCCAATTTTGGGACACTAGTCAAGAAAGGGTAGGGCTTCTCTCGATTACTGTCTAAGCATTATATCTATGTTTTATGCCATTTAATTTGTTTCAAGAAGGTTATATATCATTCAGATTATTATTTGACTACACAAATTTATTTATTATTACTATAAGGGGTAGCGGTAGTTCATAGTTCACTCAACGCTGCTAAAAACGTGGCAGCTTTTTTCCAGTATTGAAGAATAACGGAAATTAACGGAATGAAGATTAACGGAAGATTACTTACTATGTAGCAGACCAATAGCTGCCATTCCTAAATGAAAACGAGGTTTCACTAGAAGGCCTGGATGACTTTGGATCTGATAGAACTGAAACCAATACTGGATGGAAAAATGGCGTGATTCGTCAAAGTGTTAAAAAACCCATTGGAAATCCATTGTAATGGGTACGAATTTGCCATTCCACAGCCGTGAAACTGTACCAGTTTTAGCATTTGAACCAATCAATTGATAGTTACTATACTGGATAGCAATAAATAAAGCAAAGATAATAAATATTTTCTAGATATTTGGCATGCAATAAAAATATATAACTGTCCATATGAATTCTCTTTTCATAACCGTGGCCATATTTCGCATTCCAGATGATAAACAAAGGCCAATATATTCGTTACATTGTACGTGAGTATATCAACTCCGTCATATGGGCTAAAAGTCATAATTGATTTTATAACGGAATCTACCTTGCCAGTGCAGTTCGAAATTAAAGTAAACAATAAGTTTAGGAATGCAATACAGATGTTTACAGAGCCATTAATACTTCTTGTTATTTGATTCATAACGTAAAACATGTTGTAGTACACGTGGAAGAACGAAATGGGTAGTTTTCTCACACTGATTATTATAAGAATTTATTCAAAACTGACCTTTTAAACTGTATGATATATATTAGATACCTTGGTCTGATAAGAGTTTTAAAAGCCAGAAAATGTGCTTTTAAAGGCACAGTTATCAGAAACTTTGTTACTCAAACACTCAACTACAAGGTCAATAAAGTTATTCGCACAATCTGCTGAAGGACGAAAATGGCATGTAACAAAGATCATCTGACATACTCACTCTTTGAAAATATGTGTAAAACTAATTTAAGAAGCATCACTAACAGCTCCAAGTACGTTTAAGCAGCTACAATGCTGCAATCAGATACAACCTTTTTTTTTTTTTTTTTTTTTTTTTTTTTTACAAAAACACACTACAAGTTTTCTTCTGTTTAAAATATAGTTTAAAATGGTGATATATAACAATAATATGATAAGTGAAAGTTTCGTACAGGAATTCATAATGTTTGTACTAATTATATATTATAGATATATAGTAAATACTTCTAAAGAATTCATGGCTGGTTGGATGGAAAATGTGTCGCTAGAACTCAAAGTGCAGCCACCTCTCGGTGATACATTCTTGGTTGTTTTGATGATACCGAAAATGATTCAATATTTTTGATAAATCATGACAAACGAATAACTGCACGTTTTGACTACGCTGTGTTCAGAATCGACGGTAAACAAATAAATAAATTTTAAGATATATGTGTGATGGGTTTTTTTGTTGTTGTTGTTGTTTTTTTGTTTTTTTTTTTTACCTTGAAACTCATCCATTTTTTTTTTATTTCAGGTAGTACGTGTGATTTGAAGATATTATCCGTATTGGTTATTTTTAAATATATTTTCTATTAATGCTATTGGTCACTTGTTCAAGCTAAATTGGATCAGAAATAGATATTTCAATTTGTTCACACCGCCCTAAGTGCACATTTGTTTACATTTAATGAATGTAATGAGTTTTCGTAGAATCTGTGAATTATTTGAAAAGAATAAAAAATACATTTTATTAAAGGAAGTTTTATAATTTCAAGTTAAATACAAATGAATCTAATTAAACATAAATTACACGGGAAATAAAATATTTAGAAAATTTTGATCAAATATCTACTTTTATTTTCATAAATTGAATAACAGTTCTATGTTTGTACTTATTAACTAGACTTTGTTTAGGATGAATAATTTAACCATATATCTTTTTTCAAAAATACGTATTTTCCAATTGAACTGATATTTTAATTTGAAGAACCTCTACAGAAAAATATATTAAAGAAAAGAAAATAAATTTATTTAAGTAGTCATTTTGTACAAACTTTAAAAGGAAAATTGAATTTTCTTGATATTAAGAAGAATTTAAATTAAAATAAAGCATGCATTTGTTTTAATCTCATGCTTTTCTCTCCATTTAAAAAAATCATTAATTTTCTATCCGGGAGATAATTAAGGTGTGTCGTTTATTCTGAATATGATTTTAAGAAAACAACTCTTTAAATGTTTTATTCAAAAATATTTATTACATTTTAAAACAGACATTTACTCTTAATAACACCTACATTAAACTTATATTTTTAAAAAAGGAATGATTGTGTACTTAACAAAATATATTTTTCTTTTAAACTATAATTAAAACATCACTTATTTAAATTAAAGCAACTGAAATATGTGTTTATGTAGAACAATTCCAATGGTATTTCATTAGAAATATATGTATACACATAAGAATAAATTAAGTGAAATTCTATAGAAATGTATTTAATTAAAACATTTCAAACGTTTTACTATAATTATTGTTCTTTTAAATGATAATTCTTTTAATTATTTAAATGCATAATTTAATGTTAGGGTAAGATAACCAATGATGATCTTTACATATTTACCATGGACCATTTAATATTCCAACGACGCTTAACACGAATTCCAGCAACATTCAAAGTGATTGCAAATCATGAGTGATAAAATGCCCCTAGACTGCCACTTGATGCATTTTTTCGACAAATCATCGCACATCATGTTAGCGAGCGCTTTCCCCATCGAATCTGGATTTCTTTTCCACTTTCAGCAATATATTACTAGCAAGACTATTAATGAGCAAGGCTGGGTTTCGTGCGGAGTGCCTAACTTTCAAGAAAGATAATCCAAGAAAAATAAGTTATAGTGACATCTATAAAGTGTATGGAACCTGTGAACTTATTGGTATTATTAAAATAAGCTTATTAAGCCAGCCAGTGTGTCGAGTCATTACTTGTGACGATTTTTTATTATTGTTGCAGTAATGGCCCACACTTACTCTTTCAAGTTTAACACCGTGTAGTATCCTTAATTGACATTTATTGTGTAAATATATATATATATATATATATATATATATATATATATATATATATATTTCGTACATTTAAGACAAATTACATAAGTTGAGAAATTGTGTTAGCGTATTCGTCTTATTTTTGTTCACATTACGACACATTCGAGACATCATTCTTTTGTAAAAGAATTGCCATGGTTTAGTATCGTAAGTTTAGATTAGTGTATACACCACAACTGTCTAATTTTGTCTTCACATATAGCTTCAATAGTAAGCGTTTAAAATTAAAAATATAGCTCTATCAACGAGAACTCTCGATTAAATACAAGGTGGCTCAATAGTATGATTTTTCTTACTTGTGCTTTCGTATCCAGTCGAGGAAATCGAAAAAATTAAGAAATTTCCTATTTTTAAATACGTTTAATTATGTTATAAGTATAATTTAAAATAATATGTACTTTGATTAATTTTTTTAAAAGTGATATCTCTACTAATATTACCGAGTGCATGAGGTCATTACACAATCTAGTGCAAACGACTGCGAAGAACACATTTGAATATGGTTCCTGGACATCACTGAACTTCTGAGGGGAGAAAACGTTTTCAAAGATTTATTGGATACAAAAAAGGTACAATGCTGACTATACAATCTTCAAGCTTTGTTCTGAGAAATCCATTGTTTTCGTACCCAAGATAAGGAAGAAACAAGAACAACCGCAACAAAAATATGTAAAGCAGAGAGCAAAAGTGTTACAACGGACAATGAAAGCAGCTGAGACGGGCTACAGAGAAGCGAATAATTTAATAAAAGAATACGAGATGGCTAAAAAAGGACTCAGGAAGAAAGCAGAAAAGAAAATTCACAAAAAGGAGGATTGACTTGTGTGGACCATAACCAGTGTAGCGATAGTCATTACAGTTGCAATATGGGACATTAATTATGTTGTTGGGAATTTTTGTTATACAAATCGTGTCAAGGAATAAACTTCTACCTCATTGATTTTTATCATTTAAATGCAATATTCAATACTTTCCTGGTGTAGTTTGATAATCGCCATGATGAAAATGCAAACTTCGTAGGAGATATTGTTTAAAATGGAAAATACGACCTTACCCTGGCCACCAATGATGCTTTTATCTAATTGCATTGTTTCAGGAGACATAAAAATTACGAGAATAATTTCCTATTCCGTCTTTTATGATTCGTATTTCCAATTAAAATATTCTGTGTAAGAAATCCATTATATTAATATTTAGTATCAAATACTACAGATTTATTTTCTTCTGAAATATTTGAAAATATATTGCCATAAACACTAATTCAATATTTAAAAACATTTTATTTTTCCTTGCTTTAAATTGACTGGCACTTTTGTGTGACTGTCTACGGTCTACATTAAAATAACAATTTTACATGAAAATATTTTTTTAATAAAAAACATTTCTTTTTGTGATTGTAGAAAGAGACACGGTGGAAAATACGAGTTTGAAATAGGAACCAATAACGAGATAGGATATTTCAAAATGTTAAATCTTAATATTTTTTTATGCAACGATAAGGAATAGTTTTTGACAAAAGAAAAAAATTAATCAGTGTCATATTTAGAATTTTAAGTATGTATATGTAAAACCGAATCAGTTATAATATAGATGCTTTTTGATAACACACGATATTTGCTTTTTCATTTTCAAAATACTAAGTTCTCAGATGATATTTAATTAGAAGCTGCATTGAAAATGTGTAAAATAACTGAATTATATACTTACTTTTATATTTTTAATAAAAAAAATATTATAGAGATAAGAGAATATTTCTTCTATTTCCTGGCATGCGATATGGATTATCACGTTAAACAAACACTTGAATCAGATGATATCCTATAATATCCATCATGTAGGATGTGATTATATACTTGAATATACTGTAACATATGCAGCATTTTTTGTAATAAAAAATTCCTTTGAATATCGAACTTATATTATCTACATAATATATTTCAGTTTCCTCTGGCTTGGTCTACCATATACAATAAATGATAGAAATATTCATTGAATACTTTGATTAAAGTGTTTTATTTTTTGTTGAGAAAATAAATATTTTTTTTTTTTTTTTTTGTACGTTAAAGGGACAATTTAAATGTTTTTTTTTTAATTATTTATATAAACATGGTTCAAACGGTGAAATCACTACATTCCAATTTTCAGCTAAAAGTACATTTAAAAATGACAGCATTTTTAATAATAAGTTTAAAATTTTTTTCATTCCCTACTGCTTTTTTAAATACTGATACTTTAGGCCAAATATTTTTAAGATTTTATATCGTGTATTACACAAGACTGCTCATGGAGTTTTAGATACATCTGATATTACATTTAATATAATAGTTTTACTGATATGTATAGTGTAAAGAGATGAAATCTAACACATCTTCATATACTCCTCTAAAAAAAAAAATAACGTGAAGTTTAATTCCAAATTTATCACGTATATAATAAAAAAAAAAAAAAAAATGTTCAAAAAACTTTGAATTCCTATCTCAAATACAAAAAAAAAAAAAAAAAAAAAAAACTGCCTTAGTTTTTTTCAAAACATGAATGTGAAAAAAATATATACAAGGAGAAAAAGCAATTTAAAGTTTTAAGTTGTGTGGGTAATTGCCCTACGTGTATGAACAAAATTAACAATATCTCGCGATATAATTACCGTATGTGTAAAAACCAGGTGTCAAAATATTTGTAATTAAATAGGCTTTTATTTTATATATATATTTTTAATTGATGTTTTGATCAATTTTGAGCTGAACTATACCTTTAAAAGTTTTTTCTTACTGTCTTCTTCCATTAAGAATGTTTTTTTCATAAAAAAAAAAAAAAAAAAAAAAAAAAAAAAAAAAAATTACACTTTGTGTTACATTTGAATCACATTTGAAAGCATCACATTTAATTACATTTGATCTTTTGCCATTATTGTAGAGACTGATGAAAAAATAAAAGTTTTCGATTATATATATTTCAAAATAAATTACATTGCATACAGATTAATCACTCGTTAAGTGTACCTGAGTTAAAATACAAATAATAAAGTCATTTCCATGTTAGTACCGACACCTATTTTAAATTTTAGAATAGAAAAAAATTATTTTGTGCTTTAAAAGAAAATATCTACTTGCTAAATATTGTCAACTTAAATCACTTCTTCGGTATACGGTAATCATTTTATCAAACTTTCTTATTCTTCCGAAAGTATTAAAATTAAAATTCCTTAAATGAAATTAATCTAAAAAAATGTGTATTGCTACAAATCAGAATTTTATGTCCTGAATGTATTGGTTTGCCGCGATTTTGAAATTAATCTTACATTAAAATTCCCACTGTTTATGACAGTCCTTCCAGATATCGATCAATATCGATTCACTGAAAAAGACGCGTATAGAATAATTAATTATTAAAAAATCATCCTATTAAAAATGCCTCACTTTGAAATGAATTGGAGCTAAAATTATTAAATGAATTTAATGCACTTTAAAAATTTGTTATAGTTTACTTTTAATTCGAGTTTTCTTATGAAAGAAAGAATATTAAGGCTTATTATAGAAGGTAAGTGATAAAGATAGATGAATATTTTACTCAGTCGCTATAAATTGCAGAAAATAGAGCAATGCTAGTATGCTATTTTATGAAAATAAAGTTTTTATTCCGAGATATAATTTCATTTAATGAATCATTTAATACAATGACAGTTAAATACGTTATATTTTATCTTACAATTGTATAAAAAAAATACTGATTCTTTGGTATTTGAAATATCAATTTGTATTAAAAATAATACTGATAACAAAAATAATAATATTTTCTGTTTTAGTCCAAAATTGTCCTAAAACAATTCTCTAATTTTATTAAAAAAGAAATCAGCAGAATTGTAAACAGGAAGTTTCTCATTTTTACATTTGTTTCATTTCCGACGTATTAAAGCAAAACTCTTGTAATGAATAATGATAAGAGAAATATCAATGTAAATCTACTGAAATTATCGGTAAAAGTGAGAAAGAGTTTCTTCCTCCTACTATGCTCTTTGTTGTCATCGGAACCACAGACATCTGAATGCGCTAGGTCTAAAAGCTTCTGAGCTTTGTTCATTGCTCGTTTTGGATACGGTGTACCCGGTAATTTATATCTTATGCAGCTTCCGCAGATTATATCGTGTTTACAATTTTGTAATTCAAAACTTGTAGCTAAACTTTTAGAAAAAGTTGTTTAATTGAATTTATGTTCCTATGCCCAAATCTCCTGTGCCAAAGCACAATGCAGTTTTTAATCTTGTATTCATGAGCTAAATTGACATAGTTTTCTTGCTTAGATTTGTGCAGGTCAAGTTCGTTATTTTTGATTTTTACTTCTATGAATGCTTTCAAATTTTGGGTTAATTTGCAGGTTTTGTTTTCAAAAGGGGGCTAACGACCATGCTTCACTGCTTTACTAACAAACACTATATTTGACTGTATGTCCGACACATACAAAACTTCATTTAAAGTGCTATCGTTGGATTATGTTTGTAAATTTCAGTGGTGGAAAATTAGCGCCGAGGAGGAGGCTATTGACACCACTAAATTTGAGTAGTATTTTTGAGCATATCTAATGACAGGATTTTTGAGTTTTTATGAAGGTGAAGAATACTAAAAAATATTAGTGGTGTCAATAGGCTCCTCCTCTGCGCCAATTTTCCACCACTGAAATTTATTGTGACTACCCGTGTGACTCGAGAGTTTCTCCGTTGGTTATAATGGTTCCATTTTTAGAATTTGTATCAACAAGTAAATATATGTCATCGCAGATGTGTGAGCTACTTGAAGAACCAACGACCCAAGTGAATATAGATTCATTATTTGCGAGAAATGAAAATTTCTTTAAAGTCAATATTATCTAAAGTGTTCGATTTTTCTTCGCTGCTACTCTCCAAAGTATGTGTGTTTGTTTCTATTTCTGCTTCCTGAGGATATTTATTCGCTTTAAATAATAAAGACGAATTTTTTCTGTACTTTTCTTATGCTTGTTTTTTAGAATTTGTATTCTTAAGAAACCAACAATTTGATCTCATATGTTGTTTTTTTCTTTTTCAATATGTACAAAAATTACTTTGTTCGCGCTTTGGAAATATTTTAGGGTTTGATTTTAATGCTTTGTATGCATTTTCCTGTGACGAAATGGAGCTATCTTGCCTCATTTGAAAATCTTCAATGAGTTTTCCTTTTATAAATTCTGAATTCAAATCTTCCTCCAACCTTGCTTATAACGCAGTAATCAAAGTATAATAACTCTGTGGCAGAGAGCATAGCAGAATAGCCGATAGATGAGAATCTTTAATTTCTTCACCTAAAGCCTTTAATTCATCAGCTGTTTCTAGAATTTTTACAATATGATCAATCATATTCCTACTTTCTGCAAAATTTATATTATATAATTTTCTCAATAAATTTAATTTCCAAGATCAGTTAGCGCGTTCATGTATCTTTTTAATAACTAGACACATGTCCTTAGCTGTTGTTTAAATTTTTACGTAGATTAATTGTGAGTCTTCTAATGTTAAATTAATGATTGCCCTATCATTATTGTCCTTTTTTGTCCAATCGGTATTTAATGGATTCGGATGATCATCAGTAATATGATTAAGAAAATCTTCTTTCATGAGAAACATTTGAACTTTAAAGCTCCACATTGCGCAATTGTTTGAGTTAAGTTTCTCTATACAAAAATATTCTTTGAGGAGGAAGCCATATTCTTTCTTTATTTATTATTACCCAAATTCAAATTTAAAACCCTTTTATTTTTCTAATTATTCAATGAATTTATAGTTCAATTTAATTTAATTCAATTTATTATTGCATAGAAGATAGTGGCATTACCGTGTTCAGTTCTTGGCTCTCATAATCATCTGGAATTTGTGAACTACATGATTTTGAGCTTCTCTTCTTAAATCATATAAAATGTACACTAAAAATTAGGTAAGTTATATCGTGGCCGTCGCGAAACAACTTCCTTCTCTTACGGGCCTGCTTCAAGACGAAAATGTACAGCAAGATGGCGGCGCTAGAGATCTGAGTAGCAAACGATATAGGTCGGTAGTTGTATATTTGTATTAAAAAAAAGTGCTAGAAATTTCCGTTTTAGAATATTTTGTTGAGCAATTTGTGGCTTATTTTAGATATTTGATTTATACATTCAATAATTAAACAGAGAAGGGTCATTAAACAGGTGCTTTTTTTTCTCCTTTGATTTAAAACATTTTCAAATACATTTGATTCGCCGTTTTTATCGGAGAATTTAACTTGAAATATACATTTATGGTAGAAAAAAATCATACATTAAAATTATCAACTTTATCATGAAAAAATAAAAATACAAAAATAGTTAAAGAATTGGGATTCATGGTATTTTTCAGAGAGTTTAACTTGAAACATAAATTTATGACAGGCGATATCAAGTATTAAAATAATACAATTTTAGCAGATAATAATTAAATTTCCCTTTAAAAATAAATAAGTCTTAATTTAAAAGTATAAATTTCAAGATTGATATTACATAAAATCAAAGATAAAGATATTATTTTTTAAAACAATTAAAGCAAAAATTCTATTTATCAATTAAAATTTTATTTTTAGAATGAGATTTCCCGAATAAAGTGTATAAATACATGATCTAGGCAGATAGTGGTAAAATAAAATGGCTCCAGGAAATGTTATTATTTCTAATTGTAAATGCTTTTCAAATTTTAAAAAAAATAATTAATCAGAATTGTAAAAATACTTTCCTAAAATTCCCAGAGCCCAAAACACTTATTGTACAACTCACTATTAAAAAGACTGAAATTTTAGGTCTGAATTTCATAAGTAAATGCAAGTGTGGAAGCCAACGTTGCTATATATTTAAGGAAGCAGTTTACCTTTTCAACATTTTTTAAAAAAAAATAAATAAATGATTCAAATGGTGCAATAAGTCACTGCATTTCAATCTTAAACTAAAAGTACATTTAAAAAAAAATGTTTTTTAACTGCATATTTAGTTAAAAATTTAAAATAGTTTAAAACATTTTGAATTTTTTAAAATGCTACTTTTTTATTAAATATTAATATTTTTGCCCATTTTTAAAAAAAAAGATTTTCAAATGTATATTACGCAAGACTGAGCATAGAGTTTTAGATAAATCAAATATTACATTTAATATAATTTTCTTACTGATATATATACAGTGTAAAACAGTGAAATCTAATACACCTTCATATACTTTTATTAAAATAAATAAATAAATAAAACCATGAAGGACAATTTCCTGCTCACATTTTTCACACAATTCCATGCTCATGTTTTTCACATATATAATAAAAACATGTACAAAAAAGTTTAAATCTATATCTGAAATACAAAAAAAAAGGCCTTACCATTTTTAAAACATGAAAGTGAAAAATCATTTAAAGTTGGTTGTTTCTGGTTAATTGTGCCGGGTGCATTAATGAAATTTACAATACCTGGCGTTATAATCGCCGTATGGGTAAAAATGAGGTGTCACAATATTCGTAATTAAATAGGCTTCCATTTAATATATTTTTTAAATCGATTTTTTTGGTTAATTTTCAGGTGAACTGTCATGTGTTTGTCAGGAATTGCGAATATAATAATAAAATAAATAACTATACAAAAGTCAAGAATGACAACAGAAAACTCACTTCGAATAAAATAAAATCACATGTATTAACAAACATGTAACAGTCGTTGATAAGTTTCCAGATATTTCAACTTCCTTAATACTTGTCTGTTTAAGTGAGATTATTTTTTAATGCAATATTAAATACCATATATTTTTTTTTAATTATTGTAAGTACGTGCTTACTGATAGTGAAAAATGCTATTTTAGTTGTAACACCTACCAACAGAATGTGTATTTTAAGTTATGCATACATTTAGAAAATTAAAATTTTTATTGATAAATAGAATTTTTGCTTTAATTAATTAAAAAAATATAACGTTTTTATTTATGAGTTTATGTAATATCAATCCTGATATTTATAATTTTAAATTAAGGCATTTTAATGTAAGAAATTTTTAAAGGGAACTTTGTCATAAATATACATTTCAAGTTAAAATCTTAGATAAAAACCGCGATTCAAATGTTTTTGAATATATTTTAAATCAAAAGGCAAAAAGAAGCAAAAAAAAAAAAGGAAAATGGAAGAAAGTACCTGTCTACCCTTCGAAGTTTAATTATTGAATGTATAATTCAAACAGACATAACAAAATATTACTAAACGGAAATTTATAGCACTGTTTCTGATGCATACATACAACTATTCGACTTGGTTCGTTTGCTAACTCAGATCACTTGCGTGACTCATCTTATTCTTGAAGCAGGCCCGTAGAGAAGAAAGTTGTTTCGCGACGGCCCCGGTTATATTCTCTTACCTTGATTGATTCATCCACGAATCGTATGACATATGAATACTATATTGATTTAACGTATAGAAGATTTGTTTAATATGAAACAACTAGATAACTTGTAATTAGGAATGCATATCTGGAACTATTATTTTTAATGAAAATAAAAATGTTAAATTAGATTTAAATAAAATGTAACTACATAAATATAAATAATGGACAAATTAAATGGAGAAAAATATTCTACGATGTTTATGATTTAGAGCTTAATTAGAGATTAACTAAAAAAGAATTTATTGTTCTTATGTCATTTTGGATGTTGCACAACATACAGCAAAATTCATGATGTAAGTGAAGGAAAACATTCTTCCGAAATCCGATGACAGTTTCTTGATTACACTACTTAAACGATGATTTATTGGTGTTCATGATTTAGGAAATAATTTATCTCTAACATGATACATTTTAAATATTAGAAAAATGTTCTTAGAATGTCCATAACTGGCATAATTTTTACGTGCATAAATTTTAGCCATAACGAAACTGACATAATGTTATCTGCCTGACGTATAAGTTCAGGTATTATTGCATAAATTTTGATTGGATTTACTTTAATATTCCTATAGTAATATCTTAAACCGCTAAAGTAATTATAGAGGCAAACTGAATTTTAAACACAGAAAATGAAGCATGCAAAGAAATTTATTAAGATACTTTTATAAAAAATATATATATATTTTAAGTTTATGTCAATTTTGTTTAAACAAAATCAACATATACAACGATGTGTACTTCATTACTTCAGTTAGCAAAATACACAAATAAAAAAAAAACATATTCATAAAATGTTATTTAAAAGCACAAAGTATTTTTTTTTAACCTTTATGAAGATTTTAGTTGACAAAATAACCACAGAATTTTATCTGCAACTAATTACCTTACAAAAAAACTTTAATTACGGATATTTAGTTATATAATGACATTCTGAAGCTACGCTTATTTTTATAAAGTAGTAAAGATAACATTATTACATTTGAATCCTACTTAATTACATCCCGCTTTATTTTTCAGGAATGATTTTGGGACTTAATCTTGTTACTTTCTCATCCTGTTAGTTCATACCAAGAAGATAATATAAAAAAGTACTAGAGATATTTTCTAAGTTCTGGAATGTACTTTTAAAACGCACTTTCTTATCAAACTTTCATGATTTAGGAAATTATGTAAAAGAAATAGTATATTGCTTTCAAATTATAACTGTTATTTTTTTTTTCAACTTTACATAATTAAAAATATCTAAAGCTACGTCGTGCACGTATTAATATGTAAATATGATCCCATTTACATCCATGTAAGAGTTATCAGTTTTCTAAATATAAAAAAATGATGATGCGTTAAATGTTTTATTTGCTAGTCTTTGTGCTTTATAAATATAATTATAAAAAGGACAGATTATGCACTTACATATATTTTATTCTTAAAATTTGCAAAAAAAAATCAGTTTTTTAAGATAAACTCAACTGTTGGTTTTGTTTAATAGTAAAAAATTTTAATAAAATTTAAGTTTTTGAATATTGTGATAAACAATATAACTATATTCACACCAAAATGAGTAATCACATTTCGCCAAGGATATGAATATTCTTATATGTTTGGGTATACTGTGTATGTGCACTTTTTATTTCAAATTTTCCCCAAATATAGAGAGATTTTTCCTTTTATTTTAATGTGCTCATCTGGGACATTCTCACAATCTTTTGACTTTAAGGAATAAAAATCTGGTGAAATTAAATTTGCTAAAATAACATTTTAATCTGATAGACGAATGCCTTAATGATTCAAAATAAAGAAAATGTGGTCAGCATCGAAATTTTTTTATTTAACTGAAGTTTAAGTTAAACTTACGAGTCTAATTTTCCTTATCTTTTACCACTATAACTTTCCATTTTCTTATTAATATTTACTTATAATGAATTTTCATAGTATCCACAGGACATTCAAATAAGAAATAATAACAATGTAGTATTTTCAGTACAAAGTTTTGGTATAACGTTGTCTTAAAGGGGTGTTAAAGAAGGGACGGTAAGGTAAAAAATGTGACGGTATAAGAAAAAAGGACGAAATCGGTAAAAAAGGGACGGTAAGGATGGAACGGTAAGGAAAATTACGACCTATTTTAGGTAAATCATGTTAAGACTAAGTGGTAGCCACAATGTTCATTGATTTTCAGAAACAGTTACTTACATTGGATTCAATTTAAAAAGAATTTTAATTTACCCCGAAAAGTGCAGGGATAAACCTTGGGTACGGTAAAACTACCAATAAAGCCACTATTTTGAAATTGATATTTAAATGCTTATTTAAATTCATTTTCTGATTTAAATTATGCAGTAAATTTCCTGTAAAAGAATTTTATACATTCTTTCTCTAGAATATTTCTGCTTGAGAAAAAACTCTGTGGTTACATCTGAAGTGATTTTCTGTATAATTTTAGCAAGAGGGACAGTAAGGATAAAAACCCAGGGACCGAGTTAAAAAAATTATCAACCGTAAAAATGTGTGCAGGTTAATTTCTTGCTACATCTATACTCATATTATAAAGAGGTAAAAATTGTTTATTTGTAGGAAGTAAGCTTTGGAACTTCCCAACCGATTCCAAAAGTAATGGTATAAAAATGATGGTGTTAGTCCAACTTAGAACATAGGCTATATCTTATATGCGTTCCACTGGCCAAAAGGGGGTGCAGGAGCAAAAAACGTTCTAAAAATGCGATTTTTGTGTTACTGAAGGGCCCAGAAACATGAAATTTGGAATGGTAGTTGCTTATAAGATACTAACGATCTCTAAGGACATTTCTTAAAAAAATCGAAATTAAAAAGGGGTGAGAAAAGCGTTCTAAAAAACGTTCTAAACTGCGATTTTTACGCAATTTCAGGAAGTACCAAACGGATTTCAAAAATAATGTTGTCAAAATGATGCTGACAACCCTTGCTCTAACATAGGCTACATTTTATGTCGGGGCCACTACCCCTAAATGGGGGGGGGGGGGGGGTGTTGTAGGAGCAAAAAAACGTTCGAAATTGCTATTTTTTGTTACTGAAGTGTCCAGATACGTAGAATTTGACATGGTAGGTATTAATTAGATATAAGTGACCTCTAAGAACATTTCTTAAAAAATTCCAAAGTTAAAAATTATGAAAACGCGCAAAAAGCGTTCTGAAAAACGTTCAAAATGACGATTTTTACGCAATCTCAAGAAGTACCAAACCCATTTAAAAATAATGGTGTCAAAATGATGGTGAAAACTCTTGCTCTAATATAGGCTACATTTTATGTCCTTGCCACTACTCATAAAGGGGGTGCAGGGGAGAAAAAACGTTTGAAATTGCGATTTTTGTGTTACTGAAGGGCGCAGATACATAGAATTTGGAATGGTAGTTATTTATATGATATAAATGATCTCTAAGAACATTTCTTAAAAAAATCCAAATTTAAAAGTTATGATAATGCGCAAAAATCGATCTAAAAATCGTTCTAAATGGCGATTTTTACGCAATCTCAAGAAGTACCAAACCGATTTTAAAAATGATGGTGAAAACCCTTGCTACAATATAGGCTACATTTTATGTCCTTGCCACTACTCCTAAAGGGGGTGCAGAAGCAAAAAAAAAAACGTTCGAAATTGCGATTTTTGGGTTACTGAAGGCCGCAGATACATGGAATTTGGAATGGTAGTTACTTATAAGATATAAATGATCTCTAAGAACATTTCTTAAAAAATT
This sequence comes from Maratus speciosus, assembly GCA_963932465.1. Lineage (NCBI taxonomy): Eukaryota > Metazoa > Arthropoda > Arachnida > Araneae > Salticidae > Maratus > Maratus speciosus. The sequence continues at coordinate 276,021 of CAWVRF010000937.1, read as the reverse complement.
CGAATTTTAAAAGGGGTGAAAGTGTGCGAAAAGTGTTCTAAAAAACGTTCGAAATGTCGATTTCTATGCAATCTCAGAAAGTACCCAACCTATTTCAAAAGTAATGGTTGGAAATTGATGATGACAGCCCTTGCTCCAAGAGAGGCTCTATTTTATTTCGGTGTCATTACAACCTAGGGGTTGTAGAAGCAAAAAACGTTCTAAATTGCGATTTTTGCGTTACTGGAGGGCCTTGAATCCTAAAATTAGGCAGGACAGTAAGATACAAATGATCTCTAAGAATATTTCCTAAAAAATCGAAATTTAAAAGGGGTGAAAATGAGCGAAAAACGTTCTAAAAAACTTTCTAAATTGCGATTTCTACGCAATCTCAGGAAGTACTGAAACGATTTAAAAAATAATGGTGTCAAAGCGATGGGGACAGCCCTCGCTCCAACATAGGCAGTATTTCATGTTAGTGCTACTACCCCAAAGGGGGTGAAGGAGCAAAAAACGATCTAAATTGCGTTTTTTGTAATACTGCAGGGACTAGAAAGTTGAAACTAGGCATGGTAGTTAATTATAAGATAAAAATTATCTCTAAGAGCATTTCCTAAATAATTCAAAATTTCAAAAGGGTGAAAATGGACGAAAAAGTTCTAAATTGCGATTTCTACGCAATCTCAGAAAGTACGCAACCGATTTCAAAAGTAATGGTCGGAAATTGATGATGATAGATCTTGCTCCTATATAGGATCTATTTCATGTCGACGTCACTACCACCTTGCGGTTGCATTTTAAAAAACTTTCTAAATTGTGATTTTTGTGATACTGAAGGGGCTAGCAACTTGAATGGCATGGATGTATTTACTTATGATATGTAAATACTCTCTGAGACGAGTTCCTTAAAAATTTGAAATATAAAAGGTTGAAAATGAACGAAAAGCGTTCTAAAAACGTTCTAAATAACGATTTCTACGCAATCTCAGGAAATATAAGCCGATTTCAGAAGTAATGGTTTCAAATTGATGGTTTCAGTCCCCGCTCCAACATAGCCTATAATTTACGTTGTTGTCACATCCACCCGGGGGTTACAGGAGCAAAAAATGTTCTAAATAACGTTTTTTGGGTTACTGAGGGGTCTAAAATTTTAAATTTGGACTGGTAATTACTTCAAAGATGCAGATGCTGTCTAAGAATTGTCGAAAGATAATTCCAAATTTAAAAGAATGAAATGAGCGAAAAGCTTTCTATAAGCGTTCTAAATTACGAAGTTTATGTAATCGTATGAAATACGAAACCGATTTCAAACATAATGCTTGAAAACTGATGGTGATAGAACCTGCTCAAACATAAGATAGATTTTATGTCGAGGGTTGCAGGAGCAAAAAACTTTCCAAATTGCGCTTTCTGCGGTACTGAAGAGGCTAGAAACTTTAAATATAGCACGGTGGTTAATTATAAATATAAATGTCCTCTTAGAACAGTCGAAAAAAAATCGAAATTAAAAAGGGGTGAAGCGAAGGGAAGGAGCGAAAAGTATTCTAATAGAGTCCTAAATTACTATTCCTATGGAATCTCAGGAAATAATAAACCGATTACGGAAGTTATTGTTTGCGAATCAAGAGTGATAGTCTTTGATCTTATACGGGCTATATTTTATGCCGGTGTCACTACCACCTGGTGGCCAGGAGCAACAAGAAAGCCTTCAAAACCATCTACATTCCGTTTTCTATAGAATATTAAGAAATACCAACCGATTTCAAAGTAAATGTTGGCAATTTAATGGTGACAGTCTCTGTTTCAACATTTTTTGAGACATTCTATTTCAACTCCGTTTTGACATTTTATTTTGGTGCCACTAACACCAGAGAGGTGGTAGACTGTTAGACAAGAAGCTTGGAATTTGACATGATGTTTAATTTTAAGATGTTAATGTGTTAAGATGATTTCTAAAAAATTCAAAACTTCAAATGAATACTGAAATGAACGTATGAGATGAGCATAAAAGTCTCAAAATACTTTCTAAATTATCATTTAATTGGAATTAGTTTTCGTTCTTCTTATTAATTAAAATCGCATTCATCGGTATTGCACTTTTATTATGAAGTTTAGTCAAACTGTGGCTTAATTTGTTATTTTTGAGTTATTTCAAAAAGTTTTCTTCTAATAAAAAATAGTCCTGCAAATATCACTTGGCATATTTAAGCTATTACGCGAGCAAAGCCGCGGGTTTGCTATTATTTATATAAAACAATTATCCCAGTTTCGGAAAAAAAATACACCGAATTACTTTTATTGAAACAATTTTATACAGAGCTCCAAACTTAAAAATCAGCATCAGGGACACGGGACGATATAGGAGTTTTCCTGGAATTTTAACCTCCAACATCGTCCAAAACTTATTTAATTCGGTAATATTGTTACGTAATCATGCAATGGGATGTTCCCCAGTATATGAAATTAAAAAAAAAAAACACAAGAAAATGTACTACAATAAAAAATATTATTCAGGGACATAAAAGTCAAAAGATTGTGAGAATGCCCCATCTATATTTCACACTTGGATTAATTCAGGATCTAGGATTGGGGTAACAACAATACCTTTCCTTAGTTATAGACAAAATCAGAAGAAGGCTGAATATGCAGTTACTTTTGTAGATCCTATGGGTACAGCATCAAATGACTTCCTGCTGAATTCAATTTAAATGAGACCAGAATCGAAGAACAAATGATTAATTCAAAAAGCTTCTGCAAAAAATATTGAACATCATATTGATTTGTAGTGAACTGGGATATTATAGATTCAATAGAAGAAGTTCACACATTGTATGTTTTAAGTTGTTGGAAGGATATATATATATATATATATATATATATATATTTCAATAGATCATGAAAGCACTGAGAAACCTCACATTTATACTAATAAATTCACATTTGAAGTAAACAAGAGAGCAATAATATGCATTGAGAACAGATTATAAAAAAATTCCAAAATTGTAAGAATATTATTAAGAAATATTTATTTTCCGTACAATGAAATAACAAATACAGAACACTATTCCGATAAACAGTTATTAAACAATTATAAAACGATCTAAAGAAACATTTTTTTCTTTTTTTTTGTAATCTGTAATAATCCCTTTCAGCAATGGAAAATAATATTGGCGATTTGTTTAGCGTATCCGATATATGATTTCTAAAATTTATGCACAGAATATTACATAAATATTAAAACGCATAAACAGCCGAAGACGCACATACATCAATTACCACCCATGCGGAGTTCTGTAACAACTTTTTTCATGTATCTCCGTAACTGAATAAAAAAACTTCACACTCGATAATTTATAGAAATATATTTCGGTACCCCTCAGTGATTCAAATCAAATTCATCATTTATATAGTAGTGCAGTCCATATGCACGCAATCTTCCTCTGGAATACACTCCCAGAATTTTAGCATCTTGTTGATTTTCACAAGATGGCTGTTAAAGTTTATCAACAGCAGGTTCTCAGGAGATAGTACAAAGTCATACCACAAACACCATCGCACACAATGTGTACTTCAAACATCAATCTGTACTTATGACTGTTCTGTTTAGTTCATTTATAAAATCAAGCAGAAATCATTATTAACATACAGTCAGATTTTATATATTTTTATTTAGTATTTTCTCCTTTTTCTTTTAAATATTACTTTTTAAATACTTTATTTACTTCATTTTATAAAGAAAAATATATTAACATTAAAAAATCTGAGAAAAGAAGTACAAACATGGCTGTATTATGATACACTCAGTAAGAATATTAACCAGCAAGCGAAAGCTGTTACAATTACAGAAGCAGACTACATCGGAATGGGGTGGTTTTCTGATCTATGTTACTTACACCGGTTTGAACTTTGAACCTACCCAACCCAATAGTAGACAAGTTTTCTTTGAAATTCGTTGTTCATAACCTGTGTTTCTTTATAGGATATTGGTGCATCCTTTTCTACTCTGAAGAATGACTTTTGTCCGTAGATGAAAAAAATATAGGTATTCTTTGTTTTGTTTTCATATTAGTAGCTTTGTATTTTTTATTCTAAATCAAACTGAACATTAATGATAAAAAATTAATACACAAATATTATTTATAATATTTTAAATTCATTCACAAACAAACAGAGAACAAAAGATTCATTACGATTTACAAAAATCTAAACATGATTAATATTTAAATCAATTAGTACTATTTACATTTGCATTAAGAATATTTTTTTTTTTTTTTTTACCTATTAATTATTAAAAAAAAAGATATTTCTAATATAATTCTATAATACAGTAAAACAAAATAACAAATACGTAATCAATAGGAAAACAAATGCTTAACAAATATGGTCTTTGACACAAAATTATTTCGTTTTATTTTCATATTAAATCAAAATAATTTAATTGACGTAATAAAAGAAACATAAAAACATGTATAATAATCACTTATAAACAAATTAAGTTAAATAATGCTATAAAAAGTGATAGAATATCTTTATTAAGACTTACGATCGTTTCATCGCACAATCGGCGACATTTTCAAAATCAATCATAATAGAAAATATTTTCACATAACTTAAAAACAATAATATAGTAAACATTGTCACGAGACATGAAGCATAATTAAAATATTGCAACCATAAAATAAAATAAAAATTAAATTAGCTATTTGCGAGCGTGGATTAATTTTCACATAATTTAAAAACAACATGGTAAACAATGTCACGAGACATCAAGCATACTGAAAAACATTGCAAAACATAAAATAAAATAAAATTAACTTGGCTATTTGCGAGTGTGGATTAATTTTTACTATTGTTTCTACAATTACTTAGTATCTCTTTCCAAATTCTAGGTAAATCAAGGGACACAGAATCATTGCAAATATTCTCGTTGCGTTAAAATATTTCTATTGATTCTCGGACTATGGATGGTAAATAAAATCTTGATGGATAAATTAACTTGCTATTTTAAAATTCAATCTGTAAAGGTTCTTCTGATTTGGACGCTGATCATAGAGCGGACAGTCCGGACTGCCCACAGTTTAAGGCGTACCGTTCTGATCAACTTGCTAAACGGTTGTGATAGTTGTCTTGGGTTCTTCTCAATCTTTGTCTGAACTTAACTTTGTTCAGATCAATCTTCACCATTGTTCTGATGCAACCAATGCTCTTATTCACTATATGGTTAACTTTAACATCCACTTTGCTCTCTGTCAAGACCCTTATATTTTTAATAGTTCTTTCGTTGGCTTGCCTCCTGAATGGCTTTGTTTTTTGTCTTCTTCTTGTTCTGCTGCTATTGTATGTCCTTTTAAGACCTATGCATGTGTGAAGAGTCTTAGTTTGGAAAACAGTGTGTTTATAAATATTACAGTTGAGAACGGCTACTTTATTATTGGTTCGCTATATTCTGCACCTTCAGGCAATCTTGAAGCTGATTTAAGAACTTGGTGTCATCATTATTCTGATTGTAACAGAGTGCTTATCGGTGGTGATTTTAATGTGCCATTGCTTTCAATGGGCTATTCAAGAGAGTCCGACCGCGCGGAGGTCCTTCTGGAGTACTTGATGATTACTAATCTGTCAATTATGAACTCTCCTGATTCAGAACATACTTATGTACAAGATAACAGGAAGGGTCGTCCGGATTTGACCCTGGCGGGTTTGGACGTTCTCTCGTTACTTGATAATTGGACAGTTGATGATAAAAACTTTTCGTACAGTGATCATCGTTATATCCGATTTACCCTCTCTTCTACTCCGTTACAGATTAGTCATGGCAGATTTAAAACAAAAAATAAGAATATGAAGAAATTTAATAGCCTTTTCGCAGACAAATTGTCAGTTCTTTCACATTCATTAGCAAGAATTTTAAATTCTTCTTCATTAGATGTTTGGATGGAGGATTTTAATGATTTATTACAAGTACTTATGATGAAGTGTTTTAAGCGTGGTGTTATACAACATACTCCTACTGTAAACTGGTATGACAGTTCTCTTAGAAAAGAACGTAATAGGGTTAATGCCTTGTACAAACGGTATATGAAAAACATTGATAATTTACAGTATAAACAAAAGTATATAGCTGCCAGAAGAATGTATAAACAAAATCTGAGAAAAGCTAAGCGTTCTGCCTGGGTAGGTTTTTGTGAGAAGACAGACAATGTTTACGGAAGTCTATACAAATTTATTTCAAAAAAATCTTTATCTAAGAATGATTTAATTTTTACCACTCTTGAAAACTCTCAAGTCTTTGATTCATATGATGATATTGCGGAAAATCTTATGTCAGAGCACTTTGAGGTAAATAATCCTCCTCTGAATACATTTGAATATATCTGTAATGTTAATTTTGAAGATTCTGATGATTTTGTTCCAATTACTAAAAGAGAATTATTTTTTTGCTATTAGTCGACAAGGAAATAATAAGGCTCCCGGTTACGATGAGATAGATGCGCTGATTATCAAGAACCTTTGTAAAAATTTTACAGCTTTTATGATTTCTTTATTCAATACCTGTCTGAAGTTTGGTCACTTCCCGAAATGCTGGAAGAAAGGCATTATAATATTTTTTCGCAAGCGTAACCGTGATCCCAAGTTACCGAAATCTTATAGACCAATAACACTTCTTCCTATCATTGCAAAGGTTTTTGAAAGAATAGTTAAGATCCGTACCGTTACAATGTTGGAATCTATGTCATATTTGGATGATGGACAGCATGGTTTTAGAGAATCACGCAGCACAATTTCAGCTCTTGCAGCTGTAAAGAAAATAATTAAAGAAACACTTTCAGAATTCAAATATTGTTCGCTCATCTCTTTTGACGTGGTTGGAGCCTTTGATGAGATGGATTGGTCTATCTTGGCTGAATTAATTGATGAACTTCCGATTTATGAGTATTTAAAAACAACTTTAAAGAATTATATCAGTCATCGTCTCATAGGATTCAAGTTTGTTAGAGGCATAAGATGGTTTAGAATCTTCCGGGGCTGCCCGCAGGGTTCCTGTTTAGGACCCATGCTTTGGACCATTGTTGCTGATAAGATTATCAAAACTTATAAGCGACACAGTCAAAAAATTATTTCTTATGCTGATGACTCTGTTATTGTTGAAGGCAGTGATACAAGACCTGCACTTGAGAATACCATCAATGCTAGCATTTCCCACTTTGCTGCAGCCTGTAGTGGTTTACATCTGTCAATTAGTGTTGAAAAATCTGCTTCAATGCTTTTTGGAAAATATATATCAAGAAAGCGTCGACCTATCTTTAAACTCCAGGGGAGGAGCATTTCTGTTAAGGATAATTTGCTGTACTTGGGATTTTATCTTGACAGTAGATTCCATTGGTTGGAGCATCTCGATATGGTCCGCGATAAAATAAAAGATTTTACTTGTAATATCCAAAAGACAAGAATTCGTGATAAAGGATTACCACTTGAGTTTCTAAAAATTTGGTACAATTCAGTGCTAAAGAAACAGATTACTTACGGTTACGAAATTTGGTTTAATGATTTACGGAGCCATGGAATTAAGCGTTTATCCTCATGCCAAAGGCTATGTCTCTTATCTATCATTCGCGCATATCGGACAATATCAACACAGGCACTTTGTGTACTTTCAGGAGTTCCTCCAATCGAAGTAGAATTAAAACAACTGGCTTTATGTTTTGAAGTTCAGAATAATGATGGTTCAGATTGGATAGAAGATGTTTATGTTTCAACAGATCGTTTGATAAAAAAAGTTTATACTTTTCACTATCCCTACTTTTATTATGATCATCATGTCAATTTCGTACGTGCTATTACTGAGAAGGTCCCTTTGTACAACCACCCAGTTTTATATACAGATGGTTCTAAGATGCCTACGGGCGTCGGAGCTGCTTTTGTGGTATTTTTGAAAGAAGATATTATCTTTGAGAAGAGAATTAGACTTAAATTATTTAATACGGTATACCAGGCTGAACTTACTGCCTTAGATTCCGCAATTGAGTGGTGTAGAGACTCCTCATACAGTGTATTCCACATTTATACAGACAGCTTGTCCTCAGTTCAAGCACTTCAAAATCTTTTTCCAACGGACGAAATTCTTTTTAATATTTATACGAATTTACGACTATTGCATAATAAAACTATTAATATAGGCTGGATTAAATCCCACGTTGGTTTCGTCGGAAATGAGCGCGCAGACTACCTTGCCAAATCAGTAACTGAGACTGGTACATTTGATGTTGAAATAAACATTCCAATCCCTGTTTCGTTTGTGAAGCAGTTCTACAAAAGCAATATTATTAAAATTTGGCAGAACGAATGGTCTTATAGCGATAAGGGAAGAGACACGCATAGTATTATTAAAGAAGTGGATACCTCATTTTTGTGTTCCTCGCAAGTCCATGCCTATTTTATATCTGCACATGGGGCATTTCCTAGTTATCTTTATAAAAGGGGAAAACGCCAGAGTGATAAATGCCTATGTGGAAAAATCGGTGATGTCAAACATTATCTGTTTGGTAAATGTCCATTGATGCCTACTTCATTTAACTTTATCCGTAACCGGACACTTAGCTGGAACATGCGTAACATACTGTTCTCGAAATCAAATTATCACAGACTCAGTCTTATTTACAACGAACTAAATAAACATTTTTCGTTTATAAAATATAAATTTTGATTTTTAATCTTTGTTTTATTTTAACCACTTTTCAAGCGCCAGGGCGCTCTTTGTGAGTTTTACTTTTATTTTTTATTTATTTATTTATTTTTTTTTTTTTGTCATTGTATTTCTTGGGCTTTTCCCCAGCTGTGGTTTTGCAGGTCGCAGAGGGTACTTTTCTGTCAGGGGTTCATGCCTATGCCATTTTTGGTTGGCTCCCTGGCAGAGTGATCCTGATCCTGATCCTGTAAAGGTTCTTCATGCTGTAAAGGTTCTTCATTATAGTTCTCTCTGCATCGGTGTGTGGTGTATACGTATTTTTGCAAGCTCCTGCTTCATTTGCATTTAAAGTGGTAATTATAGTTTTCTGACCTAGTAATACATGCATAGTGTTTCTATTTTCTGTTTCTTTATTTCTATGTAATTATTTTGAATTTTATTTGCTTATTTTTGCTTTAATCGGACTTTGAAAATTTTCATTGCTCCGACAGCCCAGTATTCATTTATTTAGCCTTGTGAGTTATCTTACAGGCTATTTAAGTACTAATTTTTCATTTATTTTCTAACTTAATTACTTATATTACTTAAATATAGCTCTTACCTTGGTTTCAATGTATTTTACTTGAGTTTATTATCCTTTTTCATATGTTTTCTGTAGTGAGCGTTTTCGCGTTCTGCTATTGTTTACGTCGCCATCTTAGTTAACGTGTCAAGGTTGGGTGGTTCTGTTTCTTCTGTGGATTGTTTGTATTTTTACTGAGGTGGAGATTTGTTTTGTGGAGTCTTCTCTATTGTACAGGTTGTTTTCCGGTGTTAGTAAGTTTTAGTTTACTTTGTTGGTTGCTAGGTTACGTTTTAGTTGTGCTTTATGAATATGTCACGTGTCCCGGGAGCTAAGAGGCTTCAAGCTATTTTGTTTTTGTTTTGATCCTATTAAGCGGCATTTGGGTTTTGATCAGTTTAAGCGGCGCTTATTCATTTATTTGTTTAAGAGACTTTATTAGTCACACAGTTCTTCTGTTCGTTTGTTGGATCATTTGTTTCTTTTCCTATCCAGTAGATAGTGTTCTTATATATGATGAAAGTATGTTCTGACTGTAACCAACCGCTTAGATATCGACGTAAATTGTAAGTCTTTCCCTTGATTTTCTTTTGTGATTGTTATTTCGTATTTTTGAGATTTTTGTGTATACATTGCTGTTGTTGGTGATTGGTTATTATCTCGTTTGCCTTTTTTGCGTTAGTTATGGCTAAGATGGAGAAAGCGACGAAGGAGGTGTTGGATGAGGCTGGTGTTTTGGAATTTCCTGCTGCCGTTAGTAGGATAAATTCTTATATATACGAAACGCTTGAGTCCCAGAGGAATAATAAGAGTGGTAAAGTTACTGCTGATATAATGGGCATGATGAAGAAGTGTATGGATTTTATCACCATTTGCCTTGTTAAAGCACATCGCGATTGTGTGTCAAGTGAGACTAAATTAAAGACTTTGATAACGCATAATAAGGCATATGAGGCTCTTGCTGATAAATTTTCAAGATCAAGACCAACTGGTCAGCTGGATGTTTCGCAACATGCTGCTGTTTCGACTCCAAAGGTGTCAAGAGAGTCTGATTTTTCAGTGATAGTCACTTCTTCTGGGGAGGATTCTTTGGATACTATTAAAAAAAATATTAAAGGTATTTGTCGCTCTAAATCTGATGTGCCGGTTCCTGATGATGCCGTGGTAACCAAGGCTGGTCAGCTTATTCTAAAGGTGCAGACAAGGGCAGATTCGGAGAGGTTGAAGGAGGTATTGGTGGAATCTGATAATTTAAAGGGCAGAATTAAGGTTACTGTTCCAAGAAGAAGACTCGGGAGAATTTTGATTATGAGTGTCGATCCGGAAGTTAATGAGGATTTGGTTCGGAAATCGCTGAGTAAATTGGTGAATGAGGCTAGTAGGGGTGAGCCTGGTGATTTACAGAAAGATTTGGATATGGATATAATCAGACGTATTACAACAAAGGCTGGGAAAACTAACTGGCTGATTGGAGTTAGTAAGGAGGTCTCTCAATTCGTTATTAAAAGACGCCGTATATGTATCGACTTAGAAAGGTACCGTGTGGTTGAGTTTGTTCCGATCATACGGTGTTACAATTGTCAGACTTTTGGTTATGTTGCTTCTAAGTGTGAGAACCCAGTCAAGTGTGTTAAGTGTGCTGGAGACCATACAATTAAGGATTGTAATGTGCTTACTGAGATGTGTATCAATTGTATGGGTGTTACTGACATTGATTTGGACGCTGATCATAGAGCGGACAGTCCGGACTGTCCACAGTTTAAGGCGTACCGTTCTGATCAACTTGCTAAACGGTTGTGATAGTTGTCTTGGGTTCTTCTCAATCTTTGTCTGAACTTAACTTTGTTCAGATCAATCTTCACCATTGTTCTGATGCAACCAATGCTCTTATTCACTATATGGTTAAATTTAACATCCACTTTGCTCTCTGTCAAGACCCTTATATTTTTAATAGTTCTTTCGTTGGCTTGCCTCCTGAATGGCTTTGTTTTTTGTCTTCTTCTTGTTCTGCTGCTATTGTATGTCCTTTTAAGACCTATGCATGTGTGAAGAGTCTTAGTTTGGAAAACAGTGTGTTTATAAATATTACAGTTGAGAACGGCTACTTTATTATTGGTTCGCTATATTCTGCACCTTCAGGCAATCTTGAAGCTGATTTAAGAACTTGGTGTCATCATCATTCTGATTGTAACAGAGTGCTTATCGGTGGTGATTTTAATGTGCCATTGCTTTCAATGGGCTATTCAAGAGAGTCCGACCGCGCGGAGGTCCTTCTGGAGTACTTGATGATTACTAATCTGTCAATTATGAACTCTCCTGATTCAGAACATACTTATGTACAAGATAACAGGAAGGGTCGTCCGGATTTGACCCTGGCGGGTTTGGACGTTCTCTCGTTACTTGATAATTGGACAGTTGATGATAAAAACTTTTCGTACAGTGATCATCGTTATATCCGATTTACCCTCTCTTCTACTCCGTTACAGATTAGTCATGGCAGATTTAAAACAAAAAATAAGAATATGAAGAAATTTAATAGCCTTTTTGCAGACAAATTGTCAGTTCTTTCACATTTATTAGCAAGAATTTTAAATTCTTCTTCATTAGATGTTCTGATGGAGGATTTTAATGATTTATTACAAGTACTTATGATGAAGTGTTTTAAGCGTGGTGTTATACAACATACTCCTACTGTAAACTGGTATGACAGTTCTCTTAGAAAAGAACGTAATAGGGTTAATGCCTTGTACAAACGGTATATGAAAAACATTGATAATTTACAGTATAAAAAAAAGTATATAGCTGCCAGAAGAATGTATAAACAAAATCTGAGAAAAGCTAAGCGTTCTGCCTGGGTAGGTTTTTGTGAGAAGACAGACAATGTTTACGGAAGTCTATACAAATTTATTTCAAAAAAATCTTTATCTAAGAATGATTTAATTTTTACCACTCTTGAAAACTCTCAAGTCTTTGATTCATATGATGATATTGCGGAAAATCTTATGTCAGAGCACTTTGAGGTAAATAATCCTCCTCTGAATACATTTGAATATATCTGTAATGTTAATTTTGAAGATTCTGATGATTTTGTTCCAATTACTAAAAGAGAATTATTTTTTGCTATTAGTCGACAAGGAAATAATAAGGCTCCCGGTTACGATGAGATAGATGCGCTGATTATCAAGAACCTTTGTAAAAATTTTACAGCTTTTATGATTTCTTTATTCAATACCTGTTTGAAGTTTGGTCACTTCCCGAAATGCTGGAAGAAAGGCATTATAATATTTTTTCGCAAACGTAACCGTGATCCCAAGTTACCGAAATCTTATAGACCAATAACACTTCTTCCTATCATTGCAAAGGTTTTTGAAAGAATAGTTAAAATCCGAACCGTTACAATGTTGGAATCTATGTCATATTTGGATGATGGACAGTATGGTTTTAGAGAATCACGCAGCACAATTTCAGCTCTTGCAGCTCTAAAGAAAATAATTAAGGAAACACTTTCAGAATTCAAATATTGTTCACTCATCTCTTTTGACGTGGTTGGAGCCTTTGATGAGATGGATTGGTTTATCTTGGCTGAATTAATTGATGAACTTCCGATTTATGAGTATTTAAAAACGACTTTAAAGAATTATATCAGTCATCGTCTCATAGGATTCAAGTTTGTTAGAGGCATAAGATGGTTTAGAATCTTCCGGGGCTGCCCGCAGGGTTCCTGTTTAGGACCCCTGCTTTGGACCATTGTTGCTGATAAGATTATCAAAACTTATAAGCGACACAGTCAAAAAATTATTTCTTATGCTGATGACTCTGTTATTGTTGAAGGCAGTGATACAAGACCTGCACTTGAGAATACCATCAATGCTAGCATTTCCCACTTTGCTGCAGCCTGTAGTGGTTTACATCTGTCAATTAGTGTTGAAAAATCTGCTTCAATGCTTTTTGGAAAATATATATCAAGAAAGCGTCGACCTATTTTTAAACTCCAGGGTAGGAGCATATCTGTTAAGGATAATTTGCTGTACTTGGGATTTTATCTTGACAGTAGATTCCATTGGTTGGAACATCTCGATATGGCCCGCGATAAAATAAAAGACTTTACTTGTAATATCCAAAAGACAAGAATTCGTGATAAAGGATTACCACTTGAGTTTCTAAAAATTTGGTACAATTCAGTGCTAAAGAAACAGATTACTTACGGTTACGAAATTTGGTTTAATGATTTACGGAACCATGGAATTAAGCGTTTATCCTCATGCCAAAGGCTATGTCTCTTATCTATCATTCGCGCATATCGGTCAATATCAACACAGGCACTTTGTGTACTTTCAGGAGTTCCTCCAATCGAAGTAGAATTAAAACAACTGGCTTTATGTTTTGAAGTTCAGAATAATGATGGTTCAGATTGGATAGAAGATGTTTATGTTTCAACAGATCGTTTGATGAAAAAAGTTTATACTTTTCACTATCCCTACTTTTATTATGATCATCATGTCAATTTCGTACATGCTATTACTGAGAAGGTCCCTTTGTACAACCACCCAGTTTTATATACAGATGGTTCTAAGATGCCTACGGGCGTTGGAGCGGCTTTTGTGGTATTTTTGAAAGAAGATATTATCTTTGAGAAGAGAATTAGACTTAAATTATTTAATACGGTATACCAGGCTGAACTTACCGCCTTAGATTCCCCAATTGAGTGGTGTAGAGACTCCTCATACAGTGTATTCCACATTTATACAGACAGCTTGTCCTCAGTTCAAGCGCTTCAAAATCTTTTTCCAACGGACGAAATTCTTTTTAATATTTATACGAATTTACGACTATTGCATAATAAAACTATTAATATAGGCTGGATTAAATCCCACGTTGGTTTCGTCGGAAATGAGCGCGCAGACTACCTTGCCAAATCAGTCACTGAGACTGGTACATTTGATGCTGAAATAAACATTCCTATCCCTGTTTCGTTTGTGAAGCAGTTCTACAAAAGCAATATTATTAAAATTTGGCAGAACGAATGGTCTTACAGCGATAAGGATAGAGACACGCATAGTATTATTAAAAAAGTGGATTCCTCATTTTTGTGTTTCTCGCAAGTCCATGCCTATTTTATATCTGCACATGGGGCATTTCCTAGTTATCTTTATAAAAGGGGAAAACGCCAGAGTGATAAATGCCTATGTGGAAACATCGGTGATGTCAAACATTATCTGTTTGGTAAATGTCCATTGATGCCTACTTCATTTAACTTTATCCGTAACCGGACATTTAGCTGGAACATGCGTAACATACTGCTCTCGAAATCAAATTATCACAGACTCAGACTTATTTACAACGAACTAAATAAGCATTTTTCGTTTATAAAATATAAATTTTGATTTTTAATCTTTGTTTTATTTTAACCACTTTTCCTGCGCCAGGGCGCTCTTTGTAAGTTTTACTTTTTTTTTTCATTGTATTTCTTAGGCTATTCCCCAGCTGTGGTTTTGCAGGTCGCAGAGGGTACTTTTCTGTCAGGGGTTCATGCCTATGCCATTTTTGGTTGGCTCCCTGGCAGAGTGATCCTGATCCTGTAAAGGTTCTTCGCTGCATAATCTGGCCAAAGCTATGGTTCTTCTGTTGTATTTGATGTCTGCTATATGTTCTTTGATTCTAGTTTTAAGTTTTCTGCTTGTCATACCTACATTTTATATAGGTATGACAAGCAGAAAACTTAAAACTAGAATCAAAGAACATATAGCAGACATCAAATACAACAGAAGAACCACAGCTTTGGCCAGATTATGCAGCGAAGAACCTTTACAGATTGAATTTTAAAATAGCAAGTTAATTTATCCATCAAGATTTTATTTACCATCCATAGTCCGAGAATCAATAGAAATATTTTTACGCAACGAGAATATTTGCAATGATTCTGTGTCCCTTGATTTACTTAGAATTTGGAAAGAGATACTAAGTAATTGTAGAAACAATAGTAAAAATTAATCCACACTCGCAAATAGCCAAGTTAATTTTCTTTTATTTTATGTTTTGCAATGTTTTTCAGTATGCTTGATGTCTCGTGACATTGTTTACCATGTTGTTTTTAAATTATGTGAAAATTAATCCACGCTCGCAAATAGCTAATTTAATTTTTATTTTATTTTATGGTTGCAATATTTTCATTATGCTTCATGTCTCGTGACATTGTTTACTATATTATTGTTTTTAAGTTATGTGAAAATATTTTCTATTATGATTGATTTTGAAAATGTCGCCGATTGTGCGATGAAACGATCGTAAGTCTTAATAAAGATATTCTATCACTTTTTATAGCATTATTTAACTTAAAAGAAACATATATAAATTAAAACAAACTATTTATTTAGAAATTAAATACCTAATTGATTAACTAAAATTATATAAATTATACAACTATTAAAATTTTATTAATGGTCATTAAAGGCAAAATTTCGTAGAAATATTTTAAATAAAATATTCAAAAGATGAAAATAATTTAATTACATCAAGATGAACTGTATGGAATTCTTCAAGACATCCATGTAGATTCAACAAAATAGATTAACATGCACTTTTAGATTAAACTTTAGATGAATTTAGATGATTAAATTAGATGACCGTTTTTACCTTAGTGAACCATATTTATTGCATATAAAATGTGTTTGGAAACATATATTTATATATTTCTGTCTTCTATCCTGATTATTTATTTATTTATTTATATATTTCGAAAGAATTACTACAACAAATTTGGTGTCCCAAAAAGGAGTACCTATTTTTAAAAATGAATAATTGACAAACGAATAGAGTTATTGAACAAATTCTTGCAGGGAACGAATGTGTGAAGTCTGGAAATTTTTTAGAATACTTTATTATAACAGTTAAAAATCTGACCTACAGATAGTGCTACAGTATATTGGGTGGCTATATGAGCAAACGGAGCATCCGTAAAGACCAGACAGAAGTAGACATGGTCAGTGAAAGTTCAGTAGTAACAATTTCAAGGGAAACATTAGTTTTCGTTGGGTAAATTCTTCAAAACGGTGCATTCGTTGACCATATAGCCACCTAAATGTGCTGTAACACCATCTATTGGTCATATTTTGAACTATTATAGTAAAGTGTTCTAAACAAAATTCTAGACCTCACACATCCGTTTCGTACAAGAAGTTTTTTAATAAATTATTCATTTGTTAATTATTCATTTTTAGAAATAGATACTCGTTTTGGGGACACCCTGTACATGAAAAAAAAATAAGATATTTATTTTAATACTCTCTATGTGAAGTTGTATTAAATTTATTGAATATATATCATTATAAATTTTGACAAAGCATTCATTGAAAATTTATAATTTATAGTACACTTCATAATCAAAGAAGGTTTGTTTAATTCTCCTTTATTATCTAAAAAGCATACTTACATAACTTACATGCTTTACGTTTCAAAAAGAATATTAAAATAATTTATTTAAATATACATAATTTAGTGACATACTATCAGATAATTTAATAGAAATGGAATAATGATATTTATTTACTTCTTTTGAAGTTTTCTTATTAATTTCTTAACAATCGTAATTCTATTAAGAATATTTTATTTCATTCTCATTTGTAAAAAAACGTACAAAAAGAATGTGAAGTAGTCACATTATCTAATTAATATTCATTATTTTTTTTACAAATCATAATTGCTTTCGAAAAGATATAATTACTTGAATTTTAATCTTCTGACTTCAGTCGCTCTTTTTTCATGTTCTTGATATTTTTAATGTGGGTTCATATTTACACACAGTTTTTTTATCTTAAAAAATACAAAACATTTTCAAAATAAACTTTCTATGCTTTTTAGAAGATTTAATTAGCATAAACTTTTTGCATTTACTTAAATATCTTATGATGTTTATATAAATAATTAATATTTTTAAGTAATAAATATTTAAGGTAACGATGTAAAACAAGTTAAAACAAAAATATACACATGTATTTGAAAAATATATTTATCCGTTTTTCTTTTTCATGAGATATATTTTTTAAACATAAAACAAATTAAAATACAGAACTGTTTTACTAAAACATGTGAGTTATTTATGTTGTTATTTTAAAAATAATAAAATAATCAAATGGTTTTAGAATAAAACAAGTAAATATGTTAAATTAAGAAAACACTTTTCTTATTAAAAAATATATATACAAATATATGTAAAGACATTTCTGTACTTTTTTATAGATAATGTTAGTACTGGATTGAAAATACCATGTTCCTTTATACTGTAATTCAAAAGAACGATTTCCGGGTACAGCGGATTTATCAATTTATAGATACCCTTAACTTATAATATTCTAAAGCGATTACAGTCATAAAAAAATATAATAAATGAAATTTTGGATTCGCCTTTCCTCGCCTTACAATCAAATTTTAGCAAGCGATTGCATTACAATTCAAATGCTACGTCATTTATTACATGGAACACAAAGGAACGGTGATATTGGAGAAAAGCGACGTATTTTGTATCTAATGTATTTCTATTTTAAAATTTGCATTTTAATATATATAGCAATGTGGAATTAATATATAGTCAAAACTAGAAGTAAACAGGCATATGTATTTATATATTACAATTTATACAATTGTTGATCATATTATTAGAGTTGCTCTTAATCTTTAGTACTTTCTAATTTTAGTAAGTTACCATGAAGTAAAAATGTAATTAGATAGTGGGAAATATTGTAGACCGAGAGACGGAAGCACAGACACATGGTTTGACAGACACGGATACCGTTATTTCTCCAGGAAAACTACCAGTATATTTTTATAGAAAAAGAAGTCTTATGTTAAACGCGCAAAATTTAGCCTTCTTTTAAGATTTATTATAACGTATAAGATGTAAGAAAAGATTTTCTATAAGATAATATTGGTGCCGAAAAACTTTCTCGTCTGCAAAATTTAAGGAGGCGTACGAACCATGAGTCAACCACTTCGTCGAGATGAAGGCTGATATATCAGAATTAGCTAAAACTCGATAACCATATTAAAACGCAATTGGTCTGCCAAGTCTTATCTGTGTGGAAAACGCCTAAAGACCCGATTTTACTGGTTGACTCGTAGATTTACCATTGTGTTTTCCTGCTCCAACTCCGCCAAGTTTTCATACCTTTGGGTGCTGGAAAACGCAATGGTAAACCTAGTTGTCGACCGCTGAAATCGTGTTTTTAGCTGTTTTCCACAAAAATATGACTTGAGAGACCGATTGACTTTTAGTATAGGAATAGAATTTCAGCTAAGTCTGGAATTTCAGTTTCCAACTCGATGAGGTGGTTGTCTGTGCTGCTGGCTCCAGCCTATTGATGATGTCATATGTTGCTGTATATACACTATATTGCCATTAATGACCGCAATGCAATTTTCAATTTTTGTCGAATATTTAGAAATATACTTGTCAGATTCTTCTGGAATTTCAAGATTAAAAAGAACAGTCATTACCTCATACTTAGCAATGTGGGTTTGAGTAGGGGGCCAACAAAAAACAAAAGAAAAAATTAATACTTGGGATCACCCTGTAAAATAAAATGCACGAAATGATCTATGGCTACCTAATATAAATAAACAAACATTGTTTAATATGTGTGTTCTTTTGTGTAAGAATAGCATGTATATTAATAGAGATATAGCGATTTATTTAAAAAAATTACAAAATTCTTGCATGTTTTTTGCTTATAACACACAAGGTTTTCAACGAAATTTAACGCCGATTTCAGAAAAATTGACTAAATGTAGTAGAAACAATATAGTGCAAACGGAATATAAATATATTAAATATTTCAGGAAATATGAGCAGGAAGTATGACATAATTTTTATCTGCGCATGCGCGAACGATAACAAGGATCATTTTACATAATTTAATAGTGAACTCTATGGAGCAACTTATTAAAAAAAATCTAGTCAAATATCGTTAAAATTCAGAAAGATATCGGCGTTAGAGTGAGCAAATTTTTATTTGTTCTCTAAAATCGGCTGAATGATAAGGGATTTTACACAAATTGTCATTTTTTATTAACTGACTTTCAGAAAAAAGTTAGTATTTAGTGACTATCAACGAGTAGATTTGGAAAAAAAATGCTTCGATTTTGATACTTCTTTTGATCATGGTATATGCTCGTTGTGGTAGTTATCAGAGAAGAACAAAAGCATCAATAAAAAATGAAAATTAAAAAAAAAACTTTTTAATTAAAAATGACAATTTGTGGAAAATCCCTTATCATTCAGCTGCTTTTAGAGAACAACTAAAAATTTGCTCACTGTAACTCCGATATCTTTCTGAAATTTTACGATATTTGACTAGATTTTTTTAAATAAGTTGCTCAATAGAGTTGACTATTAAATTATGTAAAATGACCCTTGTTATCGTTCGCGTATGCGCAGATAAAAATTATTTCATACAACTGCTCATATTTCCTGAAATATTTAATATATTTATATTCCTTTTGCACTATATTGTTTCTACTATATTTTGCCAATTTTTCTGAAATCGGCGTTAAATTTGGTTGAAAACTCTGTATGTTATAAGAAAAATACATGCAAGAATTTTTTAATTTTTTTAAATAAATCGCTATATCTCTATTAATATACGTGCTATTCTTACACAAAAGAATACACATATTGCACAATGTCTGATACATACACATATTCCACAATGGTAGCGATAGATCATTTCGTGGATTTTATTTTAAAGGGTGATCCCAAGTATTATTTTTTTCTTTGACTTTTTATTGGCCCCCTAATGATCCTCCTTATCAAATCGGCATTGCTAAATATGAGGTCATAACTGTTCTTTTTAATCCTGAAATCCCAGAAGAATATGACAAGTATATTTCTAAATATTCGACAAAATATTTAAAATTGAAAATTGCCGGTCATTAATGGCAATATAGTGTATATCCCTATGAAATTGCTTTGCATTAGTACTCTATAGTTCTAAAAGTACTAGTTCTCTATAATACTAATCCTTATTATTATCATTTTGAATAAATTCTATACTCGATATCGATAGCCTCAAACTGTGAACGTTTAGGAAAAATGTACCATAGGAAAAACGGAATATTTTCGATACTAGGGAATAAATATTTTAAGTATAAATAAGTAATAAATAATACTTTTGAATACTAAGTAATTAATATTTTCATTATTAACCATTTGGAAAAATTGTTATTGTTCTCTATCAGGGTAGGAAATCAAAAACATATCTGAAGAGTTTTATTGGTTGAATCCGCAATTTATTCGTTTTCTCAGTGGTCTATACAGTAATATGTATTTCCCCTTTACTTTAAACAGAGATGGATACTTCTGTTGCCACTATGACAAAAAAGTAATAAAAATTACAAAAAAATTAATAACTCAGAAACAAATTGAGATACATCTTTCTAACAAATTCATTTAAAAGTACATTTTTTTTTCCTCTATACGAAAGTAAAAAGTGTAAAAAGTAATATTGTGGTATGTTTAGAAGTTTCAGAATGAAATTTCATTTAAAATTGGTCGTCAGATTTTTTGGAAATCTGGCGATGGAAAAGTCTTTTCCCGAACAGCCAATGAAATGCTTGGATAATACGTAAGTTTCAGGAAATCTTACGAGCCGCCGGCGATTTTTGTTGCTTGCAATTTTTACTTGTATTAACACTATTAATGTTTAATTCATGGCGTACGTAATGTATGATCAACTCCGCGCGATTTTTTATGTCTTAAATTTTAGTCATTGAAAAAAATCCTTTTCCAAATGGTCGTTGTAATTTGTTAAATTGCTTTTTTTTATTACTATTTTCAATAAACTCTATTTTTTTATCGATAGTCTCAGTATAGGAATATTTACAAAAATTGTTCCAAGAATAGTAAATCGGACTTTAATACCATTGTCTGCTTTCATTTATTTGATTGGCTTTATCAAATTTCACTTTTGGGTCATTCCATGCAAAATGAGCAATTCAGCTGTGGCACACATGTCACAGATTTTAATCAAAATCAGTCTATAAGTAGATCATATCTATTTATGAGTAAATGTAAAATAATAAATTTCTGGATTGTTAATTTAAGTATTAAAATTTATATTAAAAGTGAATGTAAAATCGAGGTATTGTCTATGTGCTTAAAATTTCAATTTCGATTATTAGCCTTAGGAATGGAAGGAATATATTAAAAATTATTTATAATTAGGAGTGAATGATAATTAACAGACTGGCATAAGTTAGTAATTATATTTTTATTTCGTATCGTGAAAAAAATTATTTATGAAAATTTTTGAGAGAAAAAAGCAATATTTCTATTAATCCTTTACACACGAAGGACAGCCTTGACAAGCTGCAAATTGCTACACCTTATAGCTAAAAGTATATATTTGAAATATCGAAAGTTTCATTCATGCCTTTTTTATTCCTTAATGAGAAAAAAAAATAAATAGTAAAAAATGTTGAGGGTAAAATACAATATTTCAATCACTTTTTTTTTAAGTCAAGGAAACTTTATTAAACTTTTAAAATAATTTATATTACAAATAAATGTATATACTTTAAGTACAGAAACTTTTATTCTTGCTTTCAGTTTGTTTTTGCCTCAAGGGAATTTTAAATTAGAGTAGAAAGAACTGGCTAAGCTAAACGAAAAACTATATATCAATTCTAAATTCAAATAAAACAACTAGATGGCAGCACTAAATATGTTTTCCCATGAAATCGTGCAATATTTTAAGATACGCGGGCGAATTCAAAGAGGTATAGCGAATGGAATCTAGAAAACATTACTATTTTGAACCCCCTTTTCTTATGTTAGGAATCAAAAGGCAATCTTGAATTTTTTTAACGTATTATGGAGTTATTAATCTTTATGTCTGTGCAATATTGTTACTGTCGGGCCTGTCCCTTTTTTATTTTTGACTTATACAGAATAGGAAAAATCATGATTTTGTAATTTTTTTTTAAAGTTTCTAACTTTTTTTGAAGATGAAGGAAATAAATGACCACTTTAAAACTTGGGGAATTCGATCTACATATGACATACTACATCAGGCATAAATTTCACAGAGGTTTTTTAATTCCTTTGATTTTTATAACGATTCTAATTTTCTCAAAATTCACAAATTTTCAATTTTTGCAACCAATTTATAAATAATCATGGTGTTACTAGATTATTATTACTCAGTAAATAAGAAGATAATTTTTCAGAGTTTACAAAATTACAAAAAAAATTACTTTCTGTTAAACAGCTTTCAAGATACAGAACTTCAAACTTGCAACTTTGGACGATTGCGCACATGCCATTCTATATCACAAGTTTTTTAAATGTCCAAAACTGCTAAAAAAATTTATTTTTTGTCAAGATATTTTGCAGAGCATTACTTTGATTATGAATTGAACCTGTGCATCGAATTTTATTAAAATTGGTTAGTATGTGGCCACGACTTTTTTTTTTAATTTTTGCTCATTTTACGTGGAATGACCCTTTACTGAATTACAGTAATTGGCGAAAAATAAATCTAGAAAGATATTTAAATGTGATTGTAAAATTTCATTCCAAAGGCAGTAATCAGAAAATCATGAAAAGATTTTATATGGGCAATTTCAGTGTTAAAGTAAAAATAATAAAATCGTTAATGATTCACAATGATAGCTATTTTTAATAAATGGCTTAATGCTTAGCTAAAATGTGATATTTAAATTCTATATTTCTACCCAATTAACACATTATATTACATTTTAAAAAGCTATGGTTAAAAGTTTAGGGCTTAATATATATATATATATATATGTATGTATGTATGAATGTATACACTGAGGTGACTAAAGTCATGGGATAGCAATATGCAAATATATAGATGGCAGTAGTGTCGCTTACAAATTGCATAAATGGCCATTGCCTGGTCAGGACTTTCTTTATGTTCAAATGCTTCGTGTAAGAAAGTTGATTATGTGATTATGGCCACAGGATGAGAATTAAGGGATTTCGAACGCGGTATGCTAGTTGAAGGCTAGACGCATGGGACATTCCATTTCGAAAATCGTTATGGAATTCAACATTCCAAGATCCACAGTGTCAGGAGTGTTCTAAGAATACCTAAATTCAGACATAACCTCCCATCATGGACAACGCAGTGGTCGACCGCCGACACTTAATGACCGCGACCAGCGACGTCTGCGTAGACTTGTCAGTGTGAACAGACAAGCAACACTGCGTGAAATAACCGCTGGAATGAATGTGGGACGTCCGAATGGGCGTGTTCGTTAGGATAGTCCGGCGGAATTTGGCTTTAATGGACTATGGCCGCAGATGACCGACTCGGGTGCCATTACTAACAGCACGACATCACAAAACAGCGGCGCTCCTGGGCTCGTGACCATATCAGTTGGACCGTAGACGATTGGAAAAAAAAAGTGGCTTGGTCAGTTGAGTCACGATTTCAACTGGCAAGAGCTGATGGAAGGGTACGAGTGTGGTGTAGACGCCAAGAAGCCATGGACCCAAGTTGTGAAAAAGGCACTGCTCAAACTGGTGGTTATTCCATCATGATGTGGTCTGTGTTTGCCCGGAATGGGCTGGGTTCGCTGGTCAAACTGAACCGACAGTTAACTGGAAATGATTACGTTCAGCTAATAGGAGACCACTTGCAACCATTCAGTACTTCATGTACCCAAACAACGATGTAACATTCCAGGATGACAATACGCCATGTCACCGGGCCTCAACTGCTCACGATTGGTTTGAAGAAAATTTTGGGCGATTCCATCGGATGGTTTAGCTACCGCGATCGCCCGACATGAATCCCATTGAACATTTATGGAATATAATCGAGAGATCAGTTCGTGCAAAAATCATCCACCGGCAACACTTTCGGAATTATGGACGTCTATAGAAGTTGCATGGCTTAATATTTCTCCAGAGGACTTCCAACGACTCTTGGAGTCCATGCTACGTCGTGTTGCTGCACTTCGCCGGGAAAACGGAGGACCGACACGCTATTAGCAGGGTATCCCATAACTTTTGTCACATCAGTGTATATATATATATTATCTCATTTCAAAATGCTAAAACAACATAACTTCAAAAGGAAGGTGTATATCTGCAGAAATTTTTAAACTATAAAATATTTATAAAAACAAGAAAGACAGGTAAAAAAAACAAAAACAGTCTGTTCTTCATCAGTGGGAGGACAGACAGAAAACTAACTCCACCCCGCACTTTTTAAAATTTGCAGGTTTCTGAACACATGTTCACCCCGCATTCAATACTGAAAACTATTGTCATTTTATTAATCTAATTACATAAAAAACTAAAACAACTCAAATTAAAAACTAACAAACATAATATTATCCATACAAAAACAAAAAACTTTAATAAAAAGGTCTTTTAGAGGAATGCTTAAATTATCATTAAACTGAAAACAAAAGAAAAAAAATATAAGAAAACAAGCATGAATGCAGAATAAACATGCGCCCTCCCAAACCCGCAAAATGAAATTTCTCAAAACATGAATACCTGTATAATGTTTCCTATATATTATATATATATATATATATATATATATTATATATATTATATATATATATATATATATATAATATATAATATATAATATATATATATATAAATATATATATATATATGTATTACATATATTTATATATATTACATATATGCTCATTTATCTTTATCGCCCCCCCCCCCCTTTTATTACACTTATGTGTTTTAAACATAATAATTTAAAAGAAAAAAAAAGGAAAAGTAACTTATCTAAAGAATATTAGATCCACATTTCTCCAAGCATAAACACGAATATTACTAAAATATGATAAATTGAGAAAACACTGTAATCTAATATTCTTGATTTAAATATAAGCACTTACAAGATTTGCATTTCATACTGTATAATATTATATTAAATGCGTAACAATTTTGAGCTGTTGAAGAATTAAAGATACCTTATGGAGGCAATATTGAGAAAATAAAAATGCATTATATTTTTTAGAGATACACCCATTTTTACAAAATGTTCAATAAAAATGAGACATGATTTTACCTGTTTATAATTCCATTGTTAAAAATATTGATTAAGTCATAGCCTTATAATCTTTCAGAATGAAAAAAAAAATATGAGAATAAATTCCATAAAATAATACTATTATAATAAAATTTCTATAATAATACAGTTTTTTATTTATATTTTTTGGTTTTCAATAATTGCTGATTTCTCAAATAAGGGAAAAAATAAACACCGTATGCGATCTAAAGAAAAAAAAATTATTTTCATAAATTACGTATAAATATTTTGTATTTACTGATTTATTTTTGTTTGTCATTTTAGTACTCTTATGCATTAAACAGAGTAATTGAAAAAAAAAAAAAAACAAGTAATAAAAAAATTATGCCTCAAGCATAGATTATGAAACACTTTCCAACACATTCAGAATAATGTAACAAAACTGCACCGTTTAAAAAAATTAAAATATTACGTCTAATTCAACAATACAGACACGCATAATACATTTCAAAATCCAATTACAGTTGTTCCCATTCGCAATCGGAAAATTATGCAAATTTTTTCAGCTGCCTTGTGTATGATTTATAGATTTGAATCTATTAATTACATGCAAGCCAAAATTTAGTTCACTTAAGAGATACATATACTTCAGTTGAAAATTTACCTTCAGCAATTTCCTCTAATAAGGAGAATGGGACGTGAATAATTTTATGCAGCCCTGAATTTGAGGTATAGAATTTATATATAACGAGGTACGATGCAAAACATTAATTAAATTTTAAAGCGCTTGCCGAATTTTAAACCGTACACCCCAGCAATTTTTACTCAAAGACAGTACTGTACTGTAACCGATTTATTTTGTTTGTCCCTGTAAATGAATGAGAAATGCTATGAATGTCCTGTTCAAACGTGATCGTAGTGAAATTCAGTGATTTATATCATACTCAATACAATGTAAATAGCATAATGTCATTAAAATACTCTGCAAACGATTTTTCTCCACATACCATAATGTAAAGGAATACTTTTGTCTGCCCCTGTAAATGAACGATTAATCCTACATACTTCATATACAATACCAAACATGCTTTGGTGACACTAAATAACCTTTATCAATTTCATGAAAATTCGAGTATATTTAGGGGAGATAGAGCGTGGACAGATGGCCAGACGGACAGACGGATAGACGACTGACGGACAGACGGACAGACGGATAGATGGACTGACGGACAGACGAACAGACAAACCAAATGCATAAACAATCTTCAAATTTGTTGTAAAGTGTTAAAAAAAGATAAAATGAACTTATCTAAAGTATTTTAAATACACATTCCCCCAAAAATATACAAGAATATTAAAACTGCATTTTTTTCAGTGAGTTATTGAAATATGACAATTTCAGAACACAAAGCATTTTGTTACTCTTAATTTATTTCTAAACATTCACAAGCATTTTAATTTTATACTGTATTTTATTATTTTTAATGAGTAATAACTTTGAGATATAGAATAATTAGAGATGTCGGAGGAAAGGGATATAGAGAAAATAAATTTCATTACATTCCTTTATGGATATACTCATGTTTACAAAATACAGAACACAGTACTTGCTTTTACCTTTTTATACTCTGCTCAAAAAAATTAGAGGAGCAAGCAAAAAGTGAAGAAAATAGTGCAAGACAGCCGTGTATGGGCATAAAATGGATAGTACACGTGTATCAATGCACAATACAGAAATAAAAGACGCAAAAAATTTGTAATGGGATTTTTTTTCTTTGAAAAGAATGATGAACATGAACATGAAAGAACATGAAAAAATGGTTCAGGGCAACAATTTGCTTTCATGTAAATGATAAGTAAGTATTGTATAGAAATTATGCAAGATTTTTAATATGGAGTGTGGTCTCTTCGAACAGTTAAGAAAGCTGCACATCTGTTTTCCGGGGATAAGATGAGGTTATGGATAAGAGTTTGGGGAATACTGTTCCACTGCTCAAGAGTTGAAATCTCCAAGTCCCGGACAGTAAAAGGAGGCCTTGGCCTCACAGCAATAAGTCGTCTGAGTATGTCCAAAACATGCTCGATCGTATTTAGGTGATTGGAGCATGTTGGCTATTACGTATGTCGTATTGCTTCAACTTTATGAATGTTCTCCACAAGACGAACTGTATGAGGTCTAGCCTTATCATGCATGAAAAAACAAATACTATTTGCTGCAACATAAAATACGACATGAGGTTTCAGTATATCGTCTGTATAACTTCGGACTGCCAAAGTGTCATTCTAAATTATATGCAGGCCCGTACGTTCACCTATGCTGATTCCAGCCCATAACACCAACCTTCCCCTTTTGTAATGGGATCTTTCACAAACGAATCTGGGATTATTTTGAGTGCCTCTTTCTCTCCATGCCAAAATACATCAGATGTCACATGCAGACTGAATCGCGACTCCCCTGTAAACAGAATTTGACTCCAACAACGTTGCCTCCAATCACGATGTTCAGTTTCCCACCTTCTTTGGGCCTCGCAGTTGCTAGAGATCAACGTAATACAGACAATTAGCTTGCGTGCATAGAGAAAACCCTAATGAAGTCTATTTCGGATTGTTTGGCTGAACATTCTTCGTCCTGTGGCCAAAAAACAACTGTGTTTGCAGCAGAGTAGCATTGCACGTTCCGTCTTGACGAGCTGTTAACCGGTTATATCGGTCATCAGTTTCTGTGGCAGCGCATCGCTGTCCTTGCCTTTGTCGATGTCTACCATTCCATGTATCTTGTAATCGATTCCACAGCCTTGGATTGACACTTCTTGCCATTCCAACAGTTTCCGCTACTCTTCGTTGTGTTTCCTCAGATTCAACAGTCCCGAGAACACGCCAAGCCATGGTTTTCGTTTAATCCACTTTGTTGTGACATTTACAGGTCACCTTTTCTCAAAATACAAGCTGAGGAATAGAATTTTACAACTGAGACAGTGAAACAAACGTTTCTGCAAAATCCCGATTTCTACACTTATTTCCTTTTTGTACATTTTGATGTCATAAACTTTAATTTGCATGTGAAGTTTTTTTTATCTGTTTTTTGCTGTGCTTTAAATTGTGGATGTTTTATTTTACGTTACTTACTGATGTAAATATTTGCGTAATTTTCTTAAAACCATTTCCTCCTCTAATTATTTGAGCAGTGTAATTCCACTGTTAAGAGACAGTGGACATTTAAAAAAATTTAGATTTGAAATTTTGTGCAAATATACATTTCACCCTAGTACATAGAACACCTTAAAAGAAATTCCCAATCTTATCATGGTTTTAAGATCGTTTAAAAAATTATAAAAATTGAAACGAAATTTTAAAATGCTCCTTGTGTCTTAATTTTTTAGATACTTCCCAGATTTTGGATTTTAACCACGTAAAACAGTATTACAAACAAATCTGTGTTTCAATTTTTTAATCACTTAAATAGTTATTTCTTTAGAGATATTTTTCAGAATTCATATCGATTTTCATCAAAATTCTGCTTTATAACAAGTTTTAAATAATATTTAATTGCCTTAAAAATAATTTTAAAATGCTTATACAGTTTCTTTTTAAGCAATATCAGGATTCTTCCTTGCCAGTTTCATGAATTTCGATAAAAAATTAAGTAGTAAGGAGTATTTCAAAATTTAAAAAAAAGTTGAAACATCAGTATTCAGAAAAACAGTTTAAAAGTGCATATTAACAGGCAAAAAATATGTTTGTGAACAAAATTTAAACTTTTGTAACTTTGCTTAAAATAATCGCACCTGCATGCAGTTTTCCACCACACCCTGAATACTACGCCGGATCGCTGACACAAAAATGGCGGCTATCGAAGGCGGATTTTTTTCAGTGTGTGTACAGTCCCTTAAATATTCCGACCAATAAATTTTTAAAGTATTTTCCGCTTTATTTTTCTGGGAATAAAGGAGTCGGAGAAATCTTTTATAAAATACTTGTGTGCACATTTAAGGGACCGTACCCACGCTAAAAAAAAATCCGCCTTCAGCAGCCGCCTGTTCGTGTGTCAGCGCTCAGGCCTACTATTCAGGGGGCGGTGGGTTTTCCACGAATGACGGAGTGCAAATTGAAGTGTAATAAAACACACACAAATAAATGTCCATTTTGCGTCAATTTTTGCTCAAATGAAGGTCCGCGGTGCCCTTAAAAATGACGATTAAGTCATATTCTTCTGTTACAGTTTAAAAGAATTTCTGTATTAAAATTGCTATAATATTAACAGATTTCATTTGTATTTTCTGTTGATATATAATAGTTTCAGAATAAAATGACAATTAAAGCACTGACCAATGGATAAATATACGTGTAACAGCTGAAATCATTAGCAAATGTTTTAAGAATAAATTGATTAATTTGGAGAACTCCCAAAGAAATTTTATGAAAAATAACTGTAATTACAGGAAGTATTTAATTTATTTCCGGAAATATATATTTATCTTTGTGAATAATTAAAAATAAAATTTGGATGAAAAGGGAAATGAGAAATATAATAAAAAATACAAAATTAATTAAATTAATGAATTATTTTTTTGAGAGATTGAAGCGATTTAAATACTTAAACACGTTCAATTATTAAAAAAATTGTCTTACTGAAAATCATTAAATATAAAATGGGAAAACTATCTGTAACATAATCGTTAATTAAAAATTTTTTCACAGCTAAAATGATTTACTGATCTCTAATGATCATTTTCTTTAGAAAGTTTTGATAATTTATTTCAAATACCTTTCGTATATTCATGAATATTTCGGAGAAAATGACCACCAAAGCTGGCGAAGTCTGCTAGTATGCATATACAATTTATATAAGACACTAGTAACAACAATAACTTTTATAATAACAAAAGTGTTATTATTTGATGACAGAAAGTATGTGTATTGAAAATTATATCCATATGGATACATGAAATTAGGGTTTAAGACATTTATTTGATATAAAATAAACAACGTTTTACTTCATAATGAAGAAAACGAAGTCTTTTCAACTGTATAAATCATATTCAATGACTGGAGTAACACAGTTGCGATTTTTCCAACAGAGCGAAAAATGTCCATACCAGGAATCGAACCTGGATACCTTGGCTTGCCGTGCCAATGCTTTACCTGTTAAGCTATCCGGACGATACCTGGCTGACATAATTCACTCTTATTTGTTGAACATAGCTGCGAAATCAGCGCTAATTTCTTTCATCTGAGCTATCACTATAGCATTTACACGATGAAAGTATGTTATGACATCGAAACTCCTGTATACCACGTAATTAGGTCATAATGAACAGAACGAAGTTTTTTCAACTGGATAAATCATTAAGGTCATCAACAGGTAAAGCATTGGCACGGCAAACCAAGGTATCCAGGTTAGATTCCTGGTCTGAACATTTTTCGCTCTGTTGGAAAAATCTCAACTGTGCTACTAGAAGAACGAGAAGTAACTGATCAAAGCATCTCGCCACAAAAAAAACAAGTGTGTAAGTGTGATCACAGATCGCACACAGGGTTTCGTTTAATATTCATTTCAAAACACTTTATCCTTTTGAAAAATCTGTTAGTCCCACATTTTGCAATCAGGGGCGCACTCTATTCTAAACAAATCTCTATCCGAACGAAACTCCGTTTTACATACTATCCGTATATATATTAGTCGAAGGGATTGGGCCCATAGCACCCGAGATAAGTAGCCGCCCCTGGCGGTAAAAAGTGGAACTCAAATGTGTAAGGCTATGGTGCATAATATGAAAGAATGGTCAAAGGGGTGTCGGAAAAAGTTGGAAAAGTGCTCCCCGGGTGAAAAGGGCGGAGGTTAGAAAAATTGCTTAAAATACACAAGTTAGAGCCCGGAGGAGTAAATAATATAAGACTTTTTGAAAATTTTATGATTTGTCGTGTGGTCTGAGGTATTCAGCTATACGTATGCAAAAATTCATGTCTCCAACTTAATTAGGGGCTCTCTTAGAAAGAATTGCTTAAAATACATATGTGGTAGCTCAAAGGGTTAAACGTAAGACTTTTTCAAGATTTTATAATTTGTCGCCTGGCATCAGGTGTTCTGCTATAATAAGCATGCAAAATTTCAAATCTCCAATTTAATAAGGGGCTCAGTTAGGAAGAATTGCTTAAAACACGCATGTGAGAACCCAAAGGGTTAAATGTACGAGTTTTTCAAATTTTTATGATTTGTCGCATGATGGTGTTCAGCTAGTATGCAAAATTTCACGCCTCCAACCTAAATAGAGTGTCACTTAGAAAGAATTGTTTAAAATACACATGTAGGTACCCTAAAGCTTAAATGTACGACTTTTTCAAAATTTTATGATTTGCCGTTTGATGTGTGATGCTCAGCTATAAGTATGCAGAATTTCACGCCTCCAACCTAACTAGCGGCTCACTTAAAAAGAATAGTTTAAAATACAGATGTTGGAGATCAAAGGGTTACATGTACGATTTTTTGAAAATTTTATGATTTGTCGTTTGATGTGGGGTACTCAGCTATAAGTATGCAAAATTTCACTCCTCCAACATAATTAGCGTTCACTTAGAAAGAATTGTTTAAAATACACATGTGGGTGCCCAAATGGTTAAATGTACGACTTTTTCAAAATTTTATAATTTGTCGTTTGATGTGGGGTATTCAGCTATAATTATGCAAATTTTCACGCCTCCAATGTAATTAGAGGTTCACATAGAAAGAATTGTTTAAAATACACATGTGGGAGCCCAAAGGGTTAAATGTATGACTTTTTCAAAATTTTATGATTTGTCGTTTGATCTGAGGTGTCCATCTATAAGTACGCAAAATTTCATGCCTGCAACCTAATTAGGGGCTTACTTAAAAAGAATAGTTTAAAATACACATGTTGGAGATTAAAGGGTTAAATGTACGACTTTTTGAAAATTTTATGATTTGTCGTTTGATGCGAGGTGCTCAGCTATAAGTATGCAAAATTTCACGCCTCCAACCTAATTAGGAGCTCACTTAGAAAGAATTGTTTAAAATACATGTGTGGGAGCCCAAAGGGTTAAATGTACGACTTTTTCAAAATTTTATGATTTGTCGTTTGATGTGGGGTACTCAGCTATAAGTATGCAAAATTTCACTCCTCCAACCTAATTAGGGTTCACTTAGAAATAATTGTTTAAAATACACATGTGGGTGCCCAAATGGTTAAATGTACGACTTTTTCAAAATTTTATAATTTGTCGTTTGATGTGGGGTATTCAGCTATAATTATGCAAATTTTCACGCCTCCAATGTAGGTTCACATAGAAAGAATTGTTTAAAATACACATGTGGGAGCCCAAAGGGTTAAATGTATGACTTTTTCAAAATTTTATGATTTGTCGTTTGATCTGAGGTGTCCATCTATAAGTACGCAAAATTTCATGCCTGCAACCTAATTAGGGGCTCACTTAAAAAGAATTGTTTAGAATACACATGTGGGAGCCTAAAGGGTTAAATATACAACTTTTTGAAAATTTTATGATTTGTCGTTTGATGTGAGGTATTCAGCTATAAGTATGCAATATTTCACTCCTCCAACCTAATTAGGGTTCACTTAGAAAGAATTGTTTAAAATACACATGTGGGAGCCCAAAGGGTTAAATGTACGACTTTTTCAAAATTTTATATTTTGCCGTTTGATGTGAGGGGTTCAGCTATAAGTTTGTAAAATTTCACGCCTCCAACCTAATTAGGTGCTCACATAGATAGAATTGTTTGAAATACACATGGGGGAGCCGAAAGGGTTAAATGTACGACTTTTTCAAAATTTTATGATTTGTCCTTTGATGCGAGGTATTCAGCTATAAGTATGCAAAATTTCACGCCTCCAATCTAATTAGAGTTTCACATAGAAAGAATTGTTTAAAATACACATGTGGGAGCCCAAAGGGATAAATGTACGACTTTTTCAAAATTTTATGATTTGTCGTTTGATGTGAGGTATTCAGCTATATAAGTATGCAAAATTTCACGCCTCCAATGTAATTAGAGGTTCACATAGAAAGAATTGTTTTAAATACACATGTGGGTGTCCAAAGGGTTAAATGAATGACTTTTTCAAAATTTTATGATTTGTCTTTTGATCTGATGTGTCCATCTATAAGTACGCAAAATTTCATGCCTGCAACCTAATTAGGGACTCACTTAGAAAGACTTGTTTAAAATACACATGTGGGAGCCCAAAGGGTTAAATGTACGACTTTTTCAAAATTTTATGATTTGTCGTATGATGTGTGGTGCTCATCTATAAGTATGCAAAATTTCAAATCTCCAACATGTGTAGTTTCTGAGAACGGGCTCTGTGACGGACAGACAGCTAGACAGACAGAGGAGCGAGACGAATAGAGTTTCGTCAGATGAACGAAACCCTAAAAAAGACGACATTAGGCAGCCGAATTACACAATCAAAGAAATATTCTTTCATTTTTAATATTTCTTACTGTAGGCACGAAAATTCATTTATTATTTTTTGTAGAAGGGGAAAAGGCATCCATCCATTCTCCGCGTTCGTTGATAGAACACTCATGCAGGCGCAGACATAATTTATTCGCAGAACGGCAAAAAAAAAAAAAAAAAAAAAAAAAAAAAAAAAAAAAAAAGGCAGCTATTCTGCTTTGAAATTCCAACTCCACTGCACTACTCAATGCGCACGAGCTATCCGAAAGGAGGAGTAAAAAGGGTTGCTATAATCCTTGAAACACGCCAACTTTGGCTGAGCGAACATACAGGCGCCATGCATTGGCATGAAATGCAATGCTAAAGTATATAAAAAAACTGCTTTAAAAAAGAAAATTTGATAGATTTCACTGAGATAAGATGCCAAACAGTAGTAAAGAGTTACAAATTTTGAAATTACGAATTAAACTGATTTAAATATTATTGGTTAAGGGGTGGAGCTACAAAAGGATATGACTTCACAAATAGAAAGATATGGAATTTTCCAGATCATTCTTTTACCGCAAGTACAGATTTCAAAACGACGTTTATGATTTTAAAATGAATGAAATGCTATGCCAGAAAGAAAAACTTACAGGGGAGAGATGAAAAAAAGGGAATTAAAATAATTTTGGAATGCGGATATCAAAATTAAATGAATACAACATTAATAAAAATATTATCTAAATAAAATTAAATAAAAATATGGCAGTGGTTCTAAGTAACCACAACAATGCCCTTTTATTTATTTATTTTTATATATTTATTTATTTTATATTTGCTCAGTATTTATTAAGTATATTCCTATTTTTTCATTCAACTTTAAATAAATGTTAATTTAAGTAAATTCCTGATTTCTTCAATTAATTTCATTCTTTTTTATGGATATAAATGGCAGCACTATACATTTTTCTTCAAAATCTAGTTACAATACAGTTTTCCTTTTTTCACACCAGAAGGCAGCAATGTGTTGATTTTCAGTGACCTACCACTGGCAACATGTATTAGTAATATTAAATCTGATTGCATACTCACATTTTATAATATAGTCGATAAAATTTCTGAAGTTTTGGATTCTAGTATATAATTGAGGTATTGTGCTCTAATCATTTTTCAATTTTTAATATTCTCTGTGAGGTGTATCTTTCTTTAGATCTCTTGGTTTTTTATCATTTATTTTTCTTTATGAAGTGCTATTAGGAGCTAAATTATGTCATTTTAGGTTTAATGCCGACAAAATTGGATGAAATAAATCTTCACTATGACTTAAACATGCAATCTCCTCTGATATTTCTGTGAGTTATTCATAGTTTTCTAATTTACATACTATTTTTCTCTGTTCGCGTCTTCTTCATCTTTAGAATTTTACCAATTTGTTCATATGTTTGTGATTTCACCTTTATTACATATGTATACATACATACATATATATATATATATATAGCTCTAATAAAAGTGAATGATTATGAAAATTATTATGAAAAGAGGGTGCAAAACAACAATAAAAATCCATGAAAATTTATAACGAATAAACAACAAACAAACCACTCCCTGCTCTTCAGAAAGTGGGAGGAGTGAAAAAAGCAGGTATCAAAAACAGAAATTGGATCCTCACGTGTTTCGCAAGATATGGCCAACCCACATACTCCAAAAGTATAACAATAGACTTAAACTTTCAAAAACACAACATAACAAAGCTATTTTATAAAAAAAATTTTAACGAATCAAAACTGCTTTAAAAACAAATATAACCAACCAATTCAAAATCCAAGAAAACCGATTTAGCTTATAAAACGTAAATAAAAATTAATAAAAAATTTTTTAAAAATTTTAATATGACTAAATCATTAAGCAATTAGAAGTATTGAACATGTGAGAAGGCCATATCCCCACCTTTACGCATGAAGACCTGAAAAAAACTTGCTACCTTTAAAACAATCACTACGCTCCACTTCTTTCCACCAGAAGGAGTTGCAATATATATATATATATATATATGTATATATATATAATCCTATTGAAACGAAATTATGAAACAGATATATGAAACGACTGAAATGTAACGAATTTATAAAACGATTCTATGAAAAGATTGATTAAACAATTGATTACGTTTCGCGGCGATTTCTCCTAAAATATGAAATACTTTGCGATGAAATTAACATAAAAAAAACCGTACTGATCAGCAGAACTTAAAACTGGTATTAGAATTTTAAATTCGAATTTGTTTTCGAAATATTAATATTTTGTAATTGTAAATAGTTTTTATAATGATGGCAACTCAAATTTTAATCATAACAGATTTTTTTTTCAAGTTTTAGAAGATGTTATTATTTTAAACTAATTTGGCGACCAGCTTGGCCTCCCTTAAATGTATGCTAAGAACAATGCCTTTTTTTTTTTCGTTATCATTTTATTTAATACAAAACTTTCATTTAAAACTCAAACATTAAAAATTAATGTCTTTCACATATATATATATATATATATATATTTAACGAAACGAAAAGTAAAATATTAATTGCAGATGTCATATACGCACCGGGTACCTAAATAGCACCAAAAGGGCGTTATTTTGCCAGACATGGTAACCCGGCTATTGTTGCTTATTTATTAATAAATGTTTTTTTTTTTTTACATTTATTTTCTTTTTATTAAAAAAAAATATATATATGTAAATTGTTTTGTTTTACATGTATTATTATTTTTATTATTATTTATTGTTATTTCATTTTAAACATAATAGAAAATAATTTAAAAATACATATGCAACTAGTATTCGAAAACGAGGTTTTTGCTAAATGGTCGTAAAAAAATCACGCCAAACCCGATTAAATATTGCAACAAATCCCGGCATTTAATTTCAAATTCAAAGCAATATTTTAATAATACAATTTAGTTATCCTGTCGACCAATTTCGCCAAATTATATAAATCGCCAAAGCACTCACCAAATTATACAAATTGATGTATTTTTTATTTTAAATGACGAAAGAACAAATAAAGGTACAACAAGAAACGCAGAACGGCAAAAAAAAAAAAAAAAAAAAAAAAAAATAAAAATAAATAAAATAATAATAATAAATAAAATAAAAGTCAGCCATTCTGCATTGAAATCCCAACTCCACTGCACTACTCAATGCGCACGAGCTATCCGAAAGGAGGAGTAAAAAAGGGTTGCTATAATCCTTGAAACACGCCAACTTTGGCTGAGCGAACATACAGGCGCCATGCATTGGCATGAAATGCAATGCTAAAGTATATAAAAAAACTGCTTTAAAAAGGAAATTTGATAGATTTCACTGAGATAAGATGCCAAACAGTAGTAAAGAGTTACAAATTTTGAAATTACGAATTAAACTGATTTAAATATTATTGGTTATGGGGTGGAGCTACAAAAAGATATGACTTCACAAATAGAAAGATATGGAATTTTCCAGATCATTCTTTTACCGGAAGTACAGATTTCAAAACGACGTTTATGATTTTAAAATGAAGGAAATGCTATGCCAGAAAGAAAAACTTACAGGGGAGAGATGAAAAAAGGGAATTAAAATAATTTTGGAATGCGGATATTAAAATTAAATGAATACAAGATTAATAAAAATATTTTCTAAATGAAATTAAATAAAAATATGGCAGTGGTTCTAAGTAAAGAGAACATATTACTCCGGCCTCCCCAAAATAAAATATATGTAAGATGGAAAAATTTAATAATTTTGACATTAAGACAATATTTTCTAAACTATGTACATATACAACATGCATATAACTTCAAATAATGAGAAACAAAATAAAAATAAAAATCGGTTACATTCTTCTGACAAAAGGTACACAAAGACTTAAAAAAAAAAAGTTGCTAAAAGTTCATTCACTAATATGTGAAATAGCAAATACAACACTGTAAAGTAAGATCAGTGTATATTAAAGAGTGGGTAAAAATTGTAATAATGTACACATAAACAAATAATATTACATGATACAAATTGACATGCATATTAATGATGGCTTTGCATCATTCAGTATAATACAACATTAGTAATAAAACCTTTCTATTTTTAAAGAAAAAGAAAATAGCAATACTTTAATGTAGTACCTTTAAATCACAATTCTACTTCAAGTCACAGTCTATGAACTACATTTCAATTTTTTTTTTTTTTTTTGATCAATTCTTCAATAAATTACTCATCCGAGAATTTTCCATAACAAAAAATCAAAATGTAAGTGAATAGTCAAGAGAGAATTTGTCTTACAAAAAATTATCTCACAAAATATTTATACTACATATTCTGAAATGCTTATTGAATTATGTTTAATTCAAACATCTGTAAGAATAGATATGTGATTATTTTTTATGTAAAATACATAAGTATTTTTGTGTGCAAAGACATAAAACAATCTTTGTAAGTATAAACATGTTACATTTTTTCATGTAAAATATATAAGTATTCCTTTTGTAAAGACTTAAAATAATCTTTGTAGAGTATCTTTGGATAGTACCTTTGGAGAGTATCTTTGGATCCAAAGTACAAAATTTTCATGTACACAAATATTTTTTCAATTTGTTAATTTTCAAACACTTAAAAAAGTTTAATGTATTTTCAAGCACTTTACATAATACACCAATAACAGTAGAAGCATTAGCATGCATAACTTCCATCATTATTATTATTTTAGATGTTAGAAAGAGGTTAGTTGTTAGAACATGCATGAATTATAATTAAGAACAAAGTAACATTTTGAGTTACACTAAAAGTCACAATAGGGAAAGTGATGATATATGTACTCATATTTTATATCAATAACAATTTACTTTTTTATGATAAATACCATATCAAAATAAGGCAATCAATGACATTTCATTTGCAACTAAAATAATGAATTATAAAAAATTTGATTTGACTTTTCTAAGAATCTGTCTTAATATTTAAATCCAATACTGAAATTAAAATTTCAGAGTTATCAGCACATTTTTTTTTTTTTTTTTTTTTTTTTTTTTTATTTATTTTTTTTTTTTACAATACATATAAATTCTAAAAAATGGATAAGATTTTGAAGAAAATATTTCAGTGAGCAACATAGTAAACAAAAACAAGATTTACATACTTTTGCAGGATGAGAATACCACAGTGTCAAGGCGAAGGTGACTTAAAAAAAATAAATATGAAAAATACACAAACGCTGCCTGCAGCTTTGGTACAAGTAAAAAAATAAAATAAACAGTCAATCTTCGTATTTGACAATCCAATTCAGCTAGCATAGATGAGATTTTTTACAATGGTAAAGGCATCCTAAATAAAATTGAAGATTAATTTATATTTTATATTGTTTATGACTGCGAGGACGAAGATCATAATTTTTTTTTACTTTGAGTAGATGTATTTAGAACTGTAGTGGAAGTTTTATTACCAGATGTTTGAGAATGCACTGAATTATGTGAATGCGAAGTTGTTTGTTGGCACTTCGAAGTGGTCTGAATTTGAGGAGAATCACAATTAGTAGTATGAGTAGGCATATGTCGTTTCACAGGAGAAGAAGATGCGCTATCAACAGTCGTTTGATCATGTGTTGCACTTCTAGATGAATCAGAAGGATGAAGCAATGCTTCATTTCTTTTCTGGAGTTTCAAGATTCTGTTAGTATGAATTAACACAGGTGATGCTCGATTATTATTGCAATCTTGAATTTGAATAAGTACAGGTGAAATTATTTCTTTTACCATATAAGGTCCTTGTACTTTTTTGTTAAATACACTGGGAAATTTTACATAAACAATATCATTAACTTTGATATTAGCAAATTTTAATTTTTCCTTTGACTTTTGATACACTTTTTGTCTAGAAGACTCGTTATTTTTGTAAGCTTTGTAGTATATTTTTTCAATTACATCCATTAATTTGTGGATTTCATATGCAGTGTTAAGGATTTTCCAGGAAAAATGGGTTTTATAATTGGCATAAATATCATTCACCTCCCTTCCAAAATGAAGAAGATTTGGAGTAAATTTTGTAGCTGGATGAGGTGTAGCGTTGTATATGGACTGGTGAATTTTTAAAGCAGTTGGAACATGAAATCTTTGGGAAGCCATTGTATTGACAGATGACTTTATTTGAGTTTTACATCTCTCGCTCAATCCATTAGCCTGTGGATGCGCTACTGTACTGTGCTCTAGATTTATGCCAAGTTTTTGTTGAAATAAGAAAACAAATCACTAGTGAACTGGGAACCATGATCTGTAAGAGTTAACTCGGGTTTTATATGAGTGGAAATGTAATTCAACAGAGCTTTAGTCACCGACTCAGCATGAATGCTACTCAAGGCATATAATTCAAGATGACGAGAAAAATGGTCGATTACAGTCATAACAAACTGGTGATTTCTCAAAGGACCAAGTAAATCCATCGAAACGTTTTGATTGGGAGCTGTAGGAATAGGTGCTGGAAGATATGGAGCAGTGTTTTTTTATGATTTTTATTTACTAAACAAATTTCACAAGAGTTGACATAATTAATTGTATCAGAAATTAGAGTTTTCCAAGTGAATCTTTTCTTCAAATTAACAATGGTTTTAGGAATACCAGTATGAGTAATATGAGCAATTCTTAAAGCTTTAGCTCTAAGTGAAGATGGTAAAACAGCTCTGTGTAATTCAATGTCTTCTGAAGAGAAGTGTCCATTATAACAAAGCAACTCATTACTTGGATTAATGTAATAACCATTTAAACTTTTAGATTTTTTATTAGATTTAATATCTTCATAAATTTTCTTAATTTGAGGATCTTTTTGTTGTTCAGAAAGGATGGTTTGATCAAAAATTTGTAACAATGGGTCTTCCTTACTAACATTATTTATAGATGGGGGATCACTTTGAAGATGGCAGTTATGATGTTTTTTACCAATTAAACCACATGATACTGAGCAATTTCATTTGTAGGTCATTTTGATTATCAACAATAGGCAGTACTTCTTGTTCAAAAATGAGATCAGGGTTAGTATGGAGATCTTCAGTTGGAATATGTGGTGTCCTGCTTAGAAAATCTGCTAACACGTTATCTTTGCCTGGAACATGCTGGAATGTGTAAGAGTATTCGGATAGTTCTAACATCCAACGTGTAGTGATGTCAGCAGGAGATGTTGATTTTTTGTAATTATTGAGAGGTTTAGCATCAGACAAAAGAATGAAAGGTGTGCCGAAAATGTAATATTTAAACGCCGTTATAGCTTTATAAATGGCATAAAGTTCCAGTTTAATGGCTGGGTACTGTTTTTCAGATTGAGATAAAGTTTTGGAGTAATAAAAAATGGGACGAGGTTCACCTTGAATTTTTTGCATAAGAACAGCTGAGATTGCTGTCTTTGAAGCATCTGTATTAGCATAGAAGGTCTCATTCCAATTTGGAAGATTGAGCATGGGTTTATGGGAAAAAAAAAAATTTCTTGCAATTTATTAAATGCATTTTCTTCTTTAGGTTTCCAACATAATTTATTTTTAGGTTTAGTTATTTCAATAAGAGGAATAATTAATTTAGCAAAATGAGGTATGATTGACCTGTAAAATGAACATAAGCCAATAAAACTCTTTGTTTGCCTTGTAATGTTGTTGGCAATTAGAGTGTCCAAGTGTTTTGTGAGTTTTGCAACCATTTCTTTAAACGAATTAGCGCCAACAACTATGTCGTCCTGGTATGCGACACAAGAGTCAATTTCGGATAATTGAATAACTGAATCAATTAATTGTTGAAAAGTACTTGCAGCCATCTTCAAGCCAAAAACAAGACGAAGGTAGGTAAACATTCTCCATGGAGTGGTAAAACTGAGCTTATCTTGCATCTCTTTAGGAACCGCAATCTGCCAGCACGCAGAGGGTAAGTCCAGTGAACTGTAGTATTTAAATTTTGACAATTGTACTAATAGGTTTTGAATGCGAGGTAGAGGATATGAAGAAGGAATAATAATAGAATTTAATAATCGTAGATCTAAAGCCAAACGATATTTTTGAGGTTTTGACATGTCAATTCTTTTCTTTTTAACTAACAGCATGGGGCAAGCCCAAGAAGAATTTGATCTTTCTATAATGCCAGCATTTAGCATTTGATTAATCTGGTCAAGAGCTTCTTGCTCTAGTGCCTGTGGCACAGGAAAAGGTAGGGTTTTCACAGGATGAGAATTCATCATTGAAAATTGAGGATTCACTAGGTCTCTATGACCCAAAGTGTCTAAGGATTTAGAAAATGCTTGAGCTTTATTGCACAATAATTTTAGTAAACATTCACATTCATGTGGGGACAAGTGTTTTAAGTCAAAATAATTTGGTGACAGTTCTTGTATTCGTTTTCTTTTAATTTCCTCAGATGCTAAAATTAAATTACAATATTCATTTTCTGCATCTAAATCAAAGGAATATTTTTCAATATCATTCTCCTCTACATTAATGCACTCACCAAGAATTGTATGTTTGTTTAAATGAACATGCACTTTGGATACATTCTGACATACAACTAAGAATAAATCTTTTTGAATTGAAGATTTAGAATGCAATGATTCATGAAAAATAAGAACTTTACATTTAAAAGCAGGCTTAAAAATAAAATATTCAGATGGGGAATTCAAGTATTTGACATGTAAATAAACAGAAGAATTGGGGGACTCAACTCTCTATTTACAGTTTGTACCATATTAGAACTCAATAATTTTTCATTACCATTTTTAAAATTAGTGCACTTTTTACCAACATAACTAATGTCATTGTCATCTTCAGATATGACATTTTTGTCATCAGAGGTAATTTTGGTATTGGTATTAGAAATATTATTTATAACATTAGGATAATCTAAGTTTGTATGAGTGGGAAAATAATTAGGAAACTGAGTAAAAACTTGAGCATGACCTTCTAAATTTCTGATATTGAGATTAGCATTCATAAAAGTATTATCATAATTCATAGCAGTATTACCAACATTATTTATAAACAAACCATTATTTGGAAAATTGTAATTGCAAGGATAATTTTCATAATTATTTACCAAATGCAAATAATTATCACCAAAATTTCCATTCATATTATCAAAATAAGTACCATTATTTGTGTTAACTGACATAGAATTTTCATAAATAGGCACATTGTTTTCATCAAAAGAATATGGCACTGTTATATTGTTATTATTATTATACTGAGAATTCAAATAAAAACTGCTAGGAGACTCTTTTTGAATGTTAAAAGGTATATGTTTATCTTTAATTAATATAGATTTAAAAGTTGGAGAGATGGTTATAGAATGCTTGTTTATAAACTCAAAACCAAGTATGGCTTCAAAATTAACATTCTTTATATCAGTAAGGTAAAAGACATGATGAAAAAAGAATTTGTCTATTTTGAATGCAATCTCGATACATCCTTTAAAGAAAACTTTAAAGTTTATAGTTGATACAGAAACATTTCTAGATAAATATTTATAATGGATTTTGGATTTAATGCTATTAAAGCATTCATGGTCCAACAAACTTAGAGTTGAGCCTGAATCAATGAGAGTTGATATCTCATTATGTTGAACTTTCATAATTATACATGGAAGTGAATAAGTGTTATCAAAAGAGCTGCAAATTACGTGTCGTTGTTGTACACAATCCTCAATTTGAAAAGAATACTTGATGACAAAGAATTTTCAGAACAGCAAGGTCTGTTCATTTTTTGCACCATTGGTGATGTCTGTGTAACAGCACTTGAAAAGGAAGTAGTCGAAGAAGAATTTTTGTCAATCTGACATTCGCTTGAATTGTCACAGGAGTGTACTGACCCTAACGAGCAAGATTGGGAGGGATGGTGGTCAGTTGGACCAATCTCCCTTACTTGTTTAAATGTTAATTTTTTTTCATCATTTTTATTTTTAGAAAAAGAAGTAAAGTTTTTCTTTCTTTGAGAAGAATTCGAAGAAAAATGGGAGTCTTGAGTGTGATTGGCATTTTGCCTAGAAGAGTCATGTAGATTTCTAAACTTGTAACATGACTCCATAAGATGATTAAAACGACCACAAAAAGCACATTGGATAACATTTTGTTTGCGAAAATACTCTGAAGAGTTTTTCTTGTGAGAAAACTTGTCAAACTTTGGCCGAAAGAAAGATCGTTTCTGATCTGGCTTATGCTGAATAAAGTTTGTTTTATTTCTAGAAGCCACGTTATGTCTAACTGGTGAGGGAGAGTAAGTTACACGCTTTTTTTTAGCAACAGTTCTATGTCTAAGAGAATGTTCACTATGAGATTCGGATGGCGAGAATGCTATTTGCGAATTTCTATAGACTCTGTCCTTTTTATGTCTGATAGGAGCTTGTTCAACAAAACTATCAGAAAATTTTGAACATTCACCATTATTTTCATTATTCAGAGAATAAACTTGGTCATAATGTTGATTAGATTTTTCAGTAGGTGGTGAATCATAGATACCTTCTAACAATTGTGCTCGTTCAAGAGCTAACTCAAAAGTGGAAATGTTTTCTTCTAGAATTTTCCTTTTAATTTGCTTAGGTAAAGCTTGAATAAAATGAGTAAATTTCAAAGAATCTAGAGCAGCTGGATCTAATTTAGGATAAGCAGGTCGATGCTGTTTAGCCAAACAATATGAAATTTTTTTAACTGACTCATTAGAATCCAATTTTAAATTTTGAAGAGACTTCCAAGTGTCAGATTTTTTACTTGGCAGAAAATAGTTAATAAATTCTTTGCGAATGGTTTGAAGGTTAGAATTTTTTAATTGAAATTGTGTTTCGAGAAAGAAATGTAATTCTGTACCCTGTAATTTTGACTTGAAAAGAGCAAAAAGTTCTTTTTCAGAGTAATTATATAATTCCTGCAAATCCGATAACTGGTCGAAGAAACATTCGACCGTCTGAGGATTTTCATCAAATGGTTGAATACAAAGGTTTAAATTTGCTTTTGGAGGCATGGTGATAAATTTCAAAACAATGTTGAACAAATTTCAAACAAAATAATATCATATGAAGTCACCTTTTAAAAATAATGTGAATTCAACAGAATAACGTAATAATTGCTCTCAACATATTATCAAAACAAAATGGCATCAATAAATCAATCATTTACTTATGAGTAAGAAAATTATTCTTAAATCATCTTTCTTGTAAATAATATCATAAACAATCATTTTCCCTTAATAATAAACTGCAAATATTACAAGAATTATTTCTCTTTTTTTTAGAAAGATTGTATAAAAAATTTAAGGAAGCCACCTTTTCTAAAT
Source organism: Maratus speciosus (assembly GCA_963932465.1). Taxonomy (NCBI): domain Eukaryota; kingdom Metazoa; phylum Arthropoda; class Arachnida; order Araneae; family Salticidae; genus Maratus; species Maratus speciosus. The sequence continues at coordinate 231,044 of CAWVRF010000937.1, read as the reverse complement.
ATCAAATATTTCACTGATAATACACTAAAACAAATTTTCATATCAAAATATAACTTATTAAGTGTCATGTCATAAAGCTTTCTAAAGGTTCACGGTACCAGGAAATTAACTGTTGTGTTTGGAAGACAGGAGGTGATAGAATAATATTGTAAAGTTATTTTGGATATTGAAATTCCAAATCATTTTTTTAGGATCGATCGTATAGTGTGCATTTAACATTTTGTTGCGGCCACAAAATACTACTTAGACACAACAGTCACTAATTAAAGAAAATCTGAATTTACTTATCATACATTTGGAAATTAAGAACAAAAAAATAAAAAAGGTAAAAGCATTACCTGCATTGACCCGAAAGCACAGAAGAATGATGGAGACATTTGCAGAAAGAAAAATAAACAAATGAAAAATCTTCCTTGCAATTTTTTTTTTTATTTTGTGAAGCAATTTTTCGCAGAACATAGCGTATTATCATAGAGTACACATCTTATTCTTTTAGATGTACTTTTTTATGATCGACACATACATCTACATTCTTACTAAGGAAAATAAAATAATTTCTCTCCTTTGGGGAGTATGGAGACACAGGCATTAGATGATTTTTATAGCATCATAATTCTACGACTCGAAATAAAAGCAACACTTGAATAAAAAATAATAATAATGCCGTCAACAGAATTCTTTATCCACATCCTACAGAAGAACGAGAAGTAACTGATCAAAGCATCTCGCCACAAAAAAAAAAAAAAAAAAAAAAAAAAAAAAAAAAAAAAAAAAAAAAAAAGACGACGACACTAAGCAGCCGAATTACACAATCAAAGAAATATTCTTTAATTTTTAATATTTCTTACTGTAGACACGAAAATCCATTTATTATTTTTTGTAGAAGGGGAAAAGGCATCCATCCATTCTCTGCGCTCGTTGATAGAACACTCATGCAGGCGCAGACATAATTTCTTCGCAGAACGACAAGAAAAAAAAAAAAAAAAAAAAAAGGCAGCCATTCTGCAATAAAATCCCAACTCCACTGCACTACTCAATGCGCACGAGCTATCCGAAAGGGGGAGTAAAAAAGGGTTGCTATAATCCTTGAAACATGCCAACTTTGGCTGAGCGAACATACAGGCGCCATGCATTGGCATGAAATGCAATGCTAATGTATATAAAAAAACTGCTTTAAAAAAGGAAATTTGATAGATTTCACTGAGATAAGATGCCAAACAGTAGTAAAGAGTTACAAATTTTTAAAATTACGAATTATATTGATTTAAATATTATTGGTTAAGGGGTGGAGCTACAAAAGGATATGACTTCACAAATAGAAAGATATGGAATTTTCCAGATCATTCTTTTACCGGAAGTACAGATTTCAAAACGACGTTTATGATTTTAAAATGAATGAAATGCTATGCCAAAAAGAAAAACTTACAGGGGAGAGATGAAAAAAAGGGAATTAAAATAATTTTGGAATGCGGATATTAAAATTAAATGAATACAAGATTAATAAAAATATTATCTAAATGAAATTAAATAAAAATATGGCAGTGGTTCTAAGTAACCACAACAATGCCCTTTTATTTATTTATTTTTATATATTTATTTATTTTATATTTGCTCAGTATTTATTAAGTATATTCCTATTTTTTCATTCAACTTTAAATAAATGTTAATTTAAGTAAATTCCTGATTTCTTCAATTAATTTCATCCTTTTTTATGGATATAAATGGCAGCACTATACATTTTTCTTCAAAATCTAGTTACAATACAGTTTTCCTTTTTTCACACCAGAAGGCAGCAACGGTTTGATTTTCAGTGACCTACCACTGGCAACATGCATTAGTAATATTAAATCTGATTGCATACTCACATGTTATAATATAGTCGATAAAATTTCTGAAGTTTTGGATTCTAGTATATAATTGAGGTATTGTGCTCTAATCATTTTTCAATTTTTAATATTCTCTGTGAGGTGTATCTTTCTTTAGATCTCTTGGTTTTTTATCATTTATTTTTCTTTATGATGGGCTATTAGGAGCTAAATTATGTCATTTTAGGTTTAATGCCGACAAAATTGGATGAAATAAATCTTCACTATGACTTAAACATGCAATCTCCTCTGATATTTCTGTGGGTTATTCATAGTTTTCTAATTTACATACAGTTTTTCTCTGTTCGCGTCTTCTTCATCTTTAGAATTTTACCAATTTGTTCATATGTTTGTGATTTCACCTTTATTACATATGTATACATACATACATACATACATATATATATATATATATATATATATATATATATATATATATATATATATATATATATATATATATATATACATATATATATATATAATCCTATTGAAACGAAATTATGAAACAGATATATGAAACGACTGAAATGTAACGAATTTATGAAACGATTCTATGAAAAGATTGATTAAACAATTGATTACGTTTCGCGGCGATTTCTCCTAAAATATCAAATACTTTGCGATGAAATTAACATCAAAAAACCGTATTGATCAGCAGAACTCAAAACTGGTATTAGAATTTTAAATTCGAATTTTTTTTCGAAATATTAATATTTTGTAATTGTAAATATTTTTTATGATGATGGCAACTCAAATTTTAATCATAACAGATTTTTTTTTTTTCAAGTTTTAGAAGAGGTTATTATTTTAAACTAATTTGTCGACCAGCTTGGCCTCCCTTAAATGTATGCTAAGAACAATGTCTTTTTTTTTCGTTATCATTTTATTTAATACAAAACTTTCATTTAAAACTGAAACATTAAAAATTAATGTCTTTCACATCTTTTTTTTTTTTTTCTTTTTTAACGAAACGAATAGAAAAATATTAATTCCAGATGTCATATACGCACCGGGTACCTAAATAGCGCCAAAAGGGCGTTATTTTGCCAGACATGGTAACCCGGCTATTGTTGCTTATTTATTAATATTTTTTTTTTTTTTTTTTTTTTTTTTTTTTTTACATTTATTTTCTTTTATTAAAATATATATATATATATATATATGTAAATTGTTTTGTTTTACATGTGTTATTATTTTTATTATTATTTATTGTTATTTCATTTTAAAAATAATAGAAAATAATTTAAAAATACATATGCAACTAGTATTCGAAAACGAGGTTTTTGCTAAATTGTCGTAAAAAAAATCACGCCAAACCCGATTAAATATTGCAACAAATCCCGACATTTAATTTCAAATTCAAAGCAATGTTTTAATGGTACAATTTAGTTATCCTGTCGACCAGTTTCGCCAAATTATATAAATCGCCAAAGCACTCACCAAATTATACAAATTGATGTTTTTTTTTTTTTTTTTTTTTTTTTTTTTTTTAAATGACGAAATAGCAAATAAAGGTACACATGTCATATACGCCCCATATTGGCGCGATTTTTTTCTGACGCCAGTGTTGTATAAGCAACGGGTACTCAATTGGCGCCAAAGTACGGTTATTTTGCTTGATATTGTAATCCGGATGTTGTTGTTTATGCTGCTGATGTTTTCGCGAAAATGGTGTCGGAAAAAATCACGCTAATATGGAGCGTATATGACATCTGTGCCCAAATAAATTAGTATACCTTTAATAAAAATAAAAAAAAAAGTCGAAACAAAAATCACTTGATGGCGTAAACACATGGAACTTCCTTACAGTCAAGTGAATGTGACATTTACGACCATTATTGGCATTTAATCTTATAGACTGGCGATAGATTTTTTTGTCGATGGGATAACCAAACTTGCCGTTTTAATTTACCACTCGAAAAATAAAAAAAATGCTGGCGAAGTTTTAACTGGCGAGTTAAAAAAAGCTATTGGCGAGATTTGCACAGAGCTAACATAAAAGTACCAATAATTATTTGTGATCATGGCATCTTTTACGTAGTTTTATTCGAAATTATAACTTTGAATCTTTAATCAAAATGAAAATCTTTCTTATGAAAAGCGAAGGGTTATAATTGTTTATGGCAGTTACATGACTTGGACTATTATAATATAAATGAAATGATGGCGATAGAATAATATTTGGCGACATGTCGCCTGTGGCTGACTAACATTAAAGTACCAAAATGGCCGCCTAGAATGTGAAAAGCGAAGAGATCCGTCCGGAACTTTTGATAATAATCACATGACTTAGGCTATTATTATAGAGATTTTTTTCAATTCTAAAAACAGCACAAAGAATAATATTTCCTAACGATTAAAAATTTATTTACACGTGACTACTAAAAACAGAAAAAAACCCTTTAAAATTACTATTAAATGAGTATGTGTTAAAAGCAGGAAAATATTGAAAATTATGTCTTGAAAATTGTATTTACACGTGAATATTAAAATAGAAAGCAAACTAAAATAATAAATACATTAATATGCGTTTAACCCTTTCAGGGGCAAGGTACTTCTATTCGTAAAATGTTGAAATCAGTGAATGGGGCCAGAATTTACAAACATTTAAAGATATTAAAATACAAAATTAGTGACTTACAACATGTTTCAAAATATAGCAAGAAACGTAACTTTTTGTCTATCAGGACGTAATGTGGATAAACTAACATAACAAAAACCTACATTTTTCTAAACATTCAAATTCAAAAATCATCGAAATTTCAAGATTTCGTTATTCAAAAATCATCCAAATGCAAACAAAAACCGTTTTCCAAAGCTACAAAAAATGCCGTTCTAATTAAAATTGAAAATTAATTACAAAGAAATGATCCATCATGAATGCGTTGAAAGATCTCTAATGTAAAATAACTTTACATATGGATTATTTGCAGACTTTAAAGGGAATGAATAGAGAAAATTAATGATTTCGCCTGCATATTAAATTGGATATTTTTAATTTAAGTGTCATTGTTACATTAAATTCGAAGGTTAACTCTAAATTAGTTAATTAATTATTGCTTCCAAAAGTTTGTATCAATAAGCATTTTTAATTAAACTTTTTGCGCTCTCTTGAATGTAATAGAAAGAATAGATCTTTGTTTCATTCGAATTACTTCTTATAAGTATACATAAACAAAAATGAAGTATTACCTATTTTTACCTATTTGCTTAGAAGAATAAAAATGAGTTTGCCATTAATTGCAGTTATTTGAAATTATCTGTTTCAAATGTTTCTGATGTTGTTATATTTCTCAAATTATTTACAATTTAAGTTAGCCTTTATGTTTGTATTGACCCTGTACTGCAACTCAAGGTATTGCTTGAATAACTCGGTCGGACAATCAAATCGTATTCAAAATTAAACACATTGGAAATCGGCTGCAATGATATCCAATCAATTTAATGATGAATACCATTTTAGCGATCAACAGGGACTATTGCACTAAACTGATAGTTGAGATGGATGGTGAATACGAACGCTATTAGTCGTGTTTGTGTGTTCCAACTAGATATGTCGTTGCAAATTCAAAATAGCATGGTCAACTATCGATTTTTTCATTAGATAAAATTTCAATGTGTAAATAATCAGATACGTCCCCATCTACTAACTTGATTAATAAATTTTCAAACAAGAACCAAATCATTATTATTGTTCGCGTTTCTAAAAGTATCGAGAAAAAGATTGCTGTGAATATATTATACACCTTATTGAATCATTATAAATTTCTGCAATTTTACATTACACATTTGTATTGTTACGAAAATACATTAGTGAAATCCTAGATTTGTCCTATACGTTGGTGAATTGCTTTCTCTATTTGTACTTTGCATTAGAAACAAGGATTTACAATTAACATTCCTTGCTAATATATTTTTTTTATTATTAACTAAACCAGATTTTTTCCCCCTTATCTTGTTTTCTCATTTTTATATAATTTGTCATGCGTTTTTCTAGAAAAGTTTAGTTTAATATAACGCAAAAAAGATTATTTTTTTTTTTTATGTTGAACACTAAATTATACAAATTTATTTTTACATAGAAGAAATAAAATTCTTATAAAGAGATATATACATGAATTTTTTATTAATTGCATCAGACTATCAAATGTGACTTGAACAAATGGATCAATGCGTTCAAGATATTATGATGTAGCTACAAGTGTTATAGTGATCTACATAATATAATATGTACTAGAGGGCTCTACCCCCTGCAAGCTACGCTCGCCAACCCCCCGTTCAGACACCGCAGAATCTAAAAACACACTAATCTGATCGGTTTTAAAAATATTAGAGAAGATTGAATTATACTGAAAAAAGCTGTGCAGATCTCCCTGTAAACTGGTTTCCATTCAATTCCCTTTGATTGCAAAAATTTAAGGCCGAATTAGTTGTTGTTAAGACATCCAATGGTTGTTTTCGTGTTTGATTAGAAAGTAACAGTTAAACGTTTGAAAAGAAGCTAAAATAAAAGGAATTAAGTGTACAGTGACTTTGTCTCCCGGGATGTTAAAACAATTTCTATAACAATAGCCTAAGTCATGTGACTATCATCAACAGTTCCAGGCGAACCACTTCGCTTTTTATATTTCAGGTGCCATTTTGGTACTTTAATGTTAGCCGTGTACAGGTGATAAATCGCCAAATATTATTCGATCGCCATCATTTTATCTATATTACAATAGTCCAAGTCATGTAACTGCCATAAATAAATACGCTCTGACCCCTTCGTTTTCATATGAAAGTTTGGCCCATATATCACATACGGCCCTGTATTGGCGCGATTTATTCCCGACGCTAATTTGGGGAAAACATCAACAGCATAAACAACAACATCCGACTTACCAAATCAACCAAAATAACGATAATATGGCACCAGTTAAGTACCCGTTGCTTATGTCACATTGGCGTCAGAAAGAAATCGCGCTAATATGGGTCAGTATATGACATCTGTGCCGAAAGTTTTCCATTTTGATTAAAAAATCAAATTTCTTTTTCGAATAAAACTACATAAAAGTTTCCAAAAAGCAAGAATTCTTGGTACAGTTACGCTAGCCGGGTGCAAATCTCGCCAATAGCTATTTTTCAACTCGCCAGTTAGCATTTTTTTTTTCGAGTGGTAAATTAAAACCACTCGAAGTTGAAATTAAATATCATGGTTTGTTACATCATTTAACATTTGGTCAGATGTCATATACGCACCGGGTTTGTCGTGATTTTTTTTTAACGAAAATTTGGCGAAAACCTAGTTTTCGAACACCAGTTACATGTGTATTGTTGGTACTACTTAGTTATCCCGTCGACGAAAAATCTTTAACCAAACTATAAGATTAAATGCCGATAATGGTTGATCGTTAATGTAACATTCACTTGACTTTAAGCAAGTTACACGTCTTTACGTCATCAAGTGATTTTTATTTCGACCTTTTATTTGTATATTTATTAATGCTATACTATTTTATTTGTTCTCCCGTTATTGAAAATAAAAATTATGTCAATTTGTATAATTTGGCGAGTGGTTTTGCGATTTATATAATTTGGCGAAACGGGTTGACGGAATAACTAAGTAGTAACGTATTTTTAAATTATTTTCTAATATTTTTAAAAGAAAATATCCAAAAAAATAATTAACTATAGAACAAACAATATATGTTATTTAAAAAAAGAAAATAAAGTAAATAAACATTTATTATTAAATAAACTACAATAGTCGGGTTACAATATCAACAACAAAAAAAAAAAAAAGACAGAAGTGAAAGTCATTTATCTCAAATGTTTCAGTTTGTATTAAAAAAATTATAATGAAATACAAATTCAATTATGAATAAAAGTAACATGATACATTTCTCAGCATACATTTAAGGGAGGCCAAACTGGTCGCCAAATTAGTTTAAAATAGTAACCTTTTCTAAATCCTGAAAAAAAAATATTTGTTATGATTAAAATTTGAGTTGCCATCATTACTGAAAAGTATATAGAATTAGAAAAAAAAAATAGTATTTCGCGAACTAATTCGAATTTAAAAATTCTAATACCAGTTTTCAGATCTACGGATCAATACGGATTATTGGTGTTAATTTCATCGCAAAGTATTTCGTATTTAAAAGAAATTGCCATGAAACATAATCAGTTGTTTAATCAGTCGTTTCATAGAATCGTTACATAAATTCATTTCAATTCATTCGTTTCATAAATTCGTTTAATTAGAATTTTATATATATAGGGTAGATATATTTAAAAATCCCTGCCGGTCCGGCCTACAGGCAGAGGTAGATTTCGAAGTCAAATATACTAATTTAACAAACAAAAACTAAATTATGATTAGAGATAAACCCACTTTAACAATTTTATCTGGTCGCTTTTGACGAGTTTTTATTTCATTTTTATATAATTACTGGTTTTATCAGAAAAATGTTAGGGCGGTATTTAAAAAAAATATACTTTTCCTTGCTCAAACAACTCGAAATTTTCTGACATAATACCAGATTCATTTTTAATTTAAAAAAAAAAAAAAAAAACATAAAACTTGTTGACGTGATTTTTGAAGAGATTTATAAGCGACCTGTGTTTTTATTTTTTGTTCAAGTAATTAGAACTTCATATATAAACAATTATTTTCTCAGAAGGACAATATTTTTCGTTTCTAACACAATCGCTTCGGGAAATTCCGTTCAAAATGCCCACTTTGACATAAATTTCTGAAATATATTCTGCCTTTATCAAAAAATCGATCATTACGGTACATTATACAGGGTGTCCGGTCTCAACGGTGTCCAATGGCTAATTCCTAAACCGTTAGTCGTAGACATGTAGTTCCAATTACAAAAATGTTTTAAATCAGGTAAAGAAACATTTTAAAAGCGATTTGGGTCAATAAAAACATTTCTTAAAAAATTACGAATTTTAAATTTTTATACGGTCCCCGGTCCTATAAGTTATATTTAGTAATTTTTTCCTATTACACTGACAAGTAAGACAAAAAAAATTCCCATTCATATAACGCTAAAATTGAGCGAGTTATGAAACTTTAAAAATGCATGACTTATGCCACTTTTCTACTCTGAAAACAAATGAGTTCGGCTTGGCTTTGAGGGATCAAATACCAAGTGTTTAAAGTATTCGAAGATCTTACTTCATGTGTATCTGCGCTTTGAAAAAAAATCCTACAAGTATTATGATTAAGTCTCAAATTGGCTAAATTAACATATGTTTTATTTTGTCAGGATTTGAGACTGTTTCTCTTATGATTTCTTTTAACAAAAATTATGTTTTTTTTATAAGTTTTTATGTTACTTCAACAATCGTATGTATATTTTTGTTGCTCAAAATTTGTACTCGAACTTTAACCAACTTTTAAATATCCGATCGAGATTGCATTTTACATACTGGCGCAAATCCGATATCAATCTAATATTATTAAGATTTTTGGTGGTTACCATTTATACTTATTTTACAGGATAACACAAAAAGTTTCGGATAGATTTCTGCCAAGGAGTTTAAGAAAAGTTTTAGATTAGATAATACAAGACTGCGATTGTTGGGTTTTTTAACTTTTATGCATTTTTTAGTACCGAATCCGAAAATTACCTTAATGTTTAACCATCGTGTCAGGATATTTCGCAAATCATAAATTTTGAAATTTAAAGAATACCAAAAATCGAATACTATAAAAGTAGAGGAGATGATTGTGTTTTTTAACTTTTGATAATTGATTTTTACGCACTTTTTAGCACTGAATCTGAAAATGACCTGCATTTTTAACCATCACGTTAGAATTTTTTTGCAAATCGCAAATGTGTAAGTTAAAATATAGCGAAAATCTCATACTATAAAACATACGTAAAACATTTATTTTATTTTATTTTATTTTATTGGGTTAAAAAAAAATTATTCGATATTTTTGCTTATCCTGGGATTCTTATAGCTAAACAGCTGAGTGGTCCAATGAGATGGGGGTGGAAATTCAATTTTAACATTGAACTTCTTAACTTTGAAATTTGCAATTTGCGAAAAATCCTGATATGATAGTTAAAAATGAAAGTCAATTTCGGATTCAGCGGTACAGAATATATAAGAATCAATTATCAAAACCTAAAAAACATGACATAACCAACTTTTGCAGGCTTCTGCAATCTAATAATATTTTAAAATACGTATCATTTTGTAAAGAATTGGGGCTGTTAATTTAGAATCATTTTATTTAACAAAAATTCTGTTTTTTCTTTCTTCTTAAATGTTTATTACAAATTGTATACTTTCCATTAATATGCCAGAATGATTAAAGATTTCAAATTTATATTGCAATGTTAATTTTACTCCCAAACATTTTTTATATCTGACGAAATTATATTTCGACTAAGTTGTGAATGACCCCCAATTTGCAGCGAAAAATATGCCCCAACTTTAAACAGCTATTACTCGGTCAATTTTAATCGTAGAATAACGGGACTTTTTTTGTATTACTTCTCAGTGTAAAAGGTAAATTTCACTAAATATAACTTATAGGACCGGGGGACCGTATAAAAATTTAAATTTCGTAATTTTTTAAGAAAAGTTTTCATTGACCCAAATTGCTTTTAAAATATTTCTTTACCTGATTTAAAACATTTTTGTAATTGGAACTATATGTCTATGACTAACGGTTTAGGAATTAGCCATTGGACACCGTTGAGACCGGATACCCTGTATAGTTTCTGAAAAAGCGAATCTACCAATTGAATGCGTTTGAAAGCAAAAATGAATTTGAAAATGAGTCAGAAAATAAGCAGTTTGGATTTGAGTGCATCCTTAATACAATGATTTTTCCAACACAATCCGCTTCGGTAAATTCGGTTCAAAATACCCTTTTTAACAGCATTTTTTTAAAAAAATATATTCTGCCTCTATCAAAAAATCGACCATTACGGTACATTATATAGTTTCTGAATAAGAAAATGTACCAATTGGAAGCCTTTGAGAGCAAAAATGAATATTTAAATGAATCAGAAAATAAGCAGTTTGGATTTGAATACACCCTTACTTAGATGATTTTTTTCTTCAACAGCTATGTATTTTTAGTTTGTTTTTGCTGTAAGAATCGGTCCTATCCAAAACTTGTCTATATAGATATTGTAGACAATATAAAGAAGATATATGATAAATTCATGGGGATTTTATATGTTTTGAATTGACGGAGTTATGGATTTTTTTCTTGTTCAAAACCCCTTTTTGTTTTCGTTTTTAATATTTTGCGATACGAATTGGTCCTATCAAAAACTTGTGAGAATAAAAGTTGTAGATAATGCGAAGTTATGAATTTTTTTCTCCCAAAAACCCTATTTTTTGCGCCCCTTGAGCCCATTTTTAACTTTATCAAGAATCTGTGATATATAAATTTTTGGTCCTATTTTTAGAAGTAATAAAAACTTTAAACTGATTTGATATGTACAAAAATTAAGAAGTTATGGGGGGTTTTCTGTTTTCACCAAACCCCTCCCTATTTCCATCCCCTTGGTCCGATTTTGCCCATCAACGAACTTGACCGAGATTTTATGCCCATTTATTTCATGTATCAGTTTGGAAGAGATTGGTGCAGAATTACGGAAGTTATCGTGTCCAGAAGAAAGTGATATATATATATATAGATAGATAGATAGATAGATAGATAGATAGATAGACAGATAGATAGATAAAGTTTTTTACTGAGGGTGGTTTTGGGATCTAGGGGTCATGATCGGTGTAGATCTGCAAAAATTTTTCAGAAATTCCAACACAGGAACAATCCCAATAGGTAGTATTTTATACGAAATCTACCTAATACTGGAGACACCGCCCCCCCTGCTCGCGACGCTCACCAACTTCTCGCATAATCAATTTGCGATTCCGTTTGGTATGGCGATTCAATCCCCATTCTCTAGACCCCACAGCCGTCATTGTTTCGCGTTTCCATTCTGGATAGCTCCGCGATCTCTTATTTTCTATGCATTCAATTATTACATTACACTTGTTAAAAACGCGCTCCGCTCCCCCCTTTCCCTCATTTTTAAAATTTTTATTATGTGTTATAAACAATCAACTACAGGTTTTTTTTTTTTTTTTTTTTTTTTTTTTTTTTTTTTTTTTTTACAGTGTAAGATAATCTCTTCTGAGTTACCAACGATACCGAACCTCTTACCTTTATCTTATGAAACCTTAGAAAAAACTTATTTTAAGATTTAAAGCAGCATTTCTGAAAGAAATGTTTATTTTATTATCGTAATTATCGGGAATGTTACTGAGTACTTTACACTGAAAATTAAATTTTTTAAAACCTGAAATTGCTTTTAGTTTACTACTATCAATTCTAAACTAAACATTTTTATGTTTAAGAAACACAAAGATATTATGACAACACATACGTCTTCCTCATTCCTAATAACAGTCGTCTGTGCATATTTTAAAATTATACAGATCCATTCTGACATAATTATTTTGCATATTCATCCAAATTTACAATCGTAAGCATGCTACGAGCAAAATTATAACTAAGAACTCTTTTTTAATTGAAATTTAAGGATTAAAAAATGAAACACGTTCAACACGTTTTTTACAATACAGTTTCGAAAAGATCACCTTGTTATATTTCCTAATTTTGTTCGCCCCTCCCCCCTCTCTTCCCTCCCAAATTGTGACGCACCATAATATTTTCATAATTTTTTATCATGTGTTATAAATTATATTAATGATATTTTTAACCAATTTTTCCAATTTTTAAGAAAAATTTTTAACAAAAACGCGTCCTGTTTGATCCACGTTCCACCACTAAGGAGCGCACTTTGCTCAGTAGAAATATTACTCGAGGGGGTGGTTGTCTCAATCACGAATTTAAGATATTTGATGAAATTATTATTCGAAAATACTTGTAACTAAACTTTGACATTTTTATATTAAATAAATAGATTGAATAAGTATGGCCACCCAAGCATCTTCCGAGTAAGTCATCTCTAGATAAATCGTAGATTGGTAGGAGATGCTCTTGAAGTTCTTGAGGAAGTAAGGGCGGGAGATCTCCATTTAATCTTCGCTAGCACAACATGCGAGCTCTGGCGCGCTCGACTAAAGGTGGCATAACTCCGTTAATATTGAATATTTTGATTTTCCCTTTTGCCAATATATTGTCGAGATATTATATTTTCGAAATATGAAAAAAATAAAAAATTGTTTTTTTGAAATTTCGAAAGGGACATCCCCCCCCCCTCCCTTAATTGTAAAAAAATAATATTTACAAACTACGGCCAATAATTATTAAAATGAACTTTCATTTAAGTTTTTAATATGTAAATGTTCCCTTCCATGGCGTACGTGGCAATGTCAGAAATTTAAAAAATGAAAAACTTGCAAAAAATGTAATGGAAATCTTGACCACTAATAAAGGGATATTTATTAAGCTTTATTAAAAACATCCATGCAATTTTTTAGACTTTCTACATACTGTTATAAAATAGATTTTTTTTTCTTTCAATTTTGTACCTCTTCATGAGAGTGGCACTGATAAGGAAGAAGATACACAGTAAAAATTTGTAGCAAATTGTACAATAATTTAACCATTTTTAATAGATAAAGGTTGTATAACAATAATTTAATTCTATTCTAACTACGCTCTAAGAAATAAAATGATCAGTTTTGACGATTCAACAATCCTTGAGTTATATTTTGTCGTTTTTGACAATAATTTCGTATAAATATCACGTGACGTTTAACGAAACGTAAACCCTAAAATATTTGACGAAAGTGTTTCATTACTCACAGCCAGATTCAATGGATTTTAATAAAGTAGTTGCGGTAGTTGTTTGAAGAACGGCGCGTTCTTCAATTATCTGTTCGGATTATCTGTGGTTTTTTATGATTTAATAAAATTTCAAATTTCCAAAATCTCTTTTTCATTTAAGAAATATATTCATATAATAATCAAATTAAAAATATGCATAATTGTTCCCTCTCCCTTCTATAAACAGTAAAGTGTTAAAATCTTAATCACCTACTCAAATTGGTCAAATCTCCCCCAAAATGCACTTCAAAATTCGTTACTTCTGAGCAACAAATTAAACAAACCATATTTTAATCATTCATTGAGCAAAGTAAATTTCACTAATAAATTATATTAATCAAGCGTATTCTAAATATTCAGAACCATAGGAAAACCATAATAAAAAAATAGCCTTATTAATTAAAACATGCAGTAATTAGAAAAGCATCGATAAAATTACAATATATCTTATAATAATATAAACACACAGTAGAATCCACTACATCCATTTAAAATCACACCCATGCAAGGGTTTAATAGCAAGATAGCTAGATTGACGGACTCCCACACCGGATGTCGTGAGTTCGAACCACCCCGAAGGTAAGGATGAGTGATATTATTTTCCCCCTGTAAATAAATACAGATGTTTTTAAACTGTTCAATAGATGGCACCACCAGCCCTTTTATTGCACATTTTATCAAGCAATTTTGACGAATCTTGTATCCTCAAATAAGCGAAGAAAGTAATCTTCTCAATTTGACGAAATATTCGCTCGGAGCACTTCCCAGGAAACGGTTTCTTCAAAAGGCGATAAACAATTCGTGAAATTTGAGTATCCATTTTTGAGTGTGATTAATATGAGCAATAATATGGCCATAATAAATTTTAATTATGGGTATGTAAAAAAAAAAAATAAATAATGGTCGAATTGTTAGACAGTTTGCTGAATTTTGATTAAAGATGTAGTAGTAAGAAGAAACCACTTATTTATCAATCCCATTCAGAGTACTCATTTCTTAAACATCACAAATTTCCTGACGTCAAAAATTTAACAGGTACATGGATTTGAGTTTATGTGTACTTTGCTCGATAACTGTTGTATGTTATGTTGTTTCCCAGTCACAAACAATATGTTAAACTATGTTTTGAGTTCCTTGCTTAAAGGATATATTTATACGAAAAATGCTGCCTTTCAGTAAAATTAAGTGGTATTTTTTGTTCTAAATTAACTTGGAGATTATGCCCTAAAACAAGAAATCTCCAATCAGTGTGGTGGGATATCTATACAGTGCCAGCAAAATAAATCATGCCATTCAAGCCACAATCTCAATGTTCAAATGCTTTATTTTACCTGTCCTGCTTTAATTAGATGAGGCGGGGGAGAGTTTCTATCGCCCGTTGGTCACATGGAGTGGTGGAACTTACAGCTTATTGAGATGACTTAACGTTCTTCTTTTATTTTTAAAAGTTCCGGTAGGGGTGTGAAATGAGGGCTTTTTTAAAATTTTTCAATGACTGTCAAGATTTTTTTTTCTACTTCCAAGAAAGAGAAATTTCCTGTTCACAAGTCCTAAAATGTATATTTTGTGACAGGCTTAAATTACCGGAACGATTTATTTCGATAATTGTGCAATTCAGCACTAAACAAGAAAGATCCTGGATTCTTTCCGAAAAGCAAAAAAAAAAAAAAAAAAAAAAAAAAAAAAAAAAAAAAAAAAAAACAGAAAAATGTAACAACTAAAAGATTAAAGAGAAATTTTATTTTTCTTCATAAAAATGGGTAATATAAATACGTTATTCTTTTTAATAATTGATAGCTGGAGTTATATTAGATTTATTTTACTTAATGATTTCAATTATAGCAAAAGTAATAGTAAAGTAAAAGTAAAATAGAATATTTTTCGGTATTGCTCTAAAAAAAATAAAAGGGAAAAAAGCAGTCTTATCAATTCCACAATTTTTGGAAGCTAAATTGAAATTATAATTGCGAAAATCAAATATAATTTCATAATTACTCTTTCATAATTACTTTTCAGTTTTTATTAATTTTCCTTAACGAGAGATTTTCGCATTATCCTGACATAAATAATTTAAAGTGGTTTAATTAATAGAAATGTTTCTTTTTTTTTTGAGAAATGGGATTTAGTTTAAGATATATACTTTTTAAATCTATAATTATGTGTATAAAGGTTTTAAAGCTTTACAAAAGTTATTTCCTAAATAATATTTAATGACATGATAACATTGCTTTCTGGTAAATTATTTTCTTTAATTTTTTTTTAAATATTAAATCCAAACTCTTTCCTTTTATTAAATGTATATTTTTTGTTTATATGAAAATGTTTTATGATTGAACGTGTTTCATTTTTTAATCCTTAAATTTCAATTAAAAAAGCGTTCTTAGTTATAATTTTGCTCGTAGCATGCTTAGGATTGTAAATTTGGATGAATATGCAAAATAATTATATCAGAATGGATCTGTATAATTTTAAAATATGCACAGACGACTGTTATTAGGAATGAGGAAGACGTATGTGTTGTCATAATATCTTTGTGTTTCTTAAACATAAAAATGTTTCGTTTAGAATTGATCGTAGTAAACTAAAAGCAATTTCAGGTTTAAAAAAATTTAATTTTCAGTGTAAAGTACTCAGTAACATTCCCGATAATTACGACAGTAAAATAAACATTTCTTTCAGAAATGCTGCTTTAAATCTTAAAATAAGTTTTTTCTAAGGTTTCATAAGATAAAGGTAAGAGGTTCGGTATTGTTGGTAACTCAAAAGAGATTATCTTACAATGTAAATATATATATATATATATATATATATATATATATATTCGGAATTTTTTTTTCTTTTTACAGTGTATATATCCGTAAAACTTTAAAAAAGTTTAGAACTGTATTAAGATTTTTTTTTTTTTTTTTTTTTTTTTTTTTTTTTTTTTTTTTTTTTACAGTGTATATCTCCGTAAAACTTTAAAAAAAGTTTAGAACTGTATTAAGATTTTTTTTTTTTTTTTTTTTACAGTATATATCTCCGTAAAACTTTAAAAAAGTTTAGAACTGTATTAACATTTTTTTTTTAGTGTATAAAATGTAACTGATGTTGTCACTCTTGGTTCGTTTATTCCTTCTGTTACATATATAGAAACTGCAAGAGTACTTTGAATTTTTATTTCTTTTTACTTATTTAATTTAAGAATTCGACGACTACTTGGATTTCATATTTATTTTTATTTTTTGTGTGGGTTGGGGATGAAGGTTGTTAAAGTAGTACACACAGTTTGCATTCGACTTTGGAACGCTGCTTGTTTGAGAACCTTCAAATAGAATATTTAAAAAAATATCAAATAAAAGTTGTAAATATATATATATATATATATATATATATACAAGTATAAATACTTTACAAGTCGTTGTAAAAATCTGTTTCATAGCAATTTTTTTTTAATCATATAAAATAGAGGAAACTCGCAATATAATTTTTAAGGCTCCAAAGAAAAAGTAACTAAAATATGCGAGGAAAAAAAGCTAAATTTACTATCATAAAATACTTAAGGGTATTTAAAAAGTACATATGCTGATATTTTTCGACATTTCAAAGTCTCTAAAAAGAACTGTAAGATTTACATATCGTTTTATCAATTGTTCTACCCTTTATTTCAAAAAGAACCTTATACTTTTAACATATTAAATCTTTTAATTGAGGTCATTAAACTATTTTAATTGCAATCATATCTTTCTGCTATACATTACTTTTTATATTTAGATTAACACAATATTTTACTTTTAAATTGATACGTTTTTACTGCACTTTTTTCTTCTGTCTAATTATTACTTTTAATTAATTAAGTTACATGTTTTCCTGTATCTATAGAAATTTTAAAATTCTATCTCTTGGATTACTTATTAAATGAAATACATATGATTACTGATAAAATGTATTTATTAAATTGTTAATCATGCTCTGTCTTTTACTTCTTGAAAAAGAATAATGTTGTCGACGTACACAAAATATTAATATGAATTATATTACAAGATATTTAGAAATTTCACACTTAAATGTATCTTATTTTTTCCCCAAATGTCTAAGATGTACTATAGAGCTGATTAATGAACAAAATTACCTAATTTCATTACTATTATTTAAAAGATTTTATTTTGCAACACAGACTTTCTAGAAGTATCTATTTATTATGTAAATAAAAAATATATATCATTTAAGGGAAATTTTAATGTTTTATTTAATACACTGGTAATATTACTTATCACAGATGAAAAAACTAAGTGGTATCAAATATATAACTAACAATATTAGTATTGTTCTAATAAAATAGAATTTCATATTCATTTTCATGCTGGACGACAACTTATGAACAGTGAATCTCTGCCAGTGGTAGCTTCAAACCAACCAATTGTATAACACCTTTATTGGATCGAGATGAAATAAGAAAAGATAAGAAATACTTTCTAGATATTTGACTTGCAATCAAAACAGACAATTTTCAAAGTCGATTTTATAGTTTTAACATTGAACATACTTCGCAATACAGAAGGCATACAAAAGGTAATATATTCGTTAAGTAGTGAATACAGCCTGTCCTATATATGGCCTACTTTATCACTAATCATTGTTTCGAAAAAGTAACTTAGAAATTTAAGAAATCTCTGCTTATTGAATTCCCATTGAAATGTCTCACAGATGAAAACATTTTGCAGATCTCGTTATCGAAAAATATGTACTCTTTGCCCATAATAAAAATTCATTGACGGCAATCATTTTGACAAGAGAATACATATTAGAGAACATAGATTAAAAAAGTCAAATGACTTGATTTTAACGAAAATTTATTATAATCTTTGCTACTGCAACACTTATTTACAAGGTCTCTCATTATACAAAACTAATTAAAAGAACGCAGGGAAATTATTCCCTCCACTTCTAATTCAAAATAAAACTAACGATGAAATAAAATCAATCTTAAACTATGTTGATGTACCAAAAATGTATGCAAGAAAATTCATCAGTCACACTCAGTCTGTAGAAAAATGCATTTAACTAGATTCTGACGAATCACTAAAATTGGTTACATTGAAACAAAGCTGCAGTTCAGATCAATCATACCTCAATTCTTTGCCAAAAAAGTGCTATAAAAATATATTACAATTCATCGGACATACACGTAAAAATTACACAAATACATTTAATACAAATGAAAACGGAAACGCTTCGAGCTACGTTTTAGCCGTTCATCAGTGCAATAACTTTAAAATGACCAGAAAACTGTGTATTATGTTTACAATTAATAATTATTAACTGTTAAAATTAAATAAAGTATAAGAAAATATCAAATCATGTGTATTCATGATCAAAGCATCTGTGTATTCATGAATGTGTTTAATGAATCATGTGCACTTCCACCTGAATACACAGCATTGCTTTGATATTTTTTTATACTATCTTTAATTTTAACTGTTATTAATTATTAATTATTAACTGTAAACATGATATACAGTTTTCTGGTCATTAGAATGTCATTGCACTGATGAGGGGCTAAAACGTAGCTCGAAACGTTTGCATTTTTAATTGTATAAAATGTATTTCCGTAATTTTCACTTGTAAGTCTGATGAATTGTAATATATTTTTTATTTTTAAATCGTATATCAGACGTTAAACAACGATATTTATTTTCAGTACTATACAGTTTTATCTGTTAAAATTATTTATTAAAATGGCAAGAGTAATTGTTTCAAAAGTGACAATTTTATGGTGAGTGAAAATTTTTAATAGGAAGTAATAACGTATATAGTGTTAGGTAGATTTCATTATAAAAAGCTACCTATTGCAGCCGTTCGGAGGAAAGCGATTTCAAAAAATGTTGGTATATTTTCATCGATCATGACCCCCAGACCCCGAAACCACCCTCCGTTCAAAAGTTGATATATATATATATATATATATATATATATATATATATGCTATTTGTCACACTGTAACTCTCGTATTTATGAACCGATTTGGATGAAACTTTGTGCATACATAGTACATACCGATGTCTCGACCGACTTCGTTGGCCAGCTTCATCCGCCATCTTGCTTCAAAATGGCGGCCATTTAATTTTTTTTTAATTTAAAATTTGAAATGTGGTACCAAAAAATTGAAAATTAAAAAATATTTTTTTCTTATGTGTTTGACCTTTATACAAAGATTCCGGAGCAGTTTTTGTTTTGTTTATGTCTTAAAAAATAGCTGAGTTATAGCACTTTGAATTTCTAACGTGGCTGACATTTTGAAATGACCGGATTTTTGTCACGCGATGACAGGCGTATTTATGAACCGATTTGGATGTACCTTGGTGTATACATAGTACATACCAATTTCTCGACCGAGTTTGTTCGCCAGCTTCATCCGGCATCTTGTTTCAAAATGTCGGCCATTTAAAAAAAAAATAAATTTAAAATGAGGTACTAAGAAATTGACAAATGAAAAAGATTTTTTTTGTATGTGTTTGACCTTAATACAAAGATTCCGGAACAGTTTTTGTTTCGTCTATATCTAAAAAAAATGCTGAGTTATAGCATTTTGAATTTCTATTGTGGCTGACATTTTGAAACGACCTGATTTTTCTCAGCTATAACAGGCGTATTTATGAGCCGATTTGGATGAAACTTGGTGTGTACATAGTACATACCAATGTCTAGAACAAGTTCGTTGGCCAGCTTCATTCGCCATCTTGTTTCAAAAGGGCTGTCATTAAAAAAAAATTAAAATTTTAAAATAAGGTATCAAAATTTGGAAAATGAAATTTTTTTTAAGTGTTTGACCATGATATAAAGATTCCGGAGCGAGTTTTGTTTCGTCTATATCTTAAAAAAATGGTTGAATTATAGCACTTTGAAATTCTAGCATGGCTGACATTTTGAAACGATCTGTCACGCGATAACACGTGTATTTATTAACCTATTTCGATGTTAGAAGGCATGTGGATAGTATATAGCCATGTCTTGCCCAAGTTCTCTGGCCAGCTTTATCAGCCATCTTGTTTCAATATGGCGGCCAATAAATAAAAAAAGTATATTTAAAGTAAGGTGCAAAAAAAAAATTAGAAATTGAAAAAGGTTTATTTTTTGTCTGACATTTTAAAAAATCTGATATTTGCCTGCGACAGCACTCGTATATATCAACGGATTCCGATGTGAGTGAGCATGTGCACTGGAATTACTAAGGTCTCGACCAAGTTCACTGGTTAGCCTCATCCACCATGTTGTCTTAAAATGGCAGGCATTTCAAGATATCGCCGAATTTGGCAACCAAATATAAGACTTTAAATAAAAACAGCTTGGATAAAGCTGAGTAATTTCGTGAAATTCTCATTCATAATGATTTAGTATTAATAAAATCAGTATTGAATCTCCTATAATCGGTTTCCACTAAACTGAGCTTTGTGTGTTTGAATAATATAAGCTGGCTTTTTTAAAATAAGGAATATGAAAGCTACCTCTTCCTCCCGGCACTGGCCGGAAGGACTTTTTATTATATGTAATTAATCGTTAGCACACAATGTTTATGTGCCCAGTGGTTCTTGGATGGGAAATGTCCCAGTGTAACCCAAATTGGGGGTACCTCCCGGAAATAAGTTCTGTATTCGTCTTCTGAATTGCAGTTTCTGGATTGCGAAAATCATTCATAAATTTATGTTTCATGACAAGTAAATAGCTGGACGTTTTCACTATATTGTGTTGATGATCACCGGTGAGGAATTCAAACTATATAGATCCAAAAATGTATTTCATAAAAAAATAATAATAAATACTGAAAAAAGTTATTTTTAATACATTTTAAAGTACACATGTCACCGGAAAGGTTATTTAAACAAATTTCGACCTTTTTTTATCATTGCAATACACAACTTTACCAAACTATAGCATGTGAATATATCAATGTGGACATTTTTTTTGTACGTAAAATGACCTTGAATCAGGTCAATTATTTGAAATTTCAGGTGTTATGTGCGATCTGAAGTTGTTGTTTCAATTATTATTATTTTTTTAAATATTGTTTTGATCAATGTCATAGGTAATTTGTCTACTCTAAAGTTAATCGGAAATAGATATTTCATTTTTCTCACACTATCATTTCGTTCACCCGCGAGAAAGGTGACACATTTCGCAAAAATTCATTTTGCGTATTATTACAAAAATAGGTCTGTCATAGGTATGTCTTGCTACACAAACAGTTTCATAAGTGTTTTTATACTGAAAATCCATTTATTACACCATATGTCCGCTTGTGACCACAGAAGAGGGGTGGATTGTGGGGGAGGTAAAATTACCCAACCCTCCAAACATCATCCCACGTCTTCATTCTTAAGGGTTTTATGCTTTTATACACATTTGTGTTCCTGCATGCAGAGCTAAGTGCTCCAATTTCATCTTATAATAAAATCATGCAAATTTTATTTTGCCTCTCCTGTGAAATTTACTTTTGTCGAGATGTGTCGCTTTTCTGGCGGGTGAGCGATATGTGCGCATTTGCTTCAATTTGATGAAGGAGTTTTTGAAGATTTTATGGAATATTTGAAAGAAACATAAAGTAAGTTTTATTGTTTCCATTAAAATACAACGGGAATTTCTTAAGACCCTACTTCAGTCACGCGAAAAACCCGTTCGCTAATGCTATTCCTATGGAAGAAATTTATAAAGATATCTCGGTCGCATTTTAATATTTTTAAATGATTTATTTTGCTTTGAATAGTTGAGATCGATCTGTATGCAGGCCGATGTTTACTTTTTCTATTTTGATTGTAGATACTTTTTATGAGGATGCTTTTACTTTCAAAACCGGTTCCGAAAATGAAAGTGTCATTATAAGAAATACCTGTAAACAAATTCGAAAAAGTAAAAAAAAGGGCCTTAATACAGATCGATCTCAACTATACAATGCAAAAGAAATCATTTAAAAATATTGAAATGGGACCGAGATATCTTTATAAATTTCTTCCGTAGGATTAACATTAGCGAACGCGTCTGTCCATTTGACTGAAGTAGCCTCTTAAGCACTAAATTTAAAGTGAGTGGTGAATGAAATAAATATACTTGTTTTGTTGTAATAAAAAAAAAAGTTTTCATTGAAAAACATCCTTACAACGAAAAGAGAGCATTCAATAAGATATATTATCGCATTTTTTCACTATGTGGAATATTTCACCTGCAGAAATTTTATTTCTTTAAAAAAAGTAATTCTATAAAATTAAAATTTGATGTTGTTACGAAAAGACTAGTAAATTATTAAATAGAAATTTATCATTTTTCCACTCGTCAATTTTTATTAAAACTTATGATTGCTGCTATGCAAGAATATTTAGTTTTACAATATTTCTTTAATTAGGTTTCTCTTTTCAATGTGATTATTCATTAATTATTTGACAGAATCCTGATATATGATAATGCGTTTCAGTTTAAAAGCTTTCTCCGCCCGAACTATTCTCTATTTAATTTTTCCTTTATGACAACATACATTGAACTATTTTAAGATGTTGTCCAAAATAAATTTTAAAGATATGAGTAATTTATATACAGTGGCGGTCAAAAGTTTCCGGCCAGTCAGTTTCTTTGATTTGTTTGACAGAACGTTTCAGCGAAGAAGAAGCACTATTGCTCCAAAAGTTAGGAATAAGCAAATTACGTCTGACCACGTGATCATTTTGATTGGATACTTAAGATACTTGATGCAAAGGGGAGGAATTCGAAATTCGCGCGTGCAAAAGTTTCCGCCCATTCTTCATCCATTAGATTTTTACTATCGCTAAAGTATTTTTTGGCCATGTTTGTTAATTAATCAACGTGAATAACGTATATGAAATTCAAAAATGAAAAGTTTAACAATTTATTGTTCCTAAACTAGTGATTTGTTTGTCGCTAAAGGGGCAATCCTCGGCATGCAGTCCTCCATCAAGTGCGGCAAAGTTGTCGATCGGAAAATTTGCTGTAAACGATATTAAAAAGAAAATATTAATAAGATAATCATGGCCTTCGGAACTTACCACGCCCCGGGGCACCCCGAAAAATGACTGTTCTTGTGGACAGAATTATCAGAAGAAAAGCAGTTGATGATCCGCGTAAAAATGCCGCTGCAATTCCACGCGATTTATGGTGTTAAAATATTGCTGAAAAAAGTCTGTCTACAGTGTTAAGACGCTTATGTGACGTAGAACTTTATTGAACATTCGGTGTTAAAAAACCTTTCATAAGTAAAAAAAAAAATCAGAGGGCTCGACTGGCGTTAGCCAAGGAATACAAAGACTGGTCAAGTGAAAACTGGAAAGAAGTACTGTGTTCCGATGAATCGACGTTCAATCTTTGGAAGTGATAAAAGACATTACAACCGACGACCTAAAAACAAAAGATAAGATGCGAGATATATTATTCCTACAATGAAGCATGACGGAGAACACGTTATGCTGTGGGGAGCATTTTCTGGAAAATGTGCCTGTCCGTTATTTGAAATCCGCGGTAAGATGAATAGTACAATGCTTAAGGATATCTTGCAAGGTCATTTGCTGCCTTATTGGAGGAAAAATTGTGGTCGCAACTATTTGTTTCATCATGATAACAACCAAAGCGTGCATGCAAGCTCGTCAAGCAGTGGCTTTCGCACAAAAAAATTCTGCTTTTGAAATGGACAGTCTAATCATCCGATCTGAATCCAATAGAATATGTTTGAAACTAACTTGAAAACGTATGTGGAATTATAAATATTCCAATTCAGCAACATTTTCACAAAAATTGCAAGAACCGTGAGCAAAACTTAACATTCATGATCTACAACCTTTCATTGAATCGATGCCATGTTGCTGCGCCGCAGTACTTATTGCTAAATGTATAAATACAAATTCTAATTGTAAATGTTGTTGATCACTGGTATTTTCTGTTATAACACCATTTTTTTTTCAAACTTGTCAAGGGGGCCGGAAACTTTTGAGAACATGCGTTTTCTTTTGCAATTAATTTTGTCAATTAAATTTATCGATATTTAATTTTTATTCCATAAATAAGTTCTTAACTGTTCTGTCAATAGAGTGTATAAATATCACTTTGAGATTCCTCTTCATATGGATATAGTTACAAATCAACCGAAAATTTTATGGTGGCCGGAAAGTATTGACCGCCACTGTACATGCATGCTTTTAGTAATTGTGTCATATCACTTCTATTATCCATAAAAAAGAGTTTTTTTAATTATTCTTAAGCCAAAATGTGATATTCTCTGCGAATATTTCAGGCTGGTATCATGAGTTTAAAGTAGTTGTATAAAAACACTTCAGATGTTATCAATTTCGTACTTTATAAGTTTATAATTATTTTTTTGCTCAAATTTAATTATTGTCATAATGAATATACATGAATGAATATTTAGAAAATTTATACAAAAGTTAACTTATTCAAATCGCATTTGCTTACGATAATTCATTTAAACATATAGCTTAGTGAGAAACTATGCATTTTCCAGTTTTTCTTATATTTTCATTTAAAAGAAGCTCTAAATCAAAATATATAAAACAAAAGAAAATGAATTTCTTTAAATTGTCACTTTGTACAAAACATAAAAAGGAAATTAAATTTTCTAAATTTAAAAAAGAATTTGGGTTAAAATAAAGCACGAAACTGTTGTAATCATATAGTTTTCTCTCTCTTCTTAAAAAAAAAAAAAATGTAACAACATATTTTCATTCGGTGAAGATAATTATAAAGAAAGAATTATGCAAATGTTTTATCCAAACGTTTTCCAAAAGATATTTATTAAATTTAAAACCAAGTATTTTCTCCTAATAAAACCTACGTAAAACATATATTTTAAAAACGGAATGTTTGTGTACTTATTCAAACATATTTAAAAAAAAAACTAAGATCAGAGAATGAATGTTTTAAGATAAAAATATTATTTAAATTAAAATATCAGGAATATGTTTTTTTTTTTTTTCTGGAGAATATTCAACACGTTATTCCAGTATAAATATGATGCTAATTTTTATGGTGGATGTGAATTATTTTCAATTTTTGTAAACAGAATCTTCAGATACAGTTTTCTGGTGATATGAAAAATACGAAAATAAATTTATTTCCTGAATTTATCATTTGTATTTGAAATTAAAATAATCTGTGTGAAAATAAAACTAGTTGTATGTGCCAATCCCAAAACTTTCTTCTATCTTATACATCTTAATATTTCAAAACCTAGTTACACATGTTAATACTTCAATATTATTAGTTCAATACTATACCAACTTTGATTTTCATCTTAAATTTCTGCTCAAGTCAATTAAACTGACTAAAAACGAGTTAATTTATATCATGATATTTGTTAAAATTATTAATTTTTCCTTATTCTGTTGTTATCAGCTGTTTGCGAATAGCCGGCTTAGCAGGAAGCGAGTTCCCGCCGCTGCATGAGCCGCCGATGCACAATAGAACTACGAAAAATCAAGAAAAGTATACAAAAATCGCTAGCACGGAGCCCCTTTACCGCGCAATATTTCCAAATTCGAGGAGGACCTGTTGGCCAAAGCCAAAAACAAGCACAAACATTTTGGTTCAATTGTATGCATAATTTTATACGCTGTTCGATGGTACAATAATGAAAATAGCACAGAGATCGGAATTATAGTGCCCCCTTCTTTCGGAATTTTTTCAAGTTCAGGGAGGACTTGTTTGCCATAGCCAGAAACATGCACAAAAAATTTGGTTCAATTATATGGATAACTTCATACACTTTTCGATGGTACAATAATGAAAATGGTACAGACATCGCAATTATAGTGCCCCCTACCGGCAGAATTTTTCCAAATTCAGGGAGGACCTTCGTGACATGACCAAAAATAAACACATAGAATTTGATTCAATTCTATGCATAACTTCATACACTTTTCGACGGTACAATATTCAAAATGGCACAAAAATTGTACAAAAATCGCTATTACAGCGCCCTCTACGAGCGATTTTTTTGCAAATTAAGTGAGGACCTCCTTGCCATAGCCAAGAACTTAATTTTTTTTTTGGTTCAATTCTATGCGTAACTTCATACACTTTTCGATGGTACAATATTCAAAATCGCACACAAATCCCTATTACAGCGCCCCCTAACGGCGAATATTTTGCAAATTCAGGGAGGATCTGCTTGCCATATCCAAAAACTTAAAATAAAAATTTGGTTTAATTCTATGCATAACTTCATACACTTTTGGACGGTACAATATTCATAACCGCACAAAAATCGCTATTACAGCGCCCCCTACCGGCGAATTTTTTCCAAATTCAGGGAGGACCTGCTTGTCACAGCCAAAAACTTAAAATAAAAATTTGATTTAATTCTATGCATAACTTCATACACTTTTGGACGGTAAAATATTCAAAATCGCACAAAAATCGCTATTACAGCGCCCCCTACCGGCGAATTTTTTTCCAAATTCAGGGAGGACCTGCTTGTTATATCCAAAAACTTAAACTAAAAATTTGGTTCAATTCTATGCATAACTCCATACACTTTTGGATGGTACAATATTCAAAGTCGCACAAAAATTGTTATATCAGCGCCCCCTACCGGCGAATTTTTTCCAAATTCCGGGAGGACCTGCTTGCCATAGCCAGAAACTTATAATAAAATTTTGGTTTAATTCTATACATAACTTCATACACTTTTTGATGGTACAATGGCGACAGACAGACGGACAGACGGACAGACGGACAGACGGACGGACGGACAGACGGACAGACGGACACACAGACAGACAGACATTTTCTATAAACATGTTTTTTGGAATCTCTGACCCCTAAAACATGCAAATCCGTCGAAAACCGGAAGTCGAAAAAAATTTCGATTACAATACTTTCTTCTATTGAAGATAGAAGAAAGTAAAAAAGAACGAATTAATGTTTGGTTTTTAATATTGTAGATTTATTTTCTTAGATTTATATTACCATAAACATGAATTCAGAATTTCTAAATTTTGATTATTTTCTTCGATTCAATTGACTGTCACTTTTGTCTGGCTGCACATGGATTAGATTCAAATAATATATACTCGTATTTTTTTAAAATTCAAAATTTAAATATTTTCTAATAGAAAACGTCTATCCTTCAGATTCTAAAAAGATACACGGGGGAAAATATTACGTCGAAACATCAATTAAAAAGGAGATTGTAAACTCTAAAATTTTTAATCATAATTTTTCATGAAATAATGAAAATGGAACTTTAAAACATAACAAAATATAAATCAGTGTCGTTTTTAGAGTTTTGAATAGATATTATGCGAAACATGTAAAATCAATTCAGCTATAACACACGATATTCACATTTTTCAGTTTCGAATTACTAAGTTTTTACGTGATATCGTTTTCGAAACAGCATTCGGAAATGCCGAAAACAGCTAAATCATTTACTTATTTCTGCATTTTCACTTTTTAAAAACGCATAAGAGAGATTTTTTTTTTGTATTTCCTCGTATGTGGTATGCAATATCAGACTTAATCTCCTGGTTACCTGGGTCCACATATGTGGATCTCTGTTCTTTTCCTCATAAAACTAAACTGCTTGATTTTTTTTTTTTTTGCCATTTTGACGTCATTTCTTAATAGTTGAATGTTTTTTACTAAGTAAATCAATAGATTGCAGCATCTATGCTGATTTATTCATAAAATAGATGTTTTTTTTTTTTTAATCTGAGTTTGCAAAATGCCATCAAGACAGCGTACCTAAGTAATTGAGAAATTTCCATAATATTTAACGCTGTCATTTGTGATGTCATTTTGTTTGTTTAAAACCAATCAATGAGTATTTGAACGATTATTTTAGCTTCGGCAAGGAAGAGGTTAACAAACGTATGAATTATCAGATGTAAAGAATGACAACGAAATGCATCGTGTATACTTTATTTGATTATATGCTTTAACATACTCTAACATATATGGCTTTTTTTATACAATTTTTTTTTTTGATTATATTATCTATATAACTTTTTCACTTTCCACAGATTCGATTTCCCAAATACAATAAATGATAGTAATTTTTCATTTTGAAATTTTCATTGAATATTTTGATAACAGTTTTTTATTGTTGTTGAGGAAATTACGGTATTCTTTTTTCAAAATGAATACGTTAAAGTTTTTTCTTGCTGCATTCATACAATAAGACTCATTTTTTCAGAAAAATAATAAGTTTCGGATTATATATGAATTGCATTTCATAGCATTTAATTGCATTTGAATTTTTGCGAATTTTACCAAACACAAATGAAGATAAAAATATTCTGATTATATATATCTGAAACTAAATTCTGCTGAAGACTATGTAATCATTCGTTATATATACTTTACGTAATATAGAAATAATAAATTTATCAATTGTGTATTAGTATCAAAACTTAATCAAAGTTAAAAAAGAAATGAATTTTTTACATTGCAAGAAAGTATATTTTTGCTACACATGGCCAATTAAAATCACTGTGTCTGCATGAAATGTATCATTATATTCCAATTTCATATTCATCGGAAGTAATTATCATAACATTCCTACGAGTGTTATTCTTTTAATCTATTAAAATTATGTAGTGGGGCAAATCATAATTCAATCTTCTGAATGTATTGGTATGTTGCAATTTCGAAATTTATCTTACATTGAATTACTATTTATGACAATTGATCTTGAAACAAATCAATTAAAATTGATCGACAGAGAAAGTCTTGTATGGTATATATATTAGAAATTAACAACTTTGGAATGAAATGAAGTTAAACGGTTATAAATGAATTTAATGGGCCTTAAATATTTGTTTGGTTTTGTAATTTTTTTCAGTTTTCTGATTACTTTTACACAAACTGCTTTATATCTCTTTTTATAGAAGTAGCGTAAGAGGCTTTTTATTGAAGTTAAGAAGCAAAGAGGTAAAGAGGTAAAGTACGTTTTTTCTTGGATTGTTATAAATTAAAAAAAAAATAGTCATTGTTTGACACTTTTTGAAAATTAAGTTATTGTTACCGGATATGATGTGATATAGTTAATAATTTTAAACAATGACGTTTAGTGTCTTGATTTGCTCTTATTATAGTAGTATCAAAATCTGAAGAAAAAACAATCCACCTTAACAATGGGATACTGCGTTAAATAAAATCTAACATTTTGTGTTTTAAAGCAGATTTGTTTAAAGCAATCTCTATATTTTAATCGAAAACATAATTTTTTAGAAGAGTAAATCCGAAATCTTTACATTAAAGCTACTTTTTAACATTTCCTACGTATTATATTAAATCAGTTGTAATCTATAAAATTGGAAGAAAAAAAATCGCAAACATATAATTTTACTAAAGAATGAACCTAATAAATTATAATTACGTTATTAAAATGTGAATTAAAATAATAGATATGTATTAGACTATAGGAAAGTTGATGATTTTTATTATCGAATTTCAAAAGGCTAAATGTCCAACTAATAGAAAACTTCTCCAAAAAACATAGTTAAAAATTATTCCCGTGTGATTTTCTTTCCGAATTAGACTAATAGTCTTCATCCAATAATCATGTTAGAACCACGGCATTAATACATTTTATTTCTGATCACGAACAATATATTCCAATTATAGTAATTGGAGGTAGATAGATTAGGGATGTAAGTCAAAACCATTGTCAAAATTCGAAATCAGTGACAGTCATTATGCAAGCTATTGGGGTGATATGATAATTGCTGTCTTTTGTAGTTCTACATTAGAAAAATATTTATGACGGTTTTAACTTAATGAATTTTCATAAAGAAATACTAGAAATGAAGCATTTTTAAACAAGTACTAATACAGTTTTCTTTTTTTTTTAATGTTTTTACATGTAACACATATTTGTACTTTTTTAGATCTTTTAAGTGCTATAGTATATTATTTTTATCATTTTTTTTAATTCCAAATTGCAAAATGCCACACTCAGTTTTGGTATAAAATTTATTTTTTATAATGTACATGAAGATATTAATTTAATTATTTTAAATTATTTAATAATTTCTAAATGTTAGCAAAAGGAATACCTTGCATTTGAAAAAAAAATGTAATGACTTTTTGCATGCAAGAAAAAACAAAAATATTTTTAGAATATTACATTATGTCAATATTTATAATTATTTTTATCATTTAGATTAGGGTAACCCTAGGACATATGGCAATTGTTTTTAAGGATTTAAGTAAAAATTCTCAGAATGCAATTTTAAGAAATATTTATGCATATTTCAAATTCATATACAAACATTCATCATATTTTGCGCAAAAAATAGTTAAATATAGAGAACAAAAAGTGGGAAACAAAATTGAAATTAAAATGACAGCCATATTTCCTTTAAGCCGAGGAGATATGGTCAATGCCCATCCAATAAAAGAAAATGAAAATGAAGTTTAAATAACAAAACAATAACATATTTCATTTAGTTAATCATGCAAAACAAATACCAATTTGTACATTTACAATTATATCACATAAAATGAGTAAATAAAATTTGAATAAACAAAATTTGAAGTATAATTTCAATCCTTCACTTTCGTAAAATTTTACCACATTTTTGGCAAAGGTCTTTATAGTTTGTACATGATTTATGGAACCACTTCAGGTACTTTATGCATTGTATCCAGTCATCATTTTTGGTTGTGGTATTGTATTCTTCTCTTTACCCAGCACAGTGATTCTCATCCCTTTCTATTACCTTGTAATTTGTAGAATCTGATAATCTCAAATGTATTTCATCTTCTTCGCTGCTGGAAGTGGTTTTTTTTTTTTTTTTTTTTTTTTTTTTTTTTTTTTTTTTTTTTTTTTTTTGAGATTTTTTAACGGTTTTAAGGTTATTTATAAACTTTTTCTGTTTTACGGTTGAAAGTTTCCGGCTATATATTAATATTTTCTGGTGATGTCAAATCGATAGCTACCTGTTTGATACGTTTTAAAACTGTTTTTGTCATGGTTACTGGATACTGTTGAAAATACTTTTGTTGGTGATGATACGTCATGATTTTTTGATGTGCTCGTTGGGGGTCTTTCCTATTTCAGTGTTAGAATTTATATTCGATTCCGCAGCGGCCGTTTCGAAGTTACTTTGAAGAACACTGTTTTCGTTTTAGTGTTGAAACTATGTTTTTATCTGAAATTCATTCAGAAGCTTACAACTGTAAAAACGTGTAATCGGGAATTACAATCGGGTTAAAATGATAAATTCCCGCTACGTTGAAGCGTGAAATTGCGTTTTCTGGAGTTGCTTATTTTACCCAGGAGTTATTAAGTAGTTCTCTAAATTGAAATATTCTAATACGATGTCCATGATTCGTTTTGAGCCAATTTTTACACGCCTTATAAAAACTATTTTTTAATGACTTAAACACGGCTCTTCCCAGAGGTTGAAGGTAATGAATTGTTTGAGTAGGTAGTGGCCAAAGTACAATATTGTGTGAATCAGCAAATGTCAACAAATTCTACTGAAGCAGTGTGGGGGGGTAAGACCATCAATTATCAGCAATGTTACACTACTTGGTTTACGTGGAA
Organism: Maratus speciosus; assembly: GCA_963932465.1. NCBI lineage: Eukaryota > Metazoa > Arthropoda > Arachnida > Araneae > Salticidae > Maratus > Maratus speciosus. Next base: position 198,805 of record CAWVRF010000937.1, on the reverse strand, counting down.
AAATGATCGTAGAGCCACTGAAAATGTAATGTATCTGTCAATATATGCATACTTTTGAGACATATAAACAACTGTCCCAAGTGGCATTCCATCTTCACATTCCATCTTTTTATTTTGATGTTTATCACAAAAAATGATGGGAGAAAGCACCCTTAAGCTTTAGAATAATCTATAACAGTTACAGATTCGACGTTTTCTGACAAAGCTAATATGGAAACTGCTTCGCGTTCTTTTAAATCTAAGCCAAGTCGATTTTTCAACTGCAATCCGATCTCATTCCTGTTAAAAATGTTCTAGGGTTTACCAAACAACTGATTTTTTTAATCCAAATTTTCATGGAGTAGTCTGTAGTAGGTATTTATTTCTTCACGATTCATGGCCTCTCTTCTCGCGAGCGATACAACATCAGCTTTCCTGAGTGATATATCAGAATAACGACTCCGAAATAGACTTATCTAAACATACACAATCTTTTCACTTTAATCATAAAAAATGTACTTTTTAGCTAGTTTCTTTGGCAAATTCGAATAGCGAGAGTTCTCACATCATTTCGAGTAAATGGGAATCCTTGTTTCTGCATTCGTTTAATGTGTTTTACTAACCTTTCTTCGTTTTCATTTCCAAACATTGGGGCCAAGGCCCATGCTGTCTTTATTGAAATTATTGCTCTTCAATAGGAAATGCTTGAGACGCTGTTAAATGCTTGAGACGCTGTTAAATGCTTCAGACGCTGCTTTTAGCGAATATGAGCCCGTTTCACAGCCTCCATTGCCTTGGAAAAATCATTTTGACCTGCTTCTCGGTTAGAATGAGGCTTTCTTATGTATTTTTGGTATCCTGAAAACTGAAAAATAAAACATTGTTAGACCCTTTTATATTATTATTATTGAAACATTTATATTAGTTAAAATTTAAACATTTATATCAATTAATATAATTATAAACATAAAAGTTGAGTAATTATTTTAAATATAATTATATTTAGTTAATATCACTCTCCATATAATTTTGAAATATTGATTAAAAAAGGTCATCTCTCATGGATTTGATATGGCCATCTATACTGAAAGTGAAAGGCAGATGACCACTCAATTTAAAGCATCAACCCGCCATTGTGCGTCTTCGTTTTAAGCTTAGAAGCAAAGAACGGATTATATACGTACCTTAGAAGTCCGTATAGTAGAAAAAATGCACCGTATGTGCTACTGCAAAATATTGAGATACCTATATCAACAAAAATATTCAACCACTAAATTAAATAACCATTACAATTTCAATTACATTTTATAATCGAAAAACACAGCTGCACGTTGCAATGAATGAACTCATTGAAATATTTCCTACGAAATAAATTTATGATGCTGTCTATGATCAAGTTTTGCAAATATTTAGGCTGGTCCTCTCTCCTCTATGGCCATTTAATCTAGAATTACGCTATACAAACTTTAATTTTTAATAATACTGTCAAATATCAATATGTAAGATTTTTTAATACTTGTAAAAATGAAGAGCAATTTGTACCTCGAAAATACAGGATATACCTAGCTAAAGGTCAAGTACTTAGAGCTGCCTGATGTCGAAATTACTCATCAGAAAGGCAGGAAAGTCGGGAATTTGTTATTCGCTTAAACGGGGAAATGCAAAATACATAAAAATATATATATAAAAAAAATGACGACCGGAGGCCATGTTATTGATTTTTCATTAAATAAATAAACAAAATGCAAATTTTACACTATTGAATTTGTTTATAAAGACAGATGCCGTTTCATGTGTGTACCATTCTTTCCAAGAACCGTTTAAAATTGCAAAATAGCACGTTCAAAAGCTGAAGCAAAGTCGTGATAATATCGAGTATTGAGCAGATATACTAAGATTGAGTTTTTGCAATGCTCTGTTCCCAGCCATTAAACTTCAGCGAATGTTTTTCAAAACTAAAAATATCCACCGAGTTTCTCGTGCAGGATCACCAATTTGATTAAAAGTTTCTCCAGCAACCCACATTGGAGAAAACTGTAGGGCATTTTCCATGGAAAAGAGATGATATTGAGAAGAGTTTCATTGTTTCCATTCATTTAATATTTTCATTATGTCACTGTAGACTTTTTGTCACGTTCTCAAAATTTTTATATATCCTGAATTTCTATGATAAAATATGTTTTTTTTTTTCTTTTTCTGTAGAAATCTTTCGTGTTTCTTCATTTAGAAACATTATAGTTTTCATATTTTCAGATGAATAGTTTCGACTACAGACTGGTAGGTGAACATTACTTATCTGCTCCTTGTGCCAAAATAAAAATATAAGACATTACATACTGGACATGGACAGTGATTCTCATCCCAAAATGCTAACATGAATGGTAATTTTGAAACTATAAGATACAGTAATTGGTTATTATTTATTATTATAATTAACTTCAAAAGTCATAGAAATAACTGAATTTGCTAACAAATAAATTCATATTTACTAAAATCTTTGATATTAAAACTTTAACTGTAACTTTTTTAAACACATTTATAGGTGTAATCAATGTTCATTTTTATAAAACTGCAAATAATTCTTAAAAAATAAGGTAAAATATGTGCAATACAATGATATAATTTAAGCGCTATTTATTACATATTTTCCTATCACAAAATGAATGTTGATGTTGATATCTACATTTTGAAATGAAATTATTTTTTTTTTTTTTTTTTTTTTTTTTTTTTTTTTTTTTTTTTTTTCTAAGAAACATTTTTTTTTTAATATGTATTTTAATTTTATTGAGGTTTTTTTGTATATTTTTACAATTTGTAAAAATAAATGAAATTAACCATATTGTTCTAAATGGTTAACGCCCTCAGTACTAAGTCCAAAATATTATGTGAATGACTAAGATGCGATTTTTTTACCAGGATATTCATTAAATAACGAAGCATGTGTCTCCTCGATAGACATACTGGGACGTTTCATTTTGTTGAATAGCGAAATTTACACACAACCGAGCACAATAACAAGAAATGTCGAAATGATGGAACCGCCTACACTCGCTTGCATGAAACGCTGTACCCACAACGCCATCTAGTGAGCTTTTTTTTCTCTTGAAACGAGATAAATGATAGAAAGTTTTCATTTATTCAATAATTGCCTATGATGGGATCAACGGGACGCCATTCGCAATTTCTACAAATAAACAACAACAGCAAAAAATAACTGTGAAAAACTTACTAAGTAGAAAAAAAAATATATGAAAGAAACAGTTATAGGAGACTTCTTAGAAAATAATTTATATTCTGCCAAAAACTGCAAAATGTCCAGATGGAGTGAAATTGACCCCATCTTAGTTCTGCGAGGGTTAAAATTTAGAATAACGAAAAGTAAAATATCAATGAAAAACAAAATTCTTTTTAAAAAATCATATTAAAAAAAAAACATGTAAAAACATGTATATATAATTTTATGTATCACTTTTGATATCACATAAAATATAATGTCAGCGAAAATGTTAAAGGAAAGTCTAATTTATTTAAAACAATGTTTATTGAATTGCATTGCTAAGTAATGGTTTTAAAATTAAAAGACGATAAATTTGAATGCTATTGTTAACGTAAAAACACACATGATATTTCGAATTGTTAGAATGAATTTTCAATTCAAAAGAAGTTTTTATATGCATTGATTTATAAAGAGCTAACAAACAATATAACGTTAATTTATAATTTTTTTTTCATTTAATAAAGAATTGTATTTTATAATTATCAAGTTGCATTATAATTATCTTCAAATTTCTTTTATCAAGTTTCTTTTATAATAATGAAGTTCTGCACTAATTGTTTAAAATTGAATCTCAGATGTGATTCTAATGCTACTGTTAATGCGAGAAAAGAAATAATGCTTCGAATTAATAGAATAAGTATTGAATTTTAAATTAATCATTATCAACATTTATTCGTAAGTAGCTAACGATAAACAATATAACGTTAATTAAAAAACTGCAATTTTACATCTAATGTATAATTTTCTTTTGGAAATATTGTGTACTATTCAAATGATTATTAAGAGAAACATAATATTGTTATTGAAGATGTATAGAAACAGCTCTTTTATTAGGCATACAATTGCCATAAAATATTTTATTAAGTTGACTGAACTATTTCACTTAGTGAAATAATTAGGCATTTTTGACATTTTAAATCATAAAAAATTAACACAGTGAATCATTAGCGGCACTAAGTATTTAGTTTTTTGGTAGCGCTTACTCTCATCTTAACGCTAATTGTAATTGCCTTAGACATGAAATATATATTTCTAGTGAATAGCATTTTTTTTTTTTTTGTAGCACATTATTCCGTAATCTTTATTTAAATATAAGTGATAAAGAAACAATCCATTGAGTAAAAACTATTCCTTTATTTTGTTTAATCAGCATTGCAGAAATTTGAAAAACAAACAAATTTATTAATTTAGTGTTTTTCTGTTTAAAACCAAGGAATAAATCCCATTATTAACCTCGTAGAAATTCAAATTCAAAAGATGAGACAAAAATGCGAAATGAAAGAAAGATTTTCGTATATATATATATATATATATATATATTGGCAACTAATGGAAGGAATTTTAAGGTTTATTTTAATCAGTTTAACAGGATACAGTGAGTTATAGAAAAATCTTTTTATCACGCAAGCTGTTTAATTTATCTGCTATATTTTTTTTTTTTAGATTATTATGTAAATTTAATAAATGTCTAATCGAAAAACAACAACTCATGATTCGCCATAACTATTTAAAATAAAGGCAATGTCAATTCTGTAAACATTTAGTTTAGTCAATGCTTGCCATAAATGTATAAATAAACATCTACCCTATTAAAATCCGTGCGCGTATATATGTAACCTCAAAAACTCGGTAACCACAGGGCGCAGGTGTTCGAAATTTGGGACACAGGTTGTTGGTAGGGGAGCCATGAACGATTGGGGATAAATATTCGAAAATTTTAAATATAATTTTTTTTAATGTTTTTGACGAATTTGTGACCCTTTTTTATGTTCAACCCGCAATCGCGCGAATTCTAACCAGTTTTAAATTTTTACTGCGATGCGAGATGTACATATTATGTACTCCACGCTGCAATACTAAAAAGCTGTAGCGTGTACAACGATAAGTCTTTTACCTCGCATGCAAATAATTAGAAATTATTTAATTGTGCTTGATTGTTATCTTTTTCAAAAAATAAAGAAAAACATTTTATCACAAACATCAACAAAACTTTTTATTATATTTTTCCCCTTATTCCAAAGATATCGTTTTATCGTATATTGCCATAGCAACATGGATAATTAAATTTAATACAAAAAATACGCAGTAGTATTAAAATAATTTTCTAAATCGAATAGTTATTGAACATTAGCTCCTGTGCGTATAACGGACTAAACAGCCTGTCTTTTTTCTAAAATGTTTTTTAGAAGTATCTGTTAATATGTTTTATTAAATTTATAAAAAAATAGGCACACACAGACGAGTTTTATAACATCATGTTATTAATGTCTTAAAGTATCTTTTTAACTAATGCAAATAAAAACAAGAACAATTAAAATATCTTGTACGCTATTAGTTTAGTTAATTCTAGACATAAATGTATAAATAAACGTAATTTTTCTAAAATTTTATTTAATAATACCTATAAATAAGTTTGTAATAAAATTTCATAAAGAAATGAGGCACGCATTAAACATGTTTTATAACATAATGTTATTACCGTCTTATAAATTTAAGCCTTACGATTACACACTGCATATACATATCTAAATTAGCGTTTGCATCTTTTCCTGAGAAAAAAAAATTCTGAAGATGTTTCTTATAAAATTGCAACATATAAAGTAATTTAAACAATATATTATTTCAAATTGAAATTTACATTTGTATTGCTGATGAATTTTTAAAATATAAAAAGTCACCCTAAAAAACAAATTTACATATTATAAATTTATATATATATATATTTTTCGATAGTAAATTATAAAAGTAGTATAAACAGTATAATCGTGAACTCTGCCAAAACAATTGTATATAATGCATTACAACAATCTTAAATTATAATTTAATTTATTGTAAAATCTAAATAAAAATAATAAAGTGCTAAATTCATTTTTCAGTTATCATAAAAGAATTAAAAACTCTCAGCAAATATTTAATAAATGGAAAATTGCCTAGTTAAACTGATGGCATTGAGCTCACAGACAATTCACATTTATTTATATTATACTCTTATTTCAAAGAAGAATGGCCTCGAAAAATAAATTAACGGGGCATTATACCTCATTCATCTGTTTCTCATCTTTATATTTAACAAATGAGCCTCCAAACCTGATCAGGGAAGCGCCTTATCAGAATAAACCGGTATACTAAATATCAAGCAAATCTGACAAAAAACCCTATTTATCTAAATTAAGTGAGGAGGGATTAGACCCCTTTCCCCCTTTATACTAAACCAATGAACCAATAAAACTAGTAAAAGTACCTTATCAGAATGAACCTATATGCAAAATTTGAGGCAAATCGGATAATTCTACAAAAAAAGATTTATCTAAATTAAGGGGGATTAACCGCCCGAGCCCCACCCCCTTTATACTTAACCAAAGGACCCCCATAAGTAATCAGGAAACAGCCTGATCAGAATTAACTTATTTCCAAATTTTGATGCAAATCGTATAATTTTTCCTCGAAAACCCATTTATCTAAATTAATGTGGGTTAGCCCCCTTTCCCACTCTATACGTAACCAACGAACCACCTAAAAGTAGTCAAAAAATAACCTTATCAGAATGAACCTATTTACAAAATTTGATGCAAATCGGTAAATTTTGCCTCAAAAACCAACTTATCTAAATTAATGGGAGTTAGAACACTCCCCCCCCCCTTATACTTAACCAATGAACCCCCAAAAGTCATCGGAAAAGCACCTTATCAGAAAGAACATATTTACAAAATTTGATGCGAATCGGAAAATTCTGCTTGAAAATCCCATTTATCTAAATTAAGGGTGGTTTTGTCTCCCCCGTTCCCCCTTTATACTTAACAAATGAACCCCCAATACATATTAGGGAAGCACCTTATCAGAATGAAACTAGAAACAATTTTTGAAGCAAATCGGATGTTTCTATCAAGAGTTATCGCATTACGTACGTACTTACGTACATACAGAACCTGCCGGCTGACTAGCTCTCAGGCTTTGACAGCCTGTGAGCTAAAAATGACTGAGTGCGTATTCTTTCACATTCTAGATTGATAAAAGTTTAAGAGGAAAACTTAAGGAGAGCAGGTGTAACTTTGCTTTATAATTAACAGATGTATAAATGGAATTTTAACAATATGAATCGTAAAAAAAAAAAAAAAAAAAAAAAAAAAAAAAAAAAAATATCCTCCCATTCTTAGAGGTTAAGCCTACATTTCATGTTGTATTGATCAGTTCATGTTGTATTGATCAGTTCATGTTGTATTGATTGAGATACGATAATAACATTCACGCTCTTTCCTGAGTTGGAAATTTTACACACTAGAAATTTCGGTTACTGGGAGAGCGCTTTTGGTAATTCAAATAGTTTCGTGCATCATCCATATTCCTATAATTATGATTTTTATTTATCGTATTCAGTTAGTGAAGCAGAAATATTATTGTACTGTTTAATATCGGAAAGCAAAATTCTCTACCCTTTTGCGCGTGCGTCAGGTCGCCATTAAATTTATCAAAACAGGGATTAGCGCAGTTTATTTAGCTGCGTTTGTCTGAGCGCCAATCTTAGTAACAACATACAAGTGAATGCCGTATTAGAATATCGGAAAATACCCATATCAGCGTAACACGCCTTTTGATAGTAGAATCGTCTCACAGAGCAAGGTGCGATTTTTGAGAACGAACAGTAGTGAAAAAAAAATCCGTATTTTCTATTTCATTCTGTATTTCTAATTGTGCATACAAAAGAACTGCTAATATTTTCATATTTTACATATTATATCACGTAATTTCAAGGAAGTTAATTTTTGAAGCTTTGCTTTTTTCATATTCCTAAAATATACATTGCTGAAAACCACGACATATATTCTAGATGACTACGTTAATGAAAATAGATAAAATGCATTTTTCTGAAACGGAATGGAAGATACTCCTTCTTTCTCTGATAGTTATTTTAATAAAAAAGAATTTGCATTACTGAGAGAACACTTATAATGTATGAAATGTTTTATTTTATTCTGAAATTCTGACTTGTTATGTTCTAATTATTGTTTTTAATATTTATTTGATGAAGCAAAAATTTTATTCCCGTGACATTTTTTCTCGTTTCGGTGATTTTCTTTTAATTCAAAAATTTTACATTTGCATATAACAGTATTGTAATATTTTTCATGTATTTTGTATACTCTAATTCGATATTGGAAATTAAAACCTTCACAGCTTGATCCTTGACTTGTTCTTTGGAATTATCTATCATTATAGCAACTTTGATAATTGGTGAATATTAAATAGAATTTTTCTCACATAGATAAAAATTATATTACATTCAATTTCGTGATTTAAAGAATCGTGGAAACCGAGTTAAAATTATTATAGCACTGTGAGAACGAAATAAAATTTTAAATTGCATTTGAATAATTGACTTTCCTAGTTATTAAATTACCCAATGAGAGATTCTGTTATTATGGTTATAAATATTCAAAATATTTTTATAATGTGATAATTATTATAAAAATTCTTATAATTACTGTATTTTAAACAGGAGATAATTTATTTTAATCACGTTTTTGTTAAAATTTACAGGAATGTCTTAAAGAGTACTGAGAGTTTTTTACCGACGAAGATTCCATGAGATGGTAATATTATTTTGAAATGTAGATCTGATTTCAACAACTGTGTTTACCCTCAATTTGAAAACTTCAAAGTATTTCGGCACATTATCATAACGCATAATTAAGTTTTAGATTTAAATATTATCTAATTATCATAATAAAAATCACAGAGCAAGATGGGGTAACTGGACACACGAGGGAACTGGGCCATAGGACGTTTTATAAAAAATAACGTTGATGTCTTTTAAATTTTAGCTTTTGTGAACCTTGCACCCCTAACTCTAATTCGTGAGACGACGTGTGTCAACTCGATCATAACTCTGTCTTTACTGTGATAGGTTGCCGAAAAATTAGGTTTCATTTTTATAATTATAATATAATTATAATACAAATATAATCTAAATGTTTATAAATTCGGACCTATGTGTTCCATATACATACATAACATTTCAGTAATATGTCCTTTAAAGCTATTTCTTATCTTAAAGAATTTTTTCTATAATTTCAGACATTAGCAGATTTTCATTTCAATGAATCAAAAGGAAAAATTAAAAATGACAATTTTTCAATAGGTGAATAAAAAGGATTGTTGTATAATTGGAGAGAAGGGTCGTGTTTAAAATTTAAATAAAAAATCTCCAATAAAACATACAATTTTCCTTCAGTTATAAAACACCAGGGATAAAAAGAAGCAACGGCTACAGAACGATATATTGGCGTTTTTAATTTTAGCATACCCTATCACTTGAAATAAATAGTAGATTTTTGTTTAAGTACATAGCTCCTGCTTTACATCTTTCTTAGCAGGCAAGTAATTGATATAAGTAACAGCGATAATAACTTACTCCTTTCCGGCTCAAAGTACTTCTGTTGATAGAATGTTGCAATAATTGAATGACACCAGGCCATGCGAACAAATTTATTTGAAAATAAGTTAAAAATGTTCTTCACGCACAATCTAAAAGGCAATAATTTCTTTCAAAACACAAGTGCCGTTGTGGCATTTATGGATTAAAATTAAGCCGGCCAAAATTCAACCCACCATGCCGGAAATGGTTAAACAATACAATAACAACCACACAGTTGAATTATATTGATTTTCTTGTAATTCAGAATCAGATAGGGCAATTTTGTCTTGTTTGTGTTCATATGCGTAACATTGTTCTTTATATTGGATATATTGTGTTTATGTTGAAATCTTCCAACTGTTTGATGCATTTCTTACAATTGTCTTCTACTGGTATCGGGACATACAAACAAAACATTCAATTGGATTTTCCTGGACTGGATGCTTCAGTATTAGTAGGAAGGGAAGATGTTTCAAACTTTGTGCGACAACTAATAGAAAATTGGAATTTGGTGATCATATTTTGCGAATTACCGAGCATGATATTTGAAGATTCAGGAAAAGTGATTTATGTTGACCTTACATCTTTTTTAATTTCCATTTTAAATGAAGAAAAAATATATTTTCTTAGGATTACCAATTCTTAATAATAATCCCCGTCTTTTTAATCTCAGAATAGTGACGGGAAATTTCTGTTTGGATATAACAGTAGCCAATCTTAAACAAATTTTCAATGCTGAAGGAAATCTACATAAGGTAGTCATTTTCTAGTCATCACGCATGATCAGCATTAAGGGCTGTGAATAGTTTTGGTCTTATTAAGGTTACTACTCAGTGTTGTGCCTATAATTTTATTGAATCATTAAAACGTAAGTGGAATAAAATACTATGGTTAAAGAGAAGTAATTAAAATGTGCAATGCTGCAAAGCTGTAACGCATTTTATATAAACTTCCTTTGTTTTGTTTTTTTAATATGTTGTTTTAGTAAGGTTAGTTGGGGCAACGGGGACATGATTTTACAATGTGACTCTGGAGCTTCTGACAATTCATCTTCAAAAAAATAATGTTCATTTGAATTAAACTCTGAACTTCTGTAAATGTGTTCAGTTATGTTCCCTCTATCAGACAGAAATGCTCAAAATTACATTTTAATATTTAGAAATATAAAAATATGCATATTTCATCTTTCTTTTCTCATGGGTCCAGTTGCCCCAAAAATGGGTATCTGGACCAGGGGGTCTATGTTCCACACGCGTACATATTTTTTCATATCGAATATCAGGTCATGTTTGAAAAAGTGTAAACAACTTAAAAAAATTTAAACCAGGCAGATCATGTAAATTATATGTCAATAAACAGCGTTGCAAGGGAAACCTTTGCTGTCAATGTGTCTAAAAAAGCATTAAAAGTGAAAATATTAGATTTATTTATACCAAAAACATAAAACTTAAGGAAGTACTTATGTACTTTAGTATATATAATAAGTATAAAAGTCACATGGGCACTTTAAGGAAAAAAATAGCAAGGTAAATCTATGAACAAACGGCTACGTAAGTACTTAAGTACTTTATCCATGGGTCACATTATACAGGGAAAATTTTATTGTTCCTACCAGAACCCTTACAGAAAGGTGCGATGAAGATATTATTTTCAAAATAGTGGTAGGAACGATCAAAGTTACCCAATAGAATGCGACCCCATGTGTATAGTACAATTTCAAGGTCTGGCTATCTCGCTTTCAGGGGCAAGGTACTTGCATTCGTAAAATGTTGAAATAATTTAATGACACCAAATATTTACAAGAGAATCTATCTGAAAACAAGTAAAAGTATATTTTCGCGTACTTAATATAAGTGAAATTTTCATTATAAAATTCAGGTGCCAATGTGGCAATTAGAATTAAAATTAAGTGATGCCATAACGGCATCACCGCCTCTCAAAGGGCCAATAAATTTGGTTTGATACCACTCAATATGCTTTTTTAAAATTTCCTTACATAATTTTAATAAGGTCTATTTAAATAATTTCTTTATTGTGAGCCAAAAACAATGGAGAAATTTACTTCCCGTAGTAAGAGAAACACAAAAAAAATATTTATAACTATTGGGGTAACTGGATCCAGCATGGTTCAGTTACCCCGGATACATGTCTCAGTAACCCCATTCTTGAAAATTTATAGGGTAACTGGGACACAGGGCTTACATGTGAAACATGAAGTAAATATGTATAGATACCTAATAATATTAATGTAGTTATATGTCTAATCTTTAAAAAAATGATTGTTTAATAAAAGCACTTACAGTATTTTAATAATCAGCCGAGGAAGTTCAACCATATAGTCGTTGAGCCAGGGGCTCGTGTGGTTTCATCTCAGCGGACTTGGTAAACCATATATTTTCGGATTCACCACAACATAAGCATAACATTTATCCATGATACTTTCAAAATCAGGGTAGCTTTTAGACGCCATATGGGAAAATGTGCGTTATAAACAGTATTGCCGCATCTGGCCGATTTTTTAGTTACAAATATTAAATTCATACCAGAAAAGTTTGAATAGCAATTGTGCTTTAATGTGTTTATGACATTAATTTCATGTTATAAAATAAAAATAATTATTAAAACTTATTTGTGATAACACGGAATAGCAAAGTAAAAAAAATTAGCCAGGTGCGGCAACATTTCCGATAGACGGGGTGATCGGAAAGCTTTTTTGGTTTTGCAGGCTGTTAAATTAGTAAGTATAAAAGCTATCAGCATACGGTTTTTGGCATATTAAAGAGAAACCTGCCAAGTATTGTTATATAGAGCTAAAGTTTTGTAGTTCACAAGTCAACAGTGTTTGCCAGATTTACCAAAAAGTACGAATTTCTAAATAATGGGACTGGTTTCAATGCTTAAAAAAATAAATTTGTAAAATATATTTTTTTATTGGAAAGGCATTCGTTATTCATTGTATAATTTTGTTCTCAGAAATATTAAAAATAATTTTAGAAATTCATACTATTCAGTAAATCTGACAACACAGTAATTCTTCTCAAATTTCTCTAATTTTAACTAGAAAAATTTTAAAGTTTACTTGTTTTTCAAAAAATAATTTACGTTTCAGAGATGCTAGAGATGAATAAAAAAAGACAAAGATAAAGCAATATATGGAGAAACTTCCATGGAAATAGTTTCTGAAACGGAGGCCGAACATTCACACACAAGAATGGGCAGTGGAGATTTAAATTCACTACCTCCATCAAAAACTCCAAGGAAAAACTGTACTAGCAGTGAATGTGTAATTCATTGTTCCGATGTTGACACAGAGTTGGTGAGCCTTTCTTCCTTGGACTCGTGGTACACCCTTCTGAAAGCTGCAGTGATTCGCAATCATGATTTCATACTGGAGTGTGCAAAAACTCTTAAAGAAGGAGAATGTCCAGTAATAAAATATCACCGGAAATGTAGAAGTATTTTCACAACGAAATCAAAACTCGAAGTGATTCAGAAGAAAAAATCTGTTGACAAATCTTACGAAGTTTTACGAAGTAGATCAAGCAGCAGTCGCCAATTCATACCCTCACACAGCTCTATTTTGTACCCTGATTTGTGTGTGTTTTGTGATAAAAAATATAAATACAAGCCTGGAAGCAAAAGCCGTGAGAATCTTGTAAAGTGTATAGACGTACGAGCTTGTGCTTCAATTAAACAAAGTGCATTGGAAAAAATGATACTAAAATGCTCGGTCTTTTATTTACAAAAGATTTTGTAGCTGCTGAAGTAAAATATCATCGGTCTTGTTGCAAGAAGTACACCTTTAACAAATCAACATCGACAGCACACACTGAGTCAGAGGAGATATTAGAAGAGGATGAAAATAGTTTTTATTCAAAGATTGAAGAAATAGCCTTTAAAGAATTATTAGACTATCTGGATAATTTGCTTACAAGTCCACGTGTTGTTCATTTCAGTGATATTACAGTTCGTTATGTTAATAGTTTTAAGGATCATGGAATCAATGAAATAAAATCCCACACAAAGAAAAACCTGCGGCGAAAGATTACAGGCGTATTTGGTTCACGTTTTAATTTTGTTATGAGTGATGATAGAAAAGTCCTTTTGTATCCAGAATCTTTATCAATAGAAGAACTAGTAAGGCAGAATGATAAACTGAAAAGTGAATTACAGGAACTCCAAGGATGTACATCAAAGAATAACAGCTTTAAAACTCCTCAAAGACATCCAGGAAGTTGAAGGCATCAAGTCTTGGCCGCCATGTATTGAAGAAGTAATGAACTTTGAATCTCAAATTCCAGAATCTGTTTACATATTTCTTCATACATTACTACGTGGTGTGGGGAAAAAAACATCCAACATCACACCCAGGGTATCTCTATATATTTGGTCCTTAGGGCAAGATTTCATACATGCAGTTACTGATGGTAGAGTGAAAACCCCAAAACACATCATTTTACCATTTGCTTTAAAAAGTCTATCTGGTTGTGTAGTTGAGTTGACAAAACTTTTAAATCGATGTGGTCAGAGTTTATCTTATTCCCAGATAGAAGAGATTGAAACAGCCGCAGCGATGAAAAAAATCTCTGAAGACAGGTATGTTGTTTTTCCACGGAATATTTCTCTAAATCAATTCGTGCATTTGGCTTGGGATAATATAGATAGACTGGAAGAAACTCTAAGTGGAGGGGGTACAAGCCATCGAGTGAATGGAATTATAACACAGTTCAAGTCTGTTCAAAGGAATACGCCAAAAACACTCACAGATAACACTATACTGGTACAAGATAGAAGAAAAAAGATTAGGACCCTCGTTGGGAACTCAACAGGCATCCGTCAGTATATTCCAGGTCAAAGAATTGGTCCAAAGATTGTTCAAAAAGAAGATCCTGTTTTCGTCCAAATGAATCATGAGTCGAAGAAGAAGAATTTACTTTGGATTATATTTAGGAACCTAGAACCCGAGCATCAAATCGTCCCAAGCTGGACTGGATTTAATATAGCCATACGAAAAGATTGTGAAATCAACTTAACTAATATTGGGTACTTACCTACAGTTAATGCACCTGCTACAAACATCAGTGCAGTTCATGAAATTATGTGCCGCTCACTAGAAATAAAGAACAAGTTAAAAATTGATTCTATAGCAGTCACAATGGATCAAGCACTATATGCCAAAGCGTTAGAGGTAAAAAGCAAGCATTTTGAACAGTTCCAACCAATTGTTTTGTTGATGGGTGGTTTCCATTTGACTTGCAATTTCATGGGCATCCTTGGAAAGCGTTTTTGTGACGCTGGACTGCAAGACCTTTTATTAGAAGCAGGAGTGGTAGCAGAAGGCTCTATCTCAAGCATTATTCAAGAAAAACACTACAACAGAGCGCTTCGCATGCACAAGCTGATGTACGAGGTACTCATGAGAATACTTTGGAGGGATTTTCTGCAACATAATAGTGAACAACATGAAGAGGCATCCAATGTTGATGTTGAAGATCTTCAAGATGAAGTTAAAACATTGTTTGAGAATATGTCTACTACAAAAACAGATGATTATAGCAAAATCATGGAAGCAATGGAATTTTCTAAAGTATATGATGAGTTTGAGAAGTACTTACAATATTTGAAGAAAAATAATGGGCAACTTACATTGCTGTGGTTGTCTTACATACATATGGTAGACATACTACTTACACTGGTGCGGGCAACCAGAGAGGGTAATTGGATTCTCCATCTTGTGGCTGTCAGGGAGATACTACCTTGGTGCTTTGCATACGATCATTTAAACTACGCACGTTATCTAAGTGTTAATTATGCTGATATGCTAGCATTAGAAACTGATCATCCTTCCATCTATGCTTCTTTTATTCAAGGTGGCTTTTGTGTGCAGATTGGACAACGAAACCCATTTGGCAGAATTCCTGTGGACCAGGCGATTGAAGAAACAATAAATAAAGACACGCAGGGATCAAAAGGTACGACTAAGTTCAGCCAAAGACCTGCCGCAGTTGAGAGATACTATTTAAACTCTGATATGAGGGCAGCATTTCTTCATATGATTCGTGAAAGAACCAAGGTCAGTCATTCAGAAAAATCTGTTTTACATCCAGATCTCTCTTTGAGCAGGATTCAGAAAGACGAACGTGATATCTCAGCTTTACAGAACATGATCGTCAATGAATGGATAAATCCATTTCAAGATTTAGACATGGTAATATTATCAACTGGAACAGTACCAAATCGAGAAATTGTCGAAGACATGGTCAAGGCTCATGAGGTGGGTGAAGAAGCTTACCAAACTTTCAAGAGAGAATATCTGTCTGAAGATTCAAAGCCAGAAGGGTTTTTCAAATCTCTCAAGAAAAAGAAGCTAAAGACATTTTCTGACTTGAAGAAGAAACAAAATGTAAAGTTTAATAAATCAGAGTTTGTTGTCAAGGCAGAAAGAAATCTGTTTGCTCATATGACGATCATTGCTGAAAGAAGAAAGTTGGATATGAGAACTGTATTTTCTTACCCTCTAGGGCCTCTTCCATGGTCCTTAGCAACACCTGATGGTTCAATGCGAAAAACTGCAAAATCGAAATTAATGGATGTTATGACAAAAGACTTTGCGACAGCTGAAATAATTCCAAATGATGGTGTTGTTAACATAATTGACGGAATGTGCTTTGTTCAAAAGCTACCACAGTCGCTACAAACTTTTGGACAAGTAGCAGAGAATCTATTTTCAAAAATAATACAAGAATCTACATCTTCTCAACGAATAGATGTAGTATTTGATACATACAGGCAGGTGTCAATAAAAAGTGATTAACGACAAAAGCGAGCTGTCGGTGATGCTATAAAAGTAAAACACATAACTCCTGGATACCCAGTACGTAAATGGAAGCAGTTTCTTTCTAACGAGGAGAACAAAAAAGAACTTATACATTTCATTTCACAAGAATGGCGAAATGAGCATTATCTGAAGCAGTTGAATACACGAGTTATGTACGTTACCTGTGGAGAAAAGTGCTATAAATTCACAAAAGAACTAGTTGAAGAAGTCACTGAATTGACGTGCTTCCAAGAAGAAGCGGATACGCGACTTTTATTTCACGCACTTCATGCTTTAGTGTCTGGATTTAAAAATATTATTATTATCTCTGTAGATACTGATGTGGCAGTTATCACATTGTTTGCTTTAGAAAATGAATTGAAAAACTACAAGGGGTTAATATTTATAAAATGTGGATCCAGTGACAGGGTAAAGTACTACAACATGAGTGAGATGCGTGGACTTCTAGGTAAAGATGTATGTAATGCGTTACCTGGAATGCATTCACTTTCAGGGTGTGATACAGTAAGTGCTTTTGCAGGCAAGGGAAAATGTGCTGCTTATAAAATAATGATCCAAAACGCTGAATTCCGAGATGCTTTAAGTGCCCTTGGTGTTCAAGCTGATGTGTCAGAGGAAACAAAGAAGCAGCTTGAGTCGTATGTTTGCCATCTATATTATGGAAAGCACAATTTTTCCGACATCAATGAATTGCGCTATACTATTTTTTCTGCAAAAAAGGGGTCTGTGGAGTCGCATCGCCTTCCGCCATGTAGAAATACTCTCTACCTGCATATAATGAGAGCTAATTAACAGGCTCTGGTTTGGAAAAAGTGCCTACAGGATGATTCTGTTCTTCCATCCCCAGATAATCATGGTTGGATTTCTGGAACAGACAGTGAAGGAAGAGCTTATCTAGAGGTCCTGTGGACGGACAGTCCTCCTGCTCCCGAAGTTGTTTTGGAACTAATGTCATGTTCTTGCCCAAGAACATGTGTGATGCCATCATGTGTGTGTATTTTTAATAAACTTAGATGTACAAGCATGTGCAGAATTCAGAACTGTTCCAACTATGACGATGAAAGCGATTTGGACACATGGATTTCAGCTGATGATGATAGCAGTGAAGAAGATTAAGATTTTTGCTAATTATTAATTCTTAAGAGTCTGAGTACAATATTTTCCTCCAATATTCATTATTTCTTGAATTGCTGTGTCTTATCAACATGAGAATAAAATGCATTAAAATGTAAAATAAGGTTTCTGTTTTCTTTCATCGCAAATATCTTTTAAACTGTTCATCCAATTGAAAATTTTAATAAACATAAGGTTAAATATAATATTAAAACAAAATCCGAACAAACACTTAATTAGTATAACGTTTTATGTATAAAAATATTTGTTCTTTCCATTTTTTCATTGAAATCCTCTTAATTATGTCATAATTGCAAAAATAATCATACGTATCAATGTGTGATCGATGACGCCCATCTTTTCAATATGGTGTCTATAAGCTACCACAAATTTCATAGTATCATCATAAAATGAACTCATTGGACCATTGTGAATCCGAAAATGTATATATCACCAAGTCCTCAGAGATGAAACCAAAAACCCTAATTTTGGCTTCTGGCTCAACGACTAATATAGACGTTGTCTTTTAAAAAAGAAACGTAAATTTTTGACAACCAATCACAGCAAAGTGAGAGTTATGATTGAGTTGATACACGTTGTTTTAGGAAGTAGAGATTAAGGGGCATTCTTCACAAAAGCTAAACCTTAAAAAACACCAACAGTTTTTTTTTATAAAATAGCATATGGCCCAGTTACCTCGTGGTTCCAGTTACCCCATCTAACCTTACTTTATTAAATCTACTTTACTTGCTCAAATAAGCTGCAAAATATACCTTTTGTTCAAAAATACATAGTTTCAATAGTTGCTTCGTTTATATGAAGATTTTTGTAAGATTCCATACACACTTGTGTCACCTGATCCAAAAAATGTATCTGTGCAGAAAAATCCTTAAAGCTGCAATATTTGCAATTTTCTTGTGTGAATAATGAATTAATTTAGATGTCTAAAACTGTCCGTTATTGGAAAATTTAAAACTATGAACAAGAAAATAAAATATGCAAAAAACGCATGTAAAGTTATCTTGTCTGCGCATATTCTATTGACGTATAGTTCCATGTAGTAATTTGGAAAGTTTATATTGAATTTATCTTAATAATAGAATTATAATGATTTCTTAAATCTGTGAATCGATTAGAAGCACAGAATAAATTTTAAATAATTACAATTAAATATATAAATTACTGCATTAAGATACTTTTTACAAACATATATATATATATATATATATATATATTTAAGATTACGTGTGTTGATTTTACATAGATTAAACATATTCAACTAAGCGCACTTCATTACTTCAGTTATCACAATACCCAAATCAAACTGTACATACTACTCAATTTTTAGTTCTATTTTATTTTACATAAAAAATTGTAATTAAGGTTATTTAGTTCTAAAATAAGTTGATAAAGTACACTTATTTTTTAGCTACGTGTTAATATAACATTATTAGTTTTGAATCCTACTTAATTACATTCTGCCTCATTTCCCTCACATTTAAAGGCAATGATATTGAGACTTAATCTCTTTAGTTTCTCTTCGTATTTATTTGTAACAAAAATACAGTATAAATGTACTATAGAGATATTTTAACTCCTAAATAGTTCTTTAAAAGGTACTTTCGATAGAATAAATCTAACGGTATAAGAAATAGTGTAAATATCGTCTTGAAAGCATAGCAGTTATTTTTCAAAAAATTCAACTTATTTAATTTAATCAATTAATTAGTAATTTAGAAAAATACATCTATGATGTTTTCAATTTGTTAAGTTTTGTACTTCATAAAAATAGTTAAATATAAAAAGAAACATTTCGTATTTACGTACATTTTATAACTAAAAATTAAAAAAAAAAAAAAAAAAAAAAAATAGATATGTTAATAGATAATCATCATCAAAGTTATAAATTTTCTTTAATAGCAAAAATTATAGAAAATATTTAAGCGTCCATATTAATAATCTATGCCTGATGGATAATTTAAATATTGCCAAAATTCTGAATAAAATATAGCTAATTTTGTTTATTACTATATATCAAAAGACAAGCTAACGGATTAAATGAAAGCTTAAATAGCGTAGAGATTTTTTTTTTTTTTTTTAAGATTCACATTTCTTATTTTATTTATTTTTGAATACTGAATACAATAAGAAACGTTTTTTTCCTACGTATTAAACTTTACTTTCAGTTCAGACTATTTGGCAATTCAGATTATTTTGAAACAAGAAATGCACTTTATTATTTCAAAATTTACCATAATATGCATTTCATCAGAAATTTAGAATATCATTGTATAACAACGCGATTAATAAATCGTTTCTAATTTCTGAAACCCTTTAAGGATTTTTTATTCTTCTAAATATCTTTGTAATTTGAAAACTTTCAATTTATGATTGTACTAAGTTCAATATTACGCAAAGTGTGCTAAAAAGCAGTAACTTGCAGAGATGACATCTGCGGATTTTCTACTTTATATAAAAAACTTCAATATGTCGCCAAACAATAACTTACTTTTGAAAAAAAGTATTATAAGAAATACATTTGCATAAAATATACTAAAAACATTTTTGACAAGATTTTCCTAAATGAAATACATTGTCAACACTTTTATCTGCTTATTTTCTTTAAATATTCTGATATTGACATTAAAATCTTTATATAATATCAACATTTCTCTTTGTTCCCAACCTAAAATTAAAAGAAAAAATTATATCAGGGATAATACAACTTGTTTTCGACTTAACTATACACCGTTCTGAAATTATTATGATTAAAAATATGTATATGTGTTTTATATATATATATATATATATTCTTGAAAAAGAAAATATATTCGTTTTGATAATATTCGTCTACAGAAAATGATTACGGGGGCCCAAACATGAAGAATAAATACCTTTTTTTTGTTTATCTTAAATATATTTTCTTAATTAATATATATATATATATATATATACACAAGTGCATGTACAAAGTGCATATACAAAGTATATATACAAACTTGTATAAACACAGACATAAATACAGAAAGACACATTTACAAAGCTAACTAGTTTATTGATGGTTAACATGATTTACTCTTTTTTTAATAAAACAAAAATAAGTAGCAAATGTTTTTCACAATATTAAGTCTTTATTTTAGTTTTGTGTCAGTTATAATGAATCAAAAATCATAATATCAGCGATTTGTTTTGATCAGTATATATATATACGTATATACAGAAAAAAATTACATATATTGAGAACGATTTTGCTTGTAAATTAAAAAAAAATAGTGAGAAACAACAGGGGGAAAATTCTGGCAAAAGGTAATAACGTGATGACTGAAATTATGGCTGCTGCAAAAATATCTTCTGCTACTGAAATGACAAGCCAAAGAGAATTATTCTGAAACTATATATGCAAATCATTTAACAGGTGTTAAGTGGATACAAATTGCCACAATTGATGAAGCTTGGATTTATCTAAATGACTGTAACAGAAAAAGATCGATTTATTGCCGGTAAATAGGACAAAGAGACTTACAACTTTGGATCAAACACTGCAAAGAAAGTTTCTCTAAAGAATTTATGGTGATTGCTGAAATCTCTTACAACTGAATATTAAAGATAAGAAAAGTTCGGGAAAATGTCAAAATTAACACTACTTATTATCAAAACAATGTTCTAATTCCTATATTTAAAGACCAAAATTAAAATTTAAAGAAAAAAACCAAAGTTCCGAAACTTTTTCTTACAGACATTAAAGGTATTGAGTTTCAAAAGAATAAAGCGAGCAGCCGTACATACAAAAGTACAATCACATTTTTTAAAATAGTGACAAGAGAAACTGGAATCAAGTGTGTACAGTTTAATCACATTCTAACCAAATCCTTTGATGTTTCACCAATGGATTAATGTGTCTTTACACTATTAAAAGAAGTCCTACCAACTACGTTGAGTGTACTATGGAAATGTGGGGTGGAGGAATGGGACAAACTTCCACTTCCAGTTTTACGAAAAGCCTTACTATCTTGGAAATCCGTCTGCAATATTATAGTCTACATCAAGAGTAACCATGTAGACAGTATTAAAAACTAATAGTTTTAATTTATATATTTTATTTTTTTGTCCAAATCGTTGCCAATATGTGTAAAAAACTTCTGTATATATATATATATATATATATATATATATATATATAATTATTTCATATTAAAACGCATACTGCAATTGAAAATGGGATTAGAGCAATAAAAACTCATGGTAAATTTCGGTACCGAATTCATTTGTGTGCCTCCATAACTAAACAACAAATACTACACACTCCATATTAGAGAGAAAACATGTTTCACTGGCATTGGACTTGTATGGGATTTGATGTCAGATTGCCTGTAGACAACACTCTTGGTTTAGTGACTATCAGTGATGCATATAAATTGGATTACTTTTGCAGTAGCAGGGTGGATGGGGTGAAGATGCCGTAGTTTTTGACTTAATTGTTTAAACAGGGAGGACTCACTCCGGGACTGGTAGACCCATAGTGCGTATGGTTTTTTACAATTGTCACCTCTATTTTTTAAAGTAATCTTCAACTTATTTTATCGCAGAATTTATAACAATACTCTCCGACTAAATATGGTAACGATTATTATTTCTATTTATTGGTGACGAAGTAAAAAACATTCATACACTGGGTATGCGCGCGTTCTCCCGGGTTAAAAAATTGGCTGTTGTTTTTATTGGTTAGACATTAAACTTTTGATAAAGTTATACTTTTATGAATGATTTAAAATCTTACTTAATTTTTCAGCTATTATGGAAAGCATCGAAAATTCTCTTTTTGCAAACGCTTGCATTTCGGCATCTTACCTTAATCCTGCGGTAAGATGACCAACTATCTACGGGTATGATGTTTCGTGGAGTTTCAATGTAAACAATAATTTTTTGAAGCAGTGTACAACTTAATGTGACGAATAACAGTAATTTTAATATTTTAGACATACTAAAGTTTTTAATTTACTTAATGTTAGAAAAATACAAAATATAAATGTACCAAACGTTGGCAATTTAATAAAAACAGACTAATATTTTATAAAGAGGATTATGCTTTATTTAACATTTAAAAGAATTGTGGCTCATAAGTATGCTCGTTTTATAAATTTATAGCTAGTTTAATACGGTAAAGCCAACTATGTTAGAGTAATTTAGGGTCCGGGTTTTATGTAGATGTTTATCGAATTTCCCTATGTTCTTTTCAGGATTATCTCAGATCTGCCACAAACTGCACATTTGTGTAGGAATTTTGAGCAACTTTAATGTAGCCAAGAGTTTTACGGAATGCGCTTGATCCAATATCAGATCTTTCTAAGATCTTTTATTTCAATGCACTCTGTTTGATACTTTGAACACTCATTCTCATTCACTTTAAAAAAATCTTCATCTGCTGAATCTTTGTAGGGGATTAAATAATCACACATTGAATCGTATGTTGAAGATTTTTATTTTCAAGCATTTAACTTCTTGTTAAACAATTCATTTTAATAAAGGCTTGAGATAAACGGAAATTCTCAGCTGTTGCTGTCTTTTCACTTTAGTGTAGATTTTATAGAACTTAAAATATTATTTTTATGTGAATATTAAAAAGAGAAACAAAACTTTCGTGAAAAGTACGTCATATTTAAAACGATACATTTAAAATGCCTTATTTAAACCAATTTTATTATAGTGTCTTTGGAAAATTGAATCCTCAGACAATGACAACCCGCTTACAGGCGATCGCCACTAGTCGTTAAATTAAGATTTAATATTCCCATAGTCCCCCCAAAAAGCAGTAATTTTTTTTTTCAGAAATCATTTTAGATTTTTGTCTTATTTCTAGATTGGTTTTACCTTAAACAGCGTTTTTAGTTTTGAAACAAAGAATGCAAAAAACATCCATTTTGTCAATTTTACTATCTTGGCCGCATAGCATATGAAATTTCTGGTGCCGTATGACATTATGTGCATACATTTGCATCACTCGTTTCCTTTAAACATGCACAATAAATGTAGTAGAACCGAAAATTTCTTATGCGCATGTTATCGTCACGCCGGTAATTCAGTCATCGATTCCAATATCATCCATGTCTTTTTTAAAAGGCACTATTTCTTGCTTAAGCTGAATTTTTTAATATTTTTGCTTTGCTTTGACGCTTTCTATTATTTTCTCTAGGTGGTCTGTATATATGTCTTTTAAAACAACTTAGAGTACAAATGATTTTCTGAGACGTTGTACAACCTATTTTAGGTTTGCATTAAAAAAAAAAAAAAAAAAAAAAAAAAAAAAAAAAAAAGGTTCGTATTGTGGTCTTTTAAACCCAGAATACTCAGCTCATTTTTCAAAAATTTAACGAATCGCAGGCATTCACACCAGTGGTCAGTTTTGTTGTCTTGCATTCAAATACGGTACATTATCACTATACCTTTATTAGCTCTTTCGACGCTATCCTGGCGGAGTGAATGCAGCGGATTCCGATGTACGATTTTCAGTGCCGGTCAAAACTCTTTCAAGCTGGTCAACACATTATTGGAAAACGTCTTTCATTTGTCAGATTGTTATATAGAGGGAATTCAAATCAACGGGATTACGGCCACTAGGTTGTAGGCTACTTCCTTAGCTCTTTTTGACCTCACAGCCCGGGTAATCATAAATTTTGTGATATGATCATGATACTCCCTAATGCCTGTTTTCGTATATGCCTGAGATTGTAAAACAGTAAGATTTATCAAACACCTGGAATTAAATTGAGAAAAAAATCACAGGTTTTTCACCAATTCCCTTTTTAATAACATTTTATTTTTTTACCCACAAAGTTGGATGCACAGTTGAATATTATGACGCGTAACCTTTTTTGTATTTGGTTGAAAGGATTTTCAACATCGTATCATGTACATCGTGTACAATAGTCTAATGAGCTTTATGAAATGCGGGTAATAATTCTCCGTATGGGTAATAGTCCATTACGTAATTTTATATAGTACTGAGGCCTTCCTTAAAAGGATAAACGAGTTTACTTTTGTTATCAAAAATCATCACATGATAGCGATTCAGCAAAAAATATTCCCTGGTTATTTATTAGTAGTACTTTTCGCTTTGTTTACATCAATTATTAAATTCTGGTAAGAAGTCTCGATTAAGAACAAACTATTTTTCGTCGCATTAACTCAAAATTTAGGCAGTTGATTGTCGAATCTTTGTTCCATGTTTATGAACCATAGCTTCTTTTCCAACACTTTTTAAAACCAATTTTTACACTCACGAATATAACGCAATTTGACACTTCCGAAAAAAGATCAAAATGCAAATTGAAAGGAATCGGAGATGTATTTAATACTTTGCAGGTTTCTCACATACATAGGAAATGTATGAAATGTGAATTCATGTATTGACTGCCAGTTTTTGCCATTCAATAAAACGCGCAGGTAATCAATAAAATGCCAGCTTTCATACAATACCGGAATCACACACACACACACACACACATATATATATATATATATATGATAATTTTAAACTTTTCAGAAAAAAAGCAATCTATCCAGTTTTAAAAATAAATAATGTCAAAATTAATTAATGTAGAAATTAAATACCTCTTACGCTAGGTATAAAATAATAAATAATATAAATATATGATACTTTTAAAAATGCTCTATAAAGTAAAAATTTCAGAAAAAAATATTTAAATAATAACAGTAAGAATGTAAAAGTATGTGTTCAACTATATTAAATGGTTCTAGACTTCGATGTGCGTTCAACATAATAGATTTTAACATAGACTTTAAGGTAAAACTTTCATTATGTGACCATCATTACTTTAGTGAAACATACTAAATGTATCTAAAATGTGTTTAAAAACTTAATTTACACTGTAAAAAAATCTGTAAAGTTACTAAAGTTTTTCTAGGAAACTGGGATTCCTAGAACTTTTTATGTAACGGCAACAGCAAAAATTCCTGTAATAGCGTCTGTTACAGGAATTTTTGTTGTTGCCGTTACATAAAAAGTTCTTGGAATCCCAGTTTCCTGGAAAAAATTGAGTAACTTTACAGATTTTTTTTTCTTTTTACAGAGTACGGTATCTTGACTCCTATCATTACTATTAATTTTATTATCTACACATTTTGTTACAAACGTATACAATAATATACAGAGCGATTATAATTAAAGTTGCACTTTAAAAACGCTGTAAATGAGGTTCACTGATCAGAATAACCTGAAATTTCGTCTGAGTAAACGTGAAACAATGGAGAATTTGTTTCACGAAATCAAAAAAGATCAAAAGTTAACCGATAGTTTGCGTTGCATTCGTCTTAAGATGCTAATTAAAAGACGCGACATGTGCTTCTAACATTAAACTTGTGTTAATAACGGGGCGAACATAAAGTTTTTGCTTAGGAATTTTCAATTACATTAACAACAGTGGATGATGTGAATACAGCATCGCAGCAAGTGCCAAGCAGTACTTTTGGAATGTGCAATGCATTGCGAATTTCACTAACTTCAGACATGCCTCTCAGCACGGTCCCTAAAATTTTACGAAACATTCTTCAATGTTATACATGCAAAATTACGCATGTTCTACAGTTGCTTCCGGCTGACCTGCTAAAACGAGAATCTTTAATCCTGCAATTTCTTGCTCGAATGGATGTGGCAATGCATGTCTATGGAACATTATGTGGACAGGCCAAGCCCAATTCCATATCCAAGGTTCTGTCGAAATTCAAAATTTCAGAATATGGGAAATAAAAAATCAGTTCTTTATACGATTCTTTATATCAGTTTTTCTCACTCACATCGGAATCGGTTGATATATACGAGTGCTGTCGCAGGCAAAAATTCAGATTTTTCAAAATGTCACCCACATTAGAAATTGAAACTGCTATATCTGAGCCATTTTTTAAGATAAAGACAAACAAAAAATGCTCTTGAATCCTTATATCAAGGTCGAATTCTTAAGAAAGAAACCTTTTTCAATTTCTAATTTTTTTGCATCTCACTTTAAATATATATATATATTTTAATTTAATGGTCGCCATTTTGAAACAAGATGGCTGATGAATCTGGCCAGCGAACTTGGTCGAGATATTGATGTATACTATCCACATGCCTTCTTACATCGAAATAGGCGACTACGTGTGTTATCCCGTGACAAATACAAGATCGTTTCAAAATGTTAGCCATGCTAGAAATTCAAAGTGCTGTAATTCAATCATTTTTTAAGATAAACAAAAAATTTTCAGAAACATAAACTGCTCCGGAATCTTTGTATCAAGGCCAAACGCATAAAAAAAATTGGTGTGTACTATGTACAGATCAAGTTACGTCCAAATCGGTTCATAAATACGCCTGTTAAAGCGTGACAAAAATCAGGTGGTTTTAAAATGTCAGCCACAACAGAAATTCATAATGCTATAACTCAGCCATTTTTTTAGATATAGACGAAACAAAAGCTCTTCCGGAATCTTTGTATTAAGGTCAAACACATACGAAGAAAATCTTTTTCATTTTACAATTTTTTGGTATCTCATTTTAATTTTTTAATTTTAATTTTTTTTAAATGGCCGCCATTTTGAAACAAGATGGCGGATGAAGCTGGCCAACGAACTCGGTCGAGATATTTGTATGTACTATGTACACACCAAGGTACATCCAAATCGGTTCATAAATACGCCTGTTATCACGTGACAGATATCAGGACGTTTCAAAATGTCAGCCACGCTAGAAATTCAAAATGCTATAACTCAGCCATTTTTTAAGATATAGACGAAACAAAAACTGCACCCGAATCTTTTTATCAAGGTCAAACGCATAAGAAAAATATTTTTTTCAATTTCAATTTTTTGGTACTACATTTCAAATTAAAATTTTTCTTAAAAATTTAAATGGCCGCCATTTTTAAACAAGATGGCGGATGAAGCTGGCCAACGAACTCGGTCGAGACAACGTATGTACTATGTGTAAACGAAGTTACATCAAAATCGGTTCATAAATACGCCATACGTGACATAATTCAGGACTTTTCAAATTGTCAGCCACGCTAGAAATTCAAAATGCTATAACTCAGACATTTTTTAAGCTATAGGCGAAACAAAAACTACTCCGTAATATTTGTATGTAAGGTCAAATACATAATAAAAAATATTTTTCCATTTTCAATTTTTTGGTACCACATTTCAAATTTTAATTTTTTTTAATTTTAAATGGCCGTCATTTTGAAACAAAATACGGATGAAGCTGGCCAACGAACTCGGTCCAGACATTGGTATGTACTATGCACACCGAATTACATCGAAATCGGTTCATAAATACGAGAGTTACAGTGTGACAAAGGTCAGATATATATATATATATATATCAATTTTTAACGGAGGGTGGTTTCGGGGTCTGGGGGACATGATCGATGAAAATATATAATTTTTTTTTAAATCGCTTTCCTCCGAACGGCTGCAATGTGTAATGAAAGCTACCTAAAAATTTTAGTTAGCATACAGTTTTATGTAAATTTACATCTACAGAATTACAGATTTTTTTTTAACCGTTTGGAAAAATGGTTATTCTCCTAGTCAGGGTAGGAAATCAAAAGCATATCTGAAGCTTTTTATTGGTTTAATACGCATTTTATTCGTTTTCTGATTGGTCTATACAGTAATCTGTATTTCCCTTTACTTTCAACAGAGATGGGTGCTTCTGTTGCCACTATAACAAAAAAGTAATAAAAACTACAAAAAAAATAATAATAACTAAGAAACAAATTGAGATACAGCTTTCAAACTAATTGCGTTTAAAAGTACACTTTTTTTCTCTATACGACGGTGTAAACAGTAATATTGTGAGATGTTTAGAAGTGTAAGAATAAATTTCATTTAAAATTGGTCGTCTGATTTCTTAGAAATCTGACGATGGAAAAGCCTTTTCCCAAATAGCCAATGGAATACTTGGATAATACGTAAGTTTCAGGTGGATAATACGAACGAGTCGCAGGCGATTTTTGTCGCTTGCAAATTTTTACGTGTATTAAGACTATTAATGTTTAATTCATGGCGTACGTAATGTAAGATGAACTCTGTGAGATTTTTTATGTCTTAAACTTTAGTCTTTGTAAAAATCGTTTTCCAAATGGTCTTTGTAATTTGTTAAATTGTTTTTTTTTTTTTTCAATGTAGTGACAATTAAAAACCGATTTATTTTTTTTCCTTTTCTACGGTTTTTGGCAAAGAGACAATTCAAAACCGATTTCATATTTACGTTGTTAACGGTTTTTGGCGTAGGGAGAAATAAAAACCAATATCATTTCAGTTTTTCTGTGCACTGTAAAAAGATACAACCAGTTTTCCTGTAGGAATTGGAAAAATAGTTGCTCTTATCGTACCGTAAAAATTTCCGTCCCAGCTCGGAATAAAATCCGTAATATACCGTTTTATTGACTATTTCCTTTTTATTTTTAAGGATTATATTCCGAGCTGGGTCGGAAAATTTTCCGGTACGTTAAGGGCAACTATTTTTCCGATCCTACAGGAAAACTGGTCGGATTTGTTTTACAGTGTGATTTTTGGCTTAGGGACAGTTAAAACGATTTTTTCCTATACACCAGCTTGTGTCACCAGCTTGTCGCGGTGGATAGGCTTTGAACAAAGAGTGTCACAACAGCATGTCACGTGTTTTAATTAGTACCTTATGACTAATATAGTGCTAACTATCAGTCAACTTTTGAACTTTTTTTATCCCATTACTTCTCGTATGCCCAATACGAGTCATTCTGACCAGTGAGGTCATTCTGACCACACTGTACAAAAAAACAAAAAAAAACAAAAAAAAAACTGTAATGTTACAAAATTTTTTCTAGGAAATTGGGTTTCCTAGAACTTTATATGTAACGGCAACAACAAAAATTCCTGTAACAGACGCTGTTACAGGAATTTTTGTTGTTGCCGTTACATAAAATTTTCTAAGAATCCCAGTCTCCTAGAAAAACTTTAGTAACTTTACAGATATATATATATATATTTACAGGCAGTTGTTCTTTTCTTTCAGCCTTATAAAAGTGCAACTTTAATTATAACTAGTAAATCTGCAGATCAGGAGCCTCAACGACAGCCCTGCAAGTCACTGTTTTTAGACACACTTTGGTAATATTCAATTTCCTGCAAACCGCAATTTAAAGTTTTCAAATTATGTAATTATTTATAAGAATAAAAAAATACGAAGTTTTCAGACACTTGAAGCATTAAATTAAAAACGTTGTTATGGAAGGATATTTTGAAAAAATTTTCATGAGCTACTAATTCTGATATTTTTTTAAATAATAAAAGAGATTTCTTCAGGGGGGGGGCTCCGCCCCCTGAACTCCCCGTGGTCTCATTAATTTACATATGTAACCTTTTATTAATTGCGCTAATGGTTATCACAAATCTTAAATTTCTTTTTATACTTCCGAGCCTTAATTTTCAATTCTGGTGGACAGAAAATGATTCACATTGACGCAATTATATTAAAAGTTTAGGTTTTATGAATGAAAATATAATTTCCTTTTAAAAATAAAATAATTTTCATTCATATTTTCTGAAATGAGGCGGCATTAAGAAGTAACACTCGTCATAAAATATTTTTTTAGATAATCTAGTTAATGCTTGGTTTTTAAGAATGAGAATATTTATTTCCCAATACAATGACGTCATTTTCGACAGCGATAATTTTGCGGTGTAAAATTTTGACGTTTACTATATATTTGATTTTCAAAAGTTTTTTTTTTTTTTTTTTTTTTTTTTTTTTTCTCATTGAAATTTTCGATTAAAAATTAACATTTCTGTTAGCTGTGTGCAGACGATAAACCATGAGATATTAGTAACATTTCTTTTAATAATAAGAATTAATATCATAACACAAGCCCTTTTTATTTCAACCTCAAAGCATATTAGTTTTATTTTTTATATTTGAGATCAAATTCACCTTCTTTTCGGATTTTAGTTTTATTTCCAATATGAAGACGTATTCATGTCTATTTTTTATTTCATTTTCTTCTTGCACATGAAAATCTTTCAAATCAAAATTAACTGTTTAGGATAAATTATTATTCTGGGATAGGATTTTCTTGGCAACGGTAAAAAAAAAGAAAAGATTGTTAAATTTTATAGCAAAATGTCGATTTATTCCTTATGAAAATAATGAACTTCTTCATTTAAAAGAAAAAATATTTGAACAAAATAAGTAGAACGTAGTCTTTCTTTATTTCTGGGGTAAATTTCATCTATATGTAAAGTCAGAAAGGCATTAATTCGTCCCTTTTGACTTTGATTGACTTCAAACAATTACAAATACTTTCACATTTACGATATTTTTAGGTGTAGTTCCGTCGCTAGGCAACAGTTAAAAGAAAATAAAACAATGAAATATGTGCTTTGAAAAAAAGTAAATTTATAAAAATATATATTATTGGAACACATATATAAAATACCTCCATAAGTTAAACACCGAATTTAAAAACTCTGACAAATGTATACACAAAATTTCAAACTAATATGAATAATGTATGGTTCTAATTAGAAATTACATCATCCATAATTTACTATTTAAATCCTTCAATCATATGAGTCATTTCCTTTCAACAAATAAAAATGGAAAAATCGTCTGAATTGCTATAGGAAAGCATTAAGTCGCAAAATAAAATGTTCTATATATTCCGAACGCATGAACCAAATTTAACCAAAAACTATACAGCTAAATCCGGGGATTTTACCAACACGCATACTTAATTTTAAGCTAATCGGATGCTTTTTACGGCAGTTATCGCGGAACAGACAGACAGACAGACAAACGGAAACCAAAACTTTTCGTGTCTCCACAGTAAGCCTTCACTGACGTTTCGGCAATTATATTGTACATCGAATATTCTAAAAATATATACATTGTTTTTATTTTTTAACTAGTAAATCTGCAGATCAGGAGCCTCAACGTCAGCTCTACAATTCATTGTGTTTAGCATCCTTTGAGTAATATTAATCTTTCTACAAAAAACGAAATTTAAAGTTTTGAAATTACATAAACATTTATAAAACGAAAAAATATTTCGAAGGTTTCTGACATTAGAAGCGTTAAATTAAACCCCTTGTTATGTAATGGTATTCTGAAAATCTCATGAGCTACTTATTCTGGTAATTTTTAGATAATAAAGTAGATTTCTTCAGGGGGGCAGAGCCCCCCTGAACCCCTTTGTAGTGTAATTTAATTTACATTTGTAATTATCAATTAATTGTGTTAATGTCCTTTAGTAAATTCTACCAATAGACGGAAACGTACATGAATTCTTTTCTACATCCCTGTATATTACGTGAAGATTTTTACGCGTCGTCTATAACATTTAAATTTAATGCAGACAAAAAACCCTCTTAAAACAGCTCATATCACATTTCCGGGGATTAGTATGCATAGTGTGCACCATATATCCAGTTTCTGAGGAGTCCTGTATATGGTTCTATTTAAATTCTGCAAACATTTGTTAGTATACTAAATGTATTTGGGCTGAGAAATACATAACTCAAAAAAACACTGAAGCAATTCGCGCTCATTTTCATTTATACTTACGAATTCATTTGTGTATCCCTGTACATGGTCTATACAATATTTAAGCACTACTTATTAAGCACAAATTTACTTAACGTTAAAACGCACACCATAATCGAAAATGCTCTTCAGCAATCATCCCTAATAGACCAGAACTGTATCCGAAATATTTTATGTGACCCTATAAATGAACGATAAATACGATACAAATCATATCCAAGCTTCTTGTAGTCAATCACAGTAATGTAATTTAATTTCATAATGTTTGAATTAGTGCAACACAATTAACACACTGACGACAGGCAATTTAATTAAATCTGGGTTTAAAAACAGTAGAAGCTCCTCCCTCTTCTGAAAGTGTCTCGGAATTTGGTTTCTGAGATATGTTTTTCATGTTTATGCAGCAGTAAATATCTTTCAATGTACGGATGTAATATATAATGTCTTACAATCTATAAAAAATATGGACAACACAATATAAATGTCTTTTCTGTAAGGTAGAAGTCACTCCCTTAGCCAATGATGTATTCTGAATAAAAATGAGAATTTTCGTTTCCCGTCGCTAATGTGTTAAAATAAGCTGTGAAGAGTTTTTTTCCCCCGTAGACCACATTTTAATCGACCACTTTTGTGTGACCCTGAAAAAAACATATGCTTTGCACCCCATATACTACAAAAATGTTTCAAAAATACATATCAATTTTATTATTTTGTAACAGAGTAACATCATTAAAAAACGCCACAAAAGGATTTTCTTCAAAGATTGTAATATTATGAATACTTTTGAGTTCCCTGTATGCATGCTGTAAGTGCTACACATAACATATTTTATAGTAACCAGGTTCTAGTGCACCTTAATAAAGTATATAAATTTCATTACGTTTAAAATTGTGTAACATTATTAAAATACACCGCAGACGATTTTTCCCAAAGACTATAATGTAACGGAATAGTTTTGAGGGCCCCTGTAATTAAGCTATGAATGCTACACTCTTCATTTTTAATACCAAACATACTTTGGCAAACCTCAATAACGTATATCAATTACATGCAATCCCGACTATATTTACGCGAGTTAGAGCACGTAGAGAAACACGGCAGGCGACAGATAGAAAAACTGAAGTCATAAATACTTTTCATCCATGTTGGAAAGTGTTAAAAAGGATTTACATGCCTTTAACTGTACTTTTTTTTTCACTAATAGCATGGTTAAACATTAGTTTAAACATCCTAATCCATGCGATAGCAATAACATATTAAAAGCCCCCCAAAATAGGCATATCTGGAGATCTATAAATCTACTGGAAAATAATTCATTATCGTGCCCACTGTTAATTGCATAAATTGCATCGATTTGGCGCGATAAAATATTTTTTGTGATAGCCTTTTAATAGTACATGCAACAAATTAACGTAATTTACTAACTTCATTCATATTTGAAGCAATGATAGGCTACTAATAACAGTCGCTAGGCAACGAAGAAAAGGAAAAAAAAAAAGAAATATGTATCATGTAAAACAAGAAAATTAATTTAAAAATTCTTTATATTATTGGAATACATGTATAAATGTCCTCAAAACATTATACACGTAAATAAAAAAATCTTATAGATATATTGATAAAACTTCAATATAATAGGAATAATTTAAAACCTTTATTTGGAATTTTAGTATCCATAATTTGACATTTAAATCCATTAATCAAACGTGCCATTTTCTTTCAACAAATCGAAATTTGAAAATCGTCTGACTTGCCGTAGAAAAGCATTATAAAGAAAAATAAAATATTCCATATTTTCCGAACGAATGAACCAAATTTAACCAAAAACTATACAGCTACGTCCGGGTATCTCACAAATATGCCCAATTAATTTCAAGCTGATCGGGTGCTTTTTGCGGCAGTTATCGCGGAACAGACGGACAGACAGACAGACAGACATCCGGAAATCAAAACTTTTCGTGTCTCCACAGTAAGCCTTCACTGACGTTTCGGCAATTAATTACATTTTTTACGTCAAACTAAATTTATTTAATTATTAAAAAATGATTTTATACGATGACAAATCGCTAATTTATTTTTACGTATTAAATATTATCTTCATTATCAGTTGCTTTGTCTTACCAATGAAATTTAGCAACGTAATTTTTGTGTATTATGTTTCAAACAGCATATTAAAATATAATATTTAATTATGTATATTTTAGTAACGGAGTAGCTGAATCTTGAGCATATATTAAATAATGAAATTTATTTACTTCGTTTGAAGACTTCTTATTACTTTCGCATCAATCGTAATTCTAATAAGACTATTTTAAAAGAATACTTTTCTTTTATTATCGTTATTATTCATTTATCGTACAAAAAGAATCTGAAGTAGTCGCATTATCTTATTAAATGTTCATTATTTTTTTTATAAATCATAATTGCTGGCAAAACGATATAATTGCTTTAATTTTAATCTTCTAATTAAATTCTCTATTTTTTTCCTTTTCATGTAAGTTTTTCAATGCAGTTTCATAGCAATTGCCTACTATTTTTTATCTTGAAAATTATAAAACATTTTGAAATTAAATTTCTGTGAAATACAAAAGATTTAATTAGCACAAATCTTTTTGTGCATTCTTAAATATTTAATAAAGTTTATATTAATCATTAATAATTAAAGGAATAAATGCTTAAGATTTTGAGAGGATGCAAATAATAAAAAAAAAGAAATATATTAATGGAAAACGAGTTTTAGTTTTCTGAAATTTATATTATGAGAAATACTTTTTAAACCTAAAGCAAATTAAGTTATATGACAGTTTATATTTATATCGTTCGCGATATATTTATATCGTTAATTTAATAATAAAAAATATTTTCAAATGGTTTTACAATATAATAAAATATTGAAAGTATCTTGTCATTTATTGAAACTTTCTTATTAATAAAAAAAATAACAACGACCATTAAAACTAGTCCTGCATTCGCTTTAAAATATATGTTAACAATGAATTAAAAATATCCCGCCTAGATTTAAATTGTACCACGAAAAATAGATTTCAGGGAATATTGAATTTAATAATTCATAAAACTCCCTAACATATAAAGTTATAAATGGATTGCAGTTATAAAAAACATAGCTAAGGAAATGTAGTTTTTTTCTCTCTCCTTACAATCAAATATCACCAAACCATTGAGTTACATTTTTCATTCTACGTGGTGCAATTGATTAAAGAATGTTGAGACTTGGAAAAGGGAGATTGGGAGAAAAATTAGCCTAATAAATTTAATACTAAAATTACAATTTTTATTCAAGAATCAATGACAATGTAATATATTGTAAGACGATAATTTGTGAATTTAGATAATATAATATATACAATATGGAAATTTATTATTAGTTGATTATATTACTAAAACTATCCTCAATAATTTGTAATTTCATATTTTATTAAATTACAGTTAAGTGGAAATACACATTACTTTTAGTCTGAATGCAAGAATATGGCTCATGTACAGTGAGGAATATTTTTGATGTCATAATTTGCACTATATGAGCCCTACTAAGCTATTTTGCATTAGTAGTCTATAGTTCTTTTAGTAATAGACCTCGATAGTACTAGTCTCTATTGGTACTACATTTCTGCAATAACCTACACTTTCTGTCCCTAGAATCTATTAATCTTTAAAAAAATGTTCCGAGAACAAGATAAATTCTAAGTTTAACTTCAAAGGCCGCATCCAATTATTTTATTAAAGATATTCCTTTATCAACTTTCACTTTTGGTAGACAACAGGAATTCTTAATTTTAGTAAATGGTTAAATTATAATCTAGAAAGGAAATTAAAGGTCATTCTCGAATTTCATTCCAAATACAGTATTCTTAAATCAATTGAAGATTTAATAAAATTGCTAAAATAAAAAGGACATAAATTGTTAAAGAATCACAAAAAATACTCGATTTACTTTCTTCTATTAAATATTCTAATAGAAAATTTTTGACTTCCGCTTTTCGACGGATTTACATTTTTATGAGTAATCCCAAAATACATGTTTATACAAAATGTCTGTCTGTCTGTGTGTGTGTTTTTCTGTCTATCTGTGCGTCTGTGTGTCGATATTGTGCCATCGAAAAGGTCACGAAGTTATGCATAGAATTGAACGAAATTATTGCGTGTATGTTTTTGTCTATGGCCAGCAGGTTCTTCTTTAATTTGGAAATATTCCGCGGGAAGAGGTCGCGCTAGCAGCATTTTTTGTGTCATTTTCCTTATTGTATAATCCAAAAGTGTATAAAATTAAGCATAGGATTGAATCAAATTTCATATTTATATTTTTGGCCATGGAAAGCAAGTCTTCCATGTATTTGGAAATATTCCACCAGAAGGGGACGCTGTAATAGCAATTTTTGTGTCATTTGTATTATTGTACCATCAAAAATTGTCTGGAGTCATGCAAAGAATTTAACAAAATTTCACAATTATGTTTTTGTCTCTAGCAAGCAGGTCTTCCTTGAATTTGAAAATATTCTGCCTGAAGTGGGCAATGTTTGGGAGATTTTTTGTTTTATTTTGTGGATTTTTTGTACTTATATTGTACATCGGCTATTCTCGTGGAGCGACGGGAACTTTGTATCCTGCTATAACAGCTGATTTACAAAAGAATTACGAAAAATTATTGATTTTATTCCAAATCATGATCTAGATAAACTCGTTTATACTCCGATTAGTTGAATGAAGCAGAAGTTACAAATAAAAATGAAAATTGATATATTATGGGACTAATAATCTTCAAGTACTAATATTGTTAAGTATTTTTTGAAATATTAAGAGGCATGAGATAGAAGAAAGTTTTTTTATTGGCACATCCAACTAGTTATGTAAAAAAAAAAAAAAAAAAAAAAAAAAAAAAAAAAAAAAATATATATATATATATATATATATATATACTCCTATTATAAAGAGGAAAAAAAATGTTTATTTGTAGGAAGTAAACTCTGGAACTAACGAACCGATTCCAAAAGTAATGGTATCAAAATGATGGTGTTAGTCCAACTTAGAACATAGGCTATATCTTATGTCCGTGCCACTACCCCAAAGGGGGTGTAGGAGCAAAAAACGTTCTAAAAATGCGATTTTAGTGTTACTGAGGGGCCTAGAAATATGAAATTTTGAATTTTAGTTACTTATAAGATATAGATGGTGTCTAAGAACAGTTCCTAAACAATTCGAAATTTAAAAGGGGTGAAAATGCACACAAAGCGTTCTAAAAAACGTTCTAAATGGTAGTTTCTACACAATCTCAGGAAATACCAAACCGATTTAAAAAATATTGGTGTCAAAATGATGGTGACAACGCTTGCTCCAAGATGGGCTATGTTTTATGTCGGTGTCACTACCCCAAAAAGGATGCAGGAGCAAAAAACGTTCTAAAAATGCGATTTATGTGTTACTGAAGGGCATAGAAATATGAAATTTGAAATATTATCTACTTATTAGATATAAAGTATTTCTAAGAATAGCTCTTAAACAATTCGAAATTTGAAAGTGGTGAAAATGCGCGAAAGTCGTTCTAAAAAACGTTCTAAATGGTGGTTTCTACACAATCTCAGAAAATACCAAACCG
The DNA here is from genome assembly GCA_963932465.1 of Maratus speciosus. Classification (NCBI taxonomy): domain Eukaryota; kingdom Metazoa; phylum Arthropoda; class Arachnida; order Araneae; family Salticidae; genus Maratus; species Maratus speciosus. The sequence goes on along the minus strand of CAWVRF010000937.1, from coordinate 161,000 downwards.
ATTTAAAAAATAATGGTGGCAAAATATTGGTGTAAAAATGACGGTGACAACCCTTGCTCCAACATAGGCTATGTTTTATGTCGGTGCCACTACCCCGAAAAGGGGTGCAGGAGCAAAAAACGTTCTAAAAATGCGATTTTTGCGTTACCGAAGGGCCTAGAAATATGAAATTTGAAATATTAGCTACTTATTAGATATAAAGGATTTCTAAGAACAGATCTTAAACAATTCGAAATTTAAAAAGGGTGAAAATGCGCGAAAAGCGTTCTAAAAAACGTTCTAATGGTGGTTTCTACACAATCTTAGGAAATACCAAACCGATCTAAAAAATAATGGCGTCAAAATGATGGTGACAACCCTTGCTCCAACATAGGCGATGTTTTATGTCGGTGCCACTACCCCAAAGGGGGTGCAGGAGAATAACGTTCTAAATTGCGGCTTTTGCGTTACGGAAGGGCCTAGAATCGTAAAATTTGGGATGTAGTTAGTTATAAGATATCAATGATCTCTAAGGGCATTTCCTAAAAAAATCGAAATTTAAAAGGGAGTCAAAATGGGCAAAAAGCGTTGTAAAGAACTTTCAAAATTGCGATTTCTGTGCAATCTCAGGAAGTACTGAACCGATTTCAAATATAATGGTGTAAAAATGATGGTGACAGCTCTTTCTCCAAGATAGGCTATATTTTATGTCTGTTTCCACTTCCCCAGAGGAGATGCAGAAGCAAAATGCGCGAAAAGCGTTCTAAAAACGTTCTAAATGCCGATTTGTTGGCAATATCTCAGGAAGAATGAATCTGATTTCAAAAGTAATGGTAGGAAATTGATGCTGACAGGCTCTGCTCTAACATAGACGCTATTTTATGTCGGTGTCACTATCACCAAGACGTTGCAGGAGCAAAAAAGCGTTCTAAATTTCGATTTTTGTGATCGGTAGGGGCTAGCAACTTAAAATTAGGCAAGGTACATATTTATTAGATATAAATGATCTTTAAGAACAGTTTCGAAAAAAATGGAAATTTAAAAAGGGGTGAAAATTCGCGAAAAGCGTCCTAAAAACGTTCTAAATTGCAATTTCTACTCAATCTAAGGAAATACCAAAGCTATTTCAAAAGTAATGGTTGCAAATCAATGGTGACAATCCCTGCTATAACATCGGTTATATTTTATGTTGCTGTCACTACCATCTGAGGGTTGCAAAAGTAAAACATGTTCTAATTTGCGTTTTTTTCACAACTGAGGCGTCTAACACTTTGAAGTATGGCATGGTATTTACTTATAAGATGCAACTGCTTTCTAAGAACAGTCGAAAGAAAATTCCAAATTAAAAAAAAAGAAGTGTGTGAAAAGCGTTATAAATTACAATTTTTAAGCAAACTTATAAATTACAAAACCGATTAAAAAAATAATGATGACAAATTTTGGTGATAGAACCTGCTCAAACATAAGCTATATTTTATGTTTGTTCAACTGCCACCAGAGGGTTGCAGGAGCTAAAAACTTTCTAAATTGCGATTTCTGTGATACTGAAAATCTAGAAACTTTAAATATGACATGGTAGTTACTTATAAAATATAAATGCCCTCGAAGTACTGTCGAAAACAAATTCGAATTAAAAAGGGTTGAAGCGAAGGGGAGGTGCGAAAAGCATTCTAAAAAAGTTCTAAATTACGATTCTATGCAATTTCAGGGAATATAAACCGATTATGAAAGTAATAGTTGCGAATCAATGGTAACAGTCTCTTATCCTACAGAGGCTATATTTTATGCCGGTGATTCTACCACCTGGGATTCACAGGAACAACAAACGTTCTAAAAAACGGCTTTAAAAGCTTTTTAAATTACGTTTCTGTGGAATATTAGGAAATAACAAACCGATTTCAAAATTAATGTTGGCAAATTAATGGTGACAGTTCTTGTTTCAACATAGCCCATTATGTTGAGAGAGTGGGTAGGACTTGGAATTTGACATGATGGTTAATTTTAAGATGTAAGAAGATGGTTTCTAAAAAATTCAAAACTTCAAATGAATACTGAAATGAGCGTATTAATTGAGAATAAAAGTTTCAAAATATTTTCTAAATTATCATTTATTTAGTTTTATTTCATTTTATTAATTTAAGTCTCCTTTCTGCCTAATGCAGTGTAATAATGATGTTTAATCAAACTGTGTTTTAAATAGTAATTTTTGAATTAATCCTAAAAGTAATAAGTACCCTTTAATAAAAAAACCTTTTAATAAAATAAAGTATTATTATTTAGTAAAATAAGAATTTAGTTACTACCTTTTAATAAAAATTAGACATATAAATATCACTTGGCATATTTCAAATATTACGCGAGCAAAGCCGCGGGGTTTGCTAGTATATATATATAATGCTTAACAAATATATGTGTATTTTTAATATATGTTACTGTACCCGATTAACATTTAATATGTATTTTAAAATTATATGCCTAAAAGTTCATGTCTTAATTTAAAGCGGCGTTTAATTAAATTATATAGCTTAATGTTATAATTATATGTTTATCATTTTTGAAAAAAATGCTACCAAAAATGAAAAAATATATAATGAAATTTATTTTTATAAATTAAGTACATTTATTTTACAGTTGCAGATTTAGCTTTATTTGTCTCATTTTGCCATTATTACGTATTTAAAATATTAATTTAAAAGAAAAATAAAGTAACATTTAAATCTCACAAGAATGTTAAAGACACATTCCTCTAAACGTAATCAAGAATACTAAAAATACATTTATATCAATAGGTTTCTGAATTATTGAATTTTGAGAGTACACTACATTATGATACTCTAAATTAGTTTATAATTTTTACAAGCTATCGCATTTAATAATGTATCTTAATATAGTATTTGGTCAAAAACTTCCAGTTACAGAGGAAGCAGAGATGTCGGAGATAGGGCGAACCGAGAAAATAATAATCCATTATATTTCTTAAAGAATACACTCATTTTTAGAAAATACAGAAAATAACGAGGGACATGCTACTCAGTTATTCAAAATAATGATTAAGTAAAAGTTTGAAATTCTTTTACATATAAATAAAAGAATTTTTGCAAATAAAATCTATAATAAAAACTGTTACAATAATTCAGTTTGTACTTATATTTTTTTTTAATAAAGAATTAATTTCCAAAACATGGACAATTAAAAATTTGGCAACATATAAATATATGCGTAGCAGTCGAACTCACAAGAAAATGAAAGAATATATTGATTAGTTTTAGGGAGACCTATTAAAAAAGTTCTGATAAAAAACATTTTTCATTACCAGAAATATTCGATATATTTTCCTAAGAAAGTGTTTATAATTGTGAATTAATAAAAGTAATGAGGAGACAAAAATGGATATGAGTAATGTGAGAAAAACACAAGAATAATTAAAGTAATATAATTATTTTTGGATAATTATCATATTGAATTAAAGGATTTAAATGTATAAGAATATTTAATTATAAGAATTTATTTTATGAAAAATGATAAAATGTACTAACTGAGAAACAATCACTCACACAAAATTAAATTAATTTTCAATTATTTAATTATTTTTATTATTTTTAATTTATATTTTCATTACTTGATTCATTTATATTGATTCATTTTCATTATTTAATTCAATCATATTCATTATTTCATTATTATCATTCATAAGTATTATTATTATTATTATTACTATTATTATTGTTATTATTATTATTATTATTGCTGTTATTATTATTATTATTATTATTATTATTATTATTATTATTATTATTATTATTGTTGTTGTTGTTGTTGGTGGTGGTGGTGTTATTCTTTCATTATTTAATTCATTATTTATTTCATTTATATTTTCATTATAATTTTAACTTTTTAATTATTTATTTTAATTATTTTAAATTATTTAATTAGTTTTCAATGTTTTAAGAAATTTATTGAAATATGCCTTTTAAAAGATGTTTTTTTGTACAAAATGTGAAAACATATGCATTGCTGCAAATAACTTACTTTATCCTGTATTTTTCAGGGAAGCTTTTGTCACAAGCGCAAACAGGGGACCAATAAAAAATTTTGTGCGAAAAAAATATTTTTTATCAACATTTAAATTAAAATATTTGAAATGAACTGTAGCTGTATTCATGGCTGTTATTGTCCGGTTCTACGTTTATGTTTACATCTGTCAAAAATGATTGTGTGTTAATAGAAATGTGAATGATTGTTTAAATAATTGATGAATATATATATAGCATAATCTTTGTGTATTATCTATATGATTTCTTCTTTGTAGTTATCTGATACCTCTCTTAGGAAATTCCATTAAATTTTTCATTCTTATCATCGCAAAGTTTCATTTTATGATTTTTACCTTTCTAGTTATGTATTTTACATGCATTTTGTGATTGTTATTGTATGATATTGTCCTATATAAGGCACTTTATTTTATACATACAGTTCTATATCTAGGTTTGTGGTATCCATTTTTATTGTCATTTCAATCACAATGTTGCGGATTTGATGTTGGTCGATAATGTTTAATTAATGGTTATATATATATATATATATATATATATTTAATAGCAAAGAGGGTTTTCAACAATAAATATTGTTATTTTTTTATTTAAGGAGTTAAACAAAATTGCAGACTACTTTCACAAAACTCGACAAAAGAATATCGAACCATCATACTGCAAAAATTAATGCAGAAATATTTAATATTTTAAAAATATGATCATTTCTATGAATTAATATTCATGTGCGCATTTGTAAAAGAAAAATAACCCCATTTTTATCATATTTTAGCGGTGAACTATAAAGTGCAACTGAAGTAAACTCTCTAATCGAATTTGTATAGAATCAATAGATAACTATTTTCTTCAAAAAAAAAAAAAAAAAAACAAAAAAAAAAAAAAAAAAAAAAAAAAACAGATAGTTAAGCCTATTAATTGAGGATACGCCATTCGAGTACTTGAATGTATGCTATCAGTGAAATGTGATCTGTATTTAATTAATATATCCCACATTTTTGGACCAGAAAAGCTTTTTAAAAATCTAATGCGTTTTTTAAGCAACTACAGTGTGTGTAAAAACTATAAGGACAGCAAAAATTTAGATAAATTGAAAATGCGACAAGTGAAAGGGTAATTTAATGTTGATCATAAAGTGGAAATACTTATTTAAAAGTCAACAGAATGTATCTGTGTCCTTTTTATTGCGAAAAAATCATAATTATGCAAGAAAACGCTATTTTTGACTGTGTAAAAACTTTAAGGACACCTGTATTTTTTTTATAGAAATGGTATACATAATTATTGTTAAGGATCGACCGAAACAGGTTTGTAATGCCGAAACCGAAACCGAATCTTGGACATCTTCCTATTTTCGGCCGAAAACGAATATGTCCAAAAAATTTTTAAAGTAATTAAATTGTATGTATTATAGTAATTAATATAAACATAAATATATTATTAATTAATTACACGTACTTATTAAATATGCAAAATAATTAATTAGTTATGCGTATTTATTAAATATATATAATTATTACTTAATTATACGTGTGGCTCCAGTCTATGTGCTTTAGATTCATTTTTTTTTTTTCATATAAAATAAAACGTAATTAATTCAGGATCTACACAGAAAGATTTTCTAATTATACCAGTTTCATTTAATAATAATAAAGAAATAGTTTAGTGTATAAACACCTCGATTTATCTTTTATAATGATTTATGTAAATGACCATCTGTTATACTTGAACTTTCTCAAAGAGTATTCGAAACTCTTCTGTGGTTTCAAACTGAAAATTTTCTATTTACTGTTATGTCTGCAGCTACTAATGAGCACGTTAAAAAGTTTAGTTATATATACATTGCTTGCTTTATAATTTGCATTCAAGTCTTGAGTCAGTCATGACTGATAATTACAAACAGCGAAGTTCGTAGCATAAATAGTCTCATTTGAGCCGGCCGACAAAGCTCAAATCGATGAGAAATGTTAAAAATTTTCTGACGGAAGACACGAGATTTTCAGAATACTGATATTTTCGGTTGAGTTTAGGTCCAATATCTGAGTTTCGTTTTCGGAGAAACTCAGATGTTGGATCTAAGGCACAGAGAGACAATGTGGGCCACACGTATAATTAATTAATAATTATGTATATTTCCATAAATACGCATAATTCATTAATTATTATGCATATTTAAAAAGCGTATAATTAATTAATAATATATTTATGTATTTATTAATTACTATAATACATACAATTTAATCACTTAAAAAAGTTTTTGGACATATTCGTTTTCGTTTTTGGCCGAAAATAGGAAGATCTCCAAAATTCGGTTTCGGTTTCGGCATTAAAAACCTGTTTCGGTCGATCCTTAATAATAATTATGTATACCATTTCTATAAAAGAGAAACAGGTGTCCCTAAAGTTTTTACACGGTCAAAAATAGCGGTTTTTTGCATAATTATGATTTTTTCGCAATAAAAAGGACACAGATACATTCTGTTGACTTTTATATTAGTATTTCTACATTATGATCAACATTAAATTACCATTTCACTTGTCGCATTTTCAATTTATCAAAATTTTTACAATTTTTCGCTGTCCTTATAGTTCTTACGCACACTGTAAGCACTATAACGGTGCGCTTTAAAACTAGCACGTGTCCATGATCATTATGATAAAATTTGTTCGAAACTTTTATAAATATAGTCTAAGCAAAAAAAAAAAATAAAGAAAGAAAGAAAATATATATATATACATTAGTTATGCAGAAAATCAATTTATAAAAAAGATACAGATACAGACCGTTTGGAAATAAAGTGTCATATAAAATAGTGCGCGGATATGTTAGCGGAAACCTACATACTAAAGTGTTAAAAAAAGATAAATGTTTTTAATCAATAATTCCCAAAACATATATTTAAAAAAATACTTTTATTCCAATGTTTATAGTATTTATGGCTGTAATAATTTAAGAAATTTTAAAAAATATCTTTTTCTTTAATTATGTAAAGTTTTGACATGAATAATTTTAGTTTATGTTTCATACATTTAAAATCTTATCATGCTGATATTTTTTTAAATGTAGTAATTAACATAAAATAAAATTTTATTAGAAATCAACAAATAAATTTGCATTTTCGGCTGGTCTGAGGGATTGTATAGATGTATAGATATATTTATTTCATAAATACGGATATTGCCATACGCGGTTTAAAGAGTCGTCAGTATAGTATAGAATTTTATTTGATCACATGAAAAAATATATTTGAAAAACAGTTAAATGGCAACATTTTTTTTAAATGTATTTTGTACATATTATATTTCTTTAGAATATTTTGCTTCGAAATTAATATGGGATTTTATTCGAATTGTTCATATATAAAGAATTTCACCAAAGTAAACATTCAAACTGCCAAAGCCTACCAAATTAGCAATAATTTAAGAGAATAGGTTTTGTTAAAATGGAAACAGACATTAGAACATACAATTCGATTTTTGATAAAGTTATGCTTGAGTCGTAAAATCTAACAAATCGCCTTGCTTAACACTATTACTAAAACAAACATAAAATCAAAAATTGGTAAATAAAGAGTTACAATGAGACAATTAGAGTTACAATTACAAAGAGCTCAAATTACATCGAGACATTGTAATTTCCTAGAGACAGAATTAATGACTATACTATATTTGAGATCCTTGAATAATTAAGACTATATACAATTTATTATAATTTTCCTATCATTTATATGTGTACTGTATTAAAGAGTTTTCGATATTTATATATATATATATATATATTTCAAATTTGCTACTTTCTGTTCTTTAAATATTTACTTGTTTTAAAAACTTTCTTGTAAAATTATATTTATTTGTTATAAATTCGTATATCTCTTTCATAATATATCGTTTAATTGATACAAAACACCAAATCGTTCATTATAAGAAATATTTACAAGTGCTCGTATGTGCTTATTTTTAAAAGAAACGTTTCTCTCGATAAATAAAAAAACATATACATAAATGATTTTTTTTTTACTGTCTATTTTTTTTTCTAACCAGACGAATTGTTGATAAACTGTATTTTATGGATAAAATCTACCAATATTTAAAAAATATTTTAAACAAACTTCATTTTTAACAACCATAATTTCTCTTCAGTTTCATTATTTCATATTATTTTAACATAGAAAAAAAAAAAAAAAACTTTTTAAAATAGAAATTTGTGTATCTATTCCACAAATCCAAGAATATTTTTTTCTTAAATAAAGAACTGATTTCTAATTAAAATTGAAAATTAAATTCAAATAAAATATATGTTATGAATGGTTCAAATTTCTCTAATTCACAATAATTCTGCATATACATTGTCTGCAAACATTAAAGGGAATGAATGGAGAAAATTAATCATTTTGCATGCATAATATTAAATTCGATATTTTTAATCTAAGCGCCATTGTTATATTTCATTCAAAGGTAAACTTTAAATTACTTAATTTACCTTCATTTCCAAAATTTTGTTTGTATCAAAATGCAGGATTGATGAAATGCACTTTTATGAGTATAGTAGAAGGAAATTAAATGAAGAGTATTACTTAGTTTCATTATAATTTATTTCTTTTAATTATAACTACACTTAATCAAAAATGAACCATAAACTCTTTATTTAGAAAAATTAAAATTGTTATATCATTAATTTTAATTATTAAAAATTACTTGTTTATAATGTGTACCATATCGCTATACTTCTAAAAATTCAGTCCAAATATAAGTTGCTGTTTACGGTCGCATTCACCATATACTTCAATTCAAAGTTAATCTCGAATAGCCAGATCAAACTCTGAAACGGTATTCACTATTTAGTCCAGGCAATAGGGAATTTTACCTAGCAAAATTAATGGTGTTCTGGAAATCGGCTTACTTTATGTTTTTTGGAACGCTGAATCCAAATTTGTAACTTCCCACCGAAATTTCCCCCCGGAACCCCCCCCCAAATTTTGGTAACCCCCCACCCCCAAAAAAGGTTTTTATTAGAAAAATCTATTTTTTTATTATTTTATGGGATAAGTATCTCGAAATTCAGAAAGTAGACAAAATTTGCAACAAATTAGATACATGACATTATGACTTAGGATGAAGGGGAAGGGGGATCTGCCTCGGAACATGGGCGCGGTACTGCGTGGACAAAGTTGCGCAATTCCACTAAACCAGTCACGCGTTTACATTTGCCCTACCATCTCCCCTCTGAACTTCCATTATAAGGTTTACTTTAAGTTTTTTGGGTCGCTGAATCCGAATTTTTAACTTACCCTTAAAATCCCCCCCCCCCCCCGAAACACCCCCAAAATAGTTGTTGTTAACTTAAATTTCTTATTGTTTTAGGGGGAAAAGCATTACAAAATTCAGAAACTAGATAAAATTTGCAACAAATATGATACATGACATTATGACGTAGGATAAACGGGGAGAGAGGGGGCTACCTGGGAACATTCCCTGCGCGCTTTTCTCAAAAACCCAATTTTTTTCAAAAAATCAATTTTTTGGGGGGGTTGCCGGATAAAATTTTGGTTGAAGTTACAAATTCGGATTCAGCGACCCAAAATCCTAAAGTGAGTCGAAATTCAGAACTAGTATTAATTTTGCCAGATAAAACCCCCTATTGCCTGGACTTCATAACTTAGTGCACGTAGCGCCGCAGTGCATGTTCAAAGCCAGCCCTCCCCCTCCCCGTTCATCCTACGTCATAATGTCATTTATCCTGTTTCTTGCAAATTTTGTCTAGTTTCTGAATTTCGTAAGGCTTTTCCCCTAAAACAATAAGAAATTTAAGTTAAAAACAACTATTTAGGGGGGAATTCGGGGGGGGGATTTCGGGGAGGAGTTAAAAATTCGGATTCAGTGACCCAAAAAACTTAATGTAAACCTTTTAGAGAAAGTTCGGAGGGGAGAGGGGAGGGCGAATGTAAACGTGTGAGTGGTTAAGTGGAATTGCGCAACTGAGTTCATGCAGGCGCGCATGTTCCGAGGCAGATCCCCCCTTCCCCTTCATCCTAAGTCATAATGTCATATATCTAATTTGTTGCAAATTTTGTCTACTTTCTGAATTTATAGATACTTTGATTTTTTTAATAAAAACCTTTTTTGGGGAGCATTTTACCAAACTTTCGGGTGGTTGCCGGGGGGAATTTTGGTGGGAAGTTAAAAATTCGGATTCAGCGACCCAAAAAACATATAGTAAGCCTTTTTCCAGAACTACCATGAATTTTGCTAGGAAGAGCCCCTATACGGTCTCTATTGCCTGAACTAATTAACCGAATTGGAATCTGGCTTCAATAAGGTCCAATTAAGCTAATGTTTAATAACATTTTATATGCAATGTAACCTATTGTGTAAAACTTTGTGTTTAGATTGATGGTGAATACTAGCGCATGAATATTTATTATCACGCGTTCGGGCATCGGCTAACGGAATAGACAGTTATGAATAAACACAAAATACCTAGCGCTCATGTACAAAGTATATTAGAAAATATTCAACACATAAAAATGTGAAGACTATTGAAATTTGGCGCCCTATCGAGATCAAAAATTGCAAATGGCCGCAAGCTGTTTAATACTGCTTTTGAAGAATTTGAAATAAGGCGATCGGTTAAGGTATACCTTAAAAACAAGTGATCCTGTGAAGCAAAAACATACAATTTTATCCCTGATAATATGGGGGATTGGTGGGTTAATTTCTTCTTGAACGACGTACATTTAATTATATATAATTAAGTTAACGTTCGGAGATGATTAATGCAGCCACTCGGCACTAATAACGTTTCATTCCGATCCGAATGGACATATTCCCAGGTAAAATGCAGCGTATCACATAACTTGTCTAACAAACTAAAATTACACTGTAAATAACTGAATCACATTCCGACTAACATTAATTTGAGTTCCTTTAAAGAAACGTTTGGAAAAGCATAATTTCGATACAACAAAGAATCAAAAGAACTTTTTTTCAGCAACTTTGATATTCCTTCTCACTCTTTTTATTGTACAAGAACTTAAAGAAAAACTTCGAATATGTTGAAGAAATGTGTAGACGTTAAAAAAAAATAATAATAATGTTTAATATTGTAACTGGTAATATTTAAAACAAAAATCTATTCAAAATTATATTTTGACCTGTTTCTAAATTTATATTTATTTAATGTGGATAAAATAATATAGTTCAATGAAGATATACGTTAGAGAAGATTTAAAGAAGTATTAACATAAGCAAGATGCAGATTTCTGCAATAAATAATAAACAATTTATATTATAATGTCCTATTAGCTAAACGGTTTTCTATTCTTTTAATAATAAATGTTTGTGAAATTCTCTTAAATTATGGAGAAGAGCTTCAACAAAATGTTTTTCAGGAAAAAAAAAATAGAAAAAGAGAAATCAATTTAATTGCAATTCATTTAAATTAAATGTTCTCAAACTAAAAGAAACGAAAGTAAAAAAAACTTGCGTTATGAAATATATATTACTTTTAAGTAAATTGGATTAAAAATAACTCTTGTGTAATTATTCAGAATAGGGGAGAATGGGGATGAAAGGGACATTTTGTCTTTATAAGCTTATAAAATAATAACAATAAAATATATCAATTTCAAATTTGCACCTACTTCTCGTCTAAAACCTTTGTTTTTATACTACTAAAAGCTCTTATCCTCAAGTACAGTAATTAAAAATATATATCCATTTTTATAAATTGGGAGACATGTTTCTTTTAACCCCATTGTAGGGATGAAAGGAACACTGTGAGAGGTTGAGAGGGACACACATAAATAAAACACTTTTATGAATTTATTTCTTTTTATTTGTGATTACATTATTCAAAAATAAAATATAATTATACACAAATGCAAAGAAAATATATTACAACATATGATAACAGAAAAGTAACATGTTTAGGCCTACTGGACATAAAACAACTTTAAATCAGTCAAACATTTTAAAGCATATTTAGCCCTAGTTGTCTCACCAGCAGTTACGTGTTTAGGTAACTTCACCACAATATCATTAATATTTACATTATTCATGTCAATAGTATCAGCAAATACAAAATGGTTTTATTCTGTTTTTTTTTTTTTTTTTTTTTTTTTTTTTCTGAAAAAATGCACTTTGAATTCATTACGAGTGCTTTTCTGGAGTTTGTGACTATATTGCGACCAGAACATCACCATAGTTATTCCATTACTTTTCGCAAATTGTATTGTCTTAATATTTATATTGATTTCATACATATCAAATAGGAGAAGAACAGGATAAGTTTTGGAATAACTAGCATTATCAGATAATGAACAATTGCTTTAAAAAACTTCTGCGGTCATTAACCAACTTTGATGAGAATGTCCAAGTTTTTGAGATGGGGCACCTTGAGAATGAACTCTTTGAAATTATTCCTTGAGAAAACGAATACTATTGAACAGAGATACCTGATGCAGAAACAAAACACAAAAGTGTGACACGTTTACCACATTCAGCTGATGTTATGTGAGAAAATTGTTTTTCACTGCGTTTTGCTACTATATTAGGTGGTTTGGGCTTTGTTATTAAGACTGTTTTATCACAGTTGTATATTATGTTCTGTGTAAATGTATAGCGGTACATAACTAACTGAAGGTTTTTAAAAAATATCTACATTAGCTTTGTTGAAACTTATACTTCTTTTAAAACTAATGGCTATAGGTTTCGTAAGAGGAAGTAAGGAATTTCGTTGCATAAAATCTTCGAACCAATCAATTCCAGATTGCTTCTTTGTTTGCCAAGATAAGCACATATTTGGAGAGTTCAAAGCAATTGAATACACATAACTACAGTTGTTAAACCATAGTTGATATTAGATGTTTGGAGCAAACATGAAGCTAACTCTTTTTATTGAGCTTCACTAAATGAAGCTACCTGCAGGTAGCTTCATTGCTTCCATGGAAGCCTATTAGCTTCCATTGAAGCTAATAGGAACAACCTGAGGGGTGTTCCTTTCAACCCCTTAGATTATGTGCCTTTCATCCCATAACCCCCCCCCCCCCCCCCTAGCAAAATTAAAGATGTATTCATGCATTAGAATATTTTAGCTAACAAAATATACTGATATTCACATAAAGTGCATACTTTACAGTGCTAAATAACATAGATATTATAATGCTAAACACAATATTACTTTTTTAGAGAAAAAAAAGAAAAGCAGCATTAAAATTTACTTTTTTATATCAAAAACAGATTTTGCTTTCATCACCTACAACACTACAATTGCTGATGTTAGTTATAAGGATTATTACAGAACAAGTATCGTCATCGATTGAGCCAAAGTTCGAACTTTGTAAATTTTATTTTCTTCCTGAAATTTTGAGTGTCCCTTTCGTCCCCAGTCTCCCCTACATTAGAATGTAACTAAACATAAAGAAATTCGGTGACACACATCAAGACACGAAAAAAACATTTCAATTCTTTTATTTTTACCAATATTATTATTATTTATATTGTTTACATAAATGTTTATGTTATAAATAGCAATAATAATAATAATAATAATAATACCATTGTCCCTTTCCTCTAATTTGTATTTATCAAGCATTCTTAATACAGCGTAGTTCAACGGGTTAATGCATCATACAAGATTTAAATAAAAATTAACATTAGAATAATGCAGATTTTTTAATTTTAGGTAAAACGACATGTACTTTTATGTCATATTTAGCTAAATTTTTATACGGATTTTTGGTCTTCCAGTAATTATGTTTATGAAATTATCTAATGAAATGAAAAGTAGCTTCAAACATATGTTTTACAGGGATAATCAAAACAGTGAAAATTCAAAATATGTTTAAATGGAAATTTGTTAAATTAAATGTTTAAGAACTAAAAGAAATGAAAAATAAACGGTTAAATGCGAGTATCACTCGCGCTGAGAGGGTTCAGTACTCTAAATAAATGAATTACTAACTGTATTATTAAAAATATCATTGCAAAAAGGATAATACATTTTTGTAAAAAACTATAAAACGTAGGTTTGAGTATAGCTATATATACTAGGTAAGTATGAATGGGTATAGCATAAAAGCTCAAAAAGATATTAAGCCTAAATAATATCAAGTACTGCTATTATGCATAACTCTTTTATTTTAATCTTATCGTAATCTGTTTATGATGAACTTCATATAGTACTGACAATAAAAGTAGTGCGTATTTAAACTTCATTTAGAATTTCCTTAAACTAAATTCAACTTAGTACTAATATTTTCATTTTACAGTGTAACTAAAACAAAACCATTGTTCAAAGTTTAAATTGGCATCGTGCTAAATGCGCTATGAAATGAGGTCGTAAATATGCAACGCCGCCTTGGTCCGTGCCGCGTTTTTAAATATAGGTTTTTAATTCACTTTTAAAGGCACGGGAGAAATATTGGGAGATCCACGCAATGCAAACTAGTCGAAAAAGTTACGAATCCCATAGTAATAAAGTGATTACTCCTTATTAAATTAACCTATTTTTAACAATTTGACATTTATGTATTTCATACTGCAACTTGGCATTGAATTACACAAATATATCATTAAAAGTTGTTATCTAGGTTGTAACAGACGATAGTACATAAAATACGCCTCCCTAGTGTCTTTATGTATGTCCAAACCGATCGTGTCTTTATGGGTTACTATCTCGGCTAATTAGCGACGATTTTTTTCGAAAATCATCATCAACAGTGATTCTATACTTCTGCTATGATAAGTACCTCCAGCGCTCCTCAACAGCTTTTCTGAATGCCCGCAAATAAAAATTAGTGTGTAAAGGAAAAATGCGATTTTCTCAAAAACCATGTGACCTTGGGTAATCGCTATAGTTTTCCTGCAATGTTTAAATTAACGTTTAAGTTAAACTCTAATATCTATTATTTTTTCATAATTTTAGTTTCAGTAGATTCGGAAAAAGAGGGCAAGGGGACATATTTTGGCACTACATTTTCGACAATATCTCTCTATTCTAAAAAAAAGTAACTCCCGCTGTCACCGCCGCCGCCGCCGCCGCCGCCGCCGCCGCCGCCGCCGCCGGTTTTGAATTTTTTGTGACCGGAGGTCTTTCTTCGTTAATATTAAGAAAAATAATGCATACAAAAATATGAAAATTGGTAGTATTATACAGAAATGTTTGATAAACACGCTGATGTAGACAGTTTTCAAATCGAAGAATTATTTTAAGAGATATTTAATGCTAAAGTTGGACAAAATCGTTCCATTAAAAAAGTTTTATAGGAGCAAAAACTATACATCGGAATTTAATACATTTTAGATCATTTTATACGTTATAATTTCCCGGTGTGCAGAAATAATTTATTTTTTTAATTTGACTCATTTTTCGAGGTTTCATTTCTATTTTAAATTCAAATTTTCAGCATTTCGAGAGATATTTTTTTACTTATTTCAGAAAATTGTACTAATTTAACCTGTTGCCAAACTGTATAAACAACGGAAACAATAATGTTTGCTTCAAATTAAAAAATTATTTACGCGTGACTATTATAAACAGAAAAGAAAAACTTTCAAATTAGAATTAAATAATTACGTATAAAAAGCAGGAACTTATTGAAAATTACTTCATCTATAATTACACGTGAATTTTAACAGAGAAAGGATATTGTAAAGTAATAAATTCATTAACATGCGTTAGAAGTCTTAAATAGGAGAAATTACATCACATTTACGTCACATTACACTTATTACGTAAAATGAACAAAAAATAATATTGCAAAATAGTAGTTTAAATTTAAAAATAGCGCGAGACATTTACTTGATATTTTGAGATGAACTTTTCAACTATTTTTTTTTTTTTTTTTTTTTTTTTTTGACAGCGCAAATAATATTTCATTTCTAATAAAAGCATTTTCACGTGAATATTAAAAAGGGAAAGAAAAGTTTGGTGAAAATTACGTCAGATTAAAAACGATATATTTAAAACGTTTTATTTAAAAGGACTTTCTTTTCGCTTTGTTAAAAAATACCGGGAGACAAAGACTCTGTTTACTTAATTCATTTTATATTAGATGATTTTGAAATGCCATTGTATCTTTTAACAGCAGCTGATTTTTCCGTAAAATTCCCCAATCAAAGAGAAATGAATAGAAACCCGTTTATAGGGCGATCGCCTTTGTTTATTTAATTATAATTCAATCTTCCAAAAAAATTCAATTAAAGCCGATCAAATTAGCGTGCTTTTAGAGACTGCAGTGTCTGAACGGGGGGTTGGCGAGCGTAGCTCGTAGGGGGCCGAGCCCCCTAGTGTCTGAAAATATTTTATCTAAAGTCAAAAGAAATGTATTTTTGAGTTCAGCGTTGCGAATCTTTCTCACGATATCCCATTTGATAAACAATGAAGATACTTTTTTTTTCCAAGTAACTTAATTAGCCCCTCTACATTTTTCCTAAATATTTTTGTGAACGTTTAATATTCTTATATCAATAGTTTTTATATTACTTCCCCCAATTTGAACTTGCCACGTTCCATAGTTTACGCGTAAAATGGTTGTGGCAGACAGACATACACAGGAGTGGTCTTGTAATGGTTTCGTTTTTACTTTCTGAGTACGGAACACTAAAAATTAATGTGGCACAAAATATATAAACATTTTAATGTAATTTGTATCAAAATTAACTGTTATACAAACATTTAGAATAAACCAGAATGTAATTAAGTGTGAAAAAACTCGGTAACATACAATGAATACAATGAAACATACAATGAAGAACGCAATTACATTACATACATTTTATTTTTTTTTCAACATTCATTACATGGGAATTTCAGATACAGGTTTCAGTTAAAATCATTTATTAAAAGCTAGAGATTTAAATAAGCAACATTTTAACAAATACATATTTCATACAAAAGTAGTTATTTCAGAACTATTGCTTTCGCACATAGGTTAGAAAACAAATTTTGACGTGGAAAATATTCGTTTTGCGTTTTTCTAAATCTTTATATATACATATATATATATATATATATATATATATATATATATATTAAAAGAAATAGCACAGTATCTCCTTTCTTTAATATCGACATGTTTGTTCTCTAGGACGAAGAGAAATAACCATATACTCCAATATACTACATGACCAGTAATATATAATTTAACCAAATATTTGTCTATTGTGGAATCATAAAAGCAGACCCGGAATAAACAACGTGCGCTGTAGAGATACAATAAAAATAGTATGTTTATCTTATGTATAGAAAAAATAAATAAAAACAGAACTGCTTGTAAAAAGCTGCTAAGTCAGGATAAGACTTTATGTTAATTCATTTTCGTGTTCTGTGCCCTTCTTATATCATACATTATTCATGAAAATAGATATATTTTTCGCTGCGACAAATGCTTAAATAAGTAAGATATCGAAATATTGCATGTAACCTCATATAAAAACTTATTCCAAGAAAAATTTGCAATTAAAAAAGAATAATTTTATAATGCGGATTATTCCTTGTTTACCAATATCAAATGGAATCACTTTCACCAATCATGTATTATATATAATAATAATAATATATGCCTTAAACATTATATATATTACATATATATATATTACACCATGATGATATATTTATTACACCTGAAATGGAGGTCTTATGAAATTGAAAAAATGCTTTTTTAAAGGGAATGTTTCTATTATAGAAAATATACAACTTACAAATACGAGGGCCGTTTTTTTTTCAACCTCCGATTGCACAGCATCAACGTTAGGCGAGCGGCAGGAAGTCGGTATGCGCATAGAGCGACGGCGCATGTTCCCCACATCACCCTCTTTGACTGCCTTTTCATTGACGCCACTGTGAGGCGAGCTGTAGCCACGTAAACATGGCTGCCTTAATTGATTCTCCCGCCAAGTGCGAATTGCGAAGTGTTATTCGATTCCTGCAAGCTGAAGGGAATAGTGCAGCTGAAATTCATCGAAGAATGAGCCGAGTGTATGGAGAAAGCTTTATAAGCGATGGTGTTGTGCGTGAATGGTGCCGAAAATTTAAAGATGGCCGAACCGATGTGCATGATGAAGGAGGTCAAGGACGCAAGTCTGTAGCCACAGACAACCTTGTTCAACGAGTGGACGAAGAAGTTAGAGGAAACCGAAGGTTCACTATAAATGATTTGTCCATAAAATTTCCAGAAGTCTCGAGGTCTTCTCTGTACACTATTGTGACGGAACATTTAGGCTACAGAAAAATTTGTGCTCGCTGGGTCCCAAAGATGTTGACGGACAACCACAAAACACGACGAATGGGCTCAGCCTTGACATTCCTCACCCGTTATGACGCTGAAGGAGAAGACTTTTTGAAATCAATTGTGACAGGTGATGAGACCTGGGTTCAGTATGACACACCTGAAACAAAACGTCAATCTCAACAATGGATGCATACGAACTCGCCAAACAGACCAAAAAAGTTCAAACAAACCTTCAACAACAGAAAGATTATGGCTACAGTGTTCTGGGATCAAAAAGGTGTGTTGCTTGTTGAGTTCATGCAGCCAGGGACGACGATTACTTCAGCTGTTTATTGTGAAACTTTACGACGGTTACGCAGAGCCATTCAGAACAAAAGAAGAGGCATGCTGACTTCTGGAATTGTTCTGATCCATGACAACGCCAGTCCTCACACTGCTGCTGTAACCCAACGTCTACTTCAGCATTTTCAGTGGGAAATTTTCGATCACCCGGCATACAGTCCCGACCTAGCTCCGAGTGACTACCATCTTTTCCCTGAACTTAAAAAGTGGCTAGGAGGGAAGCGTTTTCAAAGTAACGTGGAGCTTCAAGACAGCGTCAAGAATCATTTGAATTCATTGGCGGACACTTTTTATGAAGAGGGTATTGGAAAGCTTGTCCACAGGTACGACAAGTGCCTCAATTTACAAGGTGATTATGTTGAAAAATAACCATAAGTGTACATAACTTTTAGTAATAAAATGATCTTTCTATATATGCTTGTCTTTTTTATGGCCCATCGGAGGTTGAAAAAAAAACGGCCCTCGTATATGATAAAGAAGTTTGCGGTCTAGAGGCATAACGTTTTGATTTGGAATAAAAAATCCTATTCTTATGATTGGTTTTTTTATTTATTTATAATTTTTTTTTTTATAATATTGTAACTTTTTTCATTATTTTTT
Organism: Maratus speciosus; assembly: GCA_963932465.1. NCBI lineage: Eukaryota > Metazoa > Arthropoda > Arachnida > Araneae > Salticidae > Maratus > Maratus speciosus. The sequence goes on along the minus strand of CAWVRF010000937.1, from coordinate 141,802 downwards.
TTCGACCGATGTTAAGAAATACTTGCACATAATTTATTTGTATAATATACCCATAATTGTAGCAAATATGTTAGATTTTATTAATTCTATAATTTAAAAAATGTATAATGCGTCTTTGCTTTAGAATTTACATGTTTGTTCTCCTGCACAGCAAAATAAAAACCATATACATCAATATAATACTTTTGAAAAAAACAATTTTTCTAAATTTATATATAGTATTGTATTTTGAAAGTAAAAAAAAAAATCACACGATAAAATGGTCTTCAAATATAATGCAAATATTCCAGGCTAATAACTGTACATTAAAACATTTCTTGTATGCCACACGTTGTAGTTTTGAATTTTATAATATGGTTAATTTATAATTCATCGTCTTTCTATGGTCGCCATTCTGTATCATTTACAAATTAAATTTTGGTGATAAAACCTCTGTTGACTTTACCACTGAATATGTATTTTAAACTCATCATTTATTTTTTTGTCACTAGCATTCAATATTGATCTATGGCCGAAATCACTCATTGAAATATTGCTATTTAGGGATCATAATGTTCAAACAACAATATAATAAATCCACAAAAATATAAAGCACACATTCATTCGCGTAATATCGAAATAAAATTGTTATATATGTATGGCTACTTGTTGTATCTTTATTTAGTGATGTGCTTTACAAAAATCCAATGCACCTGATTTAAGAAAATACCTCAACCCCTAAAATGCGTATCATGTTTTAATGAAATCGGATGAATGTTATTTGTAAAACACAGACTGATAACAACAATTTCAAATATTAATATAAAATACTTGATGTCATATAGGAAACAATGATTTTTCCAAATTAATCTCGGTCGTGTAAATAGCGAGAGATACGTCAATTCTTGAAATTAAATAAGGAAGGCATCAGCAAAATGTCAATGAAACGTAAATGCAAAAAGTTAATAATAGCTTTTTTTTATTACAGTCATTACTCTTTTATTTACATTTAGTTTTCTATTTTTAAGCTTTTAAATATCTCATCGTTGAGGTTTCACAGACAATTCGCATATAATAGCGAACGAGTATTATGTATATTTATAACCATTGTTGTAAGTCGTACACAATTATAACTATAATGTTTTCTCAAAATACAATTAAATTTCTATTTTTACAAATGTAAATATAAATAAAAGTAAAAAGTCTTAGATACGTCTATTAATAACCATATCATAATCCTTATAATATTATAAATGTGAATGTGTGTCCGAACGTTTGAATGAAGTTAACATCAAAACGGATGAATTAATATTTTTGTATCTTTTGCATATAGGTGTATTATAAAACGGAAATGAACATAGGCTATATTTTATTTAATTTATTCAAATAATTTCCTTAATAATTCAAAATTTTATTCTTTTTCATATAGAATAAAGTGACATTTTCCCGATAAATTTAACCATCTTTCTTTCTTGTTGCCAAGAAAATCTAAATCTGGAATAATAATTTCCTTTCTACAATTAATAAAAAATTAAAATAAAAATAATTCAAAAGAAAATAAATATGACGTCATATTTGAAACGAAAAATGGTGTATTTTTTTTAATTATACATGAAGGATGAATATCGGTTACGTTAATAAGGGGTTTTCTGCCAAAAATGCAGTCAAAAAGAATGGAAAAGAATCAAATTATTAATAATGTTATTCGCTTGGGAAAATATGACGTCATATTTGAAATACAATTAGCCATTTCCAAGTATTCGTTAAAAATTCAAAGGCCTGAATATCATAGTAACTAATGAAAATAGATAAATAATGATATCATATTAAAATGAATAACAGAAATATTTGTTACTAATGGACCGTATTCTCGCTTTCAGTTCGAGGCTATAAAAACCTCCATTTTACTAATTGTGACGTCACAGGAATACTGTTCATGCTGATAAAGAAGTTTGAATATAAGTAGCATACAAATGAGAGTTTTCTTTCAAAACTGACGCTATGATTATCAGGAGAAGATTTTTTCGGTGGAAGAAAGGGGAATTAAAACGGATTAATATATTTTTGGACGCTATTTCCTCATTAAAATAAAAAAGAATTGAATTTCAAGTAGTATAAATGGTACAAAAACATGATAAAAGTAAATTTTCTAAAACTGAAAACATATTTACACACATCGAAGCTTCATGAATGAATTTATTCCACAAAAGCGAAAATCGTCTGCGAACATAATGACATTTAGAACCAAGGATGTAAATATAACTTCTGTGCATTTAAGTGGATAGTTATTGCCCACTATTCATACGAATTAAGTTTTAAAAAAATCATATACTATTTTAATTAATTATTTTTAAAAGATGGCAGTTAAAACATGTCACAAAGGCGTTTTTAGTAAAAGCTTTTATCAGATAAAAATGATGTAATATTTTTTCATAGAAAGCATTCATTTTAATACGAAAACATTAATATATATTTATTTTAAGTTCGTCAAAGCGATGTCGTTTTCATTATACCAGCTTCGAAAGTTTAACGAAATCTTAAAATAACAATATACTTTTCAGAAATAAAATTTTGCACCAAAAATCGCACTATTTCAAAATGGAATTTTTGCTTACATTTTAAATACATTTTCTTACTTGAAATTTAGTATATTTAATAAAAATAATGTTTCAATGTTTTTCTAAATGTAAAATAATATTGGATTGCATTTTTTAAATAAAGTAAAATGCATAATTTTAAATGATTCATGAAGTGAAAGAACATATATATATATATATTTTTTTTCGACAAGCATCATTCCGTAGGAAAAACTAACCTAGTGAAAACATCGTCGTATTTTAAATCATTAGCTTCTTTTCTTTCAGAAAACATTAGCATTTTATAGCAGTTATACAAAATAGCGTGATTTGCAAAGAATTTAACAATCGCAAATACATAAGTTTAACACCCTTTTACCGTATAATCTCGAGGAACAATGGTTTCAATAAAATTTAATAAATGTGGCACATGAAAGTCGACTTAAAAAAAGATTAGCAAGTAATTTTAATTTGAGATTAGGCTTTACATGTGACATCGCTTACGTGTAAATAAGAGCCAAAATCACTAATTAAGCAATAAATTCGCCTTTTACCTCATATCCCTCTAATTTTTAAAGGTACCGTGATTATCGAAAAGCGCAAAGGAAGAAGGGAAATTTTCTTTCGATTTTAAAATATCGAAACCTATAGTTAAAAATCTCTCTGAAACACAATCTCTGTCCCCTACTGTGGCATATTCCTGCAAATTTCAAAGCTTTCATTAGCCAGAATTACAGCACAACATTAGATATGAAAATATTTATTCATAATTAGGGTGCTTTTCCATAAATACAGTTATTTCGCGAAAGCAGTAAGCAACTCTATTGCTTAAATAATAAGTATTTAGGCTCAAAAGTCTTTAGAGCGTGATAAAAATTTTGATATTATTAGTAGATCTACAGCTGATAAAAGTGTGTATTTTTTTTAACTCTGATGCTTCACCACGTTTGATTATTATTTTTTAATACCATTTATCTTTTGTTTTCTTCCACGATGTGATTTTTTGGAATATAAACATGATGTTGCATGTTGATTTTTCGATTATTCTAATCTTATCAAACTCACGTCTTATGTGACCTGTTAATAACCATTTTCCTTTAAAAATATTTACTAATATATTTCTTTAAATAATATTATTTTTCTCAAAACATAAATTAAATCAATATCCTTGAACGGAATAAATATAAAATAGAATAAATATAAATAATAAAATGGAATAACAGAGATGTAAATTTATTCCTCATTTAATCTTAGAAAAGGTGTATGAAATTTCATGGTCACGAAAGAAATTTAAATGATCCTATATATATAAACAAAAATAGGCAAATTGAGATCATAAGAAGCATTTCTACTATAAAATGTGATAAAAGATTAATTATATATGCTTTTAATTATCGAAATTTTTTGCTTAATTGATGAATTTCTTCTACTTAGATTGTTACGTGAACGCAGTCACGGGTAACAGCTAGTAATAAATATACCAAACGAAAAATGTCAAAAACGATGAACTTTGTACGTTGTGTACTTACGTATTTTTAATGTGTTTTAGTAAAATGACGTCTTTTAAGGAAATAATTATTTTTTGATAGTTTCGTTTGGAATATATATTATTATGATATTTATATTTTTATGTTAGCAGGTATTAAATCTATCAACAACCCTTTTTCGACTCACCAAAATTTATTATTATTATTATTATTATTATTTTTTTTTTTTTTTTTTTTTTTTTTTTTTTTTATTTAGGAGAGGGGAGGGCAATTATTTGAAGTTAAAATGGAATATTTTTGCTTTATGATGTTGTTTCTCATTAAAATACCATTTTTATATATTAAACTATGTGAGTGAAATATATCTATTTTAAATATATTTCACAATTGAATTTGTATAACTGAATATTTATTTTAAGTTAAAGTAATGATAACTTTGCATTTTAAATTTAATCAGTAAGATGCGATTGAAGAATTATATGGCAACTTAGTATACGTCTTCTAACCGAAAAATATTTTATTATTATTATTTTAATTTATATTTAAATTTAATTTTTTGAAATACCGTAATGTCTATAGAAGCACATCCGCGTACATAATATTTTATATTCTAGTATACCAGGTAATGGGTAAAAATTGATCATCACTTCTATCTTGGCATGCTATAAACCAGTTATCTATATATTTAAATCGCTAAGCGTTTTCTTTCGACAGCCCGTGAGAATAAACTACTGCATGAAATTACATCAATCTTTTTTAAAATGAAATCTATTTGACCACAGATTTGTTATCGTACATTTGTTTGTTCAAATATTTTATTAGTTAGCCGTAATTTTAAATTCAAATTCCACAGTTGTGCAGGCGCAGTATTTAAGTCCAAGTCTGCCTTTGGCGTGACTGGCTGAAATGCGCAAAGATGCTCCCCCAGTTGAACTATCACGTCCCAGGTAGAAGTTGTTTTAAGTTTGTCTGATATTCGATCTTAGTGTAAACTAGCTTTTCTTTCTTTCCCAAAGTTAATATTATTCGGCTCTTTCAGCATTATTAAAAATTCAAAAATTCACTGTGTGAGCTAGATAAGGTTTATTTCAGGAGTGCCGTATTGTTTTGTCATATTACACACAGAAGATAAACACAGTGCTTTGAGACGAAAATTTTAATCCGTCTTATGAAATGCCGATAGTTACACACGAAGATTGGGAAACTAGCATGTTAAGTTATAGCTGCTTCTTTGAAAAAGTAAGGTATACATATTAAAACGCCAAACATTTTCTGTAAGATCAAAACTCAAATTCGAAACAATTACGTATGCGTCAACTGTTTTTCGAACCTCTTCAATTTAGTAAGCAGAAAAATGAGTTCCAGCTAGCGTAGCGGGTTAACGCAACAGATTAAAGCACAGACATTTTGAAGCGGGGGCAGGTTCGAACCCAAGCTTGGCAAAATGTGTAATAATTTTGTCGATAATTCATTTCAGTAATGACATATTTTATTAGGAAGAGAAGATATAGGATTTTTATTTTATTAGTAGTATGAATGCTTTATAATTAAACAAAATTAACTCTCAATAATATTTGGAAAAAATAATTATTTTATATTTAAAATATTTAAGCTAAAATATTTTGCATGTAATTATCAATTAAATAAATTGAGCTGATCTACAATTTTCGTTATCATTTCTGACCATTATCAAGAACATATAGGTGTGTGTGTATCAGAAAGAAAAGTTTGTCATTCTTTTCCGTAAAAAATAAAACGCAAATAAAGAAAAATATTCGTATAAGAGCTATAAAAGAAATTCTATTGATATCCAGGTTTAATGTTTAAAAAATGTTTAAAGATGTAAAATAAAATTCAAGTATAAAAAATGTATATTATAAATCGTTAGCTGAATCAAGTTTCAAATTTAGGTTTTTAGAGAATGAGACAGATAAAAATAAAATTAATGGCAGTTTTTAATCGTCGTGTAGTTTAAAAAATAAATAAATAAATGAAAATAAATATTGTTATTTTTTTCAAAAGAGGCCAGAGTATGTAAAAATAAATTCTCTACCCGGCATTTTTAGGTACTGATAAAAATCAAGCATAATTGTTTGTAAATTATAAACTTAAAATTATTTCACTTCATTGAATAGGCTATGCTGACAGCACCAACTATCGTCTTAAAGAAATAGGAATCACTTATGCAATATAGAAATTCGTCATTCAATAATTAATTTTAACCCTCCGACTGTCTTGGAAAAGGGCAAAATTGTAATGTTGCTTTTTCTGCATTTTGTTTTAAATGCTTAAAAAAAAATGATTCTTTGAACATTTTATAAAAAAACTTAATAACGAATATAAATGCAATCCTTGGGAGTATTAACCATTGTTCAATGTATTAAAAATACATTAAATCAATTGAATTATATTACTTTAAGTACTGCTTGTATTGCAGTGAAACCTGGGGCTTAGTGAACGTATTAACACGGGCTTGTCAGTGAGGGGGTTTTAAAGTAATTAATTAAAAATTCAAGAATTTTTCTAATGTAATATTCAAGTTATTTACCGGACGTTATTTTCTAGTTTTAAATAAAACAGCTTAAAATTCGTCTGCAGATTATTTTTGCAAACTAATGTCTAAAACATATTTTTAAGGGGATGCAGGACTTTTTTAATATATATATATATATATATAATTTTTTTTGTTAAATTTTTGATTTTTTTTGTGATGGTTAACCATATAATTTATAAACAAAATCACGTAATAAAACTTCTCATATATATATTTTTTATTTAAAATTTATTAAAAAAGTGGGGTAAATTAAAATCGTTACAACTCAAAATATTATTTGCGGAATTTATTTTTTTTTATTTAAATAAACAGAAATAAATAAGTTTTAATTTTGATTCAGTGTTTTAAAAAATATTAATTTTAGTAAAAATTAAAAATATTTAAAGTAAAAAGCAAATGATGTAAGTTGAAAATAAGTTTTTTTTTTTTTTTTTTTTTTTTTTTTCAAATTTTAATAATCAAAACTACAGTAAAACAATTGAAAAAGTCATGCCCAGGTGTGAATTCTTTATCTTTAACGGTTCTTAACTTATAACAATTTTAATACGAGAAATGGGGAAAAAAACACATCATGAAGAAAACGCATTTTCACAAGATGTCGTCTCCATGACAACCGTTATTTGAAGCCAAAACGAACAAAAAAAAAAAAAAATAATAATGTAATGAAAATTTTTTAGTAAAATAGAAGATATTTGTCTCCCAGACACGCTTAAGTTTTAAATTAAAATGTGCTTTAAACTCCAAGTCACTCTAATACCCGAATAAATTTTGCAAAAAAAGCTACGGTTTATATTTAATTACTTAAGATAATGTTTTAAGATTACTCATTCAATATTAGGCTTGTAGTTCGAAATAAACTAAACATCAAGACTCAAATGCTTTCTTAAAAAACATTTTAAACTTATAAAATATAAAATTATTTGCAAATAATCCGTTGTAAATATTAATTAAAAGACATGACACAATCATAATATTTCTATCTGGCAAAACTGAAATATCGATTATTTGTAATCCATAACATCAAAATTTCATATTCTATCTAGTATTTCAAAGTCTATTTCTTGGAGTTAATTTCCGTCTGCTGAATAGCAGTCAGCTTGAAATACGCAAGCAATCTCCGGAACAGACATTCATTTTAAGGTGGCATTGTAACAGAAATGAATACAACAGATACAATTTTTAAACTAAAATGATTTAGGGAGAATATATAATGTTGAGTCTAATATGAACATATAATATTGAGTCTAATATGGGGGCCGTGTGACACTACATTTCAAAAATTTAGTTTTAAAAGCTTCAATTAATTAAATAATTATCTTTACACTCTCTTTTAGGAGTTTTTCAGTTTTATATTTTAGACAATTTATTGTTGAATAATTTTGACATTTATAATTCTTTTTAATGAATAAAAAAATTATTAGAAACTGCAAACAGTACAATTTCATTGGAGTAGTTCATTAACCCCTTGAAAGGCGATGGTGCATTTTAGGACCACTGACTTTAAATTCCTAATAGCCACATTGGCACCAGATTTTTGAAGTGAAAATTTTTCTTTTGTTATGAACGTGAAAAAAAGCTTTTATTTTATTTTATTTTATTTATTTATTTATTTATTTTTTGCAATGTTACACAATCATTTCAGCCTTTTACGAATAGAAGTATATTTCCCCAGAAAGGGTTAAATATTACGTTTAAAACTGAATGTGCGTTAAAAAATACATGTCACATTGGTTCTATTTGGCAGTAAAGAAATAAAAAATATTCATTAAATTAGATTTGCAATACCCAATAACATTCCTCATAGTATAATTCATATACGAGGGCTGTTTTTTTTTTTTCAACCTCCGATGGACCGTGAAATAAAAACTAGTGTGGATAATAAAATTCTTTGATAGCCTGGAGTCAAATTCACTCAAAGCTACTTTTCGACAAACTCACAGAGAAGATTGAGTCATTTGTCATACGGGTGGGCGAGTGGGGTATATCCTCTTCAAAGAAGATTGCTGCCAGTGTACTGATGTACGTCACCAAGGCGTCTTGAAGATTATTGTTGGAATGAAAAGTGAAATGTAGTGTTGCCCACCCAGACCTATCTTCATATCTCAAAAGAGGTCACAATCATTCGGTACCAGCCAAATTGATCAGCTTCTTTATCGAATATGAGTAGGGGTGATTCGATGGGATGTGTTCGATTAGGGAAAGAAGTGGTTGGACCATCAGTTCGCTGGCACCGAGTGATTGTCATCTTTGCAATTGTTGATTGAATTGTTTTTTACAATTATCTTTTTAAATAGATTTTCGAACTGTAAATTTAGCAATTTTTCTTCTTGTTAATAATTTCTGAAATTGTTTACGAAATATAAATGTTATTTCTCAGCATGTAACATAAAGATATATTTAATGAATATTTAGCTGAATTTATAAAACATTGTGAAGGTAAAATCGATTATGAAATCTTTTTTTTTATAAATATGATCAGATAATTAATGCACAAATTGTTTTTCATAATATACATTGAAAACAAATATTTATCTTTTTCAAAGCATTGTATAAAATATCAATTGATAGGTCTTGTTTGAAAGAACTGCTCTCCAATATATGTTTGTTTAAATTATATTTTTATTAGTGTCCTTCAACAAGTAGAAGAAACAAATAGGAATTAAACATACAATAGATGAAAAGAAAGAGAAATATACAATGGATAAACAACATGCAGTAACTGCTTTTAAAATGTTGTATTTAATATGTGGAGTAATCTTATCATATTTTTTATTTAAAGTTAATATTAGGAACCTTAATTAAGTTCTAATAACTAATTATTACGCTAATTATCTATTATTTTCTTATCAATCAAGTGCAATGAATCGCAAGATGGATACATGAAGTAATATAAATATATATACCTCTTAAGTATTAAAAATGTAATTTAAATATTAATTTAAAAAGCAATTTTTTCTCTCATTAGGAACTATTTAATTTTATGTTTCCCGTTAAATAACTTATATTTTAACTTTTCTTCACAAAGATAAAAAAAAAAAAGAAAAAAAATTCCATGTACCAAAATATAAAAGAAGATTGCGTAAAAAGAAATGTCCACTTCTACATATATATATATATATATATATATAAACTTTTGAATTAGACTTTCTTTCAAATAATATAATATGGACAAAATGTATTAAAATGTAAACTTAATATCAGATATATTTTGATACAGTTTTAAACTTAAGCCATTTCAAAAGCTATTCTTCCAAAACTAATGAAAAATTTTTATAATTAAAATTGAAAATTAATTTCAACTGAATGATATTTCAAGAAGGATTTCAAAACTACGTAATGAAAAATTGTACTTCATGTGTACTGCATGCGAACTTTAAATGAATTGCATGAATTAAATTAAAGATTTCGAATGCATAATTTAAAACTGGATAAGTTTCATTTTAGCAAAACTTTTACATTCACACAAGAAACCAGATTAAATTTAGTTATGGAAATCAATTTCCAAAAGTTCATTATATAGTGAATACTAACTGAATGATGGGTTTAACTACCATAAGTGTAGACACAAAGTATACCATACCATGGATACGTAGTATACCAATGCTTCATTGGTGTAACGTTTAAAGATTTAATTATTTATACATAAAAATATATATATATAAAAAAATCATACATGTTAAATCGATTGTTGTTTAAGTTAATTTTTTATAGCGAATTTGCTTTGAGTGCATGTCTCACTGTTATTTATCCATCAGCAAATCAGTAGTATGGTTAAAGTGTTTTTAAGGGATATTTGCCAAGTTTCATCTTGGATGATTGCATTAGTTCGGAATTACTTAATAAATCCATATCATGTTCATGTCTCATTAGGGTTGAATGCTATAAAATGTAAGATTTTTGCTCTTTAGAATTTGTTTGCAATGTATGAAGTGAAGTTTGGAGAACCAGTTATGTTTTCTTTTACTGTTTACGTGGTAGATTTACGTTGTGTTGTCATTAAAATTTTGTGATCTTTTTATTTATGCAATCGTCGCTGTTGAGGATGCACTGTAAATAATAATAATAAAAAAAAAAACACTGTAGATTTGCCAGAACAAAGTCGATCACAATGAATGTGATGTATCTTTTTTTGGTTCCCTGACTATATTAATATGGAAAATACAGTAGTTGCGTAAGATTAAAAGCACAATGTGCTGGCAATTTGGGCGCATTTTTTTACAGCACAAACTGCTGGCGTCTAAATTGCCAGCACATTGTGCTGTTAATTTTACGTAATTGTACTTAGTACTGTAAAAAATGTCATTTTTTTTACAGTGTGGACGTTCATCTGCCTAGGTACAAACGTAGTATAATAGTAAAATAAATAATCATTGTTTAACGTCTGATATACGATTAAAATATATATATATATCACAATTTAATATTAGAATAAATAATCATTGTTTAACGTCTGATATATATATATATATAAGTGTCTGATTTTGATATTTTTTATACTTTATTTAATTTTAACTGCTAATAATTTTTAACTGTAAACATGTTATATAGTTTTCTGTCATTTAAATGTTATTTATTGCACTGATGAAGGGCTAAAACTTAGCTCGATACGTTTGTTTTTAATGTGATTTTTACTTGTATGTCTGATGAATTGTAATATATTTTTTATAGTAATGTAATTTTATTACACATCTTGCAATGCATTTAATAAAACATAATACATTGCAAGATGTGTAATCTAGAGTCTTGCTCTAGCAATCTTGGATTTATTGGAGACTGACATAGATTATAAATTATATTGACTGAAAAATGTTATTATTCGCAGATATTTTTCGTGTTAATTCGCAGATATTTTTCGTTTTTCGTTCAAGTTTAGTTGAGCGGACTATGAAGTTCATTACATTTTATCTGTTCCTGAAATTTCCATTCCATTTGCGATTAATTTAATGATAACTTTTTTATTAGATACTGTTAAAAAGCTTGATAGCTTATTTCTCCAGAAATCCTGAAAGGTGCAGAATCAACAGTCACAAGGTTATTTTATGTTAACCTACATATCTACACGTATATTTGAAAAATACATAGTTTTGTTTTTCCCCTTTTATCAATCGAAAATTTCGATAACAAGAGGAATTTAACAGAGATATTTTTATAGAAACACCATTTTATTATTATTTTTTTTTAAGTATCATCTAATTTGTCTTTCCGTGTGTCGCAGACAGAAAGAAACATTCATATTTATTTTTATAGAATAATCAGCTTTATTAAAAATGACCAAATACTGCAATGTTTTCTTCAATCGAATGCTTTTTAAATATGTTAGGAGACACCTAAGAGTAAAATTAAGTTTCAAATTAATCAAATGAAATATTGTACGCTTTTTATAATTAAATGGGTACATAGATTGATTGTTTTCTCCCATGATTGAAGTTCATAACTTCATATCTGTGTTTACACTTGGAATAGAAATTTTTGTGAATGATATGTAATTTTAATAAAGGTTTAGACCAGGCTCGGCGAACCTTTTCACCTGCGCGTGCCAAAAATTCCCAAACAATATCTATCAACCTTGCAACGTGCCAAACTTATGCAAAAATAATTTTGAAGTGTACGATGTTACACGAATTATTGGTTATAAAATCAGTTGCTTTCATGCATTAATAATTAAAAAGTATTGAAAATCAAAATTCGATTTTCCTGTATCAGCCATTAAATGAATGAATTTTTAATTCGTAAATATGATTAATTTATGCGGTATGTACTGTAATAAGGGGAAAAATACCAGTTTTTATTTCATTAATTTTTAACTTATTATTATTGCAACATCTCGGTTATAATTTTCCAAGTTGCATTAAAAAATGTGCTAATAATGTATTGGTGAGATTTTTGCTGTTGTACGTTTGATGGAAAATGCTCTATATCTGGTTCATATTTTGTTATTATTGCAAATATACATAGCTAAATTGAATTCATTTGTCATTTTATTGCAGTGACTGTCAAACGAAATTCATTTGAAAATTACAGTTTTTTAAATCCGTACAGAAAGGCAAAAATACATGGCGAAAACGCTGCATAGCATGGCATGGAAATAAAATTATTCTGATTATATCTGCTTCATGCAAAAAATAATTACATTACTTGTGTACTGTCCGTATGTTATATATATATATGTATATATATATATATATATATATATATATATATATATATATATATATATATATATATATATATATATATATACATATATATATATATATATATATATATATATATATATATATATATATATATATATATATATACATATATATATAATATATATATATATATATATATATATATATATATATATATATATATATATATATATATATATATATATATATATATATATATATATATATATATATATATATATATAAATATATATATATATACATATATATATATATATATATATATATAATAAATTTAAATTTTTTGCGTGCCAGAGGAAAATTAGCTTACTTTGGCACGCGTGCCATAGGTTCGCCAACCCTGGTTTATACAAACAATATGAAAACTATTAGAACTGCATTTACCATAATAAAATATATACATATATATCGGTTTTCTGAAAACAGTTATTTCAAGAGAATTATTCGCTTTAAGTTTTTTGTAATAAATACTAGTTCATAAAAGCTTCCCAACGTTCCGAAATTGCGAATTTTAAATTAGTCTTGTAAAATAAACATAGACGTCTGCAGTTCGATTGATTTAACATGCAATCTGTTAAATGTATTTTTCTTAATTGGCATTATTTTTAACTTCATATTACTATCATTTTATCTGAATATTTGATCCTGGAAAAGCGTTTAGTTTTATTGTCATAACATTTAAAAGTCAAAATTATTTTGCATGCATCAGATGGATAAAATAAAAGTAGAAAAAAAAATTCTGATAAAAATATCAATAAAAATTTTCAGAAATGTTAATTGAGATTTTTTTTTTCTACTTAAAGCATACTTAATTTCTCAAATAGCAAAAAATAAATATATTATTAATAATCCATTTCTACATTATCCATTTATTTACTTATTTTAAAGTAACAATTTACATGCCATAATGCAATACAGTACTCTTAAAAAGGTTGACAAATTTTAAAATTTATTTTTGTACCGGGATCCTAAATATGTTCTTTAAAAAAATATTCATTGGTGGAATTTTGATGAGAATTTGAAATTTGAAATTTCTTTAAAATTTTATTTATGTTTAACATTATTAAAATTATAATATCTATCAGTGATCATAGATAATATGATGTCTTTTTTTAAATGTCTAAATTTGACGTGCGGGGAAAAAAAATATGTATTGGAGACCAATTAGACCAACCAATTAAAATTCTTCAAAATCAGACCCTTGAGCGCCAACATGCATCTACTAGCGACTTAGTTGTACATGCTTAGAAATCATTTTTCGGAACGTCCTACATGCAGCGCGTCGGAGCCTCTTTCACCTCTGCTACGCTCCAAAGGTGGTGTCCTTGTGGACTGTCGTCACTCTGGAGAACAGGAAAAGGCAAGATCAGGGAAGCTGGAGAAGCTTTCAGGGGCATCTATACGTTGATTAGGAGGCAAGTCTGGCTTCGTCCATTGACATGATGCAGCTTTCATTCCCGGACATTTTCTGGACCATGATGAATATTTCCATAGACTATTTCCCATAGTCGTTTCAATAGCAAGATGTTGAATCGCTTTTAATTACTAAATATCGTGTTTACTCGCGTAATAGTCGCACTTTTTTGCCAGTTTATCATTGTGAATGTCTAAGGTCCGACTATTATGCGGGGAAAGCTAGTACACAATATTATACACTCTGATGCTAAAACATTATTGTTATAAAAAATCGCATTATTATAAAATTAGTAACTTACCAAATATTTCCAGATTATCTGCTGTATATTAAATACCTTTTTTCTTTTTATGGTAATATTTTTAGAGACATAAAATTTACAAATAATCTTTGTGAAAATTTTGGCAAAAAAATCACAAAATAAATCACTTTCACTGGGGGTATAAGTATCGCTATTGTAATGTGAATCGGTGTCTGAAGGATCTCCGTTATTCCATAAAATGTCATCTCCGCTTCCGTTCAAACTCTTCTTAAAACATTATATCGCTTGTTATTAAAGTTCATTTTCTGTTTCAAAACGGGGTTGCGACTATTACGCAAGGGCGACTATTACGCGAGTAAACTCGGTAATCTTATGAGATTTCAATTAAAACTCCTTGAGCATATAAAAAATGAAAAATAAAATAATAAATAAAACACACGACGGATTTTTGCGACGGAGATAACTATATTTTTTGCATTACTAATAAAATTTCCCAAAAACTTATAGAAGATTATAGAAGTTGTTTTCATTTTAAAAGTAAATTTACCAAGTTTTACTTGAAATTTTCGATTTACGTGTTTAGCTAAGTGACGCACTACGTGTAACAAATATTAATAAATCATTTTATTTATAAAATATTATACTTACTATACAGCATTTCCATCTAAAAGTCATTTTCCTCATTTGTATTTAAAAGAGTTATATATTTACACGCTTGGAATGGGAAATGCCCTTTAATTATGTAAAATAATGAGAGGCACTCAAGGTGAATTCATGTTATGAAGGGCAAATAAAAAGGTTATATGATCATTTCCTAAACGCTTATTGACTTCGACGTATACGGAAGCAGGAGCGAAATACATATTTTAAAATGGAATTCATGTTTTGTTTCACAGTAGGGATTTTGTCACGTATGAAAAAATTACAACATAAACAAATAAACTAAAGGATTCTTACGGCTTGAAATTTAACATCACACATATAATAATTCTCTTTTTTGTGTTAATAAAAATACAAGCATATGAATTTTTTAAATCAATTTCTGTAAAAACATAACTTTAGTATTTTCGCAAAAACTATCACACTTGAAGTTAGGATACGTTAGATAATTTCTATTATGAAAGAAATGACATGAAAGTTTTGGTTAAGTAGACTTGTTAACTGCTGGAGCTTGAAGCGCATTACAATTAAAATTTATTTTCAGTATGGCTTTAGTTCTACATAATTATTATACAAATTGTCAGAATTTCCTTTCAATTTTAGAAACTGAAATTAGGATCTTTATAAACATATGTATGGAACTTCAATATTCCGGTATAGCAATTTAATCATTGCAAATCAATTCACCGATGTAGATTCAACCCACAAAATTGCACTGAACTTCAAATGTAAAATCAATCTCCGTAATGTATATATTAGGATCGTGATACAATTTGAATAAATGTAGAAATCGCAATTTTGAAACAAAATTGAGGTAGGAAGGGACATTTCACCTCATAAATACTTGACAATTATAAGCTAAAATGATGTAGTACTCATTTCAAAATTAGATTTGAAGAAATTTAGATTAAATATCGTTTTTAGAATATTTTTATATTATTAATTAAATATCGTTTTTAATCAAAATTATATTAAATATCGTTAAATCAATGTGTATTTTCATTGTAATATTAAAAATAGAATATTGCTTATACGTATTTAAGAATACGAATTTATGACCCTTTTAATTAAAAAAAAAAAAAAAAAAAAAAAAAAAAAAAAAAAATTCAATATTTTATTAAAGCCTGTTTTAATAAATACTATTTTAACTTATAATAATTTAAACTTAAAAATGTAATAATTTAAACTTAAAAATGAAGAGTACAAATACATATATATTTGCTCTTTAACTAGATCAAAAGAAAGTTAAACTCTTATAATCTGAAATTTACCATATACTTATTTTGTAAAAAAAAAAAAAAAAAAACCCTCCAATATGGGTTTTTTTTTTGTTTCTTTTTCCAGTTGCAAATAATAATAATAATAATAATAATAAAGAATAAATAAATAAAATAAATACATTAATGCAAAATACTTGTTTATTATTTAAAAAGTGTTTACGTAACAAACCATTTCGGGAAATATGGACAAATATGTTTTTAAAACAACTCAAAAATATCCCTTAACATGAGTATTTTAGCAAGAATATTTATTAAAATTAATGGACCGCCGAAACTGAATGTCTTCCATTATCCAATTTCATTCAGGTTAGTTGGTTGTGTTTATGACGGCCAATTATCAGCACGAGGGATATAGGTCCTTAAGGAGTTGCCCTACAGGGGGTCTTTCTAAGGGAACCTAACCTGTTTTTACGCTTGGAAAAGCAAGGTTCAAAGAAAAACACGAAAACATTTTCCTTCAGAAGAACAAAAAATGTTATTTATTAATTTCCGAACACTTGCTGCATCTTGCAATTATGATAAAAAATTGCAAGTGATTTTAGACATATTATAACTTTTGAGATCCTCTCTCTCCAATTTTGTTGTTTTTAAAAATATTTAAATATTTTATATGTATGTATGTATGTCTGTGTATGCGTATATATTTTAGCTTTTTTTTTTGGCTTATATTTACTTAAGTTTCGAAAATTCAGTCAGTTGTACGATTTTGCATCTCGACGAATTCATTGACGACAAATTTTACTGAACTAATTAACAGCTACAGATCATTAATATTATTTGTTTTCAGTCAAGATATATTTCGAGATCTTTGTTGCATAATATACAAATGGAAAAAAAAAAAAAAAAAAAAAAAAAAAAAAAAAAAAAACATGTACGCTGATTTGTTCAATCCAAATAAAATCATCTTTAAAGAAGATAAATTTAAATTAATAACTTAAATTTGAAAATGATGGAATGTTATTTGTAACTCTTTATGTTTTGGATTTTAATTTGCTGCCTGGAGTAACATTTTCTGTATTTAACTTAAAAATATCCTTTTCTTTTTTTATTTGTTTTTCTTCTTGGACTATTATTAAAACAATGAACACTATTTGTATAAACATCTATCTAATATTGAACAGACAAGTTCTTTTTAGGTGCATTCATAACTGCACAAATACGTAGCTCCTAAAGTCGTCGTTCTGCCCGTCTGTTCGTCCGTCCGCATATAACAGAGCAAAAACTACCCAACTGAATGGTCTGAAATTTTAAATAAATAATTGTTCCAAAATTTTGTCGAGTCATTTTAAATAGCATGATAATCGGATGTATAGTTTAAATACAGGGGCAGTCAAAAATTTTCCGTTACATTACAAGCAATGGAAAAAAATAATTTCAAGTGCATTTTAATGATGGTACAGCCTTTCGAACAGAATGAAATTGATATGCACTTATGAAGTGCGCTAAAATATACATCCAGTACAATATACGGTGCAAAAAATATTAATAACATTATTTATAATACGAACGGTCCTCATTTGCCACTTTTGACGTTCAATTTCCTACTTGTATGTTTCTATCACTGTTCCTTAAAATGCCTGCGGAATTCTCTTCTGGTTTATCGGTTTCAAACTTTCCTATGGTATTCTTGCCGTTCTGACGTACATTAATAAGATGACGTACATTAAGAGATTTTTTTTTTTTTTAAAGATTGTAAATAAAGACAGAAAGTATGAAGCGTTATTCATCTTGCTAATTGATATCTAAAATTATATTATATTTCTTTTACGCCTTTTTTTTAAATTATTATAGCAGCAATAATAGCAAGGTAAAAGTGAAAAAAAATATTTTTCGTTATATTTATTTAAATAATGACAAATAAAAACGGAATAAAATGTAGTCTACTTAATTGCACAATCATGGAAGCGTAATTGAAATTGTAATTACTGAAAAACGAATATAATTTTATAATTACACTTCCATAATTACTTTCCAGTTTTGTTAATTTCCCTTCATGAGAGATTTAGTCATTATCCTGTCATATACACAAATGATTTAAAATGTTTTAATTAATAAAAGAATATTCTATTGTTTTTTAACAAATGTTATTTCATTTAACGTACTTTTTTTAGAGTTATGTGTTTTAAAGCTTTGAAAAATTTATTTCATTAATAATATTTCATGACATGACACTTTTGCTTTGTAAAAAAGGTAGCACATTTTAATATTTATTATTATTTTTTTTAATTACGTCGAAACATACGAATTTTTTTTAACTTGGAGTTATTTTCTATGAAAATGGTTTAAAGTTAATATAACGTTTAAACTTTTAACCTTTAAATTGTAATTACAAATTAAACAAAATGAAATAAAATTTCTAAAGTTTTAAAATTCGCATTTAATAATATCCGATCTCTAAATTGTTACACAAAGCTGCGAAAGGCATCATTCGACAGGGAATCGTATGTGATTTTCTTAAGATGAATGCATCTTTTAAAATAGAGATTGAATAAATATTGAATATTATAATAACCAGTGTACAGTCGTAAAAAAAAACAGAGGGTATACGTTCTAATAAGAGAGTATACTCTCAAGGCTGAGGGTATACGGTGTATAGCCCCGTATACACTCCACTACATCCCTGATAATAAATTTGGTTTTTCGAAAGCCAACACCAAATTTTGAGACATTGTAGAGTGTCTTGTGTCTAAAATATTTGGAAAGTTTACCTTTTATATACATTTTAATTATTGATCATATAATTACATAAAACAACATTTTAGATATTTATCCAAAAATTCCAGCAATACATTTTAAAATTCAACAAGAAAAGTACTGAAAAATCTGAAATAGTAATCAGTAAAATTTAAAAATAAAATAAACTTGCATTATAAAATAAAATCCTACAACATTTTTCTAGATGTTTCTGTGATCTTTTTATTCTTTGGATCATTTGACCGTATCTTTTATCATAAGTAAAATTTCTCAAAATCTCTGAGATTGATGCTTTGAATATGCAGTAAATTTACGCACACATGTTATGATTGTGATACGCCACATGTAAGAATTATTGTAATTCACATTACATAATTATTAACATGAATTTTGTTTTCATTTTCATGATATTTAAAAAAAAAAAATCGTAATCATGTATGGAATATAATTGAATCTAATCATCCTAAGACAATAGATAATATTCTATGGGGTGAGTTTTTGTGAAGATAAAAATTAATAAAAATTAATGTTTGTCACATGCATTATTAGCATAATCAATATTTGACATTTACGGATTTTATGAAAATATAAAATAACAATGTAATCCAAAGTTTTTTCGTGTCTATTTTAATCCACGCTACTCGGCAACACTGCCAAAAGTGTATGTTACAATTTATGAATATTATTTAATAAAGTTCGATATCTAAGCCCCCACCTTTTTTTCAAATACTGCATTAATATTCTAATTTGCTAATGAAATAATTTGTTTAGCAAACAATTTTCTTCGGCAGACTGCATATATACAAGATTAGTGAATTTTTATGTTTGGTTTATTGACAAGAAAATTGATTTTGCTTAAACTGAAGAAGAATGTTCTTTAATCTTAAACTACAGTTTTTAAAGAAAACAATTAAGCATTCAACATATATCTGACAAGGGAGGTTACAGGATTGGCAGTGCGAAATGCAATCAACACTTGTGTATTGATATAATATATTTAATAGATACAGGCATGAAAGTCCTAAAGTGTGATAGCCAGGAGGTCTTTATAAAATAAGTCTTAACTTTTAAGTTATCACTTATAATTGAATAGGGGTCATTCCACGTAAAATGGGCAAAAATTAAAAAAAAAAACCGTGGCCACATAGTAACCGATTTTAATAAAATTTTATACACAGTTTCAATTCATATTAAAATAGAGCGCTTCAAAATATCTTCACAAAAAATAAATTATTTTAGTTGTTTTGGATATTTAAATAACTTGTGATAAAGAATGACATGTGTGCAATAGGGTGGGCCGAAAAAAAACTTTTTTTTTTATTTTCGATGATGGGTAGTGCGGAAAAGTGGCCACTAGTGGCACCAAGTTCACACAAAAAATTTGAGATTTTTAGGACAATTCCTATATTTGCCGCTTTTGGCTTGAAGTTTTGCTAAAATGCTGATTTTTGAACTTTTTTAGCAAAAGTTTTAAAAATGTTAAATTAAACTTATTTTAATCGTATTTACTTGAAAAGGCATATTTAAAGTTCCAAATGTATAAATTTGCTCTGATAATGTATTATTTAATTGCTATGTGTATTCTAAATTAGACGATTTTTATAGCCTTTTCGCTTTTAAGTGAACAAAAATTACATGTATTGTTTGAATCTTTCAACGGTTTCTCTCTTTTGTCCTGTTTATGTCCCTTGGTCTTCATTATTTCTTTCGATGCTTTAAGGGTCATATATTTGGGTGACGGACAGCAGAATCCCTCAGAAGCAGATCTGGAAGAAGAGAAGGAAGTGAGGCGAGAACATAAGCGAACGCAGTGACTCGTCGCGATGTTGGGGGAGTGAAGGAGGCATGCATCATCACTCCTCCAAGGCATGCAAAATACAAGAGGGGAGAAAGTGCGACAAGGGATGCTTATTATTTTTCAGTGCTCGGTTTCCCTGTGACATTTGTTCAGTGCAAAAGTAAAACCTTTTTCTCGAGCAATACGTTGCTTTTTGGATAGAAGAAAATCGAGATATTTATCTTCAACCAGTGGATGATATTATTAAAATGGTAGGTGAAAAAGTTTCCGAAATCTGGATAAAATCTTTCATACCAGTGGTTTCCCAACGAACAATTAACGGAAAGATTAAAAACTATTACAATGAGTGTAGATCATTGGAGAAATCTTGTAAATCATACGGGCGTTAAAGGCAAGGCGATCCGCGAAGATTTCATACGAAATGCGGAAACCTCTCTCTTTGACATTGCAGCTTGTAAGTGAGGCTCTGGATAAAATCTTCCATACCAGTGGTTTCCCAACGAACAATTAACGGAAAGATTAAAAACTATTACAATGAGTGTAGATCATTGGAGAAATCTTGTAATCATACGCGCGTTAAAGGCAAGGCTATCCGCGAAGATTTCATACAAAATGCGGAAACCTCTCTGACATTGCAGCTTGTAAGTGAGGCTTGAACAATTGTAGCTGCGACATCAGACGTAAAGTTCCACATCGGGAGGTGAACTTCTTGAAGGATCAAAGAACTGTTCGAAAAATGTTTATCGGAAATATTGATTTAAAAACAAACAAAACTCTTGCAAAGAAAATACCGCGGAAAATGAAAAGGGATACAATTTCAACGAGGAATAGTGGTTCTGCGACAAAGCCTTCAACGAGTGGAGTTAGATCTAGATGGAAGACGGTTATATTGTTGTAAGATTCAAGTAGTGGGAGCTTTCAAGCAAGCAGCTCGACTGAATCTGAATTTGAACCAGGCCCTTTAAAGCCAAACACTCCTAAATGCATATTCCTGTCTAACACAGCGTCTGCCATGTCTCAGGGAAACTGAGCACTGAAAATAATAAGCATCCCTTATCGCACTTTCTTCCCTCTTGTATTTCTTGCTTCACTCCCCCAACATCGCGATGAGTCACTGCGTTCGCTTAAGTTCTTGCCTCACCCCCTTCTCTCCTTCCAGATTTGTTTCTGAGGGATTCTGCTGTCCGTCACCCAAATATATGACCCTTAAAGCATCGAAAAAAATAATGAAGACCAAGGGACATAAACAGGACAAAAGAGAGAAACCGTTGAAAGATTTAAACAATACATGCAATTTTTGTTCACTTAAAAGCGAAAAGGCTATAAAAATAGTCTAATTTAGAATACACATAGCAATTAAACAATACATTATCAGAGCTTATTTATACATTTGGAACATTAAATATGCCTTTTCAAGTAAATACGATTAAAATAAGTTTAATTTAACATTTTTAAAATTTTTGCTAAAAAAGTTCAAAAATCAGCATTTTAGCAAAACTTCAAGCCAAAAGCGGCAAATATAGGAATAGGCCTAAAAATCTCAAATTTTTTGTGTGAACTTGGTGCCACTAGTGGCCACTTTTCCGCACTACCCATCATCGAAAATAAAAAAAAAAAGTTTTTTCGGCCCACCCTAGTGTGCAATGGTCCAAAGTTGCAAGTTTCATGTTCCGTATCTTGAAAACTATTTAACAGAATTGATTTTTTCTTAATAATATTATAACTTCTGAAAAATTATCTTCCTATTTATTGAGTAATAACAATCTGGTAACACCATGATTAATTTTTAATTGGTTGTAAATTTTGAAATTTTGTGAATTTTGAGAAAATTAGAAACGTTATAAAAATTAAAGGAATACAAAAACATCTGTGAAATTGATGTCTGACATAGTATTACATATGAAGATCAAATTCCTCAAGTTTGAAAGTTGCCATTTATTTCCTTCATCTTAAAAAAGAAAGAAAAAAAAAAAAAAAAAAAACTCTTAGAAACTTAAAAAAATTTACGAAATCATAATTTTTACTCTTATGTATGAGCAAGAATATAAATAAAGGAGTGGTCCAACATTAACAATATTGCACAGACACAAGGATCAATAAATCCATGATATGCAAAAAAAAATAAATAAAAAAAAAATCAAGATTGCCTTTTGATTCCTCACCCAGCAAAAATAAATTCAAAAAGGTACTATCTGTTACATTCTATGAGCTTTTCGACTTTGAGTTCGAGCTATTTTCTTAAAATATTGCACGATTTCAAGGTGAAAAAAATTAGTTTCCATCTATTTTTTTTTTTAATCTGGATTTAGGATTAATTAGGGTAGGGATAGGTAATTTTTTGTCTAAATGAATCATTTTTTCTACTTTAATTAAAAATATTCTTCAGGTAAAAAGTAATCTGAAAGCCAGCATACAAGTTTCTATATTTAAAATATACACATTATCCATAATATCAAATATTTTAAAAGTTTAAAAAAGCTTCCCTTGACTTTCAAAGAAGTGATAGAAGTATTACATTTTACCCTCAACATGTTTTACTATTTATTTTTTTTTTCTCATTAAGGAATAAATAGGCAAGAATGAAAGTTTCGATATTTAAAATATGTACTAAAATACTACGTCAAGTTGTTTTAAACTCGTCAGAGGTGTCCATGTTTAAATGAACAACAGAAATATTGAATTTGTCCCTGAACATTTTTCTATTTTTTTTTCAATTTACGGAATAAAAATACAATTACAAACTTACGCCAATCTGTTACTTATTATTCATTCCTAATTATAAATAATTTTTAATATAGTATTTCGCAAAATTGAAGTATGTTGGCATGTTGTAATTTAGCATGTTGACAAAATCTTGATTTGAATCCACTTTTAATGTAAATTTTAATACTTAAATAAACAATCCTGAAATGTATTTTTTTATATTTACTCATAAATAGATATGATCTACTTATATAAAGAATTTCATTAAAATCTGGGACATGTCTTCCACAGCTGATTTACTCATTTTGTATGCAATGACCCATAGATTAGTTCATTAAGCGAGAGGTTTGACAGCATTGCCTGTTGCGTGCTGAATTTCTGATTTTTTTTTTTTTTTCAGTAAAATTTCTATTTATCTCAGTGATAACATCCCATCATCTTTTTATACAATCTTAAAAAAATGTTTAATCAATAAACTTAATTTAAACTATATAAAATATATTTTTTGCGCATATACGTATAGGTATTGAAAATCTATATGATTAAATGTTAAAAGGAAAGCTCAAAAAATTTTTTTATTGAACGGACGATATTGATGTTGTTGAAATTTACATGAATGAATATTTAATATTACATCATAAATAATGTATAATGCATGATATAAATTTGCAATTTTTAATTTATATTGTTTCTTTATCCATAGGTTTCAAAAGTTTTTTGGTTTCTTAAAAGTATGCTTTTAAAAGTTTAATTTTATTTTTTTTTTATCTCAGTGTCTTGATTTTGTAATTATAATAAATATAAACAATAAATCGAATTAATTATTTTTAGTATTTTTGGTATTTTAATTTTATATATTTCTTCGATTATATGTACTGTTTTAAATATGAAATTTTGTATGCTTATATAGTTAACAAAAAGTAAAAGGAAATGCCATTTGAACATATAATCTGCAGAATTTTTGCGTTTATTAAATTTCTATAGTTTTATTTACATGGATTAGCTGCTATTTTCACCGTTAAAAAAATAAAATACATTACTTAAAATTAAATGACTCTATTTCGTTTTTGGTCTTAAACTGTATTTTTTTCTTTTATCGTAATATAAAATAAAAATATAGTATTTTCTTAGCAACTGCTTTTTAAACTTTGTTATTTAAATTCTTAAAATCTCGGATTCATGTGTTAATGAATCCGAAATAGAATAGCTGTCAATGCATCTAAAAGTACGTTTTTATATTATTTTGGTGTTAAAAATAGTTATTACGTAGACAGTTATTAAAACTACTATATCAAGAATCTGGGATTTTCGAAAGTAATATTAAAAAAAAATATATATACATATATAAAATAGAAGTGAAAAAATTAGTTAATGTAATAAAAGAAAACATATATTTCAGATTTACAGTACTTATTTAAATTTAAGGATAAGTTAAAAAATTGAATTTATTTATCTAATTAACTGTAATTTTATCTAGCAACAAATATTTCTTGTTTATAGAAATATACAAATTGTTCACTCTTTTTTTTCCATTAACTAAACATTTATTTATCGGTTGAAAGTTTTATAGTTAAAACTGAACTTATACGCACATAATCCTATATTTTATTTATATTTTTCGTATATTTTAATGATTATATATATAATTTTTAAATCTGGTTCCTAAATTATTGATGAATGCTTCGCTGCCCAAAATAGAAATTTGATAAAAAATACGTACAATAATTCAAGACACGTACATGGGATAATTATCCGTATATTTTTCAATTTGAATTAAATTTTAATTGTGTAATTTAAAAATATGTGACAGCTAATCTTCAATATCCCGTAATTAAATTACTGTAAATGGAACTAATATAATTTTTGATTTTGTAAATCTTTTAAAAATACTTTGTAAAAAAAAAAAAAAAAATGTCTACGTGTTTTCAGATTATGTTTAGAAATGAAAAATTTGTATATATATATTTTTTTCTATTCCACACAAACAAACACATACAGATATACGTATAATACCTGTAAAAAACATATTCTTCAGTCGTAGGGGAATATGCGAGTCAATTTATTTATCGCATTCAATAAACTCATGTGATTACCAGAATCTGTATCGATAATTTACATGGGTTTTGTATTTAATTTATCTATTATAACTACAGAGACATAATTTTTTTATATTTATAAAAATTCTTTCTAATTATAGTAAATAGATGCAGCATATTTAAAAATATGTTACAGCTTTGAAATATATTCTTCTTTGGAAATTTAAACTTATTAAGTAATCTTAAATTTACGCTTATTTAGCTAAAATTCATGAAAAGCGAAGACAGTATTTTCTTCTTGAGAATAATGTATCTCTGGAGGTAAAAAAGGATTAAATGACGTCATTATTTTCTTCTAGAATAATAAAAAGATAAAAGTAAATAAAAGACTTTGGGAAAAACGTCTTTTTTAATATAGATCTTAATAACATTTCCCTTAATAACCACTCCTTTTCAGAAACTTAAAGAAGTTAAAGCTTTCAGCAATTGTTTAATTTACATTTAGCAATCGTAGTAATGAAGTAAAACATATTAGGATCTTTTGGATTAGTTTTTATATGCAATTTCTGCAAAGTAAACTAAAGAAAAAAATCTTTCAAAATAAAAAGTAATTGTTTCATTTAAAATGAGAAAAAAGGATTTTAAATGTCTTAGGAATATTGAATTTAGTTTTACAGTAGAATCTTTATTAACGTTAAATAAAAGAAAGAGAAACGAAGTTAAAACACAAACACTTTGAATAAAATGATAGAAAAGTAAGTTTCACTAATTTAATGTATTCCTATATTTTTTATAAAAGAATGTTTTGATTCATATATATTTTAACATATTTAAATAGAAGTATTTTTTATAAGTAATGTTTAAATAAAGTCTCTATAACTTATGTCTGCGTGAATTCATAGTTAAATATGCTTCATGTCTAATTGTTAAAATATTTTTCTTTACTCATATTTGTCAAATAATTTCATTCTTAACGTATTTGATGATGGTGTTTGTCATTTTTCTGTGTTAAATTCAGTGTTAAATATTTGTTTTGATTAAATAGGAAATTATCTCTTTCTTACTGATTGCAATTGAGAGTATGTAAGAAATACTAGAATCCTTTTTTTAATTTTAATTTTTTTACTGAAATACAAAAATGTTTTGTTTTAAATATTTTTCTATCGATTTTATCATTACATTCATTTTTTGTGTAAAAAAAAAAAAAAAAAAAAAAAAAAAAAAAAAAAAAAATATATATATATATATATATATATTATAAAAAAAAAACATATTACAATCTTTTAGTGATCTGCAAGGCGTGGACTAAATCCTTTAACACAAATATTTAATTAAAATTTTCATCTTAATTACATATGGGTAATGCAATGGCTCAAAATAATATGTGCAATATTGACACTATGTCCCATCTAATGATCTTTATTTTTTTACGTTAAGTACTTTTTGGGATAAGTAAAACAGAAAATTTGGTTTCGATCAAACTAGAAGGAATTAATAAATATAAGCAAATTCATAAAAATGATATATTTTGGTGAATTTGCGCTGATGTTTTAAATTTAAATAACATGCTTCATTTGTATAATCTCAGAAGAATAATATACAAAAACTACATTGGTTGCAGACTGCAGTATCCCATATCAATTAAATGAGTTTTGTCTGTGTTTTAAAGCTTCTAGCACAGTCATTATAAATATACGAACTTGATTTATGAAGATCTTGTGTTTTAAAATATTTAGATTTAATGCATAGTTTTTATTTAACTATCCTGTAGAAAATTAGTTATTTCAGGTTATAATGAAGAAGGTATGATTAATATAAATTATGTTTTTCTTATTGTCAATGAATATCCAATTACAAAACAATTTCTTTTCGAACCATAGTTCGAAACACGAAAATATTTTGCATCTTGCCCTAGATCGTATAAAAATCTGTTTATATCAAAATATTTATCTTTTCTGAGTTACGTGGAAGGTCTTAAGAATCGAAAATCAATAGAAAGACACCGCAAAAAATTAGGACATTTACTTATCTACATTAATAAAAGAAGGTGTTTGTGTATGTCTGTCTGTCTGCGATGGTTAGTGAAATAAAGCACACGTAGAAGTCTGAATATTTGGATGAGAACAGTCCAAAGCAGATCCTGATCAACCTGAGGATCACATCATTCATTTTTTGTGACTATTTTGTCATAATTTGTGAAGAAGTTAATAAAAAGACAAAACGATATAGTTCTTTTTTGTGTTACCTCGCTTTTGCATATCTTCAAATAGAGAAAATGAAAATAACTCAGTGGTTTTTATTTTAGCCCTTATTTGTAACCATGCTTCGAATGAACCGATTGGAATATGGAAAAATTAAGTACATATTCTTAAATGTAGTATTTTTTTTAAATTTCGATCGATCCAAATAGAAAAAAAATCGAATTTTAGCCGTTTAAAAAAATTAAAAGTTTAATTTCTCTTTTTACTTAAGCTTAACATCGCGCTACATTTTAAAGATACGGAAAAGCAAAAACTACTTACTTCATTCGAATATTATAAAGGATGGTGCAATTAGTTTTTAAAAATAATCATATCAACATATCAAAAATAATCATCATAATTCGTGACTGAAAATCACTTCTTTTCACCCGGAGACATCCATTTTTTTTTCCACGCTAAAAGTAAATAAATATCGGTATTTTAACACAATCTGTTTACATGTTCTTTATACTGCCGTCTTACATTATGTTTAAAAACATTGAAATAATTAGAAGTTGTTTTTATTATTATTATTATTATTAATGAAGTATTCTCTCCGAACGTGATTTCGTTTATGGGTTTTGCTCAAGGTTTTTTGACAGACAGCTATGCGAGTTTTTGGCAAGTTAAAAGTATATTTACGTTGTTTTAATCCTTCTGCCAATATTTCGCCCCAAGCTACAAGCTAAATCCTTTGAATACACAGATTGGCTGGTGTTGTTTTTCTCCTTTAGTCTGGCACTTCGCATTCTGCGAAGTTTTCGCTTCCAGCTGCACTCGGAGGCTTTTTCATCTGATATTATTATTTGGAACATCTTCTTTTATGCAATTTAAGTTTTTTTATGCAATTTTTCAATTTAAATAGTTTAAGTGACTTAACCTCGCAGAAATTTTAGCTTTCAGATTTTAGAACTATATATCCAAATTTTTGCACGGAAATTATATGCAGTTTTTTAGAATATTATACTTTTAACTCCTTCAAACATAAAATATTTGGTGGGATAAGAACTATTTTGTTTTTAATATTAAACAGCCTGGCGCGAAAAAAACACAGATCTTCTAGGTCTAAATATCAATATTTCTTTCACGAAACTTCTTATACAAGCTTCCAAACCATTATATTTATGAGTCATGAGAATGTAAAATATATTGAAAAAAAAGAGAAATTCCTTTTTAAATATTCAACGACCAAATGTAAACAAAAAGTCCGCTCACATTGAAATAAGGAATCAGCTGTTTTGTTCTCAAAATACAGAAATGCATATAATAACCATTAAATAACGTAGATTTTTATTTAAAAGGCCTTAATTGGTTTTATAAAACACGAAAATTGCTTGGCTATCGTTACGAAACTAGTTTGTAAAAATTTTCTTTTAATAGTATATAATCTTGCAAAATCCAATGAAAGATGCAAAGTCATACCAATTAGAGGCTTATTATTTTTTTGCCAAGGCCCGAACAACCACAGGATAACAATCAAATTTTTGAACGATAAAATCACAAAACCTTAACATTGATTTTTTTATAAAGTTTTTTTTTTTTTACTATGCATTTAATAAATATTTTTTATTGCTTAATCTGTAAATAATTTTAAATTTATAATCTTACATTACATAAATCTCCATAAATGAAAAAAATATTTTTTTTTAAATACCTTCATCTTGTAATTTTATTTTCATTCGCAAATTAGTTCATCTGTGATGTTGCGAATTTTTGGTATTATCAGAAATTGCGGGAAAGTGTTCACATACATTTATTGGTAGTTACTTCGATATAATTTTATTACTGGAATTATTTTGTAAACGATGATCACCGGAAAAGATCTCGAAACCAATTGTATACCAAGGAATGCAAATTAAAAAATCTTCTCATTCGGGCAATATCTGACAACGATTGTGATTGTAACAAATCAGGCATAGAACTAAGTTCCCGTTATTATTTTATTACAACTAATGAATTAATTTTAAAGTATACCTTTTCTTTTGTTACATAATAGTTAATTATTTACCGAAAATAGTTTCTTTTAATAAATAATAAAGCATATTAACTTGTTAAGTAATTTTTTAACGCATGTAAAAAATCAGATATATGTCAGTTTTAAATTGTTTTGAAAGTTGTATTTTTATAGTTTTAAAAAATTGCTTTTAGGATTCCTTAGTAAAAGTTTTTTGTTACATAAAAAAAAAAATCCATTATAGCATTTATTTGATTACTGGTTTATTTATTCTCTTTTCAGTGAATTTTCTTAGATTGGACAAAATTTTAGTTCTCACAAATTGAGTTAATTCTCACCCGATTTGATTGCGACGCGGTCTACGGTATTCTGTGCTGACTGAAATATTTTTTTACTTTCCACAGCTATGAGAAATTACATGAAAATATTTCATGAAATTGAAATGCATTATAAAGTTCAGCATGTTACACTGTCAAATCATATAAATGTCGCTTATTTTAACATGCTGAAACTTTGTATTGGCTATAAATTATATAATGCAAACTTTGAATAAATTATATAAACCAGACTCTCAATAATAATAATGATAAAATCTCATATAGTAATGTCATAGTAATCACATAGAATTCCGATTCATTACATGTCATGCTACATTTATAAAATACAATGCTGTCAGTTTTATGCTTTACAGCGATTTAATCAATTATTGTATTAAATTTTACAAAATAAGTTTTATTTCTATCACTGGACTGAGAAATTTTAAGCGAACAAAAGTTCATAATTGTTTATATCTCACTCTAATGCTGATTATCTGATGCAATTAATGAAACATAATTCCATCAGATTATGTCTCCTAATTCTATATGCATGCTTAACGTTCTTAAACGTCAACAAATTATTTTCTATACTTCTTTTTCAAATTCGCAAAAAGTAATATTAAAATAATATTTATTAATTACAAAGTAAAATGTAATATTATTATTTCCGAAGTCTCTAAAATATTATTGCTACATTTACAATTTATTTATTTGGTGCTGTTTAAACAAATGTTTAATTGATTTTTAATACTAGATTAATTTTAACACAATTATTCTAATTGGTAAACAAATCATATTAGATGTAAATTTCCAACTGGGCGAAAAATGTCCGGACCAGGATTCGAACCCGGGACCTCCTGGCTGAAGCCGCCAGTGCTCTGCCATCTGAGCTATCCCGGACGATTCTGGTCGAACTTTTTCACCCAGGAAATTTACATCTAATATGATTTGTTTACAAATTAGAATAATTGTGTTAAAATTAATCTAGTGTCATTTCGTATCCAGCGATTTCTGGAGTTCCATTACCTGAGATTTATTCTGTTGAGCTGAACGAGGTTTCACACCAGATGCTGTAATCATCAAGGATAGCTGGGTGAAAACGTTCGACCAGAATCGTCCGGGATAGCTCAGATGGCGGAGCACTGGCGGCTTCAGCCAGGAGGTTCCGGGTTCGAATCCTGGTCCGGACATTTTTCGCCCAGTTGGAAATTTACATCTAATATGATTTGTTTACCAATTAGAATAATTGTGTTAAAATTAATCTAGTGTAATTTCGTATCCAGCGATTTCTGGAGTTTCATTACCTGAGATTTGTTCTGTTGAACTGAACCATGTTTCAGACCAGTCCCGGGTTCGAATTCTGGTCCGGACATTTTTCGCCCAGTTGGAAATTTACATCAAATATGATTTTTAATAGTTAAATTTTTAATTACTTTGATTTATTTCATGTACTCACAACTCAATCTACGCATTCTCAGGTCTTGCAAATAACATTTAAAGTCAGACAAAACTAAAATTATTAAAAATAGTATAAAGCAGATGACAATAAATTTCAGTATTGGAACTTTATCGAAATTTTAAAAGTAGAGTTGTACAGACATATTAGAAGACATGAAAAACTATAAATCGGAATTTCATTTGCAAAGTTTATCCTACAATTCTTAAAAACAATTTCATATATTAATTACTAAATCATGTTGCCAAAAACGAACTTTCGGAATTAGTACTTGTAACAATGTATGACTTATTTTCATTTAGTTAAAAAACCACATAATGAGCTAAAAATTAATTCCTTAATATATAAGATGATCTCTAATAATATTTAATGTCAAAAATTGGAACCTATACAATATTTTGAAAATAATTATTTTTCACATAGTAAGTAAGGTTAATACCCCACCTTTTTTGTGTATAAGAATATACTTTTATACTGGGAGTTTCAAAATAGAATGTGTGACGATTATCTATTAAATCATTTATGAAATAAAGATTTTACTAATTACAAAATGTATAGAAATGAAGTACACCTTTTTGATATTTCACTTAATTTGCAATGGAATGTATACATATGTTATACGAAAAATAGTCTCTCGGTCCTCTATATTATATTTTTTTAGGGCTATGGCATTTAAACCAGAACAAAAATAATTTATCTGCACCAAAAATTCGTTGCTTAAATTTTATGCAATTTTTCAGATATTGGGTAGCAAAAAAATATCTCTTTTTTTATTGCGGGATTAATAGAAAATACGCTTTTTTTTATTTTAAGGAATATTACTCACAGGTTGTGGGAGGCAATTTATAGCTGTAAAATATGTACCGTCTTATAAATAAATTCAATCGTATATTACTAACGGTGTTTTACTTACTTATTTTGTGGTTTATTACTCATAATTTTATTATTTTAAAGTGACACATCAGCTGCAACTATAAAAGCAATATTTTCACGCAGCGTATACTTCGATTTTTTCTTCGGCTAATCACTTTTATTAAAAGAATTAATAAACCATGTTGCCCAAAACGAACTGTCGAAATTAGCATTTGAAACAGTGTATGAGTTATTTTAATTTGGTAAAAAACCACATAATGAACCGAAAATTCATTTCTTAATCTATAAAAAGAAAGAAAAGAAAGAAACGTTTAATAGTATTTAATGAGTCAAATTGGAACATATCCAAAATTTTGAAAATAATTATGTTTTACATTCTGATTAATGATGATATTCGTTTTTTCATTAATACATTATAAAAATACAGAAAAGGCATCTATTCTTGGTGATAAAAAATAGACGTTATGACGATTATCTATTAAATCATTCATGAAGGACAATCCTTACACTTCTTACAATTATAAGATGTATAAAACTAAAGTACAGCTTTTAGATATAGCATTATTTTGCAATATATTTTTGTTAGAAAAGTTTTTTTTTGTGCGATCTGCTAGTTCCTTATTATAGTTAGGGATATTTATCTGGTGTGTGATAAGTACCCGTTTTTGTTTGACTGGTGCTGCCACGACGGAAACTTGGCGAATTACTTAAAATGAGCTTTCAACCTCACGCTAATGCTACACTGTAAAAGAAAAAATCTCAGTCGGCTCGGCCTACAAGTGCAGGTAGATTTTGAAGTTATATACTAATTTCACCAACAAAAACTAAATCCCGATTACAGATAAACCCGGTCTAACAATTTTATCTGGCCGCTTTTGACGAGTTTTTAATTACATTTTTATATAAGAGCTGGTTTTACCAGAATCATGTTAAAGACAGAATTCAAAAAATATTTTTCCATGCTCAACAATTCGAAACTTTCTGACACATATTCAGATCCATTTTTAAACGGAAAAACATGAAACTTTCTGATGCGATTTTTAAGATATTTATAAACGGCCTATGTTTTTATTTTTCGTTCAATTAATTAGCTGTTGAATTATAAAAATTATTATTTTCTCCGTAGGACCATATTTTTTCGTTTCCAACAAAATCGCTTCGAGACATTCGGTTCAAAATGCCCACTTTCACAACACTTTTAAAAATATATTCTGCCTCTATCAAAACATCGACCATTACGGCACATTATAAAGATTCTGAATAAAGAACCTACCAATTGGATGCTTTTGAAAGCAAAAATGAATTTAAAAATAAGTCAAAAAAGTCAGTTTGGATTTGACTACATCCTTAATACGATATTTTTTCTCCAACCTCGATGTATTTTCAATTTGTTTTTGCTGTAAGAATTGGTCATATGAAAAACTTGTCAATATAAAAGTTATACATAATATTCAGATGATGTATAATAAATTTAAGCTGATTGAATATCTTATGAATTGACGAAATTATGGGTTTTTTAGGGTTCCGTACTTAAAAAGTAAAAACGGAACCATTATAAGATCACTCCTGTGTCTGTCTGTCTGTCACAGCAACTTTACTCGTAAACTATGGAACGTGGAATATTCAAATTGGGGGAAATAATAAAGGCTATTGACCCACATATTTACAGATTAATAAATATTCATAAACTTATTTAGGAAAAATGTATAGGGGCTAATTAAGTTACTTGAAAAAAGAAACCTTTTCTTTGTATATCGTATGGGGTATCGTGTAAAAGCTCTCGTAATGCTGAACTCAAAAATGCATTTCTCTTTATTTTCGGTATTTTATTTTTAAAGTTATGGTCGAAAATGTAGTGCAAAAATATGTCCCTCCCCCCATCTAATTCTGAATCTACTGAAACTAAAATTCTGAAAAAATTAGAGGTAGTAGAGATTAGTTTAAACCTTGCAGGAAAATTATAGCGATTGCCATAGGTCACATAGTTTTTGAGAAAATCGCATTTTTCCGTTACACACAAATTTCGATTTACGGGCCAGCAGCAAAAGTGTTGAGCAGCGCTAGAGGTACCTATCGCAGCAGAAGTATAAAAGTATTTTTGATCATGAATTTCATAAAAAATCGTAGGTAATTAGCCGAGATATTAACCCTTAAACACACGGACGGTTTGGACATACATAATGACAGGGATGGCGTACTCTATGCTCCATCTCTTTTAAAGCTTAGGTTAAAAAAAAAAAAAAAAAAAAAAAAAAAAAAAAAAAAAGGATATATCTGTGTAATGTAATGCCCAGTAGCAGTATAAACGCAATAAACATCAAATTGTTAAAAACAGATTAATTTAATGAGAATTAATCACATAAATACTATGGAATTCGCGACTAGTTTGCTTTGAGTGGCTGTCTCAATACACCTGCTGTGTCTTTAAAGGTTAACTAAAAACCTGTAAGGAAAAACGCGGCACAGACCAAAGCGGCGTTGCTACTTTGCTACCTCCTTTCGAAGATTAGCAAAATGCCAAGTTTAAAATTTGAACAAGTGTTTTGTTTTAGATACACTGTAAAAAGAAAAAAAAAATATTACGACGCTTAATTTAGTTTTATGAAATGCCAAATAAAGTTTAAATATGCACTACTTTTCTTGTCAGTGCCGAATTAAATTCATCATGAACAGATTAGGATAAGATTTGAATAAGATTTATACAGAATAGCAATATTTGATATTATTTAGGATTCATATCTCTTTGAACTTTTACGGTATACCCATTCATACTTTTCTAGTTTATATACAGCTTACCAAACCCTACGTTGTATAGTTTTTACAAAGTCTTATTTTTCTTTAATAACGATTGTTTTAATAATACAATTCGTAATTAATATACTTATTGTACGGAACCCTATGAACGCGAGTAATACTTGCACTTGACCGTTTATTCCTTCTTCAATCCCCCTTTCTGTTGTCGTTTTTATTTTATTTTTATTTATTTATTTATTTATTTTGTAAGAATGGGTACTATCAAAAACTTGTCAATATAAAATTATATTAAGGCAATTTATAATAAGTTTAATTGAATTTCATATCTTAAGTATTGACGAAGTTATGATTTTTTTTCTTTCCAAAACTCTATTTTTATCGCCACTTTTTTTAGTGCGATTTTTAGTATTATCAAAAATATGTCACACATAAATTTTTGGCACTATTTTTAAGAAGTAATAATAAATTTAAACTGAGTCGATATGTATTATAATTAAGAAGTTATGGGTATTTTTTCGTTTTTCACAAAAACACTCTCGATTCCTACCCCCTTTGTCCGATTTTGACCATTAACGATCTTGACCGAGATTTTATGACCCTTGGTTTTATGTAACAGTTTGGACAAGATTTGTGCAGAATTATGGAAATTATCGTGCCCATAAAAAAAAGTGATATAAATATATATCTAGATAGATTGATAGATAGATGTAATTTTTCACTGGGGATGGTTTGGTGATCGAGATGTCAAGATCGGTGTAGATGTGCAAAAGTTTTCCGAAATTTCAAAATATGTGAGATCCGAATAGGTAGTATTTCATACGAAATCTACCTAATATTTCACACGAAATATAGCTAAAATCTATAAATTTACTTGGAATTTTCTAAGAAACTGGGATTACTGGAACCTTTTATGTAACCGTAACTACAAAAATGCATGTAACAGTTACACTTTTGCAACGTAAAACAAAACATCTGCAAGGTTACTAAAAATCTTTTATGAAACTGCCATGCATGGAACTTTTTATGTAACTGCGACCAGGCTTACGGATAATATTTTAGTAATATTACTGCAATTTTAGTAGATACATTTGTACAGTTTCTGTAAATTTTTGTAAAGATTTATATAGCTTTACAAAAAATAATTTTATTAGATGTACATCTAATACATCTAATAAAATTACATTACATTATATTTACATCTAATATGATTTATTTACCAATTAGATTAATTGTGTTAAAATTTATCTAGTGTAATTACGCATCCAGCGGTTTCTGGAGTTCCCTTACCTGTGATTTTCCGTTGAGCTGAACCAGGTTTCAGACCAGATGCTATAATCATTAAGGTTAGCTAGGTGAAAAAGTTCCACCAGATTCGTCCGGGATAGCTTAGATGGTAGAGAATTGGCGGCGTTAGCCAGGGGATCCCTGTTTCGAATGCTACCACGGACATTTTCCGCCCACTTGGAAATTTACATCTAATATGATTTATTTACCAATTAGAATAATTGTGTTAAAATTAATCTAGTAAAAAATTATTTTGTTGATTTACGTCTTTTTTGCACAGTGTACACATATATTTTTAGAAAGCATACTGGTTTCTGTAACTTTACATCTTTATAATTACAGATTTTTTTTTTTTTTACAGTGTGCCACCTATATTTTGTGACCAAAACATTGTCGATAACTTAAGCGATGTAGAATATATACAGCAGATTTAATCTTTTTTCTCTCTTCGGCCAAATTTACTCTTAATGGGCCAATGTTAAACTAGATGACGGTATTGGAATTTTCTAATAACATTAAAGTTGCAATTTATAGACAAACTACAAGTCATGAAATATTGTAAATCGAAATTTTATGTGCATATTTAATCCTATATTTTTCAGGTATGACTTACGGAAATCAATTTACGTACTACTAATTAATTAAGTATGTTGCCAAACACGAACTTTAGAAATTAGTAATTGAAACAATGTATGGCTTATTTTCATTTAGTGAAAAACCTCATAATGAGCTGAAAATTCATTCCTTAACTTATAAAAGGAATTCTAATAGTATTTAATGAGACAAATTGGAACCAATCCAAAATTTTGCAAATAATTATGTTTCACGTTAAAAGTAATATTGACTTTCGTTTTATTTAACCCTAGATCTACCGGGAATTTTATTCAAGTTTTAATAAAACGTTCTACACCAGAATTTTTATTTAAAACTATTTAACTTATTTATTTACCTTATTTTTGTCTGGTTTATATACTTAGTTTATTTTAAAGAAATTTCTGGTTTGAACGAATATTTTGTATGTACCTGTCGGGTCCAATGGACCCGTCTGGTAGACGGAGGGTTAATACAGTATTTAGCTAAAGGAAATGCAGTTATACTGAGTGATAAAAAATTGACATTATGAAGATTATCATTTATGAAAGAAAGATTCTTTCATTTACAAAATTTATAGAAATCTATTACAGCGTTTAGATATTGCATTATTTTTCAAACTGATTTTTTAATTCAAAAACTGAAAGTTACTAAAAATCGTTAAAATTATGAAAGGCCTATTTCATAATAGGTCTCTGTAACTGCTAAAATATTAGTTTATGTCAATTACACATTTTGGCAAAAAAGTAGTCGTAAAATAAAATATAAATTGTACTGTCTCTGAATATTTTATTGTCCTTGAATATTAATTTTTTATTGGTTATTATTATTGAAAATAACACATCTACAAAAATTATTCAGAAAATTGAGAATTAGGAATTTCAGAAATTGAATAAGTATATATTATATATGATTCATATAATTTTAGAGAACTTTAAATTACATGATCGGTGAACATTCCTTTAATAATAATAAATAAAAAAAAAAGTCGTTCTATTGAACATAAAATTGATAAAATGTTTTTAGAAACTTAATTTGTTTAGCAAAATAATTAGACATGTTATATCGAAACAATAGGCTATCTTCTTAATTATTGCCCCTAAGCACATACTTCCGATTTGAAAATTTCATAAAAAAAGGTGCAAAATTTGATGGATCCACTTGAGGTCTATTTGAGAAAATACAAAAAATTAATTTTTATACGGTTATAGGATAAAATTTCCAATTAGGAAATATTTCCTTATCCATTCCTGAATTAAAAAAAAACAATTACATATTGATATCTGCAAAATTCGCAGAGATATTAAAATCCAAAATTCGTGACTTACACCACTTAAGCATCCCTCTGAGCAAAGCGATATCAGTTCATTCGAAAGCAAGTTAAGTATCGACCATAACTTTACACATTATTAAAAGTCTATCGAAGAAAATGTCAACGTTTTTATATAAAATAACAGCGTGTAGATTTTGCTTAAAAATGGCTTGAGAAATATACTAGAGCATAAGCCCGAGCTTGGCGCCAGGCCAGTAACCGGCTCGGCCCGCCGCGCCGAAAAGTGTCTTCCAGTATTATCCATTCACAATGCTATAGCATTGTAAAAGGATAATACTTAAGCAAAAAAGCAGCAAAAACGACGCACGTCTGACATTGGTCTTACTGTTATTAGGACGTTTCGGTTAGTCAAGAAATTTTGTAGAAATAGTAATAGCGATAATGAAACTTCTGTTAGCGGAACCATTGAAAATGCATTTTAATAAATTATACAGATATATTTTCAAAAAATCTCGTTTTTGTTACACAGCTTCAAAAGTTATGGTGTTCTTAAAATTATTTGTTTATTTATTCTCAACGACATTGTTTTTAATATATATATCTATACTCGAATGTAATAGTCTAAGATTATAAATAATCATAAACATTGCTATTGCATATTTTTTAATAGATGCCAAGCTCCCACTGATCTTCCGTTATAAGTATGTTTCATTGACCCAGGTTTATTACGTTCGCACCAGAAACACTTATAAGAAATCCAGTTGAATAAATTCGACCTAAAACATTTAAATTAAGAATGTCAAAGATTCATTAAAGAATTTTTCTGGTGTAAAGTGGTTTAGTGGTTCAAATTAATCTACAGATTACGCAAGAATAGTGGAAGGTTTGGCAGATACGTTTTTGTCATGCAAACACATAGTAATATAAAATATTTTGTAAAATTTTCTTTTAAATATGTAGTATTCATTAAAGTAATCTGAATTGCATCTTAAGAAAAATTTGAATTTTTAGGTATATTTCGTATGAAGTACTACCTATTACATTCTCCCCTAGTTTGGAATTTCTGAAATATTTTTGCAGATCTACGCCGATCATGACCCACAGAACCCAAAACCACCCTCAGTAAAAAACTTTATATATATATATATATATATATATATATATTACGCTAC
The DNA here is from genome assembly GCA_963932465.1 of Maratus speciosus. Taxonomy (NCBI): domain Eukaryota; kingdom Metazoa; phylum Arthropoda; class Arachnida; order Araneae; family Salticidae; genus Maratus; species Maratus speciosus. The sequence continues at coordinate 102,248 of CAWVRF010000937.1, read as the reverse complement.
AAGTAAATCGGTTTAAGTCGAACAATCACGCCGTGCTTTTTTACGACATATTACTGGATTAATACCATAATTTAATCAGCCATTGGAGAGGTTGTATAGCAGTCGTTCCACTTAACGCAAGCATCACTATTGGAGGTGTCAACACTTTGGAAATGTAGCAGCTGTGGACCGATAGAACACTTTAGTTGACTTATTTAACCAACTCTACCGATAGTTGATAGTGATAAGATTGGTAAAGTCCAATCAAAGAAGCATTGATTCATGATGAAGTTAAGCCAGGTTAGGCCATATGAGTGGTGAAAAATGCTTATGAAGAAATCTAGGGTTTTCACAATTAAAACATAGAAACGTAGCCATCGGAAACTGTTTATTTCATCAACGCATATCAAAGTAAACAATTCCCACAGGGTAAGTTTTATAGAACCATCCTGCTTGAGCACGAACAAGTTATTCAGTCGAAAGGGATATTAAATAACGAGTAATATTCTACATGACTTAGGATACCCGGTAACAGATTAGGTGAACAATCAAACAGCACAAAAAAAATCTTCTTTTGAGCTCATGCTCTAGCTTTTATTAGAATACCCGAATGAATTTCGATTGAAACGCAAACTTCAGGATAACCAAACTAATTCATAAGCGAGACTCGAAATGAAACTGCGATCCGTCACTCAACCAATGGAGAGCACGTGAAACGTCACAGAAATGAATCCCTGATCTGCTGATGGAAGGATTCCGATGTGAATAGACTGACGCTCGCCCGGCTGGCTGGAAAATGAGATGAAATAAAATAAAAGTGGCTTTTATAAACATTCGAAAAATAAAGTAACTGCGCTCAGAATTTCACAGTTTGGTAGCCGATAAAAATTAATGAGGGGATTAAAAGTTTAGATTAAGTTTTGGAATAAGACTATTATTAAGATACGCGTTTTAAATTTATAGGAATTTAGCCAGAAATAAATAATAGAGAGTATTTAAAAAAAGGAAATAATGAATATGCCGGCAATTTCGAATAATTTAAATGAATAGTAAAAGTAAAATTTTTATATAACATATATATATATATATATATATATATATATATATATATATATATATATATATATATATATATATATATATATATATATATATATATATATATACATACATATATATACATACCGACAAAATAATACGAACACCCATGCAAAAGGCATGGTCCATTTCAAAGAAGCAGAATGCACATGTCATTTGCACATAATTCTGCCACTTAGTGGTTATGAAAGGTAATGTATCAGTCAGTCAACAACAGTCATAGGTATTGCATGCGCTTACCATACGCTCTGGAAATCTCCATAATGACTTACTTGTGAGAGTTCGAAGAAGGAATGATTTTAGAATGAGTTGCGCTGGTTTCTCCGTGACGGAAACAACCAATTATTTGGGGCGTGCAAGTAATACTGTGTCAGCCGTTATGACAGAGTACACGAAATGCGGTAAAGTGTCGTCTGCAAAGTACAACAGTGGACGTAAAAGAAAGCTTTCTGAGATGAATAAAAGAGAGTTGACTCGCATACCGGTCCAAAATCGCAGGCAATCTTTATCTCAGATAACGTCAGAGATAAATAATCATCTCCAGAATCCCATTTCAGTAACAACTGTCCAAAGGGAACTTCATGCTTCGTACATTTATGGAACAGTTGCAGTTCGTAAGCCATTGGTGTCATAGGTGTTCATTTTATTTTGTCACCCATCTGTAAATATCACTTTTTTATGGACACGATGACTTCCGTAATGTTGCACAAATCGCTTCCAAACTGATACATAAAATCAAGGGGCATAAAATCTCGGTCAAGTTCGTTAATGGGCAAAATTGGACCAAGGTGATGAAAATAGGAAGGGGTTTTGTAAAAAAAAAAAAAAAAAAAAAAACATAACTTCATAATTTTTGTACATATCAAATCAGTTTAAAGTTTTTATTACTTCTAGAAATAGGGCCAAATTTTATGTATCACAGATTATCGATCAAATTAAAAATGGGCTCAAGGGGCGCAAAAATAGGGGTTTTGGGAGAAAAAAATTATAACTTCGTCAATTCTCAAGATATCAAATCGAATTAAATTTATTATAAATTTCCTTAATATTATCTAAAACTTTTATATTGACAGGTTTTTGATAGGTTTTTGGCGACTTGTACCGCCTAAAAAAACCCCCCTAAAACTTAAAGGGGTGTTAAAAAAGAAAAAAATCCATAACTTCGTCAATTCACAAAATATAAAATCCACATAAATTTATTATATATCTCAGTGATGGAACAGTGTAGCAGCAAAGAATCAATTGAGGCCGCAAAACTTTATTAATATTCTTCATTTAATTTCATGACAGAATTGCTGAGTCTTTTGAAGGCGAAGAATACTATAAAAATTTAGTGGTTACCATCGCTCAATTGCTGCGCCACTGTTCCAACACTGCATATCTTCTTAATATTATCTACAACATTTACATTGACAAGTTTTTCATAGGACTAATTGTTACCGCAAAATAAATTAAAAATACATAGCGATTGAAGAAAAAAATCATTGTATTAAGGTTTATTCAAATCCAAACTGCTTATTTTCTGACTCATTTTACAATTCATTTTTGCTCTCAAAGGCTTCCAATTGGTAAGTTTTCTTACTCTAAAACTATATAATGTACCATAAGGGTCGATATTTTGAAAGAGGCAGAATATATTTTTAAAATGTTGTCAAAGTGGGCATTTTGAACCGAATTTCCTGAAGCGGATTGTGTTGGAAAAAATCATTGTATTAAAGATGCACTCAAATCCAAAATGCTTATTTCCTGTTCTATATTCATTTTTAAACTCATTTTTGCTCTCAAACGCATTCGATTGGTAGGTTTTCGTATTCGGAATCTATATAATGTACAGTAATGGTCATTTTTTGATAGAGGCAGAATACATTAAAAAAAAAAAAAAAAAAAAAAAAAAAAAAAAATCAAAGTTGGCATTTTTAACAGAATTTTCGGAAGCGATTGTGTTGGAAACGAAAAATATTGTCCTACTCAGAAAATAATTGTTTATAATCAAGTTTTAATTAATTGAACGAAAAATAAAAACACGGGTCGCTTATAAATCTCTTCAAAAATCACGTCAGCAAGTTTCTTATTTTTTCTTTTAAAAATGAATCTAAAAACGTGCCAGAAAATTTCGAGTTGTTGAGCATAGAATCGTATCTTTTTTATTATTATTAACGCCTTAACATGATTCTGACAATACCAGCTCTTATATAAAAATGAAGTAAAAACTCGTCAAAAGCAGCCAGATAAAATTGTTAAATTTGGTTTATCTGTAATCATAATTTAGTTTTTGTTATTGAAATTAGCTTTTAACTTCGAAATCTACCTGCGCCTGTAGGCCGAGCAGTCAGGGATTTTTTGTACAAATTTCGGTCAGTGCAGAAATCTGAAATATGTAGAGACACCTGTCAGTATAATGAATTAAAATCGCCCATGAAAATGGTTTTCTTTCGCATCATATCATCTATGGCCTAAAACATAAAGTGCATAAAAGAAATTTATATCTGTAATAAATTAATGAAAGCTTTCGGTGCAAATCTTTTAAAGCCATAGATTAACTGTAAGTCGCCCGTAATTCGAGGCATTCTTTACGACTCGAGTAAGTGCACTTTTATGACGGGAAATATGAAATTTTCAGGCATGAAACTATGAAAAAACTCGAAATCGACATGTTAGAAAACTCTTGTTTAAATCTACTGACTTATTTAAACAGTATAGAAGGAATGTGAAAATGACAAAAATTAAACTAAATCAGAAATATAATCCACAGGAAGGAGAACTGAAAGTATTTCAAAATCATTTAAAAGCATTTAAGACTTTACATGCATTTTTCTGCATCACATTTTCTTTTTCAGCATTTCTGATCTTTAAATATATATAAATCAAAACCCTTAAAGATAAAATTTTCAAACTTGGGACATATACTTTTCAAATATTTTACTTAAATATTAATTCGGGAAATTTTTTAAAAATATTCACAGTTCTGAAAATATGATTTGTTTAATATAAATTGCATATATATTTTTTAATTGCTAATTTATTCCTTAAATTATTTCTTATTTAGTATATTTCTTTAAAATGCTGAATCAAAATTAAAACTTATATATTTCTGTTTAATTAAAAGAAAATAATCAATTTGACAAATAATATTTCGAGTTATAAAAAATTTGAATTACTCTGAATTAAAATAAATAAATAAATAAATAAATAAATTTTGTATGAAGTCTTATGATGTGATTATATTTACAAATCATATGGTTAACCATGACAAAAAAATTCAAAACTCTAGTTCTATAAATAAATAAATAAGTAAAAAAGTGTCCCGGTCAGTTTACAATAGCATTGTTTCTTGAATTACAAGCATTTCAATTTGTGTCTGATCCATTAAAACATCATGAATTACTAATACGGACTGTTAAACGGGATTATTAAATGCTCTCACTTTTGCAGATGCCAAGATGGATTTTGTTTGTTTGTTTGTTTGTTTAATTGAAGAATGGAAAAGGAAAAATTTCCTCATCGGAAATTATATACTACGGGGACCGTATATAAATTTCATTTTTGTATTTTCTCAAATAGAGCCCCTCCCCATGGAGTTACAATTTATCTCATCAAATTTCTCATGTTTTTTTTGTTTATTTATTTATTTTTTTATTATTATAATTTTTTTTTTTAATGAAGCTTTCGAAGTAAGTACCTATGGGCCTATTAAGGAGATAGCATATTGTTTTGATATTTATGTATATATATATAATTTTGTCGTATTTTAATTTAATTCAGAAAAATAATAAAATCTGCACAACCCCTTAAATTATACAGGGTACAATGTTCAAGCTTATATTTCATCATTGTTATTTTAAAAATTAAAAAATATATATATGCAGCGTAAAATGTTCAGTTATTAGATTTTTTTCTTCTATTATTTCTTTAGAGCTCATTCATCATTTAGAATTTTTCTTTTCTGTTATTCTATATACTTCCTTCATACAGTCAATATATTTATATTCACAAAAATAAGTATAGTCTGAAAAACAAAATACAATCAATGTAAAGTTTAATGAGAAAAGTTCTCTAGTGGAATGATGCACAGTGCAATAAGAGGCACAGTGAGGCCAGAAAATAATTCCATTGGAATGTAATATATCTGACAGATTCTTTTTCTTTTAATTTACATTTTTTTCGAAAGAAAAACGCAGTTTTAACAACGTCTCGGTGACTATAAATGAAAATATTAATAAATAATTTTCAAGTATAATACAGTACTCTGTACATATATTTCGATAATATATATGTATAAATAAAATATACAGGGTGTCTGAAAAAGGTCGTTTACAAACTTAACATGCTGGTCTGTCATATCATGAGAAACTAGATTTAGATAGGAACTTGTGTTCGAAAATGCAAACTGCGACCGTTAGAGGGCGATGAGCGCAGGCTTACGGGAGCGTGGGAAGCGTAATAATTTCAGGCGATGACGTTGTAGGAGAAGGATGAATCGGTTTAGAAACGCAGAATTGGCTGATATGCAACACATGAAGTCCATGGTGTACAAGACGCCTGTAACATCGGACATGGATCTCGTCGCCAGGATCGAGGAAGCGAAGCACGTGTTGGCGACACACCTGCTATTTTGAACGGGTCCGAGAATCCATGAGCCGACGTTGTGAAGCATGCATTGCGGCGAATGGAAGGAATTTTGAACATCTTCTGCAAATTAAACCATTTTCTTTAATGAAAGTCATATTAATATCTCTTTCGATATCCTTTCTTTCTTCCTCTCCACACCTCCGCTAATGGTCCTCTAGCGGTCGCAGTTTGCATTTTCGAACACAAGTTCCTATGTAAATATTGTTCCTCATGTTATAACATACCAGCATGTTAAGTTTGTAAACGACCTATTGAGACGCCCTGTATATATTGCATTAGGGTGGGTCGAAAACCTCCGAAATATTCACTGTAAAAAACCACTGTAGATTTGCCAGAACAAACTCGATCATAGTGAATGTGCTGTATCTTTCTTTAGTTTCCTGACTATATTAACATGGAAAATTAGATTTTTTAACATGGATTTTTTTTTTTTTTTTTTTTTTTTTTTTTTACAGTGTTTCTAATCGAAATATAATAGACCGGAAAAGTTGCTTTTGGTAATAAAGAATAAATTCGTAACATATTATACACCGATTGGTTTACATACTTTACAGCCGCAAAACGGCGAAAGTTTAAAAAATCGCAAAAAAACATGTTTTCATTGTCAATTTCTTTTTAACTATCCAAAAGTATTAATACAGTTTCTAATAGGACGCAATATCTACATGAAGATACGAGAAATGTCCCGGAAAATGTTCATTATGATAAAATTATATATTTTACTGCCGCAAAGGGAACACATTTAAAGAAAAATTGTAAAAATTTCAAATTTTCATTTTGTCTGAAATTTTATAACTTCTATAATATGTCTAGAACAAGGGTGGCCAAGTGTGGCACCCTGGGCACGACTGAAATTTTATAGTAATCATCGCCTTATCTAATCATCGAATCTCTGCGATTCAAGAAATCGGCTATTTCTTTTAAAGAATTGTGGTATCAGGCATGCTACAGTTGTCCACCCCTCGTCTAGAAGTATATAAATTTACTTTATATCTATTAATATGTCATAAATTTTGTTAACTATTTGTCATAGACTGGAAAATAAAAAAGGTAATCATTCATTTTTCTTGATAATCGTTTCATCTACTGCTGTTTTACAACATATCAGCAGTTCATATACCATAAATCACAAAATGATATAAACTGCAGAAACTATTCTAGTATTTTTTTTAAATTATGACAGAGAGATGTTCAACAGAAATGGATTAAATAATCATATAATGAAGAAGTACTTAAAGTAAATGAATTTTATTATATGACTTGTTTTCAAATAAAGCCATTGTTTCTTGGGAGGCCGAAATTTATCATGTGTGAACCTTCCTCTGTTCTGGTCTACAAAATTTATCATCCCTTCATTGACTAATTTCACGCATCTTTCTAATGATTGAGTGGGACAAGGAAAGTTATAATATCTGGTATATTTAATTAAACATTCTAAACTCACCAGCGTTGTTAGATCGTTAGTCGTTAGACAAACCGTAACATGTATTTTCGTTAGTTTTCAGTTTTGCCACTAAATCATACAATTTTAAGCTTCAAAGTTCAAGTCTGGAATGACGAAGCGATGGATAGCACTATTCTTGCCCACAGAACTTCGTGCTTTGTCAATTTTCTTCATGGCTGGGGTCCTGATGTCCGCTTTTACATATGGAGCGAACCCAAGCAGTCAAGCAGCATCCCTCGCCGAGCTTCCGCCGAATGTCCTAATTTGACTATGTTTCGCCCGAACGATGTCACTCTCTGAAGTCGGCGGGAAAGGCTTTTTGTCCGGCCGGTAAAGCAGATAAGGAGCATCGCATCCCGATTATTATTGAATCAGTTTTGAAGTTTTTGCCCATTTGTTTTCGTTTATTCGGTCACTAGGTAATCTTTTGCCACTAACATTCCAATATCATATGATATTTTGCCGATTAGTTAGTGATATCATACAGCAAAATTTGTGAGGTTCAAAAATAGTATTTAACAGTAAGAAAGCTCGTTTAAATTCAAAGGATAACTTTTACTAATCGGCATTATTCTTACAAATAAAATACAAAAAATATGTAAACGTCGATTTTATAACCATTTAAAACGTTTTAAAGAACTTGTTTTTGTTTAAACCGCAAAAATTGCTGTTAAAGGTATTTGATATAAAAATTACACTTAATTAAAATTAAATTTTAAATTGCAATTAATTTTATAGTGTAAGAAGCAAACAAAATTATTTTTTAAAGAAAAAAATACGTTCTTGCTTGTTATTAATACTATTGATGCATAAATATTTTTGCATCTTTATGAAAGAAATCAATTGTAATTTAAATTGTAATTGTAATTAGTTGTAATTTTTATTGTAACATAATTTAACAGCAATGTTTAGACTTTAAACAATAGTAAATTTCTTTCTAAATTCCCAAAATAAAACAAAAAGATGAAGGGTTGTATCCAAATACAGTAGTACGTGCAATATTGTGTATGCTAAATTGGCACTAATCAATGGATATATGGATACAACCCCTCGTGTTTTTGCTTCATTTTGGGAACAACAGATTTTGAGCTTATTCTATAAACAATTATTATCAGAACTTTTTGAGACTTTTGTTTTTGAGACTTTTACAAAACTTGCTCTATACATTTAGCTAACACATTATGCACATTATATTTTGATTGCATTCGCGCAATCGCAGTGAAACATTTTTAGTAAACCTACACATTCTTCATCCAATTTTAATTATTTTTTAATTCTGACTGCAGAGTATTGTGTACAATGTTGTTCGTCATATTTTCTGTAAAGAACTTTATTTTATATTAGGAACTCTGCAAATTATAAGCAAAATACTTGTGTGACTATTTTTATAAAAACCTTAATTTCTCCATATTGCAATAATCCACTTGTTAATAATCTCGAGTTTAAACGCTTTTGCTCCATTAGTTTTTACAGGGTTATCCAAAAGATATTCGTTCTTTTTAAATTTTTTTATGGTCCCCTATCGGGTTTTGTGAAAAAATCTTCGCGAAAATATACGACCTATACTACACTGTTTACACACCTGCAGTTTCAGGTTAATTCCTCATGTATTTTTCTAGATATTAAAAAAAAAAAAAATATCAAAAATCGCAAGTCACCTTTGGCCATATAGTGTAGAAGTCGCATTTCCACTCGATGGGGTCAAATGACCGAAATAATAGATACCTGGTTCTACTTTCAACGAGATGTGTTCTTTCTTGGCTTCGAGAATATGAAACTTTGCCCGTCTTTAACCTGTCAGATATTTCTATCTTTAGGGCCATCAAAGTATAGAGCAAAATTAGCATATTGCAAAAAACGAACCAAGCGGAATATCCGTCTCTAGCAGCGAGTAAATGATTTTACATGCAAGCAGCTGCAGGTGTTTCTATTATTGAGTAGATTGTTTTTTATAGAATTACAGTGATAATGGTTAAAAATCTACATGAATTTAAGGAAAGAAAATGACTTTTCCAGCCTATTAAAAAATTCTGGAATATCTGGAAATATTATGAAATTTATGAAAATTGGCAAAACTAAAAATTTAAATATTTAACATTTTTTAGAAACATTGGCACCGTTGCGGCGTAAAAGAACTGATGCCACCAAAAGGAAATTTTACTGTTACATTACTAATCTCTTGGTGTGGCTATTGCGTTCTATTAGAAATTAAAGTGGTATATTTGGATAATTTAAAAAAAATACAAAAAGTATGTTTTTTGCAATTTTTCCGAATTTTGACCCCTTTGAGGCAGTAAAATATATTAACCAATAGGTTTAATGTTTTACGTAATAATTCGTTTTTACAAAAGACAACTTTCTCGCGCTATTACGTTTCGATTATAAATATTTCGTTTTTTTTTCGACACACCTTAATATATACAGGTTGCAATATGTTATCTATCGCCGACCTTTAATTTCTCAATCGTTGGTCGTAGACATATAGTTCCAATTACAAAAACGTTTCAAATGAGGTAAATATTCATGTTGTGACATTATTTAAAGTAAAAAAATCAATTTTATAAAAATTACGAAAACTAACTTTTTATACGCTCCCCCCAGTCCATATAATTATACTTAGTAAAGGTTTACAAATATCATAACAGATATAACACAAAAGTTTGACATCTGCACTACAAAAATTGACACAGTTATTAAATTTCAAAGTTTGATATTTTTGCTCATGATTTTGTCTTTCATTGAAGGATCAGTTAAAAGATGAATTTATGTGATTCGAGATCAAAATCAGGGTTCAATGTCCTTTTTACGGCGAAACCACCTTTAGCCGGCATCGTCGAAACGTTTGAATATTGTTCAACCCGTAAAAGTTAGCTCAAATTTTTAGATGAAATAGCCCTATTTGGTGATTCTTCAATTAGGCGATACATGGCTGGTTTCGCCGTATAAAGGACATTGCACCCGGATTTTGATCTCGAATTACATTAATTCATCTTTTAACTGATCCCTCAATGAAAGACAAAATCATGTGGAAAAATCTCAAACTTTGACAATTAATAACGGTGTCAATTTTTGTAGTACAGATGTCAAAATTTTTGTGTTATATCTGTTATGATATAAGTAAACTTTAACTAAATATAACTATAGGGACTGGGGAACGGTATAAAAAGTTAGTTTTCGTAATTTCTTTAAAATTAATTTTTTTTACTTTAAATAATGTCACAACATGAATATTTACATCATTTGAAACGTTTTTGTAATTGGAACTATATGTCTACGACCAACGGTTGAGAAATTAAAGGTCCGCGATAGATAACATACTGCATCCTGTATACCCATATACCTGACATATATCAGCTATAATTAACGAAGATGGATTTATTTGTCATGAAATACATTTTGTTTAGTGGGCGATTCTCAAAAGGTGGGTACTGGACACAAGTCATAAATTTAAGCCTTTCAAACATAACTTTAATTATCATTGACTTTATTTTTATTTATTTTTTTTTACACTGAGTTTTTAATTCTATTCAGAGATAGAAAATGACATAATTTATTGTAAAAGTTTTGTATAAATATCTTAAAATTTTATTATTTTATGCTAAAGAGGCCAATTTCGGACATTCATAACGTTAACTGCTCCAATGTACCACCAAGAAAAAGAGTTATAACTTTTTTTCCAGGTGGTTCTAATGGTAAACAACGAATACATAAAGGAAACGAATGATTTTTTGATAATTTCGTTAAGAGATGGGAGGCTGATTTATTGCTTTTTTGAAGATAGAAGGACTTTTCCACTAGAGCTTTTTTTGTATTTTGTTATGTCCGAAAGTACCGTACGTAACAAAACATTTGATTTTATTATTATTATTACTGGATAACAAAAAGTTAATTATACATATATATATATATATATATATATATATATATATATGTATAGAGACACATTTACTACATTCTTAGTCTTAAGAATTTTTTAAATACTAAGAGCAACGTCCAAAATCTGCAAATGTCCAAAATTTGTAACGTACACAACTGCTAATTAAATGCTTTAATCATTAATTTTCCAGAATATTTGCTGTATTTTAATGTTTGTGTATAATTTTGTAGACATAATATTAAAATATTTATATACTATATTTATAGACAAAATACTATACTATTAAAAAAATTTAGCCTTAAATTTGAAAATTTGAAAAATTACATATAGTTAACGTTTAATGCTCCCACCTTTTGAGAATCTCCCTAGTATAAATTAAGTCCACTTAGGAAGCATTGAATAAGACAACTACCCATATGTGCTAAGCGGGATCATATGAACAGAGTGAAAAAGCGTACAAATGTCAGTAAAATGACGCTCAAAATGACATAAATTACTGACATAAATGTCATAACAATTTCCAACATACTTTAAGTGGATGTCTGTTCGCCTGTCTGTGCGTTTGTTTGTCCGTCTTCCTGCGGTTTATTTTGATTAAATATAGCAAGAATTGACATGCAATTTTTATATGATAATGAGATTCACTTTCACATTTTTGCTATTGAAAATGAAGATTAAAGAATTTATATTTAGGATACAGGGGCATGCAAAATAATTCCGTTGTTTTATGGTATATGGCGGAAAAATTGTTTTATATTAATTTTATTTAACTTGAGTATTTAGTTATCTCATTACATTTTAAGAAAAAAATAATAATTTCTTATTGAAATTCTGATAGTGTTATTTATTTTTAACATTTTAGTTAAAATAATGATAATTATTTTACTATAAACATAACATCTTTAAACACACAAAATATTTATTTAGACAATCACATCATAGCAACTACGAATACCTACATCCAAACCATAATAACAACCTAAAACTCATCGTCGAACATCTCACGTTTGTTCGTCTGAATCCAAATAAAATTAAATACACAGAGCAAAGAAAAAATGTCTATTGTCCAAGAGTTCATCTTCTGAAAAAAAAAAATAACTTAAATATTGTCATGCGACTTCACTTACAGAAATGACATGCAATTTTATAGGATAATGAGATTCACTTTCACATTTTTGCTATTGAAAATGAAGTTTAAAGAATTTATATTTAGGATACAGGAGCACGCAAAAGAATTCCGTTGTTTTATGGTCTATGGCGGAAAAATTGTTTTAGATGAATTTTATTTAACTTGAGTATTTAGTTATCTCATTACATTTTAAGAAAAAAAAAATTTCTTATTGAAATTCTGATAGTGTTGGAAATATTTTCATAAATTATGCATGATCAATTTTTTTTCAAACTTTTTATAAATGTCAAAGTTTTTTTGCTTATTATATATTATCTTATATTAAACTTATTTCATAATGTTTAATAAATTATATTAATTATTTAATAATTACTTTTATTTACTTTAAGTATTTTTTTCGCCATCCATGGTAAGTGATTAATTAAAAGATACTTTAAATTATTACATGGGGATAAGAATAAAAATTTACTTTGTAAGGATGGGCGTATAATTTTAGTATATAAGAAAAAAATTCACGGTAAGATTTTTTTTAATTTATTTATGAAAAGCATTGTAATGCTCCTCAATAAAATATATCTAATAAATTAAATTCCGGTATAAATTAATCTTTAATTTTATACTACATATTATACGAATAAACATACAAAAAGACAAAGAAAAAAATTCCCAGTTAATTTCTGTTCAGTTTTTAAAGGAAAACTATATATTCAACAATTTATTTTTCTACAGTTTGACGTAAATGAAAAGGGAGAAATGGTAAATGAGCTAAATAAATAAAAAAATATATATACATATATTTACTTATAAAAAGCATTTCGATGCCCCTCAATTAAATATATCTAATCAATTAATTCCAGGTGTTACTGAAGATTTAGTTTTACAGTACATATTATACAAATAAAGATACAAAAATGTAAAGAAAAAAATCCTCAGATAATTTATATTCATTTTTAAAAGAACTATACCTCCAATAATTTAATTTTCAACAGTTCGATTAAAGGGAAGAAACAGCAAAATGATCTGAATAAAAAAAGAAAATGGATTTATGTTTTACTCTTTTTTTTAATAACTAAAATAACTAAAACACTTAAAGCTTTTGTAATTCAAATTTGTATTTAAATAATGTAATTTTGTAATTCAAATGATGGAATGAAAGGCAAAAATATTATATAAAACAAGGTGCACATTTTTAATGAAAACAAAAAAAGCAAATATTTAGTGATTGACGATATTTAATTTATTCAGATGTTAAATTCTAATAATTGTTATTTAGAGCAAATCTAAGAGAGAAAACACATTAACTGTTGTAAATAAATAATGAAATAAAAACATTTCAAAGATGGTGGACTCTTTTGATTAATCAAATGCTCGTATAATATATGCAAAATTGATTAGATTTTTGCAAAACAATTTTTTGAATAATAAATTATATGTTTGTACATTTTTAATTAATTCGGTTGTGAGGAAAAAAAAAATTTTTTTTGAGACGTATTTATAAAATGATGTTTCACTTAAAAATAATTTAATAAATATGCATTTTAAAAACACATTACACGTTTTCTAAATATATTTTTTCAGAGTATGTTTCGTATATATTTACAAAAAAAAAAGTTATTGGAATATGTTCATTAAATTCTTATTTTACAGAAAGTTTATCACTTAAGAACATTTAAAATATGTATCCTACAATAAAAATAAAATGCATTTGTAAATGTTTGCATATAATGTTTTGCATCTGTAAGTGTTTTGCATGCAATTTGTGTTAAAATTTATAGTATTTAGATTAAGTTAGAATACTTACTGTAAAATAATAAAAAAATGTATGTTAAAGTTTCTTTAAATTGCATTAATACATGAATAGTGAAGTAAAAAATAATAAAACCAACAAAGTATAATTATGAAATCTCAGAGGTGCAACAATAATGTTAAAGTTATGATATAGAGTCTTATAAATTATAGTGTGCGAGAATTTGCTTAGAGATCTGCAAGGGCATATGTATCAAGATAAGAGAGGAGATGGTGGTTTAGGCAGCAGGAGTGACAACTTGAACATTACTTTTTACCTTAAATTTTTATAATTAAATTCGTTTTACAATCAAATAATTCCATTGTACGAAATCACATTTAACAAAACATTTTTATAATTTAGATTTTCTCATTCACGAGATAGTTTTACAGGATTATAAATCATCCAAAAAAGGATGACAGTAACAATTTTAATTTTATATTAAACTAAATTGAAATACAATAAGTTTTGCGCTTCAGACATTGAGATTGTTGATATTTCATTTACTGCTTGAATAAGAACATTATCTATTTTTTAAATTATCTATGCATTGATGTGGACATTTGGGTGAATTTTGTGCTATTACAAAAATCAAATACCGGGCTATGAGCCTTTAAACCTCATAAAAGCATTTACAGGGTGTGTCTGAAAAGGGAGTAAAGCCTTACGAGATGATAGAACGCAGCTATACTAGCAAATTTCGTCAAAGAGTATATGGTCGGAACGCAAGCGGTGAGAAGTTAAAAGGTAGTTTTTCACTGTCGCAGTTAAAGAATTAACACAAGTATGAGAAGAGATACTTCAGAAAATATTTTATTAGAAGGAATTTAATAATTGAACATTCTTAAAGAAATTGCTCAAAAGATCTACTGCCAGCTGAAATGCACGCTTCACATCTGCGGGATAGGGCCTGACGGAAATTTGCGAATACTTTGGCCGTTTCCCGAATATCGCCGGCAACAACGGCAATGCTGGCGACTAGATCCATATAGGTTTCAAGAAGGCAGTCGCAGATTAGGCTTTCCATATGGCTCCACAGGAAAAAGTCCAAACACGTGAGATCTGGCGATCTTGATGAGCAAGCTATGGGGCCACATCGACAAATCCATCGCCCTGGGACAAAACTACCTTTTAACTTCTCACCGTTTGCGTTCAGACCATACATAATATGACGAATCTAGCTCGTATAGCTGCCTTCTATCACCCCGAAAAACTTTGCCTATTTTTTCTTATACACACTATATATGCAAAAGATTTCAATTTGGTCACCAGTATACATACATAATTGCAGTATGTGTGAGAAAAATAAAGATACTGATGCATTTGAATGTTTAGACATTTTTTTATATTATGTGAGTTTTTACATTATATGATATAACATGGGAATAATTGCAGGTTCATAAATAACGGTATGTCTTATGTAAAGGAGGGTGTCATAATTTCGTAGGTATATGTAAACTAAAAATGCATAATGGAAATATTTGTAATAAATTAAACAATATAGTAATCAGATTTTTATCAAGTAAAGTTTTATCGTGAGTATTCGGTTTCGTTAAGAACTATTATTTTTTTTTATAAATATCGTGAAATTAGATATTGTAATAGAATAACAATTTTTTATCTACATTGAGCATGGGATATATTTAACACTTTCATGGCTGCATCTGATTAAAATTTCTGAACCAAAAACTAAAAACAATATTTGTGACCAATCTCCTGACAGTCTTAAATGGGATTCCACTGATCACTTTTTGTTCTGGAGTGAAATATATTGCCTCGTATTGTTATCCGAAATGTATTAGAAACTCTTTTTCACGAATGGTAAATTGATAGTTTTGCTATTTGTGGTATTACAGAAAGAATGCTCATCAGGTGGATATTTAAAATTGGGCACAAAACTGGGATATGAGATAGATGATTAAACCTTCTCCATATCAGCGAGATTGTGAAAAGAGTACGCGTAAAAGCGTAAAATTATCCATTATTAAGACCCGAAATGAATTAAAATAGCAATTAAAGCCTTTGTGCAGGAATATTGAAATGCAATAAACCAACGTTTAAAATGCACACACCCAGTTATCGCCTAGATAACTGGGGTATTTACCAAATCTCTTGCCAATGTGGCCTTTCTTATATTGGCCAGACTAAACGTGCCATTACATATATAACAGCTAAATATGTAATGTTCTTAGATTTCGTTTAAAAGAGCATGAAGGTTATGTTAAAAATCAGGAGCTCAAACGTTCTTCTATTGCTCAACATTCTTGGTCTTCTCAACATAGATTTGATTTTTCCTCAGCCACCATTATCCAAAAATGTTCTTCTAACCTTGATCTTGATTTTTGGGAAGCTTACCACATCATTAAAAATTCTCACTCTTTAGTCAATGACTTATCTAGTACTCCAGATTTTCCAAGTATTTGGAAAGCATTAATTTAATTTCCTCTTTTTTGGTTTCATTTTCTCTCCTTTTCCGGTAGATGTCGCTACTTGTCCACCCAGTCGTTTCCACTGCTTCTCTCTCATTGGTTGTTTCTGGCGCTTTCGCTACCCGCATAGGGTATATAAGGCAGCGCGTCTATGTCTATCATTTTGCTCAGCCTTGCTTTTTCTAGCACGCTGTTCCTTTTTTCCCTCTCTTGCACTGAAGAAGAATCTCGCTGTAGATTCGAAACAGCTGTTTGCTGCTTTTTCACGCATTATTTGTGCATTTTAAACGTTGGTTTATTGCATTTCAACCGAAATGAATTGTCTTATTCGGAAACATCTATGAAATCTATTTATTTCTGATATTTGATGAATATCATATTTTTGATAAATAAATGCGAGAAATGTTAGATCTTTTTTGCAAATAATTAAATGATTGTATTCACCAATAGAATTTTTTAGCCGCATATGAATTGCGATATCTATATCCTAATTACAAAAGATTTTCAACAGTAATACTCTATACAAAACAATGATTCATTTTTTATTTCTTCTTTTATGTATTAATGTACTCGTCTACCATCTAAAAGTTTTATTTGTGATCGTAGTTTACCAAAATTTCTTATTCTCAGAGGAAGAACATTTCGCGTATTTTACAAAACTTCACAGAATTATAGGTACTAAAATTAAAAGTATTATTAGTTTAATTATTTTAATCTGTATATAATGTTCCCCAATAAAGATGCGTCAAATCATCATTAATTCTTGTTTCCTGATTTTTAATTTCTAATTATAAAAAAGGGAACTATAGTTAGATTCACATCTTTTAAAAGTATGACAAATACATGTATTTTTTATGTTTGTTATTAGAAAAAAAATATGCAAAATATTACTTATCGTTAAAAACATTAAAATTTTCAGGATAACGAAAGTTATAAAAATTCTAATATGCTCATAACAGGAATTTCATATTACGACCAATAATAGATTACATTTTTAATAATCAATATTTATGAGTACTGTTGTTTATTTATGCTAAAATGCTGAAATGCAATGTGTCGATCACATAATTAAATATACACCACACAGCATAATATTAAATCTACTATAAATTTTCAAACATGCATTTTAAGAATGATTGCGTTTTAATTCCATATTGAAGCATGATGTAGATATAAAATTATATGCAGCAGTGGTAGAATCCGATCTATCTCACAATTTTTAAATGTAATATGGATGCATTTGTTGTTTAGTAGAAATATAAATTTCTCAAATTGCTTTAATGTTATATTCATTTTATTAAAATGCAGTAATAACTGGAAGGAACCGTTTCTTATTAATTGCAATTTAGCTGCTTCAAAAAACGATGATCATATAATATTTAATTATACTTTAAATAAAAAAAATAAAATTTCAAATTAAAATTATCATTAATATTGTCGAATAACATGGTTTCATGTTCACGTTTTTCCATTCAAAAATGAAAACAACATGTTTTCAACAATGGAAAATTACTAAAACCTTCAGAAAGTGTTCTTAAATATTTATTTATTCTTCAAAATTTAAATAAAAAAGCTAAAATTTCGAATTAAAACTATCATTAAAATTGTCCAGCAACAGGGATTCATATTTACATATTTCCATTCAAAGAGAGAAAAAATATATTTTCAACAACGTAATGCAATTAAAACCTTCTAAAAGAGTGATTAAACATATTTTTACTTAGCATTCGAAATAATTAAATGAGGTGTTATCAGTCATTAATGATTAGTTTTAGAGCAATATTTATAATGAAAACAAGAAGAAAAAATAAACCAATTTATAACTTTAATAACAAACAGTGTAGTTTTTTTTTCTTGCGAATGGAAATAATTATTATTTTAAATAAATGAATAAATACTAAGATAAAAATAAATACTACAATTGTGAATGAAAATATGTAAAATATTTGTAATTAAATAGTTTTTCTTTACATATAATTAATATAATACATTTACGGATTTAAATATTTATGCCTGGTGTGTTATAGGAGAATTATTTTACGAAATATAAATAATAGAAAAGTTATGCATCTCAAAACGCATATTAAATTTGTTTAACTGCATAAACAGGTTTATTGAAACCCATTTTTATAACAGAAGTTTATATTTATACAAAAATCAAATGCGAAAGTTTTTTTACGTTATGGCCATTTTTACAATCCACATACACATAGGTAACACGGCTATGACAACATACAATGTAAGTTCACATTTCCACATAGTTTTCAAGAGACTTCAATCATTTCTCGAAAGAGTCAACAAACTTTTTGATTCTGGATGCGTAGAAATCTCCTCCAGCGCTATGTAACAACTCGGAAACAGAGAAATCCAATGTGCTCGTGAACAATGGAGACCACATTGCCGTACGAAATGTTCAGCATGCACGGATATCACGAAATAATATCGCGAATGAAGACCCGCAATATAACACTATGAAATTGACAGCATGCTGAATATTCCGTACGGCAGTGTGTCCACCATTGTTCAAGAGCACCTTGGATTTCGCTGCTACTGGTTGGTTACATAGCGCTGGAGGAGATTTCTACGCATCCGGAATCAAAAAGTTGTTTAACCGCTCCAAAAATTGTTTACATCCTCTTGGGGACTATGTGGAAAATTTAACTTACATTGTATGTTATCATAACCGTGTAAAGTATGTATATATGGTTTAATAAATTGCCACAATATAGAAGTGTACCTTATTTTTTTATTTGTCCTCGTATATAAAGCATGCGTTTGAAACAAGAAAATTAGTCAAATTTTACATGTAGGCGTTATACGCCAGGTAAAGAAAAAAATGAAAGCATAAAAATGTAAGGTGCGAATCAATATATCAATATAAATCTTGAAAAGAGCAGTACACATATATTTGAATAAATGAGTGTACGGTTTTAACACTTTTTTGGGGAGTAAAGTAGGTGTGAAATCTAGTAGCACATGTCCTGTCTTTGCCCTTATTTTCTTTACGCTTGTGCTTGTTATTATAATGTTTAATGCTATTTATTGTATCTTCTGCTACATACCTTATGAAAGTTTCTTTTAAAAAATGGGGATGCACGTAATATCACGAATATAAATAAAAACGGATACATACTGTCTAAAATAGTCAGCATTAGGCCTCGGACCAGTCAACTTAATAGATTACAATGCTTGTCGTAATCGTACTGTACGGTAGGAACCGATTATCTTTGTGAGCACAGAAATCTAGAAAATGAAGTGTTTCGGATATTCTACTGATCTAAATCCCAGAACCTTGAATATCTGTGGTACGTACTATTACCAAACATGCATCAATGCACCCTTTCTAAATACTCTTCAATATTTGCAATTGCATTTCATGTTGAATACGACTGTATCCACAGGAGAACATAAACTATCTCATCTAATATTCAACTTGAAAAATCTACGCAAATCTGACATTTTGATCAGAGATAGCAACACATCATATTGGTTTTTTTTTTTTTTTTTTTTTTTTTTTTTTTTTTTTTTTGCCTTTCTAAACGTTTGAACACCAACATTTTAGTATCCGAATTTATATTACATTTATTATGTCCTTATTTAAATTTATTTTTTGAAAATTTAAATTTTGTGCATTTTGAAGATAAAGCAGGCAAAATAAATAAACATCTTTTGCCAGTAGCATGTTCTTTGGTGCAGATTGTCACAAGTTAATTGAGTTCTTAGAACCATTTCATTATTAAATAAAGAATCAAATATAAAAAGTAACGTAACCGCCGATTATTTATATAACATGTATTCTATTTGATTATTTAATGGTATTAAGATTATCCATCACTTATTTGAATTAAATCATTTTGAATTTGTCGTGAAATTAAATATTTGAAGTAGGTAAAATAAACAGCATGAAATGTGTGATTTGTATTCAAATGTCTTTCGACATTTTAAGTTAATTGATACACTGCTGTTATAGGCTATTTAACCTGCGGTTTGTGATAAAGTGCTCTTGATTATAGGTATTTTCTGCCCGATTACACAGCTTATAGTTTTATCGGTATTTTAATGCATGTTAATTAACAAAGTTAATTCAAAATCATGCATTTAAATTGGATTTATTAAAGAATATTTCTAGGATAATAATAATTTATATTATTGTATTTTTTCTGCTAAATTAAAATTCCTATAATTAGGTCCACACCAAATAGTGCCCTTAATTCAGCAACATCGGAAATCTCATATATATAGCAAAATGTATTGGTTAAAGTCGAAATTTAAGTCTAATTCAACTGTTATTTACAAAATAGAAACTATTCATGTACAATACATTGAATGTATCTTATATAAAAGTCACTTACATTATCTTAACATCATAAATGAGCAAATAAAAACTAAATACACCCTGCATCGAATGTTTGAAATCATTCGTAAATAATTCACATACTTCTTTAAAAAATACAAAAAATAGTGGAGATTGTAAATGAAGAAAATTACAGAGACGTTTAAATAAAGTAGTTAGGAAAATGAGCAATGTGTGTTTTTATGTAATTTTGTTTAAGCTGTACGTAGTTAATCATTCGTCGTGCGAGAAAGTTTTCAACAAGTGTAACTTGTACTGTATGGCCGTGTAAGCCACGAAAATGTGCATTGCGGCATTCATAGTGATTTCGAGCGTGATTGACTAAACTTTTCATTCGCATCGCTGCACTCATCGGTAACTGACGCGACGTTCAACGTGTTTAGAAAAACATTTCTAAAATGTTTGTCCTGCTTTGTCGTAACCTAAACCAATTGTCGGCTGAAATCCAATTTCGACGGAATCTTATCTCGGGGATCATCGGAAAGACAGACAAAACAAGCTTAGTGCTTACAGATATAAAATCATATCTATTTCTGCTTTTTCTCTGTAACTTGGTATAGTTCGCACTCATACTTGGATTCACGTCTCACGCCACCAGCCGCACATACCACGCATCTCTGTTTTCGATTTTTTTCCTCGAATGGTATATTGAATGAAAATATCTCCCTGTGAACCTTGTGGGATAATTACTTCATGACCGACTGCAACGAGGATATTCAAGATTCTTGTGTTATTCTTGTAATATTTCTTTGATCAAGTGAAAGTGAAATTTCGCCTTTGAGATTTGTTTTATTTTGTTTGTTTTATTTTGTGGTGATTTTATATAGGCAGAAATCGTTCAACACGCAAATGGACCAAATGGAAAACGTTTTTGCGATATCACTTTAAACTTTTGCGAGTTGCAACGATAGTACTTATCACCATGTCAGATTTATCGATTGTACGCGTTGAATAGTTATAATCTATTACGCATTTCGGCATTAGAATAAATTAGTTTTTTATTGACTTTTTAGATACTTCTGAAAATTCTGCGGTATGAAGAGTGGAAAGCATATATAAATATTTTTTATCAAACAATTTCACTGCCTACAGATTTTCAGATGTGTGGAACACTATAGCTCCTTTTTCAAAATATCATCTTTGGTATATATTTCCGTCTTCTTTGCACAGTGCCACAAGTATTCGGACCTCTTTTGTGGAGTAGAATAAACAATGTGAGACTGAAAAACAAGTTCTCCAGATTAACAGTATGGCCTATATTTAGAAAAGTTTACAAAAACGACATTAAAATATTTCCTGATTTTCCAATGTATTGGTATTTGGTAGATACAGTAGCATTAGCCCCTCAATAAACGATTATATCTTGTACATAACCTGTTTTGAATTCACAAAGAAGGAATGACTTTATACCGAACATATTTATTTTCGAAGGAATATACTGTTCTAATTATTGGGGACAAGCGACCGGTGTAGTTTCCACTTAAGTTGCTCAGAATCCTTCATTATTCTCAGAAGTTATTTGTTATTGTAAAGTTTACTTTATTTAATCAGAGCATTTTCGCGACTCAAATACAGAAAATTTCCTGTTTTGAAAAAACGGTAATAAATCATTAAAAATTAAGCAAAGTGCTATCGCCGTAATGGGGTTAAATGAGAGACGGCCTTTGAAGGGCAGCAGACTTTCGTCTATACATAATCGTTGGTATAGCTGAAATACATTGTTAAATGATGTTCGTAATTTTTCAACTACTTCTTTTATTTTGTATAAACGAGTAGTAATATGACTGACTATATACATAAAATGCAAAATTTAAATAATGAAAAGTAGCAATCCCTGCTCAAAATTTCACTGAAAATATCGCTTCGGAGAAGCTTATCTTTAGACCAATATTCCTCTGAAGATAGCGTTTTGATTCGTGTGATTAATAATGACGCAACAATAAAACAATATAATCTGTTCCATTCCGTCCTTTCTGAAACTTCCAAGTGGTCCCTTTTAAGTTGTCGAAACCAGTAATTGTTTGCATTTTCCACAACGATTTTAACTAAATCTTCAGAAAAAGCAGTCGGAAGAAATCTAAAGATTTAAATTGTTTCAAATTACTCCCGAATTCTGTGGCGTAAAATCATGAGCTTTTGGACTAAGCTTCTTAGAAGTCCATTTGATGCTAGCAGAACATCAATTCGTAATTCATGTTCATCTGTTTCTTCAAATTTCGAGTGTAAAATATACGTGCTGCATTGTTTTTCCTCCTTTTGAGAAATGCTAAATTATACTAATTTTCTTCATGAGAGTCACTTCTTAAATCAATCCCTTCATTTATCCATTGTTCTCCATTCAAACGTTCTGCACTGATCCTGAAGAGAGCTAAATATAAAAAAAAAGACATTAGCAAACGTAATTTTTTTCAGTAGCTTATCTATATATTATAGAACATATAGCATTGAGTCACGCAATGTACTGTTACTAATTTTATAATCGATCGATTAAAGCAGCCGTGACATTTAAACACAGAATATTAAAATTGCAGAAGGAGGAGGAAATGTGTGGAATCAAGAACGCTATCCCTATTAAAAAGGCAAAAATCTTGCTTCTTATTAAGTTTCCCTATTCATCACACAGCAATCATTGAAAAATCGCATCGATGTCCACGGCACCAAAGAAGTTATCGAAAACTTCGTAAAATTCATTTATATTTGAGCGTAGTTCAATTTGTCCAGATCTGCAACTGGGGTGCTTTTTACCAGCTGTAGCCATAAAGTAATGCATACTATAGAGAATAACCATACCCATATAACTTTCAGTGAATGCCTATGTTAGCTTGATCGGCGGTAGTACAGAAAGAATATTTCGGGAATATTGACAACGTGCGGCAGATAATGTTTCGTGGATGCCGCCACTAGGCAACGGTAGTACCCAGAAAACATTTCGTGGTCGCCTTCAATGGTTGGAAAAGTACCGAAAGGTTTATCATATATTTACAATCAATATCTGAGGTATACTAATCCATTATATATTTTATTTTATTTATGTTTCCAATCCAGTTTCATGTTATCTTTAACGACGTTTTCAAGCATTTATATAAACTGCACTTTTGTGTATTTATCCTAATATAATATGCACCAAAAACATCTTTTATATAAAACATATTTTATAGTGAGACATACAAATGCACTATCTTCTAATAATTAATCATTTATAAAAATCATATACCCTCTCTATACCCTCTTGAGAGGTATTTAAATTCTAAGTGTCTGATAATTTCAAAGTATAATGTAGTAATTCCATGTACCAATTAACTTTAAGATGATCTGAAAGATTTAAATACTGAAGCTATTCAACATTTGTATATATATATTATTCAAACACTTAACACTGAGGATTACAAAATAACTTAGAAATTAGAAGTGCAATACAATACAGCCACATGTTTCAATATAAATCCGTAAAATTATTTTCATATATTTTAGTTTTACTTCATTTATTATTTGCTTCTATCGTTTTACTTTTAGGAAATTTTGTGTTAAATCTAGCAAATAGGTTTAACAAATTGATTTTCCTTTTTTTTATATTATTTGAAACTTCGTTTAAAGTATTACATTTAAGGCAAGACATAAAAGATATAAGGACAGAAATTTTAAACTTACTCTATTTAAGACTATTTCCCATGTGAATAATCCAAGTGTTTTTTCATTTATTAAATTATCTATCTCGTTAAAACTTAAATTTACTTCTTTTTTCCTCCACGTTTACTTTAATTTATATCTATAATCTTGTTTCAAGAAATCGAATTTATTCCCTTGAAAAATGTCTTTCGTTTGATGTCCCTATGATACTAAGTTTATTTCTTTTAGAACGTTATTTAAAATTCGTACTATTAATTATTTTCCAAATTCCTTAACAGGATTAAAATATCAATGCGTTTTATTCAACGAGTTTGGGTAAATGTTACCATAAAAGCTTCTAATGAAATACTGTACTTTTAAAAATGTACATATTATCATATTTTAAAATATTTTTATCATAAAGGTAGGAATGAATTTATATATATGTGACGATTTGATTAAAATCATTCGAAATTACTTCAGTTTCCAGTTTAAACAGCACAGGCGTTTTAGGCCGATTGGTTTGTTGAGAATAAAATAGGAGAGGAACATAAAAAATGCAGTCTATTGAAATGTAATTCAGCTTTATTGACACACTCAGAATTCGCTTTCAGGGAAATGCTCAAAATAACCGATGAAAAATAGTAGAGTTCCCTCGCATCAATAATTCATTTAAACGAAGTTCCATCTCTACTCTGCTTTCCACACAATTTCACAGTTTTTTTTACTCCTTTGTTATTGCAAATTAGCCTTAAACATCGCCGTACTCAGCTCGATACCTTTTTTTTCTCTTCATTCTACCACTACACTCTTACTAGATTCGTTAACTAACGTTAAATGTACTTTCATCTACATTTAACATAAACTGATCAACTCATAAACTGACTGGCATTTCAGATACAGGTCCCACAGATCATCTTATCATCTCAAAAGTTTCTCCGTATTCGTTCTGCAATTGTATTTATACTACCTTGGATCAACATTAAAAATTAAGTCAGCTGATCTTTCTCTCCCAATCATATTTGCTTTTTTGTGGTTTATTTACATTTCGCATTGAATTAATCTGGAAGTAAAAAGATTTTCGGGCGCGAAACATTGTTCCAGAACTTTCTCTATATCTGACCCCAGACGCACAAGATGTGAATAAAAATGTGCCTCTATATACGAGATTGCATGTAAAAATAGCTTTTTTACTCGCCAGACGATAAAGAATAAAAAAGAAAAGTGCCCAGCTAAACTGATGGCATTGAGCTCACAGGCTATTCACACTAATTGTATATCATACTCTTATTTTAAAGAATAATGCCCCTCAAATAATGCAAAAAAATAAGTGAAGGGGAATTAGCCCCCGTTTCCCCCTTTATACTTAACCAGTGAACCTCCGAACCTAATCAGGGAAGCTCCTTATCATAATAAATCGGTATACCAAATTTGGAGCAAATCGAATAATCCTGCAAAAAAACCCAATTATCTAAATTAAGGGGGTGGACTAGCCCCCTGTTTATCCTTAACCAATGAATCCCCAAAACGAATCAGGGAAGCTCCTTAACATAATAAACCGGTATACCAAATTCGGACCAATCGAATCATTCTGCATGAAAAACACATTTATCTGCATTAAAGGTGTGGGCTAACCCCCCTTTTCCCCCTTTATCCTTAACCAATGAACCCTTAAAACTAATCAGGGAAGTTCCTTAACATAATAAACCGGTATACCAAATTAAGAGCAAAGCGAATAATTCTGCATGAAAAACTCGTTTATATAAATTAAGGGGGTGGACTAGCCCCCCTTACCCCTTCATCCTTAACCAATGAACCCCCAAAACTAATCAGGGAATTTCCTTAACATAATAAACCGGTATACCAACTTCGGAGCAAATCGAATCATTCTGCATGAAAAACCCATTTATCTAATTTAAGAGGGGCGGGCTAACCTCCCTTTTCCCCCTTTATCCTTAACCAATGAACCCCCAAAACTAATCAGGGAAGTTCCTTAACATAATAAACCGGTATACCAAATTCAGAGCAAATCGAATCATTCTGCATGAAAAACCCATTTATCTGAATTAAAGGGGTGAGCTAACCCCCCTTTTCCCCCCCTTTATCCTTAACCAATGAACCCTCAAAACTAATCAGGAAGTTCCTTAACATAATAAACCGGCATACCAAATTTGGAGCAAAGCGAATAATTCTGCTGGAAAAACACGTTTATATAAATAAAGGGGGTGGACTAGCCACCCTTCCCCATTTATCCTTAACCAATGAACCCCCAAAACTAATCAGGGAAGTTCCTTAACATAATAAACCGGTATACCAATTTCGGAGCAAATCGAATCATTCTGCATGAAAAACCAATTTATCTGAATTAAGGGTGTAAACTAGCCCCCCCCCCTTTCCCCCTTTAATCTTAACCAATGAACCCCCAAAACTAATCAGGGAAGTTCCTTAACATAATAAACCGGTATACCAAATTCGGAGTAAATCGAATGATTCTGCATGAAAAACCCATTTAACTGAATTAAGGGGGTGGACTAACCCCCCTTTTCCCCCTTTATCCTTAACCAATGAACCCCCAAAAGTAATCAAGGAAGTTCCTTAACATAATAAACCGGTATACCAAATACGGAGCAAATCGAATGATTCTGCATGAAAAACCCATTTATCTGAATTAAGAGGGGTGGACTGACCCCATTTTTCCCCCTTTATCCTTAACCAATGAACTCCCAAAACAAATCAGGGAAGTTCCTTAACATAATAAACCGGTATACCAAATTCGGTGCAAATCGAATGATTCTGCATTAACAAACCATTTATCTGAATTAAGGGGGTGGACTAACACCTCTTTTCCCCCTTTATCCTTAACCAATGAACCTCCAAAACTAATCAGGGTAGTTCCTTAACATAATAAACCGGTATACCAACTTCGAGCAAATCGAATCATTCTGCATGAAAAACCCATTTATCTGAATTAAAAGGGATGGACTAACCCCTCTTTTCCCCCTTTATCCTTAACCAATGAACCCCCAAAACTAATCAGGGAAGTTCCTTAACATAATAAACCGGTATACCAAATTCAGAGCAAATCGAATCATTCTGCATGAAAAACCCATTTATCTAATTTAAGAGGGGCGGGCTAACCTCCCTTTTCCCCCTTTATCCTTAACCAATGAACCCCCAAAACTAATCAGGGAAGTTCCTTAACATAATAAACCGGTATACCAAATTTAGAGCAAATCGAATCATTCTGCATGAAAAACCCATTTATCTGAATTAAAGGGGTGAGCTAACCCCCCTTTTCCCCCCCTTTATCCTTAACCAATGAACCCTCAAAACTAATCAGGAAGTTCCTTAACATAATAAACCGGCATACCAAATTTGGAGCAAAGCGAATAATTCTGCTGGAAAAACACGTTTATATAAATAAAGGGGGTGGACTAGCCACCCTTCCCCATTTATCCTTAACCAATGAACCCCCAAAACTAATCAGGGAAGTTCCTTAACATAATAAACCGGTATACCAATTTCGGAGCAAATCGAATCATTCTGCATGAAAAACCAATTTATCTGAATTAAGGGTGTAAACTAGCCCCCCCCCCCCTTTCCCCCTTTAATCTTAACCAATGAACCCCCAAAACTAATCAGGGAAGTTCCTTAACATAATAAACCGGTATACCAAATTCGGAGTAAATCGAATGATTCTGCATGAAAAACCCATTTAACTGAATTAAGGGGGTGGACTAACCCCCCTTTTCCCCCTTTATCCTTAACCAATGAACCCCCAAAAGTAATCAAGGAAGTTCCTTAACATAATAAACCGGTATACCAAATACGGAGCAAATCGAATGATTCTGCATGAAAAACCCATTTATCTGAATTAAGAGGGGTGGACTGACCCCATTTTTCCCCCTTTATCCTTAACCAATGAACTCCCAAAACAAATCAGGGAAGTTCCTTAACATAATAAACCGGTATACCAAATTCGGTGCAAATCGAATGATTCTGCATGAACAAACCATTTATCTGAATTAAGGGGGTGGACTAACACCTCTTTTCCCCCTTTATCCTTAACCAATGAACCTCCAAAACTAATCAGGGTAGTTCCTTAACATAATAAACCGGTATACCAACTTCGAGCAAATCGAATCATTCTGCATGAAAAACCCATTTATCTGAATTAAAAGGGATGGACTAACCCCTCTTTTCCCCCTTTATCCTTAACCAATGAACCCCCAAAACTAATAAGGGAAGTTCCTTAACATAATAAACCGGTATACCAAATTTGAGCAAATCGAATGATTCTGGATGAAAAACCCATTTATCTGAATTAAGGGGGTGGACTAACCCCCTTTTCCCCCTTTATCCTTAACCAATGAACCCCCAAATCTAATCAGGGAAGTTCCTTATCACAGTGAACATGGAAAAAAATTTTGAAGCAAATCGGATGTCTCTATCAAGAGTTATCGCGTTACGTACATACATACATACATACATACGTACGTGCGTACATACATACAGAACGGGCGGGCACATTAGCTCTCAGGCTTTGATAGCCTGTGATCTAAAAATTAATTTACTGTCGAGGAAATGTTTCAAGCATTGAAATATTCTAGATTTCAGGGGGTTTTGATAGATCCAGATTTAATTGCGTATTTTAATAGAATTTATATAATAAATGGTTTTATTAGAAATATAAATAGTTACAGCCATTTTTAGATTTACGTCATTTGGAATAAATACAATTATATGGAGATTAATAGACTAGGCTTTTAATTTCTAATTCGATGTAGTATATGGAATATTTTTAAAAGGAAAATTTATGTAGAATAAATTTATCCTTTGTGAAAAAATTTAAATTTTGTAACATATTTGTAGTATATATATATATAAGATTCTCACTATCACATTACGTAATTTGGAAGAAATTCTATAGTGTGTATATTAAATAACATTATATAGTATTTCCATAAAAAAAATTCCCCAGTATAAATGTTACTAATATCAACTGTAAGCATTGAAGAGTCAAGGTTGAAGATCACATATAAAATGCAACTCAAATAGTTTTAGATCAACGCATGCGCGAATACTGTTTTGTTATTTACTCGCTTGCAGTACCACATACGCGAAATGTCGACTCGTGAGCGTATAACGGTGTTGCTGAGCTGAATAATGAACAAAGAGGCCTCAAGACTACAAGCCAGACACGCCTTCATCCCCCCACATGTGACGTCACAGCCCGGGGCTGGCTAACTGCCAACGCGCCAGCCCCGAACATTTGAATTTTGTATCTTCCTATATTACGTGCACCGTGCGTTTTACTTAGCGTAATAACATATTTTTTCCAAGGTAAGTTTTATTTTCAAATTATATTTATATGCTATCAGCACAAGTTTTATTTCTTGTGTTCAAAATCTTTTATTTTTAATTTCTTTGAAATAAATTAATTAGCAAATCCTAGTACGATTCTATCAATAATACCGTATCTCAAAACCAAACGATATTATTGTAGTTCTGTTTCTTTCCACATAGAGCAATAATTTAAAATGGCAAACATCCCTAAATCGTGTCAAGACTTATATCATTTAATTTGTATCTTGTCACACCATCCTCTCTTTATAATTTGTTATGTTTTCTCTAATTCATTAGAGTGACCTTTAATTAACGCCCATTTATTAAAAGACACTTGTCGTGTGAATAGTAACTCGGGATATTTTGTATGCAGAATTAGTTGGATTTTAATTTGACAACATATTTATGTATATATATATATTTATATTTATTTATTTATTTATTTATATATATTCGTACTTAAAAATTTAAATATTCTAGAAATTTTCATAAAAGTCGCTGTGAATACATAGCATTTTTATCTTGTTTACTTCTTTTAAAGCAAACCCCGATCGATATACTTGTATCAATTTATTGTTGTTTTTTTAATCTTAAACGTTTGCTATCTTAATAAAAATTCTTTTTATAATTTTTTGTTATATTATAAATGCTTATGTACTGTGTAAATAGAGCTATGGGGATAATGTTTTTGAATCTCTCTATTTTTGCCACAACTGTAAACAATTTATTTACAAGACTAGAGGAAGGGTTGTTAGTACCCGTATACAAAACATTAGTCCCCCCCTCCCCAACACACACACACCTTCTTCGCAAAAATCCTATGTGTTTTCTCATACATTTTAATGTTTAATTAAAAATAACAATAAATAAAATTATTATTCTATAATTATAAATTTACTTTTAGATCTAGTCAGGAAATACTTTTCATCTCATAAAAATTGATTATTTTAAGCTTAAAAGATGTGAACAAACAAGAACCCACACATCATTATTTTGGAAATGAAATATTTTCGTGGAAGGTTTTTGTGTTTTTCGATGTTTTTTTTTTTAGCTATTACCTAAACATTCGAGGAAAATGAACATAAATTATGAATATTTTAATTCCACTTGATGAAAGTCTTTTCTTTCTTTCTTTTATTTTTCTCTTCAATATGTCATACATTTTTTAAAAAATCTATTGCTTGTACCTTGCATAATATATCAAACTAATACGAAACTAAATAATAATTTTCTGTTTCATGAACTTGTGTTGTTTTAGTATTATGACAGTTTTATATTTTTTAATTTAATGGATTTGATGTGAAAATTACCCATTTCTAAAAAAGTAAAGTTTACAGTACGAAAATTTATTTATAAGAATACTTAATTTCATGTATACTTTAATTTTACTATTTATTATATGCAGGTTTCAAATCACTTAATATTTAATAGGATATTTACTGTATAATTTCAAGCCCAATTAAAAATAAAAATAGAACACAACTTGAATTTGTTTTCATTTAACATTCACTTTTCTTCCACTTTAATTTAATTTTTAAATGTGGGTTTTGATTGGCACACTTATTGTTATTTATTTATTTTGAAATAATTGAAAGCAAAATAATTCAATTTATGTGTTTAAACTGCAAATTTATACATATATTTATATATATATATATATGTAATAATGTATAATGTCTTGTTTTTGAATATATACCAAATAGATAATTGATATTGTTTCTAAATTTCAAAGTAGAATAAATAATAAAAACTGTCTACTAAAATAAATTTGATACTTGGGATATTTTTTTTCATTAACGAACGAATTTTCTTTAATGTATCTTTAATTATGATGCAGATTTTCATTGACACAGTGATATTATTTCATAAATATTGTTTCTGTTTTATCGTTATTATTATTTCGAGTGATCGAAATTGATTAAAAAGCACTTAATTAGCGTCTTTAAACTATAAATTTTTATTTTTTCCCCATATGCTGTGATAATAAGTTGAAATATGGAGGAAAGAATTAATGTTTTAAATAACAAATGTGCTCTCCACGCCTGATCTAAGCCCCGCGTCGTGACGTCACGAAATCTTGTGTTTGGCTTGTAGTCTTGAGGCGGCTTTGATAATGAAAAGCCGTTAGAGACATGAGAGTTCTTCCTTTGTGACTTTATGAAAAATCGTGTCTACGTACCACGGCTACCTACTGATTTGGCAGAGTTTAGACAAAGAAATAAAGAGTATATTCCTTTTCTTACTCCGAACTTGTAAAACAAAGTTTATTTAGAATTGGGCTTTAGGTTGGATATGCTCCGAATAACTAAAGGGCCACACATTGTACATTTGTAAGAAAAACTGGGTTAGTTTGCCTTCAATTTGATTCATGATTTGTTGTAAATAGTCAAAATTAAGCTGTTATAATATACCATTGAAACTGGACATTCTTTAATCGACACAGTATATGAACGTAACTTGTTGTCGAATTCAAATTTTCAGTTTCACTAAAATTCCTCAAATATTTTAAATTATTTTTTTTTTCATTTAGAGGCATTTTTATATCCACAAACAGACACAGACAACGCACAAATATCTGCGGATATGAAATTTAAAAAAAGTGTAACAATTTGGAATAAAATTCTTAATAAGACTGCAGAGACTGAAATCTTGTATAAAAAAAGTAAAGTGCATTGTTTGAAGTAGTTTATCACTTCAATAGTTCGCCGATGCATTTTAAATTTGAAAGACATAATGAAAATTTTGAGATAGATAAGATTCTCTTCAATGTATTTTGGAAGTATTCCACTTACATTCTAAACAGAAAAAATCGATTATGTATATATATTTTTTTCGAATAAATTCATTGCTTTAGATATAGCTGTATCACAAACACACATAAAAAAGTGCTACTTAATCATCAGAGTATGTTATAAAGCCCTTTTCTGTTGCAAAATTAGTGCATATAGTCATAAGTATTGTAGAAAATTATGTATAAAAATTAACTTCATATAAACCAAAATGAATTCAATAAACATAATACGTTGCTCCACATAAATAATCTAAGTTACACAGATATAATCTAAGTCTTTTATATTTTTAAATACCTAACGAAAGAGCATCAAAGTCTATAAAGTTGAATACATTTTCCGCTATCATTGATAAGAAACTTTTGTAACATCCTCTTTTCCCCTCATTTCATTTGAACGTGACTCAATGAAAAGCTTAAGTACTCTTCAAACTACAATTTAAATAGCCTTTTCTACATACTTTTAAGTAAAGTACTTTATATAAAATGGAGTTTCAGACTGAATTTATAAAGCTATAATTGGAGATTTCTGTTAAAATTCATTCTTCTGTAAATGAAAGCAGAATAACACTTCATAAAACATTGAAACATAAATAAGTAATACGTACACACATTTCTAATAATAAATAAATAATTTAATTATGGATATATTTTCATTTTATTACACATGATTTATCATATATTAATAATATAAGAGTTAAATTAATCGGAATGTACTGTGCATTTAAGTAACGCTGTTTGATGACAAAAAAAATTTGCAAAATTTTATTCAAATTTATAAATTTTTGTTAAATTCTATTTATAAATGAAATACTTTTAAGAAACATTTTTTAAAGAGTATAAATTTCGCGATGCATAATTTGTAAAAAAAATTACCATAAATAATATAGCGTTTATCCATATGTATATTTAAAGCAACCCTTTTAAAGTGAACTGTGTTTGAATCCGCTTTAATTCTGCTAAAAATAACTAGCTGCATGCTGATCCGATATGTTACTTTTTAATTCCATAAGATTAAAAATCCTTTAAAAACCCTAAAAAATGAAATTAAAGACAAAAAAAAAATCTATGTCTACAAATTTATAATAATGGTGTGGTTACATATGTCCTTACAAACTTTTCAAAATAAAATAAGAGAATTCAGAACATGATGAACATGCATGGAACAGAGAAATGTGTTCCGAAGCTATCTCATTTTACTGTAACTGTTACTATTAACAGATTTTTAAACCAGCATTGATTTAACTTAAATATTAATTTAGGGGAAAAAGGCATAAATCAAAATGAAACGTGCTTTCAAAAATTACTATCAACATACGGTAACGTATCAGTTTTTTTTTTTCTGCGTATCTCTGTTTTTGAATTTATTTATATTTTACGAACATATTTTAGTGTACCAAATATAGTTGAACTGGTAAATAATAACTAAATATGAAAAACTCCATTAAGCAATTGATGTTCATACACTAACAAAATAATTCGTAAGCATTACTGTGTAAACACTGTCCATAATGTGAAACATGTATAAACATGTATTACAGTATGTAAAATGTTTCTTAAACTTTAAAACACACGCCACAAATTAAATGCACTTCTGGTAGTGTCATTCATAGACAGCAGTGATTTAGTCGTAAAAAAACCAGACGGTATACGCTATAGGCAGAGGATATACGCTAAAGTCATAAAAGTCATGTCTAGGGTATAAGCTTTAGCTTTAGTTGGCTAACAGAGGATATACGGTGCTTCTTTAAAAAATCCAGAATGTATACGGCGTATACACAATTATACCCTCCAGTACACCCCTGATAGACAATAGAGTAATCGATATATTTTGTGTTTACCTGTAAATAAACAAATACTGTTCTGCACGTCATATTACACATTCAACATATTTTAATGTACATCAATAACGTGTATAATATTCATTAGGATTGAAACTGTATATCATTTGTAAAATAATTTACGAATGCTTTCTTTCGTAGTTCATTCTGTAAACGAATTATTTGTGTTACCTGTAAATGAATGATAAATGTTCTGCATTAAATATTTTATTGAAAACATATTGTAATGAACCTGTAAAGTGCATATAAATTATATTATGTTTGAAATTATTTAGCAACGTATAAAAAAACGACAAAACATTTTCGCCGTTAGAAGTTTATAATGGGATTCGTTTCAGTGTCCATGTAAACGAACTGTAAATGCTACACACGCCATCTTACATACTGAAAATGCCATTGTAAATCAAGCTATCATATAGCAATTACAATAAGTCCTTTTTGAGTGTTAGAGCTAAAAAAATACGGCAAAAAATTGAAGTCATAAACAGCTATTAACTACGTTGAAAGTTATAAAAAAATAATTTTACATATTTTACTTACAAATATTGTAAGTTCACAAGCATTTTCCATGACATGAATTATAGAAATTAACGTAATTAATTATCTTAAAAAAACTAATTTTTAATGTTTAATTTTCATATATTAAAATTACAAATACATATTATCGGAAACCGTTTTTCTTTTTCTTTTTTTTTAAGGTACGTTCCCATAAGAATAATCCTGGATTTTTTGTGTATTAATTTATCTTCCTTGTTAATATTTAAATAGAATTTCCTTTTGGGGACACACTTGTTTTAATCTACATTTACAACCTTGTTTCCAGAAACTTAATTTAATCTTTGGAAAGTTTAATGTCTTGTGATGGTCTTTGTTAAAAATTTTAGTTCCTCTGGAAAGTAATTTAGAATACATGATATTGATTTTCTGACTAATTTAAAGACATGATGATATTCTTCAGGGTTTTACTTCAATAAATTTTAATATAAGTCATGCACATACTAAGATAATTCTAAATTATTCTAAAATTTAAATATAATTTTAAATATGTTTTTTTTTCAGTCTTAATAATGAAGATTTTTTATGATATGTATAAAATGCTACAGTATAATTTATATAGAGATAAACTTTCCCTATGTAATTTGCATGTTTAATTAAACTATGTGTTAACAAAAAAAGGAAATTCTTAAACTTTTCAAATAGTTTGACACTTCATTACTTGTCTGAATCAATGTAAATTTGGAAAAGAAAATGTATATAAATACGTAATTATTTTTCGTTGCATATTTTTGTAGCGAACGTTTATTGAAACTATGTAAATTTACATGTATAATATATAATTTTAAATATATTTAGAAGTAAATTAACAAATCGTATGATATTACGGCATATAGGTATATAACATATTCAAACTGGCTTTCAGAATGTTTCTAAACACATATATATAGAAAATGAAGTTTTATTCAATAGTACTCTAATTATACATAAAATGAAATGATTGTATGCAATATTTCAATTATGTGTACTTAAACAAAATGTTTCTGATTTTAAATATCTTGAATATTTTATGTGTTCAATGCGATATACATATTTAAGTGAAACCAGTATTAATAATTTACAGTTTCAATAATATACCAAAATATTTTTATTGAAGAAATTTAAGTAATTAATGAAATTCGAATATAAAATTATTGCTGTATATATGTACAATATCGTATCAGAATTACATAAGGAATATTACAAAATGTGATAATTTCGTGAAGCACAATAATCGTAACACAGGAGTCTTACAAAGCTATTCAGAAAAAAATTAAATAAGCATACAGTGGTGGCCAAAATTGTGGACACTTTTAGGTAGCTTTCATTACAAAAAGTTAAAAGCTACTTTTTGCAGCCGTCCGAAGGAAAACACCTCGGTTAATTTTGCTAGATTTTCGCCAATCATGACCTCCAGATACCAAAACCACCCTCCGTTGAAATGCCGACTTATATATATATATGATATATATATATATATATATATATATATATAGCTAAAAATTCCAATAGTAATTTCAAACATTACCAGAAACTGTAAACTTTAATGGAAGTACAAAATTAACTGAACCATACCAAATAAGAACTATATTTTAACTTAATACAATCTCAAAGGAACACAACATAACCAAATTTAACTTACACAAAATCAGCCATATGAAACAAGACTAACTAACTAAACATGGAGACAGGTTGCGTGGCTTATGACACGCTAATGCAGGGTTAAAACTGTTTTTAAGCATGCAACATTCCCCAGATTTACCTGTCGAGACCATACTGAAAAAACGAAAGAAACAAAATTAAAACTAAATGAAACCGACTGCCTGAAATCAATCAATTTCAAAAGCGATCTGTTTCCACTACATTCCGTAAGCCACACGCTTCGAGTAAAGGCATCAATTCACTTCTGTTCTTGCAAGTTCTTACATAATTATACGTCATATTTTTATCTAGACTCACAGGATAACCCTGTTTCACAGCAATGACGTGCCATTTAAGCATATCCTCTTTCAAAATGTCTCTATCGGAGGTCAATCGGTTTAATCTGTTTAAACCGTTAATATAAATGTTTCTGAATACCGATATATGGACATTTGATTTAAAATATAATAATATTTATATATATATTCATATATTTATATTATTTATATATTTATATATATTTATATAAATATAATAATATTTCACACACACACACACACATATATATATATATATATATATATATATGAAATATTACTGTCGAGTTCTGTGAATTTCCAGAGATATATCGACGCAAATTTAGTATAGTAAAAATTGCCAACCCTCCGTTATTCTTGAAAAACAACTGGATTCAGTCGTGTTGGCGAATAGAAGGCAGACTCAAGAAACGTTAAAGAGTGTCCCGTTCAATAATTAATAGAGGCATTGTAAATTTAAGCATCGTTTATTTGGCAGATACACATTATGACAATCCCAGTAGTCTAGCCATCGGTTCTCAAAATATACCAGTTTCACTTCATAATAAACGATATGATGTTAAATGGTATTGAAATCTACACAAATGAAAACTCGAACCACAAAGTGATGGGGTTTTATTAAACATAATCATGGGCTCCTAGCTGATGCAACAGTATACATACTCAAAGAAACGGCGCGAAAGGATACATTACAAGTGAAGAAACCTACCCCATTGAAAGAGCCGGCAGGACGGGACGCAGAACAGGCAACAATACGATTTAGCTCCGAGGGGAGGGGGAAGGACGCGTGACGTGACGATGAACTATATGCTCTCGGCGTCCATTTTATTACGTAAACAAATGTAGGTGGGTAGCTGGCAAGAAATTATGGGATATGAAACATCTTAGAAGAAAAATATAAAAAACATTGACAAATAAAGAATTGTTCTCAGAATAAAATGATAGAAAGTAATTTAGTGGTTTTATAAGAAGTAAGTTACGAACGGATTAAGGTTTTTAGATACATAATTCGGGAATATGCATGTTTAAATGCATGAAATAAAAGACAAAAGATATTTAAGATATTATTAAAGATAGGTAAAAAAGAGGTAGATATTAAAAATTTGAATCGTTTTACTAAGATAAAAGGACGAAAAACGTTTATTATTACATAGATATAAATAGATGATTTTATCATGCTGTAACCGATTTGGATGAAATTTTCATATGCATAGCACATACTAATGTCTCGACTGAGTTCGTTAACCAGCTTTATCCGCCATCTTGTTTCAAAATGTCGGGCATTTGAATTTCTTGGACGCTTTTGGAAATTTTTAGGTTTTCTAACTTCA
The DNA here is from genome assembly GCA_963932465.1 of Maratus speciosus. NCBI lineage: Eukaryota > Metazoa > Arthropoda > Arachnida > Araneae > Salticidae > Maratus > Maratus speciosus. The sequence continues at coordinate 64,119 of CAWVRF010000937.1, read as the reverse complement.
CTTTAAAATGACCGATGTTGTTAACTTACCCTGCACTGTTAAAAATTGTGCAGCATTCTGGCAGGTCATTCGACCGTTTTTTGAAAAAACGGTTTGATAACATTAATTTAATTATATTCTGACCATAAAATGGCCAATAATATGGTCAGAATAGTGTTAAATTACGGTTGTGTAACCGTTTTCGGAAAAAATGGTCAAATGACCTGCCAGAAGGCTGCAAATTTTTAACAGTGTGTGTTACTTTAAAATATCTTTAATATTTCTAACATTCTGTTTAAAATTATGCATAAAAGTTTGTATTTTGTGAAACGTAACATTTTATATAAGTATACAATGTTCGAAAACATAAAAAAAAAAAAATTCAAAAATTTAAATGGCCGCCATTCTGAAACAAGATGTCGGATGAAGCTAGACAACGAAATCGGTCGAGACATTAGTATGTACTTTGCATATAAAAAAAATTTCATATAAATCGGTTCAAAAATTTGAGAGTTACATCATGACAAAATTCAGATATAAATATGTATCTATGACATGCTTTCAATAATAGGAGGAAAACAATATCGGTATTAAGCAGCCATCGTGCACTCGTGAATATCTCCACCGGGAGGCGATATTGGATGTGAGACTCAATATAGTCTACGACACTTCCGTATATGAGATTGTAGATGCACGTAGTCGACGGAAATTACACTACCTAATTCCATTCAGTCAGAATTCCACTGGTTTTACTTTGACAACGCCAAACGGCCACAAATATTATTATATTTCCATAGGTTTAAAGATCCTGACCGGCTAATTTATATGCTTTCAATAGTAGGATAGAAACATATCGGTATTAAGCAGCAATCGTACACTCGTGAATATCTCCAACTGAGAAATCAAAGTTGTGAAGTCATGAAATCATGGTCGGAGTGGAAGATCAGGATTAACTCCCTTGTTCGTTTTCCGATAAATAACAACTGAAGCCGTTAGATACATCAATTATTTATCAGATGTCATAAAATGTAGTAATTCCACTAGTAATTGTGCTACCCATGTTCGAGTCATTGTTGCATCGTAAATATAAATCGCTAGATGTTAAACATTAGAACTACTTGACTTAAATAAAGAAAACAAAGCTCTCCAGGTGACAGCGGGTTTTTTCAACATTACAATAATTGTAAAAATCCAGCTCTCCAAGTGAATGTAAAAGCTTAAATACTTTCGGAAAACACACGCATAAGCGTATAGACGCCAAATCATGGCCAATCCGGCTTAGTGGAGGGGGAAGGGAAGGGGAGAGTATGACAGCGATTGGATAACTCCGGGCAGGTGGTGGAGAAAACGTAACGTGATGACAGGGAATTAATAACTGACGCGTTAGCTTTATTGAGAAATCAGGATGCTTACAAGCCTCCTGGATATGGGACAAAAAGTACAAATGATATTAAATACATTGGAAAAAAAAAGAATTTAGTCTCAGAATGAAATTAAAGAAAGTAATTTAGTAGGTTTTATAAGGAATAGCTACGAACGGATTAATGATTTTAGAATAATAAATAATAAAAAGAATTCCCTGTATTTAAAGCATGGAGAAAAAGATAAAATATATTTAAGATATTATTAAAGCTAGATAAAAAAGGTAGATATTTTAAGTATTTGAAATAGTTGAACATGTATAAATATTCGGAAATACTTTATTTTTGCATCAATTGAAATAATTTTGATCCCACACCGCGATTAAACTTCATAAGCTTCCAAAATTGTTTTTCGCAGAAATTTATACATCTAAACCTTTGCTTATAAAAAATACGTTTCGGAAAAAATTATTTTAAGACGTCTAAATGTAAATACCGCTTCTTATCAGTCTTAAAATATGAACTCGCCATGCATAGACGTACAGTGTCTCTTGAAAGAAATGATTCATTTTTTCGGAAAACCAGTAAAAAAAGTAATTTTTTAGATATTCTACATCTTTCGTTTAAATGCATGTTTTAATATTTTATTATTTATATTACCAATTTCCCAGACATAATTACATATTTTACATTCATTGGGTAGCTTCACCTCTGTATTCATAAACTTAAGTAATTAAAAAAAGAAATTATCACCTTTTGAAATTTTTAAAACTCTAAAATTTAAAGCCATCATATCTTAATGTTTTCAAATATTTTTAATTTTGAAAAGCAAATTTAAGGATTTTTTAATGACTTACATTTATGAATAGAGAAGGATAGGTAAGGAAAAGAAATTTGTAATGATGTCTGACAAATAGATAATATATATCTATATATATATAAAAGCCGTTCTCTGTGTGTATGTCCTTTATACAAATCTTTAATTTTTGACCGATTTGCACGAAACTTTCTGTACATAGGCTTTAGAACGTGGAATAGATCCCTGTCACCTTTAAAAAATCATCAGACCAATATTTATCCCTTTTTTCTATCATCTTTCGTAATTTAACATTATAGAAATATCTCATTTTAAATTTTCAAATTCAATAGCTTCTTTTCTGTTGCCACACATCTAAAAAACTGCTCAATAATTAAAAACAAGTGGGTAAGTGTGATCATACATCGCACAAAGGATTTCGTTTAATATTCCTTTCAAAACACTTTCTTTCAAAACGTCCAGTACATTTATCGCCATGGAATACCTTCTAAATTTTGGCAAACACATCCTAAACTATGTTAAAGTTTCAAACATATTCGCCTTGTTATATTTCCTAATTTTGTTCGCCCCCCCCCCCCCCAAAAAAAAAAAGTTACGATATATCACATGACGGGTATCTGCCAAATTTAGAAAAGTGCCCCCCTAGGGGGGGGGGAGTGGGCAGATGGTCACCATGATTTTTGACGCGGCCTGATTTTAAAAATTTATGTTATGTTTTATAAGCCATATTAAAGTTTCAAACAGATCGTCCAGTTATATTTCCTAATGTTGTTCGCGCACCTCCCTCAAACCCCCCCTCCTCGAAATGCGACGCGCCCTTCTTCTTTATAATTTATTATCGTGTGTTATAAAGCATCTTAAAGTTTAAAACAGATTGAATTGTTAGATTTCCTACTTTAAATGAAATCTCGGTCTGTTAATTCCACATTCCACCACCAGGGAGCGCACTGTATTCTTAACAAAAGCGTATCTGAACGAAACTCCTTTACACAACCCATTAGTAGATATGTTACTCGAGGGGGTGGCGGTCTTCAGCAAGAATTTAAGATAATTATTGAAATTACTATTCGGAAATAGTGGTAATTTAACTTTTGACATATTTATATTTAATAAGTATAAGTAGCATGTATCTGAGGACTCCATCAAAAAACGCACCTGAAACGGTATGAAACAAATAAGAAATATTTTGCCCCTCCCCCTCTCCCCACCTTCCCGAAATTTCACGCGCCATTTTTTATAAACTTTTTCTAATGTGTTATAAACTATCGTAAAATTTCAAACAGATCGCCTTTTTATATTTCCTAATTTTAACAAAAATGTTAGTTCCACATTCCACCACCAGTGAGCGCACTCTATTCTTAACAAAACTGTATCGGAAGGAAACTCCGTTAAACAACCTATAAGTAGATATGTTACTCAAGGTGGTGGCGGTCTTAATAAGAAATTAAGATATTTGCTGAAATTACTATTAGGAAATAGTGGTAACTAAACTTTAGACAATTTTATATTAAATAAGTAGCATATATCTCAGGACTCCCTCAAAAAGTCACCTAAAGCGGTCAGAAACGCTAATTTTTTAAATAGAAATCTAGCGCCCCCCCCCCCTCCCCGGAATTTCGCGTGTCATTCTTTCTTACACTTTATCTTATGTGTTATAAAATATCTTAAAGGTTCAAACAGATCGACTTGTTAGATTTCCTAATTTTAACAAAATCGCGTTATGTTAGTACCACATTCCACCACCAGGGAATGCACTCTATTCTTAACAAAAGCATATCTGAACGAAACTCCTTTACGCAGTCTTTCCGTAGATAGATGGGTCGGGATGGTGGCCGTCTTAAACAAGAATTTAAAATATTTGCTGCGGTAACAAACGCTAAGATTTTAAAAATAATTCTAGCCCCCCCCCCCCCCACTCCTCGAAATATCACACTCCATTCTTTTTTACACCTTTTTCTATGTGTTATAAACTATCTTAAAGTTTCAAACAGTTATTTAAGTAATTTAAGTTAATTCGTGGTTAAACAAGCGCGTCCCTTCATTTTAATCGACGCATTTGATAGGAATTAATTAAATAATAATTAATATTTCAGCTTGTAATTAAGATAGGACTTAGATATGGGTATCAATGAAATCAGCGAGAAATTTGACATCGGGATGCCAAGAAATTTAATCAAAAAATTTAATATTTAAAAAGTTAAAATTTCGTATTAAAATATGCTATTATGAAAAACCGCAGCGTCGTCATATCTACCTGCTTTCCCGCAGAATTGAAATCTTTTTATTTCCTTGTCTTTCCAATTAAAGAAATTAAATTTTTATCGATCGATTTTTAGTGGATATTTTAACTTATGCACATCGCAGAAATGTGAACTTTATACCAAATGAAAGTAGATTTTTTTTCTGCGTCTGTCTATTCCATTTACAAATTTCTCGGACCAATATTTTCTGATATACGATTTAGCTTTAAAATCTCCACTTCATTCTTCGGCTTAATTTCCTCCGTGGTAACCATGCATTCGGCTGATTTTACTGGCAACCCTTAGGAGAAACACGGATGATTTCGAGAAAGTCCGTTTGAATTTGCGTTAAAAGGGTGGATTGGTTAATTTTAGAAGTTAATTAGCCCGTAATTCGGTTAATTACCAACTTTTTCAAAATTTTATGATTTGTTGTTTGATGTGAGGTGTTCAGCTATAAGTACCGAAAATTTCAAGTCTCTAACATGTATAGTTTCTGAGAACGGGCTCTGTGACGGACAGACGGACAGACAGACAGACAGACAGAGGAGCGAGACGAATAGGGTTTCGTGAGATGAACGAAACCCTAAAAAATGATAACTCGAGTACTTTGTTTTATTAGCCAATAAAAATTCAGACTCGACTGCTATGTTTTTACATTTTTGAAATCGAAGTCATTCTAATGAGAAAATGCACATTTTTCATATATTTATGTAAAAACTTTAACTAAGCATGTTTTAAAATGACTTTGGAGTACTTTAGTTGAACGTTAAAAAATCTATTTTAAAGAAGTCGTTTCAATATCAAGAGTCAAATAAGGAAAATGATAATAGTAAAAAAAAAAAAAAAAAATAGTTTGCTAGATATGACGTCAATGTCATCAATATAATTTCAAACTGGCTCTAAAAACTGGATGCTACAATTTATTCCCTATTTCTTTGTAATCTTTAATTATATCATTTAGATAAATGTTTTAATACCTGAAATGCAGTGATAACATTCTACGATTTGTATCGAATACGGTTATATAAAATACGATTTTTGTACGATTTATATTAAATAGAAATTATAGCTACTATTTTTTATGGTAAGCTTTTTTTCTTTTTTAAACAAAATTTCATGACTGACAGACTTTTTTGTTAGACGTTGAAATAATGGGATACATGATGTTTAGAGATCAAATTGCAGTAAAAGCGTAATTTATGGTACGGTTAGGTTGTTGCCACCAACAATATGGTGCTAGGCGTTACTCATAGATATGTCTTTTCTTCATAATATTGCATTAATAGCAAACGGATATATCTTTCTGAATTGGGTTACAGGTATATTTAAAAATATATCCGTGATTGAAAATTAATTTAAAATGGATAAACAATCCGTAAATTGAGATAAGCTTTTGAAAAAAAAAAAAAAAAAAAAAAAAAAAAAAAAAAAACTGAAAGTACTTTTTGTATTCTATTATATTTTGGAATAATCAAATGTGCGATGTTTAAAGGTCAAATTGCAGTAAAAGTTAAATTTATGGTTGGGTTATGTTATTGCCACCAACAGTATGATGCTAGAGTTACTCATAGTTCATCAATGTCTTTACTTTATAATATTGCATTAAGAACAAACAGGTATATCTTTCGTAATTGGGCTGCATGTAGGGATGAGATTTCCACGTTTTTGAACACCGGTATATTCTTAAAGAAAATGTTGTTCTGTTAAATCAAGAGAGTGTCCCGATTAAATGAAATATCATTTACTCTAACAAAATACTGGTGCGAAAAAACGTGGAAATCTTATCCCTGTCTGCAGGCAAATCAAAAAATATCCATGAGTGAAAATTACTTTAAAATCCATTCACATGAAAAAATTGAGATACAATTTTCAAATAAATTTTATTTGACAGAAGCTTTTTCTATTCGACAGTGTGAAAAACGAAATTGTATGATGATCATAAGTTAAAAAATTTTTAGTAAAGTCAAAATTTATGGGTTAGGTCATTGCCATCATCAGCATAATGTCACAATTGGCATTGTGTTTGTAGTTTATATATATATATATATATATATATATATATATTCTGAAGAGGACTCAATAAAAGAGTCGAAACATGTAAATTTTTAATATTTTTAATGTTTTTTTTTTATTATTTAAATGTCGCTTTTTAAGCAAATAATTGTACTTTAATATATGTTATGACATTTGTTTGGAATATACATTATTATGGTATAGTTAATAGTAGACGCAATTGAAACTAATTTACTTATATTTCTTATCGGTATTTTAACGATTCGTGGACGCTAATGCACCAATCTCAGTTATTGTCACTTCCGGGTGGACCATTATTATTGACACGAGCGAAGCCGGGTAGATCTGCTAGTTAATAATAAAATAAAACAAGCATGTATTTTTTTTTTTCATTCATATTCTGGAAAAAAATACTCTGGATAAAAAAGAAAAATCTACATGTAATTGGAATTAAAGATCATGTTAACACGAGAGGAATTCGTTTTTTTACATTTTTTATTTCCGAAAATTAGTGTCTGTTTTTTATAAATAATACAATTCACATGTAGTAATAGCATCCTCATTTAGAAGAATTTTCGAATGCTGCGAAAAATTCATTCATTAAGGATACTGTGAGTCAACGAAAAAGCTTGCATTTTGGTATTTCTTTGAATAACCAAAGTCTTTTTAATGTTACTAGAAAATTATGTGATACATTTCCTTTAAGCATCGAAATTTATTAAATTCTACAATTAAAGAGAGGTTATTACAGTGCGCCATACTTCAAAGTTGTTAAGTATTCTAAACCAGTTTTTTTTTTCAGATTTTGTACAAATATATGGTTTTATTATTGTATAAATTCATGAATGCAACAAAAAATAGTTTTTTGATCATAAAATATACTTTTGCCAAACATGTTAAAACCTCCACCAAAAAAATATATCTGTGCAAGTAATTGTTTAAATCAGGTATATAGTAAAGGGAGAACAAACGCTGCGGTTGGACAGATGCCGCAGAGATTGTGTGGGCGACACCCAGCTAAAAATGAACTGCAGTTTTTCTACAGAAGTGGAGTATTTTTGAGGTTTTTCTATAGTCAACTATAGATTTTCTGTAGTGCAATCTCGACTGTGAAAATACTTTAGAAATTCTGCGGCTAATGTGGCGTAATTTTGTGGTACTTTGTTTTAAAAATACTCTGTGCTATCAACTTCAAAAATACTATAGTTTATCTGAAGTCATCATAAACTTTTAAAATAATGAGATTTTACGTCTGTAGTAATGCTGCAGTATTGAAGTAATTTTATCTCATAATTTTACCAGTTCGTCTTTTTCTCTTAGTGTTTAATTATTTTAGTTGTCCGAAAGGAATAAATTTTATTTTGTGTTAATCAGAGAAAAAGAAAATTTAGTTAAAATTAAATTTCAAAGTCCGAAAGAGAATGCCGTCCTCGGGCTACAGCTCCCCCCCCCCCCCCCCAAAAAAAAAAGAACTCTTTTTAACCTGACTTTAAGATAAAGTTTAAATACATAAACATGAAAAAAATCGACCGAAAATTAACTACCAAGAGTGAGATATAGGGGGGTGAATCTCTCCCCCAACAAAACTTCTTAGTTTCTGTTTAATTTTAAGTTATTCGGAATAAATAAATTTTACTATATTTTTCAAATTCGGAGAAAATAAGATATTTCCGTTAATTAAATTTCAGACTTCAGGGATGGCAATGGGCCTCCCCCCCCCCTCCTTAACGGAATTTTTTTATTTCTTTTATTTTAAAATACTGAAAAAAGAATGAATTTTACTATGCATTTCATAAAAAAAGAAAATTTCATTACTTAAATTTCAAAATCCAGGGAAGGGAAATGGCTTTTTTCTCCTATCCCCCTTCCCCCCCCCCTTCCCCCGCTCAACTGATATTTCTGATATACTGCTTCTCTTTTATTTTAAGTTTCTGAATATAAATAAATTTTACTATGTACAAAATCGGAGAAAAAGAAAATTCAGTTACATATATGTTTCAAAATCCAGGGAGCAACAATGACTCCTCTAGGCTCCCCTCTTTTAACGGAAAATTTTGGTTACCTTAATTTTTAAGTTACTCACAAAGAATAAATTTTACTATGTTTTTCAAAACAGGAGAGAAAAAATTGGGTTACTTAAATTGAAATATCTAGGGATAGGTAATTGGTCTCCTATGCCACCTTCCCCTAAACGGAAATTCTTGTTTCCTTTTTTTTAAGTTACTCGAAAAAAAATAAATTCTTCTATATTTTCAAAATAGGTAAAAAAGAAAATTTAGTTTATACAATTTCAAAATACAGGGAAGGGCAATGGGCCTCCTATACCGTTCCCTCAACTGAAACTTTTTAGTTCCTCTTTTAATTTAAGTTAGTCGAATTAAATAAATTTCACTATTTCAAAACCGGTAGAAAAAAAAAATTAGTTACTTATATACGAATTGAATATTTCCAACTGAGCGAAAAAATGCCCAGGCTGGGAATCGAACCCAGATCCTTGGCTTACAAGGCCAATGCTTTTCCATTTAAGCTAACTGGGCCGACAACCAGCCAGCATATTTCGCTCAGAAAACCTTATTGGTTGTAACATCTGGTCTGTCATGTAGACAGCTCAACAGAATAAACCGCAGGTAAAGGAACTCCATATAAACGATGGATACGTAGATGAACTAATATTTTAACACAATCAAACTGATTGGTAAAGTTATCATACGAATTGAATATTTCCAACTGAGCGAAAAAATGCCCAGGCTGGGAATCGAACCCAGATCCTTGGCTTACAAGGCCAATGCTTTTCCATTTAAGCTAACTGGGCCGACAACCAGCCAGCATATTTCGCTCAGAAAACCTTATTGGTTGTAACATCTGGTCTGTCATGTAGACAGCTCAACAGAATAAACCGCAGGTAAAGGAACTCCATATAAACGATGGATACGTAGATGAACTAATATTTTAACACAATCAAACTGATTGGTAAAGTTATCATACGAATTGAATATTTCCAACTGAGCGAAAAAATGCCCAGGCTGGGAATCGAACCCAGATCCTTGGCTTACAAGGCCAATGCTTTTCCATTTAAGCTAACTGGGCCGACAACCAGCCAGCATATTTCGCTCAGAAAACCTTATTGGTTGTAACATCTGGTCTGTCATGTAGACAGCTCAACAGAATAAACCGCAGGTAAAGGAACTCCATATAAACGATGGATACGTAGATGAACTAATATTTTAACACAATCAAACTGATTGGTAAAGTTATCATACGAATTGAATATTTCCAACTGAGCGAAAAAATGCCCAGGCTGGGAATCGAACCCAGATCCTTGGCTTACAAGGCCAATGCTTTTCCATTTAAGCTAACTGGGCCGACAACCAGCCAGCATATTTCGCTCAGAAAACCTTATTGGTTGTAACATCTGGTCTGTCATGTAGACAGCTCAACAGAATAAACCGCAGGTAAAGGAACTCCATATAAACGATGGATACGTAGATGAACTAATATTTTAACACAATCAAACTGATTGGTAAAGTTATCATACGAATGATGATTCGTATGATACGATGAAGATGATTCGTATGATAACTTTACCAATCAGTTTGATTGTGTTAAAATATTAGTTCATCTACGTATCCATCGTTTATATGGAGTTCCTTTACCTGCGGTTTATTCTGTTGAGCTGTCTACCTGACAGACCAGATGTTACAACCAATAAGGTTTTCTGAGCGAAATATGCTGGCTGGTTGTCGGCCCAGTTAGCTTAAATGGAAAAGCATTGGCCTTGTAAGCCAAGGATCTGGGTTCGATTCCCAGCCTGGTCATTTTTTCGCTCAGTTGGAAATATTCAATTCGTATGATAACTTTACCAATCAGTTTGATTGTGTTAAAATATTAGTTTAGTTACTTATATTTTAAAATCCTGGGAGGAACAAATGACTGTTCTATAACTCCCCCCCCCCCCCCCCCGCCGCCTCCTGACGGAAAATTCTTGGTTTCTTTCTTTTAGTCACTCGCAAAGAATAAATTTTATTATGTTTTTCAAAATAAGAAAATAAAATTAGTTACTTACTTCAAAATCTAGGGAGGGGTAGTTGCTCTCCTATGCCCCCTCCTCCCCTAAACGGAAAATTCCAGCTTCCCTTTTTTTAAACATACTCGAAAGGAATAAATTCTACTGTGTTTTTCAAAAGCAGATTTTTTTTTTTTTTTTTTACTTTAATTTCAAAATCCAATGAGGAGGCATCCCCCCCCCTTTTTTTCTTTTTCATAGCACACCCGGACCCGGATTTACTAAATGCACAATTTGCCCTTCTCCCCGAAAATACATGACTCCCAGTTCGTATGAAAATTACTTCTAGTTTATAAAAACGAATGAAAAATAAATAATTCTTATTAAATATTTTATTTTAAATTTACATTGGAATATTTGATTATTGTTCACGCAGCTGAGGCTGCATTTCTGACTAAATAAATATTTATTATTTAAGTTAATTTTTAATTATAATTGATTTAATAATTATTAATAATATTTATAATTAATAATTATTGATATTTAATATAATATTAATTATATATTACATAATATGAATAATATAATTTAAATAATTAATAATTATTATTTATAATTAATAATTATTAATAATATATAATAAATTAATATTATTTAAATAATATTTTTTATTCTAAATTCTGTCCGGGATGCAGATACATTTTGCGCTGTTAGCGAAACGAGATTGACCAATCAGAAGCTCACATTTCGCGAACTTTTCCCTGTTTTAAGGAAGCAAGCTTCCTGATTGGTCGATCTCGTTTCGCTAACAGCGAAAAATCTATCTGGATTCCGGCAGATGAAGCAGTAGTGCTCGTACAGCTCAACTTTCGATCTAGGCGGAATGCTTTATTTACAATACATGTGACTCGCGATTCGACCTTCGTCTTTTTTTCATAGCCCCTTTTGTTCGTATTATGCTTTCGCGTTAATTATTATTATTATTATTTTTAAATGAATGTCAATAACCATAACATTGCGAATAATATGTACCGAGCTAATTTTTTAAAGAACTGATACCATGCCCGTTCGGTTTTTGCGTTCGTATACTATTTTTTAAATCTGACTTGTCCGTATAATACTTTGATTATTCTTTTAGAATGTATATTTAAGATTGCTAAATTATGTACCGAGCTTGATCTGTCTTTTTGAAAGGACTATTATACTTCAAAAAAGTGGGCCCTTTTTAAAAAATTCGGATATACTATTCAACAGTAGAAAATAAAAGTCGCACCAATAAAATATTTCGGAGGAGGATTTGTAGGTGCAAGATACTATTTATATGTATTTTTCTTTAAAGAATAATAGAGGTGTAGCTGATTAAAAGCTAGTTAGTGTAAATTTAAGTAATTTATTGTTACTACAGAGGAAAAGAGTTCAATAATCTAAGTTTTTTATTGAATAGTTTTTTTTTTTGTGTGTGTATTGTTCGGGTTATTTAATGTAACTTTTCAAGTAGTGCTGCTGGTTTTAAACATTTTAAAACAATGTGCATGACTTATTAAATTTTGGAATAAAATTAAATTTTAAAAGTAAACAGAAAAAGTATGTTTTCAGACAATGCAAAAATCTTACATTTTTTTTTTTTTTTTTTTTTTTTTTTTTTTTTTTTTTATCTGCCTACCCTCAACTGCTGCTGAAGATTAAACTTGAAGCCACAGCGGTTGTCCAATGGCCTGGAACTCACCCTTCCCACTTTTCAATGTTTTTAATTTAAGCAATTTTTCTTTTAAATTTGTCTGGTAACTTCTTTTAAAAAAAATTCTGCCTCCAGTCGAGTGGTCATTATTGATTAGAGTGTGTGCATGAATGTTTCTTCCTTAGTATACACTAGTACTTGGTATTCGATGCTCAGAAATTCTGCAAAGCAGCACGCAATAGACTGTCGTGTTTACTTGTGTAATAGTCTCACCCCTGATTTGAAGCAGAAAAAATCGTCAAACTATTTTCTTTTCATGAATTGAATGGATGAAAAAATTATGAAAGATCAACGTTTGGAAGAAAAGGTCTTGAACATTGCTCAAAAAAACAGCCATGCTGGTACTTGATAGTTTCCGAAGACATTTTGTTGATGATGTAAAGAAAAAACTTTCAGAAGGCAAAACAGATCTTGTGATAATTCCCGGAGGAGTCACAGAGATTCTGCAAGACAATATAAGACGAGTATATGGATATTGGATAATCAATGGGAACAACGAGAAAACTCCCAGTGGAGAAGTAAGGCGCCCATCCCTGGAACTAATGTGTAGTTGGACATTACAAAGCTTGACTTTAATGACAAGCGATATAATTTCCAAAAAAATTTTAAGAAGATGGGTATCTTTGACGCTTTGGACGGAACCGAAGATGACATTTTATGGAATGACGGAGATTCTTCAGACACCGACTCTCATTACAATAGTGATACTGAAACCTTTAGTAAAAGAAATTTATTATGATAATTTTTTGTTTAAATTTTCACAAAGATTATTATTTGTAAATTTTACATCTATAAAAATATTACCATAAAAAGAAAATGGTATTTAATAAACATCATAATCTGGAAACATTTGGTAAGTTACTAATTTTATTATGTGTTTTTTTATACCAGTAATGTTTCAGCATTTCAGTGTACAATATTATGCAGTAGATTTCTCCGCATAATAGTTGCACCTAGACTTTCACAATAAAAATTTGGCAAAAAAAGTGCAACTATTATGAGAGTAAACACAGTACTATACAGTATGAAGTCGATTTTTGCAAAGAATCTCCACTACTTACTTAAGAGGTTACTTCACTCACATGAAAACGCCTGCCCTGTAATATTAATCTTATAAGAATTTTTTTTTAAAGTATCTCATTTGCATTTCCATATTTTGAAATTATTCTGTATGCCAGCTGAGGTCGATCTTTACAACAGCCGTTTTTTACTTTTTTGATTTTGTTTGCAGGTTTTTTTTCTGAGGCTATTTTTGTCTGAAAAAGATTAACGTCCTCATAAAAAAAAAAGTGTATTTTAGAGATCGTCTTTAGTTACCCAATGCAAACAAAAGCATGGGAATGCAAACGAGATATTTTTAAAAAGATCTCCAAAAGAATAAGATTAGAAAGTGCATGTACTTGCATGGGCACAGATGTCATATACGGGCGGGGTTTTTTTCCGACGCCAGTTTGCAGAAAGTTCAAGACTGGCAGCGGTCGTCACAGATTTTCTTTTCTGTTTTGCATATTCTTTTTCATCAAGCCATTACTTTGCTTCATATTTTTTAGCTCTTTATTATTTAATACAAAAAGTTGAGATTATTATTAACAACAATTCATAAAATACCTAAAAACACTACAGGTAAGTGATTGTTTGATTAATTAATGCTTCAATTGTTAAAATTTTGCAATATTTTTTATGACTGATTTGTGAATTTAGTATTTTCATTCTGTGACAGAGTCACAAAACTTGCATTTTTTTCCATGTCTGACTGAAAAAAATAATTAACTTTTGATCTGCGACTGATTGATGAATTTTGAGATATTTTCATACAACTGACTGACAAATTTTGCAAATTTTCTTTCGACGGAAAGATATGACATTTGTTCCCCCTTAAATTACTTATAATCTTGACATTAATGTAAACATTACCCTTAATCTCTGATTCATCTGATGTAAACAAACAGCCATTATTTGTGACATTAGTTGTAGATTTGTCCCCAAATCACTAATTTATAGGCATTTTAGAATTTTTTCAATTAATAATATAGAATTGTGTTTGCTTGATGTTTATATATGAAATTATCTAAAAATTAGGGAGCTTCACATTACTTTTCTCCTCAAGTGGGCACACCTAGAAAATAGTGTCAGAATGAACAAAGTAATAACTGTTCTTATGACGTAATTTTCTTTGAAAAAGTTTTGTTATGTGCAATTTTATTTAAGGAAGTTTTGGGATTTTTTGTAAAGAAAAATTATATGTGACATTTATCGTACTTTATGAAATTCATATTTTCAAACTTGCATTGATAATTTCAGTTCTGTTCAATTTAAAAAAAATGACGTATTTATGTTTGCTCTGTTTTTTTTTTTTTTTTTTTTTAAATTGTACTGAAATCTATCGGAAAAATTTGAGTAAAATATTTTTATAAATGTCATCCTTCAATTTAAGTATAATACATTATTAGCATTATACCTATGTATGTGTATATATATATATATATATGATGTGGGAACGCTGCATCTCCTGACTGAATTTATCCCTGTGCATTTGTTATGGTGAATGCTTTTCATTATGGGTGTTCTCAAATCCAAAGAGGCAACTTTATGACATATGTTTTAAATTATTTTTGTTTGGAAACGCATGAAACTAGCAGGTGTTTGTGTTCAGAAACTATGTAATCGAAAGATGTTTTCAGACGTTTTATTTTACTGCAGAAACGCGGAATTCCGCTTTTTCAGCATTGAATTTTATTATTCCTGGGATCGATGCAAATATGCATTAAAATTTGTTAACATTTTTAATGAGGGAAGGGTTGTAGTGGGAGTGTAGGAAATATAACAAAAACGTGACTACGAACCGCACCAAATTGAGCACAATTGTCAAAGGATCATGGAAAAAATGCAATTAATGTCAAAGAATCATGGGAAAAGTGCGATTTTCGTCAAAGGATTACAGGAAAAAATGCGACTCCCGTCAAAGGATCGCTGGGAAACGCAATTTTCGTCAAAGGATCGCTGGGAAACGCAATTTTCGTCAAAGGATCGCTGGGAAACGCAATTTTCGTCAAAGGATTGCCGGAAAAATGAGATTTTCATTAAAGGATCACGAAAAAGACACGATTTCCATCAAAGAATTGCAAAAAAAACATGATTTTTGCCAATCTATCGTGTAAAATATGCAAGTTTATTCAAAAGGTCGTGCAAAATGCTCGAATTTCATCAAAAGATCGTGTAACATGCGAATTTCTTCGAAGGGTCGTGGGAAAAACGTGAATTTCGCCAAAGAATCACAAAAAAATATGATTTTTGTCAAATGATCGCAGAAAAAATGCAAATGTCGTTAAAAGATCGTGGAAAACATGCGAATTCCTTCGAAGGATCTTGCAAAAAAATGTGATTTTCGCCAAAGGATCGTGTAAAATATGCGAATTTTGTCAAAAGACCATGTAATATGCGAATTTCTTTGAAAGGTCACAGAAAAAACAAGAGTTTTGTCAAAGAATTGCGAAAAAATGCGTATTTCGTCAAATAATAGTGTAAAATATGTGAATTTCTTCGAAAGATCGTGCGAAATATGCAAATTTTGTCGAAAGATCGGGTAATATGCAAATTTCTTTGAGAGGTCGTGGAAAAAACGTGAATTTCGCCAAAGAATCACAAAAAAATATGATTTTTGTCAAATGATTGCAGAAAAAATGCAAATGTCGTTAAAAGATCGTGGAAAACATGCAAATTTCTTCGAAGGATCTTGCAAAAAAATGTGATTTTCGCCAAAGGATCGTGTAAAATATGCGAATTTTGTCAAAAGACCATGTAATATGCGAATTTCTTTGAAAGGTCACAGAAAAAACAAGAATTTTGTCAAAGAATCGCGAAAAAATGCGATTTTTGTCAAATGATTGCGAAAAAAATGCATATTTCGTCAAATGATCGTGTAAAATATGTGAATTTCTTCGAAAGATCGTGCGAAATATGAAAGTTTCTTTGAAAGATCGTGCGAAATATGCAAATTTTTCGAAAGATAGTGTAATATGCAAATTTCGTTGAAAGGTTGTGGAAAAAACGCGAATTTTGCCAGAGAATCACAAAAAAATATGATTTTTGTCAAATGATCGCAGAAAAAATGCAAATGTCGTTGAAAGATCGTGGAAAATATGCGAATTTCTTCAAAGGATCTTGCGAAAAAATGTGATTTTTGCCAAAGGATTGTGTAAAATATGCGAATTTTGTCGAAAGACCATGTAATATGCAAATTTCTTCTAAAGGTCACGGAAAAAACAAGAATTTTGTCAAAGAATCGCGAAAAAATGTGATTTTTGTCAAATGATTGCGAAAAAAATGCATATTTCGTCAAATGATCGTGTAAAATATGTGAATTTCTTCGAAAGATCGTGCGAAATATGAAAGTTTCTTTGAAAGATCGTGCGAAATATGCAAATTTTGTCGAAAGATAGTGTAATATGCAAATTTCGTTGAAAGGTTGTGGAAAAAACGCGAATTTTGCCAGAGAATCGCAAAAAAATATGATTTTTGTCAAATGATCGCAGAAAAAATGCAAATGTCATTGAAAGATCGTGGAAAATATGCGAATTTCTTCAAAGGATCTTGCGAAAAAATGTGATTTTTGTCAAAGGATTGTGTAAAATATGCGAATTTTGTCGAAAGACCATGTAATATGCAAATGTCTTTGAAAGGTCACGGTAAAAACACCAATTTTGTCAAAGAATCGCGAAAAAATGTGATTTTTGTCAAATGATCGCGAAAACAATGTGTATTTCGTCCAATGATCGTGTGAAATATGCAAATTTCTTCGAAAGATCATGCAAAATATGCAAATTTCTTCGAAAGATTGTGTAATATGCAAATTTCTTTGAAAGGTCGTAGAAAACTGCGATTTTTGCCAAAGGATCGTGTAAAATAAGTGAATTTCTTCAAAAGGTCGTGCGAAATATGTGTATTTCCTCGAAAGATTGTGTAATATGCAAATTTCTTACCACTTATTCATGTTATGTACCTACGATGACCCTCCCTTTACATTCACACCAGGGGGGGGGGGGTACTTTTCTAAATTTTGCCGACATGCATCATGTGACATATCTTTGGAAAGGTGTGTGGCTGCTTATTTGTATTAACACCTTCGTGTCCCTCTCCCCGCCTGCCCCTCCCCCGTGGGAGGGCATTTTTCTAAATTTTGCCGTAGCCCCTCATGTGACATATCATTGAAAAGGCCTGTGACAGCTTAATCATTTTATGCACTTCTGGTGCTCTGCCCACCACTTTTCCCCCCCTGGGGGTACTTTCCTAAATTTTGCTAACACCTGTCATGTGACATATCGTTGGAATGGCCTGTAACTGCTGAATCATTTTATGCACTTCCGGTACTCCTCCCCCACCCCCCACTTTGCCCCCCCAGGGGTGTACTTTACTAAATTTTCTCGACACCCGTCATGTGACATATCGTTCGAAAGGCCCTTGGCTGCTTAATCATTTTATGCACTTCCGGTACTCCGCCCACTACTTTGCCCCCCTGGGGGGCACTTTCCTAAATTTTTCCGACACCCGTCATTTGACATATCGTTGGAAAGGCCTGTGACCGCTTAATCATTTTATGCACTTCCAGTACCCCGCCCACCACTTTGCCCCCCCCCCCGGGGGTGGGCACTTTACTAAATTTTGCAGATACCCGTCATGTAACATATCGTTGGAAAGACCTGTGACTACTTAATCATTTTATGCACTTCGGTACCACACCCACCACTTTGCCCCCCAGGGGGGCACTTTACTAAATTTTCCCGACACCTGTCATGTAACATATCGTTAGAAAGGCCTTTGGCTACTTAATCATTTTATGTACTTTCGGTACTCTGCCCGCTGCTGTGGCCCCCTAGGGGGGCACTTTCCTAAAATTTTCTGACACTAATCATGTGACATATCGTTGGAATGGCCTGTAACCGCTTAATCATTTTATGCACTTCCGGTACTCCTCCCCCCCCCACTTTGCCCCCCCGGGGTGTACTTTCCTAAATTTTTGCGACACCCATCATGTGACATATCGTTGGTAAGGCCTGTGACCGCTTAATCATTTTATGCATTTCTGGTGCTCCATCCACTACTTCCCCCCCCGCCCCTTTGGAGGGCACTTTCCTACATTTTGCCGACACCCAAACCTGTGACCGCTTAATCATTTTATATACTTCCACTGCTCCGTGCACTACTTTGCCCCCCTGAGGGCACTTTCCTCAGGGAGACAAAGTGGATACTCAGTAAAAAAAAACTACATTTTTGAGGTTGATATACTACAAAAAAACTGCAGTTGGAGAACTGCGGTGATTTGGCCGATTCCACTACAGAATTTTTGCGGTCAATAAAACTGCGAAATTTCTGCAGAATTTTTAATATTTTATTTTTTTTTAATATTATATTTATAACTATAAATTTTCTGTAGAATTTTTGTGGTCAATACAACTGCTAAATTACTGCAGTTAGTAAACTGCGGTAATTTTGTAGTTCTATTGACCGAAAAAAATCTGTAGTGGAATCGGCCAAATCACTTGTTTTTCGGTTTAATAAATCAGCACTGCAATTTAAATAGAACTTACATTTAAATGAGCGTATATTACCGCATTCTGCTACTTCAAAATACTCTTAGCAACAACGTTGGTTCACCATATGTGAATAAGAAAACCGTAGACCGTTTACAATTCTCGTCGTCTAAACTGTTAAACAAAATATCTCCTATCCCAATGGGCAAAAGACCTATACAGACAAGTAAGAGAAAGCAAAAGGATGCAAATATTACAAGCACAGAGTTTATAAACAAGAAAAAATAAGAAGAAAATAAAAAGCAAAAGAGGCTAGAAAGCGTCAAAGAAAGATAGCTTAGCGGAAGTAAAATGCGCAAAAAAGGAAGGGAAAGTTGAACTTGAAAACACCTTACTTGAAGAAGAAACTAAAACATGATTCATCTTCTGAAAATGAGTAAATAACTCCTCTAATAAATTCTGATGGCAGTATTGGATTGGAATTTGATGACTCTGAAATGTTCTGAGTGTCTGGAGTCTTATCAAGAAACAAAGTCTAAAACAGACAGGATTCAGTGCATCAAATTCAATCGATAGCTGCATGAAAAAGGCTCACTTTACTTTTGCAACGCGAAGTGAGGTGTGATTGTGGGCGAGCGGAAATACAAAATCAAAGAATGAGAAGAAAGGCCAAAAATAAACAGGCGAGGGCCTAACTAGAATAGAACTAATACTTACATTAAGAGCAAACTTCAATATTCGCCTGTATGTAAACCAGGGATTTATATCTTTTTTTTTGTATTTATGCTGTCTATTGTTTCCAGTAATTATGCTGTCCATTTATGTAAATTCAAATGTTTTTCTTTGCATTTTCATTTTTTGTCTTAAGTTTTATTTTTTGAACTTACACTTTTGCATTTTCGTTAAACTTTATCCAATTTAGCGATATATATATATATATATATATATGTATATATATATATATATATATATATATATAATTTTTGTAAGTTTACAGTTATTTATTTTAATTTTAAGAAGTTTGAGAAAATAAAAGTGTGATTTGCTTAAAAAAATAAACAGCCTGGCTTTTTCTCTATGCGGCATCTGCCCAATACCCCATGCGGCATCTTACACAGCACATAAAAAATGATGTAAAAAAAAAGACGTTTGGGAAAATAATTATGGTTACTTTATTAAAAGGGTTTTAACTTGTTTAACATATAAATTAGATTATAAAGGCTTTGATTAATGATTTATGGTACTTAATTTGTTGTTTTTTGATTTATTGTACATTTTATAAGAAGAAAAGTAAAACTGCGGCATCTGTCCCCACTTTACTATATTTTCACACCACCCTCAATATGCAATTAATTCAGATACGTAGCACTGTATTCATGATACGCATGAAATTCCAGTTCACGCATTCATTAAAACTTTGAACAGTAATTTTTAAATATGCTGAAAATGCTCAGTACTGGTAAAGTTACCTTAAGGAAAATACTGATCTTTTTTTTTAAACCTGTGAAGGTATTATAAAAGCAAAGTCAATTTTAAACAAAAAATAAATATATAAATGCATGAATTAAACTTTTTTTTTCCAACACAAATATTTTTTAATATTGTGTGGGTTGGTTTTAAATAAACTCAGAACATTCAGTCCAGTACACTTCATTATTTCAGTTACTGAAATGCCCAAATCAAACCGTAAGTACTACGGAAGTTTATCTTCATCTATTTGCTTTATACAAAACATCGTAATTAAATATATTTCTTTTCCTAAATCGCATTATTACCTTACACTTTTTTTTTTACTTATGTGTTAAGATAACATTCTTATAGTTGATTCCCACTTAATTACTTCCCTCTTCATTTCCTTCAAAATTAAAAGCAATGTTCTCGTAACTTTATCTCTTTAGTTTATCTTCGTATTGCTTCACACACACAAAAAAAATCAATGTACGGAGACACCAGAAACATTTTATTTTTACTTCTATAAAATTATTTAAGAAGT
This sequence comes from Maratus speciosus, assembly GCA_963932465.1. Taxonomy (NCBI): domain Eukaryota; kingdom Metazoa; phylum Arthropoda; class Arachnida; order Araneae; family Salticidae; genus Maratus; species Maratus speciosus. The sequence continues at coordinate 43,445 of CAWVRF010000937.1, read as the reverse complement.
ACTTAAGAAAGAATACTTTCATCACATAAGTAATAATGTTAATTGGATAGTGCAATAATATGCTTTGAAATTAAAAAGTTTATTTTTTTTTAATTTTATTTTTTTTTTTTACCATTAGAGAATTAAAAACATGTATGGCGATTGTAGGTACCGACAGAGTGTAAATATAATCACATTTATATCCATGTAAGTTTTATCATTATTAAAAAAACTTATGATATATTCTATTTGCCAGGCTTTGTACATTATAAAAATAATTAAATACTAAAAAAATACACACTTTCATAGATTTTATTTCAAAAATGTACAAAAAGATTAGTTATGTTTTATGATCACCAGAATTATTAATTTTCTTTAATATCGAGAAAACAAATAATTTAGCATGCATATTAATGATGCCAGGTTAAACGATATTTAAATATTGTCTATAATAAGAATAACGTGTAGCTAACTTTATTTAAATTTAACAGATATTAAAGGAAACATAATAGATTTGGACAAAAGCTTAAATAAGGTATATGAATTTTTCATGATTCAATTTTGTTTTTTTTTTTAGTTTTTTTATACTGAATAGGATAAACAAATTTGCTGCAGCTTGATTAAATTTTACTTGGAGTGGAGCAAGTCATTAAAAAAAATATTAAAAACACCTTTGCCTTTCTTTGAATTAGAAAATATTTGTTTCGATACGAAAAATTCTTCGCTTTTAATGATTAAGTGAAATTCTTTCAAAATTCTGCGAATATAGTCAGATTTTTTTTCTGATGTCGCAGATATAATGGCTAAAAAATCAAATACATTTCTGAAAATTCTTCAGTACCAACAGTGTCTGAGGCAAGAATCATTCAATTGATAAAATCCTATCATGAAATATAGGATAAAATGAGAAAGTCATTTAAATGGGACAAGGATAAATTGTGTTTTACGGCGAAATCACATAATTCAAGAAAGAATCATTTGTATGTGACTTAATGCAAATGCATCATGATTCTAAAATGCACTTGTACTTCCCTAGATCGTCTTAAATGCCCTATATTAATAAATTGAAACTGTGATAAATTAAGAAATATGTCACAGATTGAACAAAACATTATCTACGACCAAAGAAGTACGAGGATAGATAAAACTGCCAACATTGATGTGAAAGATACGGCTAATATTGTAGAAAGGAATGAAAGAAATGAGCAAGAGAATAAACGTTTTGCATGCCGCAGCTGTATAAACTCGGAAGCGAATTGTTCTTATTTTAATTTTGAAGTTGAGAATATTGATGTAGAAATTACCTCACTTCACACAGCCAAAAAATTTGAAAAGTTCAAATCTGCAAATGACATTGAAACGTTCGTCACAGCGGATAATTCTTTTTCGTCACAGATGATACTTCGTTTACCAGCAACAGCTTTAGAAAGTGGCAGATTTAGTTTTTCTGACAGAAAGAGCAACTGCTGTTCTCGTATCTGGCGTTCTTCAAGACATGGGAATGATCAATGAAACACATACATTACTTGCTGTTGGTAAAAGTAAAATGAAGAGAAATAAGCTTAAAACATGGAAGATTTTACAAAAGGACAATGTTTTTGTTGTTCGGGTTATATATATCAAAAACTGAAAATAATATACGTTATATCATGAGAAAATCGTTACAACGTTCTCGAAGGTCAGAAAAGGAACAGCACATTTCTTTAATTCAGGAAGTCAAAATAGCCGAGTCAAAATATATTGGTCATGTTACGCCTATGAGTGGAACTGGAAGAAATATTTCTGAAAGTGTTGTTTTATATTTGTCTGAGAAGAATATCTCCTTAGATGAAATCCTTGTAGTTGAATGTGACGGCACTTCTATCAATAACGGATTTAAAAAAAGGGGTTATTCGAAGATAGGGAGGCACTTGCAATGGCGTATTTTCCTTTTGAATTTAATCGAATTTCCTTTTTGGGCACTTGTTTCTGTATACTGATGGTAAAAGCCAAGGACGATATTGTTTTCTGGTCCAATAGGCAAGCAACTACCTGCTTGTGAAATACTACCTGTTACCAAGTTTGAATCAATCAATTTCACTATCACAATAGTGACTGTTGAAAATCGAAATCACCAGAGTAAAGATCAAAAGGATCTTTTCGAAATATAAATGCTGTGCAATCGGGCCTCGTGCGATCGTCGCCCTGAGGAACTTTCTGTCCGGGATCTATGGCCCATTTCTAATTCCCGATGGCTAACGACCGCCAATAAAATTCTCAGACTGTACATATGCACAGAAAACCCTACGACTGAGAGACAGTTAGTTTATTCGTCATGAAAACATATGTGCCCCGTGTGTATTGTTTGAGATTAAGAAAAATTATTGCATTAATTATGGACCAAATCGTGTGTTCAAGACAATAACAGCATCGCGTTACCTACCAAAAAGTGTACAGGATGTGATAGACCCTGTTGTTGAGCGTAATGCATTCTTCCCTCACACAGAAAACCTGCAATGATCACAGATCAACGGGACCGTATAAAGAAGTTGGCATTACGACGGATTTGGAAAGCAATGCGACCTGTTACAGAAAGCCTGAAAAATGTGCCAGATTTTGTGATATCCAAGTTGCATTTTAGTGCTCAAGATTACTCAGAACTTATTGATTGCTTTATCTACAAGATAACTTCACCACATATATTACATGCAACCAGCCAAGAGAACATTATGTCTCTTATAGATTCAAAAGCTCTTTAACCCTCTAAGCGTTTGGGGCGTAATATTCCTTTCACTAAGCTCCAGGTTTCACATAAATACAAGCAATATTTAAGATAATATAATTCTATAGATTTAATGAATTTTAGATACATTGAAGAATGATTAATACTCTCAAAGATTACACTCATATTTGTAATGAAGTTTTTTTAATATAATGTTGAAAGAATTAAAATGTTGAAAGAATTAATGTTGAAATGTCTTAGCATTTAAACAAAATGCAAAGAAAACAACATTACAATTTTACCCTTTTGCCAGACGCTCAGAGGGTTAAAAATAGTAACTGAAAAAAATAAAGGCGTTTACGAGCCACACACAAGCAGTGGAACGATGCGTGAAACTTCTGAGACTTAAAAAAAAAAGTATGAGGTACTAATAACAAAGATGGCTATGTTAGATTAACTACAGTAAAAAATGAAGGTAAGAATATGGTGACGATATGCACCGACAAACAAAGTCACATGACAATGTAATGAATAGTACATTTATAGAAATAATTATCCCAATCCGCGTTGTGTTAAGATCTTAGGGGTTAATATTAATTAATAAAACAGAAGCTGATGAGATTTTGAATAATTAAAAGTTGTCAAAAACTCAGGAACGACTTATTTACCATCCTGAAATGTAATTTATGACTTGATGGTTGCTCAAACAAATATCTAATTTACATTTTACTAATTTTAAATTATTAATGCTCATAAACTTATTTATCCTCTGAAAAGAAAAGAATGAGACACTGATTCGAAGAAAAGACTATTTTTATTTTCATTATTAATCAAATAAATTTCATATATCAAATATCATTTTTTCTAACATTAATTTCCCATCATGTTTTTTTTTTGTTTCATTAAATCTTTAAAACTACTCTTTATAAGCATCATTTTTGTGAATTTTGTTTCAAAATAATTCGCAGTTAAAGCTCTCACAGCACAAATAAAACAATGGGCTACTTAGCCAAAATATTAACATAATACAAAACTAACATATCTTATTATTATGATTCTTCTAATAATTAATACTGATAATTATCTATAACTGCTTTAAAATTATGTATATATCATACTAGCCAATGAAATTGCTAAATTCACACATTATAAAGTACAAAAAAATGGCCAAATATTAAAAGTAACAAAATTAACTCTCAACATATACTTCAGTCAAAAGGGATGGAGGCATATCCTGGATAACACTATTAGTCCTTAAATGCACTTAATTTTACTCCGCACATCACAGTTTTAAATTATTCCTTTGGGCTTAGCACACTAAAGTCATAATTAGTTTCTTTGTGCTCAGCATATGAATCAGTCACATTGATAGTTGAAACTTTCTTCTTTTGATATCGGTAAGTCTTTCAGTTCAGCATTTAATCTCATGCACTTTTGGTCATCAGAAATGATCACTCTCTTCTAGGTCCTGGTCGATTCTCTTAGGTGTGCTTTCTTCTTTCAGAATTAAATTTTGTTTTTGCATCAAAATGTCTTACAACCTGTGAATTTCTTCTGTCGGTTCTTGTGCTCTTCTGCATTCAGGGTGATGAGATTATCACCACACAGGTGTAATTGAAAGAGGGTGATTATGGTTTTCGCAGAGTTCCTGACTTCTGCGGTCCAAAATATTTTGAAAAGTCCCAAGACTAGTACAGGAGCATCCTTCAGGAGAGAGGTAAAAAAAGGGAATTGAATTCTCCTTTTCTGAAAAACTTCCTCAGTAATGAAAAATGTGGGAGCATTTCATTTAGACATTCGTTGCCTGATGCTTTTTTCCTTATTGGTACACATGATCTCTTGAATCTGATTCGTTTTTCCGATCCCTCCTATGGGCGTCTTCTTACTTGCCCGTCACATAGCTAATTTTTGTTATGACTCAAGGGTTTATGGTGTCATGTGGGAGCTTCGGATACCTACCACACACGATGAGGACCAAAAAATTTTAGCCTTGTCAGTCGTAAATTTTGTGCTAAGAGCGTCCTAAATATTTGTGACTGATGCTATTTTTCGCTTGTCTCGATATTGTGTCCATGTGCAGTTCGTTATGTTTAATTGCCTTATTTTTGTCTGAAGTATTTGTGAGTTTTCATCACTCTGTTTACATACATATAAAATATTATAAAATATTTAATTATTGGCCATATTACAAAACACATACGTAAACCTTATACTTTTACGATCGAAATGATACCAATAAACATACATACTTAACAGTACATATACATTTAACGTCTGAATTTAAAAACCATTAAAACACGAAATAAAATAAACTAAGACAGACTTGAGCAAAGTTAAAAAATAAAATTTATAAAGACAATAAATAACAATTAAAAATGCAAAATGTAAACGTTTCGCCAAGCGACACGCAAGGCATCATCAGTACAAAAAATATCCATTGCATTTCAAACGTCAGAACAAATCAAGAACAGTTACAGTTAGCTATTTTAAAAACAAACAATATTCGCAAGGGACAGAACGAGCATCATTCAAAGCATGCGACCGCAATTCAGTGAACCAAGCCACAAGGAGCAATCTACCATGGTAGATTTAATTGTATTTTTAATTGTTTTTTATTGTCTTTATAAATTTTATTTTTTAACTGTGCTCAAGTATGTCTTAGTTTATTTTATTTGGTGTTTTAACATATATACTTGTTTGTATACCCATTATAAATTATGAATTTTAATATATACATGCTATTAAGAATTTCCCCAAATTAATTTTCTTTATTATATCGTAAAGTAATATTTTGCAAAATGCAATTAATTATTTGTTTTTGATTCACACTATGTTGTGCTGTTTTGCGTAATCATTTTGAAATTAATTAACAAGCAATGTCGTGTAATTTTCAATGCGACAAAGAATAATAACTATCTTCTAAAATCCCTTCTATGTACGTTATTTAAAACTGTTTCAATAAAACTTGTTTAAAATTGATTCAATTGTTTCTGCGAATAGATGTATCATTAAGTAGTCTTCTAAATTTCTTCATTATATTTTTTTTATATATAAATAAATAAAGTAATCGAAAAGTTTATTTTTCGAATTATTTTTTATAATTTATCATCAATGTACGACAAAGTATAATGTATTTTAAAATTGATTTTATGTTACGTTTCTATGCACGTAAAGCAATATTTTTATATTGTTAGAAGTAGATGAGAAACAAGAAACGAATCTGCATCCTTTATATGAAACATTTTTAATTTTCGTAATATTTTTCTAAATTCAATGGCGATGCATGTCCTAAAGAAATTATTGGTTTTTTAAAAAATGCAATATTTTTCAATTTTCGAAAAGCAACTTGTACACTTTAACCCTTTAAGACAGGAACATTTTCACATTTAAATATTACATTATTCTGGTTATTAACTCTATATTGACCCTAATGACACTTAAAAAAGTAATTAAAAATATTTTCGTCACCCCCTGAGTGTAGAGAGTACCCGCACGAACGTGCGGGTTGGGCTTTTTCTAAGAAAGTCAATCCCGCACGATCGTACGGGTTGATCTTTTTCTGTGAAATAGTTACTTATAATATGATTTGATAAGTAATGGCTGAAATACTGAAGTGAAATCCTTAGTGGCTCTAAAGCCTTAAAAAGGAGAAAAAAATAATATTGGAGATGTACTTATCGACTTCAAAAAATTCATATTTTAATTAGTTTAAAAATGTGTGCTTTATTTAAAAAAAAAATATATATATATATATATCGATTTTATTTTTTCTATAAGTCTGTAACTTTTGTAAATTACATTTAAGAAATGAAAGACATACCTGCAATTGCATGAAATCTAAATGGGCAGATTGAGGTACTGAAATGAACTTCTTAACATCCCACATGTATTGTTTTTGTTTTTGTTGTTGTGGTTTTCATTAGCTTATCCTATGCCGAAACTGGCTTGGCGGTAGAACTTTGAGGAATGAGTTCAGGGGACTTTGATGAGGAAGAATGATCCAAAATTGCAATTTCTTTAGAAATCTTTGTATTTTTTTCTTCATCTAGCCCATCTGAACTTCTGAATCCTTCTAATAAATCTGCTTCAAATATTTTGTCCGCAACCTCTGAATTCAGAGACTGATTTATTCATCAATTGCAATATTTCTTCTTGTGTGAGAATTCTTTTCCGTTTAGGCATCTGAAAAAGTATTTTATTTTGCTTTGTTAAAAATTAACAAAGCATTTAAAAAAAATGTCTTAGAAAATTTTATTAAATAAAAAGAAAAAAAAGTAAAATTTATTTGAAAAAATAATTCATCCATGACAACACACAAGAATATATGCCATTAATTATATATGGCATTAACAACATACTTCTTTTTTATTCTGGCTGTCACCAAAATTATTGAAACAGAAAACAAAATTAACATTGAGAAAGGTCTTACCTTTACAGTAGCACTGACTAACGTAACGCCCAAGTCGCACGATCGTGCGGGTAACGAAATCTGAAGTCCTATGTGCAACATAAATAGTGTATAATTAATGTTTTGAATTATATTACACTTATTTAGACATTAAAGCAAAAATATTTATCTAAGCAATTAGAAATATACTCATAATTACCTTTTTACGATAGATAAAATGATGGCTGCTTTCGTTGTACTTGTAAACAAAGCTAATCATGCCGGCTAAAAGTAAAGCATGTACTACAACCGTCATCCGTTGATAAAAAATGATACTTTACTTTTTTTGCAAACCAGAACAATCGTTCGATTCGGGGTTTTATTACATATGACTGTTTCAGAAGCAAAAATTTACATGTATGTCTAACCCGCACGATCGTGCGTGTTGGGTCTTAAAGGGTTATTAGGAGTCGGTCTGATTTTTAAAACATTTTCATCATTAATTCCAAAAACGTCATTTTTGATGAAATTTTCCTGTGCGAAACTTCAAGTGCGATGCGCGACCTAAAGATTTTAACCTATTTCAAAAACATTTTGAATTATTCTTCTAACTACAAAAGGCAACCTTCCCACAGCATTAAAAATTCATCTGAAAAATGTTGATTTTTTCCAAATCACTCTACTGTATATCTGAAAATTTTTAATTCAACATTTTTCTTCTATGTGGAATAATTTATGTATTTATTTTAGTGCACACAAGCATGACAAATATGTGTTATTGCTGAACAATATCAGTCTCTTAGACTGAAGTAAAAAGTGTTCTTTCTTTAGTAAAGGGCATTACGCAGGTCACGGGACGGCTAACTTTCCATATATGACTACAGATTCTATTACTACAACATTAAAAGAATACCAAGTTAATCTGTTTGAAATAAATGTTAAAGAATATATGATTTATTCACCCACGATGTCTTCATTAAATATTGAACGCAACATTGATTATGTAGTGAGCAGAAACGTTATAGATGCCTTGTCATAAATTCATACATTAAACGGTTTAAGTAGTAGTTGAACGGATAATTCGTTATCCAATAAGAAAAAGTAAAATTTTCCTTTTATTTATTTATGGATAAAAAAAATAAAAGCAATACGATGCATTGTGCATTGATTCTGAAACGAATTCCAACGATTTCAGAAAATTGTTAATTAATTTTCTTTTTCATAATATGAAATGTGACATAATAAAAACATCGTGATAAACAATTAAAAAAACAATCAAATTAAAAATAAAAAATCTCAATAACTGTACAATAATTCATTTCAGCAATCGCTCTCAAAAACAAGTATTTTTGCTAGTTTTTAAACGCATCCTTGTATTTCATTTCTAAAATTTATACACACCTTTCCATATACTAAATATTTTTTAACACGTTCGCTGCCAAAACTATAAAGTATGAATTTTCAAATTTCTTCTTGAAAGTCGTTTGCCACCATTAATTCAGAAAGGTAAATTCGCTTTACTAATACAGCGAAATTTCTGCCAATAAATACGGAATTTTTTTTTTAATTCTAAAATAATGGTGACAATTTAATTAATAAATTAAAGCCACGATTATTAAAGGTACGAGTATACTCGTAGTTGGCAGCGAATGTTGTGGTAAATAATAAAACGCAAACAGAAGTTGATAACGCATTTTCAGCATTTATCACTGATCTGTGCTCCGTAAATGATTTTTTTGTGCATGCGTAAACGGACGATTAATGCTACAAACTCACTAATTTTTAGAAAATATTTTTTAGTCTCCTTCACTTATGCATACCAATTTCATAATTTTTGCATAAGTATAAGCCACCGGATACATTCTTCTAATGGAAATTGACAGCGAAACACCTTCATTTTCCAGAAATTCGGAAATATGCAAAATATTTCAACAATGTGACGTAAATAGCTTAAAGAGTTCGCATTTTAACATCTTGCGTGGTTTCACAAGACACTGCTATATGACCGATCCATCTGTCGTGTTTATAAAAAAAGCCGTTATATAATGGATTTGGAAAAAATGCGTTGTGTTATGATGAATAAATATTCAAAAGCAATAACTAGATAACTGGGAAGTTTTACTTCCATGAACTGAGGTTGTAGTGATCCACAAAGTGAATGGAGACAATAGTTCATTCGAACAATTATATTTATTTAACTTCAATAAATCCACTATATATTAGGCATCGTGGTAGGACTAATTAAAGGAAAAAACGAATGTTAGAATATAACGGTTCCACTGCTGACAAACTCTAAAACTGTCGACATGTGATTTGGTCAACATAAAAAATAAAAATTAGACAGCATGGATTGACCTATATTATATAAAACTTGGTAAGGAGGCATAAAAGATAAATATAACGATAGTTTAAAGGAAGATTACATTTCACCTTATCTATGGTCGTCTTCACTATTAATAACCAGCCTTCGTTGTACAGCCACATCCCAAAAGAACATAGTTGTCTTCACTACTAATAAACAGCTATCGTTGTACAGCGACATCCCAAAAAGAACATGCTCCAAAGCTACCAGGGACTGGAAAAAAACACTGCATCCTGCGATCTCCCGCTGTCCACACCCGCCAGAACAAAACCGCCGAAATTCCTAAAACACTACCAGCGTTGCCAATACCAAAAGGCAAAAACCCCATCGTGCGCAGTGAATGTCAAAATCGGTAAAATGGGAGATCGCAAGAATTGTGAAAGGAACGACTCAACTAGGCGACAACTGGTAAGACGAAGGGTAAAGGTTGACAGAAGGAGGGTAAAGCTTGAGTTCGACGAACTCAAGGGACAAAACTGAATAAAAGGGAGAAAACCAAGGTATTTAGGTCGTGACTACGACATACACCAGGACAACGGAGAAAAAAAAAATGGATGAATGAGTGAAGGCAATACCTACACACATGCAGAACTTTTTTTTTAATGCAAAGCCACACCAACCACCAAGGCAAAAGTAGAAAATTACAAGAAAAAAGGAACTAAAAAAAAAAATCCCCCCTTTTTTTTACCATAACAGAAACCCAAAACAAGGGGGGGGGGGGGGGTTCAACCACAATGCCTTTACATTAACTTAAAAAAAAAGCACATAAAATTCTGTGTTTCACTGCAACAGACATTCTTGAGACAGAGTACAATTTGTGTGGAACTGACCACACAACACCTGAACGCGAAAAAGGAACTCATTAAGAAATCCGGATACAGTAGTCAGTCAGTGCAACACTGGTTGACACTTGTAGGTGAACACAGAAATGCTACTATAATACTGTAGAACAAAATAAAAGCATCATTAGTATTTACTCTATATATAACAAAAAAAAATAAATAAGTCCAGAATATATATCTGACATATGTGATCATTAAAGATATAAATGTTATTAAGTATACATACATGATAGTTGAAAACCAAGTAGTCTTTAATAGTTAGCAGAAGGAAACGATAATATTGGCTTTCAGAATGAAGGTAGTTATCTAACAAATTTTAAACTGGTGCACCATATAAAAAAAATAACTTTCCACAAGAAAAACTCATAAACCTAAAATTTATGCAGAATGCCAAAAGAGAAATTAAAAAATGCTGAAAATGGCCAAAAAAAAAAACTGAAAAGTGCCTAGGACTTTGAATTTAGATGATCATGATCATAACAACATAAAATATAAACCCTTAAAAACACTGTAAACAATACTACTTATACCTCATGATAATAAGACAAAAAATATAACTTTCTGTAAAGATATAAAAGAATAAAGTTATACCATAGGGCACCATCGAGTTAATGTAATGGATCACAGTTGCATGGTATGTAACATCATACCGGTTGTCAGAGAGTACAGGAAAGAAGATGCTTAAAATTAAAATATATAATTACAAATACAATACTTAATTATGATAAAAACAACAAATACAAATGGACGAATGAAATTTGATCTTGCAAACAGAGAGGTTTCAAATTAGTAAGCAAGCTTAGCAAAACCATAATTTTTTAAACACGAAAAAAAAATTACAAACTAAAATTTTCTTACAGAAAGTTGCAGAGGTGGCATACAAATGCCATAAAAGTAGTACTCAAATTTTTGTAGACTTAGAAAACAAAAATGTATCTTACACAAAGCTGCCTTACATTTCTTTATCCCAAATGAGATTTTACGTAAAGGAAGCCGCCAGCATTTTTTTTTAGACTAACTAGTTAAGAAGACATATGCCAACTGACACCTTATAATTAATTACTTTTTAACATTAAATTGATATAGAAATTTGTTTAGTTACAAGCAATACTTCATGTAAAAATCTTTAAAGCATATGTCCAGCAATATAATCCCGAATATGCAATTTCTTAAAATATTAAACAGTTTTTAAATACAGTACGTAAATTAAAATTATAAGTTTTAACTACCTAAATTTACACTTAATAAAGAGCTCTAAATGAGAACCAAAATTAACAATACTGTAAGTAAATGAATGATTTTTAAGCAAAAACAGGTTTTAAAAAAAAGGAAATAAAGTTCGATGATACTTAATCACAGAGTCCTACAGGAAGAATGCCAAAGACAACGTAAAAAGCGCCTGTCTGGCCAGTGAGGAGCACTTGAATACATGTCATAGCAACACCAGCATGTAGAAAGGTGGCCAGCCGTTCAGCACACAGGTGGAGACTGTAAGGGAAGTCTGGAAAGGATCACAACTTAGTAATAAAGAAAATCACGCTGAGGTTTAGAATTTTTACGCTCTTGTCGAAGAGCATAATCAGACTGGACATTCGTATACGAAGGGTTTGACGTCCCAGAATTCTGGCGAGAAGTACTAGGTTGTACCTGAGTAGAAGCAGTGGGGTTAGCTGGTTGATTTTGGTGAAGATTTGTAGACTTAGTTAATTTCTGTTTACGTTTATGTAATTTTCCGATCCGATCAGTATGTACAAGGAGCGGTGAAGCTTGGGTATCGTCTTGAGACTTAATTTGAAGTAGGGCTGGAGATATTATTTTCTGCACAGTATATGGACCCTGAATTTTCTTTTCAAACACACTAGGGAATTTTACATACACTGTATCACCTACTTCAATTTTTGAGAATCTTCTGTTAAGACGAGATTTAGCATACAAGTCCTGACGGGTATTTTCATTATTTGTGTGTGCATATGAGTATACTTTATCGAGACTTTTTGCTATATTTGCAATTTCTCTATTACCACTAATTTGCCATGTCGGTTCACTTTTGTAGTTATAATATATATCACTTATCTCTCGTCCAATGTGTAAAAAATTCGGTGAGAATTTAGTTGCTGGATGAATGGTCGAAGTGTAAATCGACTCATGTATCTTTACAGCAATAAAAATATCAATACCCTGAGAAGCCATGGTTGTTATGGACGACTTAATTTGAGTGTTAACTCTTTCAGAAATTCCATTGGCTTGGGGGTGCGAAATGGAAGTGTGTTTGAGATAAATACCTAGCAATTTACTTAAGGAGTGCAACAAATCACTGGTAAATTGATTACCTTGATCACTCAAAAAGATTTCGGGTCTTCCGTGCGTGGCAATATAGTGTAACAGAGCCTTAGAAACAGCCTGGGCAGTGATGTTGTTCAGGAGATATATTTCCGTGTATCTTGAAAAATGGTCAGTAAGAGTAAGCAAATGTGAGCCTTTAACGGGACCAAGGATGTCCATAGAGACTTTTTGATTAGGGGCCGTTGGAACAGGAGCTGGCAGAAGTGGCGCCCTGTTGTTTTTATGATGCTTATGTAACATGCATGTATCGCATGATTTGACAAAATTATACACATCAGAAACAAAGTGCTGCCAAGTAAAACGTTTCCGTAAATTCTGCAAAGTCTTATGAATACCAGCGTGCGAAATGTGAGCAATGGTAAGAGCTTTTCGTTGGAGAGAGGGTGGAAGTACCGCTCTATGCAAATCCGTATTTTCATACGAATAATGTTTGAAAAATCAAAGAAATTCGCTCACAGGATGAAGATAGTATCCCTTAAGTTTTTTGCCCTTCTTGCCCCTATGCAAATCCTGAATAATTTGCTTTAGCTTAGTATCCGCCAACTGTTCTTTTAGAATAGTTTTGTCAAGGATTTCTAAAATAGGGTCCTGAGTATTTGCTTGATCAATGGTGTTTACAAAGTGATCAGAGCCTTGGCTAACATTTTGAAAGTTATCCTGTGATGCCAAAAATTGTGATTGAATATCATTATGTAAATCATCCTTGCTATTGACAACTGGTAAAGGTTCCGACGATGTGAGAAGCTCGGGATTAGTTGTGAGATCCTGATTTAGCGGACTGGTTGGACAACGACTAAGATAATCAGCCAACACATTTTGTTTTCCTGGGATATGTTCGAAATTAAATGTATACTGGGACAGCTCCATGAGTCATCTTGTTGTCACATCAGCTGGTGAACTTGACTTTTTATACTGATTAAGAGGCTTGGCATCAGAAAGTACTGTGAATTGTTTATTAAACAAGTAATATTTAAATGACGTAATTCCTCTATAGATTGCATGTAACTCCAATTTAATAGGAGGAAATTTCTTTTCGGATTCAGTAAGTAATTTAGAATAATATGACACAGGAAGTAGTATGCCATTTCTTCTTTGCATCAGAATTGCAGAGATGGCCTGCTTAGATGCGTCAGTATTGACGAAAAACTTTTCATCCCAATTTGGTAGATGTAACACAGGTTTCTGAAAAAAGACTTTCTGAAGTGACTGGAAGGCGGTTTGTTGTTGTTCACTCCATTCAAATTTTATTTTTGGTTTAGTTATATGTATAGGTGGAGCGACGAGATCAGAAAAGGAAGGGATAAGAGCACGATAGAACGAGCAGAGTCCAACAAAACGCTTAGTCTGTTTCTTCGTTTTTGGAGTTGGAAACTCAATTATTTTAGAAATATTACTCTCAATAGGGGACACTTTATGGTCTTTAATGTTAAATCTCAGAAAATTTATGTCAGTTTGAAAAAATGAAGATTTTTCCGGAGAAAGTGTAAAATTGTTCTTTATGAAGACATCTATTATTTTATTCAATTTTTCTAACATTTCTTGGAATGAATTCGCACCGACCACCATATCATCCTGATATGAAAAACAAGAGTCAACGGCAGATTGCTGGAAGAGAGTGTCAATCAGTTCCTGAAACGTAGAAGCAGCTGTTTTTAAACCAAAGACAAGAACTTTAAATGTAAAAACTCCCCAAGGGGTAATAAATACAGCTTATCCTGCAACTCATTCGGAACAGCAATTTGCCAATATGCTGAAGGACGGTCTAAGGTGGTGAAATACTTATACTTAGACAATTGTAGCAACAAGTTTGAAATTTTAGGGAGGGGGTACGAGGATGGAATAATAATAGCGTTACGTAACCTTAGATCCAAAGCAAGCCTATATTTTTGAGGTTGTGAGGGATGCGTTCGTTTCTTTTTCACCAACAACATGGGACATGCCCACGAAGAATTTGCCCGCTTAATTATGTTTCCTTTTAACATATCCTGAATTTGGTCTAGGGCTTCCTGTTCTAGTGCTTGAGGGACTTAAAAGGAAGTGCTTTAATAGGATGAGAATTAAGCAAATCAATATGAGGTGAAACTAAGTCAGTTTTCCCAATGGTGTCTAATGATTTAGAAAACGCCTGTGCTTTACCACATAATAGCTTAACCAACTCTTCACGTTTTTCCTGAGTAAGATGTCCCAGCTTAAAGTCATCCGGCGAAAGTTCTTTAATTCGCTTATTAATAACCTCATCAGAAGGGACAATTAAATTGCATTGATGTGGTTGCTCGTTGTTAAAAGTATAACTCTGAATATCTTCATCGGTTACGTTATACAAAGTACCCAACTTTGCATTTTTATTCAGATGAACATCATTATCCAAAATGTTTTCAAGAACGATGATAAAAGCATTTTTAAGATGTGACAACGAGTGTAGCGATTCATGACCCATAATTTTTGAGCTCTTAACTGTTGGCCTGAAAAGAAAATATTCACTTGGCTCAACTGAAAATTTAGCACGAACATAGGTACACGACTTCTTGGGAATCCTAACTTTTCTAAAGTTTTGAACAACTATTTCAGGTTCAAGTTCAGTCGATTTATCACCATCCGATTCATTGTCATCCCGTACGGGCACAGTGGTACGGTCAGTGACATCACTTGAAAAGGAAGTGTCGTTAATATGACAACTGTATTCTTTTCTCTGAGAATCTTTAATGAATGGGAAAAACAAGTCCTGCAGCAAAGCAGAATTAAACGCGGGGGTGATGGAGATGTTATATTTTTGCATAAAATTGTACCCCAAAATAATTTGAAAGTCATTACCAAAATTGGCAATATAAAAGTTGTGTTTAATGAAGAAGTTGTCAATTTTAAACGACAACATGATACATCCCTTAAACTCTACTATCAAATTAATTGTAGATATATTTATTTATTAGCTAGATAATGAAAATTAATTCTATCCTTTATTGCTTTAAAGTGTCCATCATCAATTAAAGATAATGTCGATCCACTGTCCAGGAGGGTGGTGACTTTAACCTTATTTAAATTCAGCTGGATACGTGGTAGTCTTGCCCTACCATGAAATGTACTACAGATTCGATGGTGAGTATTTACTATAGTCTCACTGTTATTTATAAAACTATCCTCGGTCTGAGATAGGCAATTTGAAAATGAAGGATTATCAGTTTGAATTACCTTACTGAATACCAGCTTCTTTAAACTATGACGCAAAAGTTTAGACAATGACGTCATTCAGCTTTAAAATGTAGAATTATGACGTCAGAATTACAAAAACCTGTAAATATATTCAAAAACTGATTTAAAATGCTATGTACAAAAGACAGTCGTTTTATTTGCTATAATACTAATTTTTTTCATAAAAATTCAAATGTGCTTGTCGCAAAAGTTTAGACACTATTCTAAATTTCTTTGAATATTCGCTGGCATATGCAAATTTAGAATCGATGATGTCACAATTTTGGAGTACTTAAGTTCTGCAAACGATTGCGCTTCATAGTCGACATGCCGAGAGCTAAAGAAATTCAAGTAAATGAGGTTTCAAGATTTGGCAGTTGAAAGGTGAAGGGAAGAGCGTTTCTGAAATTTCTGCTATTATTAATAGGTCAAAAAAATCTATTTATCGAGTTTTATCGAGTGGTTCCGAATATAAAGCAAAATGTCGGTCTGGGAGGCCACGTGTGACAAATGTACGAGAGGATCGCCTGATACAAAGACTAGCGAGTACTCAACAAATGAGCGTACGTGGAGTTCAAAGCTCATCGGGACTCTCTGTATCAAAGGATACGATTCGTAGACGAATTTTGGAAAAAGGAACAATCGTTTATAGCAAAATGCAGAAGAAACCAGCTCTGAAACCACATCATAAGTTACAAAGACTTATGTGGGCTCGAAAGCATATGTCATATGGAGAGAAATGGCAGTCAGTCATATTTAGCGATGAAAAAAAGTGGAATCTGGATGGTCCAGATGGTTGTTTATCGTATTGGCATGACTTGCGGAAGGAACCTCGACGTTTTTTTAGTCGCAGACAAGGAGGGGGCTCGGTGATGGTTTGGGCAGCCTTTTGCTATAATGAACAAGTATCTCTGACCTTCACCAGTGGTCGTCAAACTTCACAGCATTATACACAGACATTAGAAGAAAACCTACTGCCATTTGCTGAGCTTCTAGGGGGTCCTCAGTGGGAATTTCAGCAAGACAATGCTTCAATTCACACTGCAAAACATTCAAAATCTTGGTTTAATTACCATAATATAAGAGTTCTCGACTGGCCAGCATGTAGCCCAGATCTTAACCCTATAGAAAACCTTTGGAGCATCATGTGTCACAAAGTTTATAGCAACGCTAGACAATACTCTTCTGAAAAGGAACTTAAGACATCTATTGAGAATGCATGGTACGATATCGATCCACAAACTATGCAAGATTTAGTTTCTTCCATGCAATCTCGTGTATATGACGTAATACATAAGCATGGATGCGCAACCAGGTTTTAAAAATTGTTTATTTCGATTTTATTTAATTTGTGTCTAAACTTTTGAGACATCAGTTTATTTTTGTTACCATTTAATTTATTGCAATATGCACAATTCCACTTTTCTTTGTTATAAATATTGTTTATATGTACAGCACATTAATTTCAAGCAGTGATTTGAAAATTGAATAAATATTTTTCAAAGTATGTAAGAATTTCTTCATTGTCTAAACTTTTGCGTCATAGTGTATATGTGGAGAGATCGGAGCGCCAGTTACCTCCGTCTCTCTGAGTAGTTTAAATTATGTCGAGTTTTTTTAGGAGATGCTGGTTTAGACTTTGGCAAATTATTATCTTTAACCTTGTTACTATTTATACAGTTATTTTCTATCAATGCCTGAAACTTAAAGCAATCTTTCATAACATGGCCTCTGATTGCACAAAATGAATACCTGTCAAATTTTGCACTACGCAATCTTTGCCTAGACTTGCTATTTCTTTGACTAAAATTTTGTTGGTGTTTCTGCTTTTTTTTCCTGAAAATTTTTACTAGGTTTGGTTTGTGTTTATGACGGCCGATTATCAACACGTGGGATATAGGCCCTGGGGGAGAGTGCCCTTCTTGGGGGTCTTTCTAAGGGAACCTAACCCGTATTTACGCATGGGAATCCACGGTTTCGAAGAAAACCACGAAAACTCCGAAACGGTTAGGCCGACGGGCGCGATTGGGTTCGAACCCAGCACCTCCCGTCTACCAGCTTCGAGAGCAGAACCTCTCAGCCACTGGGAAAATTTTTACAAGGACTAGGTTGAAATCCCTTATCCCGCGTATGACTTAAATGACAAATCGGCTGAACCGAAGCATTTTCCGTTTCACAATCAAGTGAATAAATAACAATCAATTGTTCAGTTCTATCAATAGCGGACTCAAGGGAATCAACTTTTTCTTCCAATAACTTAAATTTAACATTCCTGGGTAAATTCTTTAAGAAATAGTTAAAGGCTATTGAATCAAGAGTTATATTATCAAATGATGGGAAAGCAAATCTGCATAGCTTACGAATTCTACATGCACATGCACGGGGACTCTCATTAACGAGCATTGAACATTTGTCCAATTGGTTAGAAGCATTACATTTATCATATTTTCTTTCGAAAATTCATCTCTAACCTTAGCCAGATAGTCAAAATTCTGTTTTACTATTGCATCCAGATAAAAATCCAAGGCCTGATCCCGAATTTTAGATTTTAAAATAGCAAGTATCTCTCTATCTGAATAACCATTTAATTCTTTAATTTCAGTTAACTGGTCAAAGAAGAATTCAACCGTTTCTGGCGAACCAGAATATGGCTGAACTGAAATTTTCGGTGGAATTGACTTAGGAGGCATAATTGAATCCTCTGTTCCTTTTTAAATTGGCAGTTTAATGTTCGCTTTTAAAAGCAAAAGGCGGAAAGAAATGATTAACTTTACCGAGTAAAGGAAAAATCCAATTTTGTTTGTTCTTGCCCTTTTTTTTTTTTTTTTAATAAACCTGGACAAAGCTCAATTCCTATATAATATGAGTCATAAAACTAAACCTATTACTTGGCTATACGCTTGAAAAATCATAACAGTTATACAAAATACAGAACTCATACAAAACATTTAAATATGCATGTAAATTCTAAAATATCACTCTAATTACTTAATAACTTCTCATTTATTTGTGTTTATAAAAGTGTACCAATGTATACTGCAAATGTGTTAAAGTGCACTGACAACTGATGTCCAAAGGCACTGATGTACAATGACTCACAAGTTTTACAAATACTTTCATCTTAAAACAGAACCATCATCAAATTCAGTAAAAGGCTAATGATAAATGTTCCTCTCCCCCTCTTTTTCTTTTCTTTTACTTTAAATATGTTGAATATTAAAGCAGTGAATTATCACTTTTGCAAACAAGACGTAAACAGACATAGTGAAAAATGTCCAAGCCGGGAATCGAACCCGGGCCCCTGGAATAGCGCTCCGGTGCTCTACCACTAAGCCACGAGGACGGATGCCCAGCTTGGCATCTCACACCCATATATGTCAGTAAGGCTGCAACCGCAGCTACTAGATGGAAAGTTCTTCATGAGCACACAATCTTGCGGCGAAACATATTCACCGATGCTGTGTTTATTTTCGTCTCATGTTTCGCCGCAAGATTGAGTGCTCATGAAGACCTTTCCATCTAGTAGCTGCGGTTGCAGCCTTACTGACATATATGGGTGAGAGATGCCAAGCTGGGCATCCGTCTTCGTGGCTTAGTGGTAGAGCACCGGAGCGCTATTCCAGGGGCCCGGGTTCGATTCCCGGCTTGGACATTTTTCACTATGTCAGTTTACGTCTTGTTTGCAAAAGTGATAATTCACTGCTTTAACATTCAATAATTTCAAGCGTATTTTCACTGCTGAAAAGTAGTTGAATGACTAATAATTAATTAAACAAAAGAAAAATTAAATATGTTACCATAGATTTTCTTTTTCAATGTATACATATCTCTATTATTTTAACAATAATACCTAGTAGCACTCCTTAAGATATGAAAATAATCCTGACAAAATCTCTCATACCCTTAAATATGAAATGGTCATACGGTCAGGAAATCCAATATTCTATTTTAAACTTCACGCAAAAGCCAGTGAATATATATCACTTTTATAATCGAAAAATCACTAAAACATTCTACAGTTCACAGAAGGAAGGCCATGGCACCATCTGTCGAGTTTATAAAAAAAGCCGTTATATAATGGATTTGGAAAAAATGCGTTGTGTTATGATGAATAAATATTCAAAAGCAATAACTAGGTAACTAGGAAGTTTTACTTCCATAAACTGAGGTTGTAGTGATCCACAAAGTGAATGGAGACAATAGTTCATTCGAACAGTTATATTTATTTAACTTCAATAAATCCACTATATATTAGGCATCGTGGTAGGACTAATTAAACGGAAAAACGAATGTTAGAATAGAACGGTTCCACCGCTGTCAAACTCTAAAACTGTCGACACGTGATTTGGTCAACATAAAAATTAAAAATTAGATAGCATGGATAGACCTATATTATATAAAACTTGGTAAGGAGTCATAAAAAATAAATATAATACCGCCGAAATTCCTGAAACACTGCCAGCGTTGCCAATACCAAAAGGCAAAAACCCCATCGTGCGCAGTGAAAGTCAAAGTCGGTAAAATGGGAGATCGCAAGAATTGCGAAAGGAACGACTCACAGGGGCGACAACTGGTAAGACCAAGGGGAAAGGTTGACAGAAGGAAGGCAAAGCTTGAGTTCAACGAACTCAAGGGACAAAACTGAATAAAAGGGAGAAAACCAAGGTATTTAGATCGTGACTACGACACCATATATCGGAGGTTCCATATACGCACAATAATAAATGGAAAAAAATTAATTTCACGAGGTGTTCATAAAAAATTCACAGGTAAATACGGCTATTAGATGTAACATAGAAAACGGAAATTATTAAGGAAATCACTTTTCATATATTTTTTCATTAGTATATTCATTGTTTATAAATCCACTTTAAAATACTCACTTTTATTTATTTTACAAAAAATATGCACGTGAAAAATATTTGAAAAAACTCCAGACATACTTCCAATATGAAATGCTCGTGGAGTTATGAATAGCTTTCAACAAGCGTAATCAATAACAATTAAGGAAGCAAACGGCATCTGAAGGTTACGCATTCCTCACCTACGTTACCTCCACGGCATAAAGTGGTTTTCACGTTGGAACCTCCCCAATGTCAGACATGTGTTATACTAGATCAGACGTTTCTAATTTGCGTTTTGTTTACTTAACAGTAGATATATATATATATATATATATATATTTATTTATTTATTTAATTAGAAATGAACCTGAATGTCAAGAATTAATGTTGAAATATATTTTATAATATTTTGAATTCCTTTATAGAAAACCGAGTACAAATAACTCATTGCCCATTTTTAGTAATATTTAGAATAAAGCATTTTTAGAATAAAGTTTTAGTCCATACATAAGTACCATTTACAATTGAAGAATAGTTTTAGTTATTGTAATATAAACAATCGATATTTCTAATCTAAATCTCTAACACAGTAACATGATAAAAATAGTTATATAAATATTAAACGGTTTATTAGGATGAGCGAAGCGAATCCTCTACTAATCTATTCAAATTACATTTTGTCGTACACTTTACAAAAAAAAAAATAAATAAATAAATAAATAAAAACTATTCAGTATTTTGCCTTGAAATTAAAATTAAAAATACATTATGACCTGTAGATTTGCACAATGTTATTTTTTTTTTTTTTTACATAATAACCTTAAAAAAATTATTATTTTAATTAATTTATTTACGGATGCATTTTTGAAAAAAAAATGAAATACGTATATTTTCAGAAGAAAAATTAATAAAACATGGAGTCAGTACGTATATATAGAATCATGATTAATTAAATAAATAACATATATTTCATTATTCCGCCAAAATATCTCAAAATCTGTTTTTAGGTAGATTTCGTATGAAATACTACCTATTGGGATCGTTCCTATGTTGGAATTTCTGAAAATTTTTTGCAGATCTACACCGATCATGACCCCTAGAACCCAAAACCACCCTCAGTAAAAAACTTTATCTATCTATCTATCTATCTATCGATCTATCTATCTATATATATATATCACTTTCTTCTGGACACGATAACTTTCGTAATTCTGCACCAATCTCTTCCAAACTGATACATAAAATCAATGTGCATAAAATCTCGGTCAAGTTCGTTAATGGGCAAAATCGGACCAAGAGGAGGGAAATAGGGAGGGGTTTTGTGAAAACAGAAAACCCCCCATAACTTCTTAATTTTTGTACATATCAAATCAGTTTAAAGTTTTTAGTACTTCTAAAAATAGGGCCAAAAATTTATGTATCACAGATTTTTGATAAAGTTAAAAATGGGTTCAAGGGGCGCAAAAAATAGGGTTTTTGGGAGAAAAAAATTCATAACTTCGTCAATTCTCAAGATATCAAATTTAATTAATTTTATTATAAATCTCCTTAACATTATCTAAAACTTTTATATTCGCAAGTTTTTGATAGGAGCAATTCGTACCGCAAAAAAAATTAAAAACGAAAACAAAAAGGGCGTTTGAAGAAGAAAAAAATCCATAACTTCGTCAATTCTCAAGATATCAAATCCAATTAATTTTAACATGAATCTCCTTAACATTATCTACAACTTTTATATTCACAAGTTTTTGATAGGACCAATTCGTACCGCAAAAAAAAAAAAAAAATTAAAAACGAAAACAAAAAGGGGGTTTGAAGAAGAAAAAAATCTATAACTCCGTCAATTCAAAAGATATAAAATCCCCATGAATTTATCATATATCTTCTTAATATTGTCTACAACATCTATATAGACAAGTTTTGGATAGGACCAATTCTTAGAGCAAAAACAAATTAAAAATACATACCGGTTGAAGTAAAAAATGATCTTAGTAAGGGTGTATTCAAATCCAAACTGCTTATTTTCTGAGTCATTTTACAATTCATTTTTGCTCTCAAAGGCTTCCAATTGGTACGTTTTCTTACTCAGAAACTATATAATGTACCGTAATGGTCTATTTTCTGATAGGGGCAGAATATATTTTTTTAAATGCTGTTAAAAAGGGCATTTTGAACAGAATTTACCGAAGCGGATTGTGTTGGAAAAATCATTGTATTAAGGATGCGCTTAAATCCAAACTGCTTATTTTCTGACTGGTTTTTAAATTCATTTTTGCTCTCAAACGCATTTAATTGCCAGATTCGATTATTCAGAAACTATATAATGTACCGTAATAATCGATTTTTAGATAGAGGCAGAATATATTTCAAAAAATGATGTTAAAGTGGACATTTTGAACGGAATTTCCCGAAGCGATTGTGTTAGAAACGAAAAATATTGTCCTTCTGAGAAAATAATTGTTTATATATCAAGTTTTAATTAATTGAACAAAAAATAAAAACACAGGTCGCTTATAAATCTCTTCAAAAATCACGTCAGCAAGTTTCATATTTTTTTTTAAATTAAAAATGAATCTGGAATTATGCCAGAAAATTTCGAGTTGTTGAGAATGGAAAAGTATTTTTTTGAATACCGCCCTAACATGATTCTGATAAAACCAGCTATTATATGAAAATGAAATAAAAACTCATCAAGAGCGGCCAGATAAAATTGTTAAAGTGGATTTATCTATAATCATGATTTAGTTTTTGTTTGTGAAATTAGTATATTTGACTTCGAAATCTACCTCTGCCTGTAGGCCGGGCCGGCAGGGATTTTTTTTAAATTTAACTAGCTGTTTAACCTTGTTCTATGCACGGGAGCTCATGAATTGAATTCTCAAACCAAAATTAAAAATAACTATTCGATTTAGTAAAATATTTTTCTACTACTGCTCATTTTTTTAATAAATTTTAATGTTGCATGTTACTATGGCACTAGACGATAAAGCTGTATATTTGGAATAAGGAATAAATAGAATAAAACTTTTTTTGGAGTTTGTGATAAAATGTTTGTGTTTATCTAAAAAAAAATTGTAATAATTAAGCGAAATTAAATAATCTGTAATTATTTGCATCCGAGGTAAAAGAATTATCGTAATACCCGCTGGAGCTTTTTAATATTGCAGCGTGGCATACATATTATGTATAACTCTAATTATGTGCATGTGATGCAAAAGCATTATCGTAATACCGGCTACAGCTTTTTAATATTGCAGCGTGGCATACGTAATACGTAAGGTAAAAGAATTACCGTAATGCCGGCTACAGCTTAAAACTTTACTTACATTAAACTTTCTTATATTAACAATGTATGTTATTTGAGAGGAAAATATACATTTTAATAGAATACTTTATTAAGATTGGTTGGAGATGGCGCATATTTTGGCTCTCATTCCTTTTAATCATATAATAGTTTCACGATTTATTTTGTGAAATTTTTAAAATACTTTTTTAGGGAAAATATAGCATATTTTTAATGAATTAAAATTTGTGAAAATTCAATTATTTAATTAAATTAAGTATTTTTTAGTGTTAAGAATTCAAATACACAACTTATTCTTATTATGTGAAATAATTTACGCAGACGAAACTTACGCATTTTAAAAGAATTATATTATGTTAATACACGGAAATTATTCCAGAGAGAAACATTGGCCTTGCATACAATATTTCAAATGAAAATCAAATTTCAAATTTCAAAGTAATTACTTAAAAGGCGCAAAGGCCAACATAGTGAAAAAGATTCCAAGCCGGAACTCGAACCCGGGCCATCAGTATAGCGCACTGACGTTCTACCGACTAAACCACTTGAAACGATACCTAGCTCGGAAATTTTCTCACTATTATATGTTGGCAATGCTACAAACGCAGCACAAGATGGAATATTTATCGTGAGTCACCGACCTGGGACAAACACGAAACAATGATGTCAATCAACAAACAATCAATGTGATACAAGAAACAATCGAAACTATGTTGGCCTTTGCGCCTTTTAAGCAATTAATTTGAAATTTGAAATTTGATTTTCATTTGAAATATTGTATGCAAGGCGAAGGTTTCTCTCTGGAATAATTTCCATGTATTAATATAATTTCTATCGATGCTGGATTTAAGTATGTTTCGTGTTTGTCCCAGGTCGGTGACTCACGATAAATATTCCAACTTGTGCTGCGTTTGTAGCCTTGCCAACATATAATAGAGTGAAATTTTCCGAGCTAGGTATCGTTCCAAGTGGTTTAGTCGGTAGAACGTCAGTGCGCTATACTGATGGCCCGGGTTCGAGTCCCGGCTTGGAATCTTTTTCACTATGTTGGCCTTTGCGCCTTTTAAGTAATTACTTTGAAATTTGAAATTTGTTTTTCATTTGAAATATTGTATGGAAGGCGAATGTTTCTCTCTGGAATAATTTCCATGTATTAAT
Source organism: Maratus speciosus (assembly GCA_963932465.1). Classification (NCBI taxonomy): domain Eukaryota; kingdom Metazoa; phylum Arthropoda; class Arachnida; order Araneae; family Salticidae; genus Maratus; species Maratus speciosus. The sequence continues at coordinate 18,339 of CAWVRF010000937.1, read as the reverse complement.
ATAATTTATATCGAAGCTGGATTTAAGTATGTTTCGTGTTTGTCCCAGGTCGGTGACTCACGATAAATATTCCATCTTGTGCTGCGTTTGTAGCCTTGCCAACATATAATAGTGAGAAATTTTCGGAGCTAGGTATCGATCGTTCCAAGTGGTTTAGTCGGTAGAACGTCAGTGCGCTAATCTGATGGCCCGGGTTCTAGTCCCGGCTTGGAATCTTTTTCACTATGTTGGCCTTTGCACCTTTTAAGCAATTACTTTGAAATTTGAAATTTGATTTTCATTTGAAAAATTATATTATGATTTTTTTTTTGTAAAGTGGCAACAAAAAAATTGTAAACAAATAAAATTAAATGTTAAATTCGTTATATAAAGTGTTATTCGAATTCGAAGGTTGAAAATTTAACCAAATGAAATATATTTACTATTAAGAAGTAATTACTGTTAGTATTATTTTTAATATGTTGGCCATTTAAAAACAATTTATGGAATGTGTTAGTTCTATTATAAAGAATGCCGGGAAAACGTACACTTACTGGTCGAAAAGAACGCGAACATGATTTAGCTTTAAGGCTAGAGACTAGATACTAGCGCATAAAACGACGACATGCCGAATCTCTTCTGACAGATAATGCATGTGCTCGGAAATGTGCTTTAAATTTCGAAGATGCACAAAAAAAATGTAAATTATATTTTTGTAAAATTTGTCATCGACGTTGGTTTGATATGTATATTCAATCTGACGGATCTTGTAAGACTTGCCATAAATGTATAGTAAATAATGAACTAAATATTTTTTCTGTAGCTAATAATATGAATCCACAACCGGAAATATTGAAGAAATTAACTTTTGTTGAGGATCAATTAATTGCCCAAGTTCATCCAGTTATTACTGATTATCGCATTAAAGGAGTTTAGCTTGGATACAGTGGGCAAGTTATTAATTTTCATCAAAATATTACAAAATTTTGTACTTTATTACCTCATTCCATAGATACTATATCACAGTACATCTTTGTTAGAAGACAAGATGGGGAAGAATTCAAAGATTTTATAGTAAATCGTGAAAACGTTAACTCTGCTTTAGAATATCTAAAAGAAAATAATCCTTGGTATCGTTATATTACTATTGATGAAAATAATTTGCAAAGCTTACCCGAAAATGAAAATATTTTTCAGCGAATAATACACAGTCAAGAGCAACAGCAGATTTATTTACCATCAGTTGAAAAAACTTTGAATTCTGTAGATGATCAATGTCAATGGACAAGTAATATATATGAATCCGGAGCCCCAAATGTGACTTTCAGATGTAATCGAGAGGCAATAAATAGTACGTTAGGTATTAAAGAAAGAAATGATGAATGCAGTGTCATTCCTTGGCCTCAGATAGATACTAAGCCTATAAATTAATTTTCATGTGATGGATTTATTTGTAGAGCTTTTCCTACGTTATTTCCAACAGGAAGAGGTGATCTTAGAGATGCTAGAGTTCGTAAAATTATACCAAAAGAATACTTTAAATTTCTCATGATATATGACGATTGAAGATTTGCATGGCATCCAAGATTTAGATTTTTTGCTTTCAATAGCATATTGCGTTGGGCAGCATTACAAAATGGAATTATTTGTATTAAAAAAAATGTCGCCTACATGATGCTGAAACAGTTGAAAAACTCCAGGAATGGTTGCAGAAGATCCTACATTGTACAAGTCGATTTTATTTTTCAATGCTAATTTAAGATCATCGAGCTCTTATTGGCTTATCAAATCACGAGAGTTGTTAGACATGGTTGAGGAATTGGGAACTCCCACTGTTTTCATTACACTTAGTGCAGCTGATTTATAGTGGCCTGAAAATTATCGCATTATTAATGCAGACTGTGTTTACACTAATTGTAACCAAAATTCTGAATTCATCAGAAAATCAAGATTGTTGAATTGTAATCCTTTAATCGTTGCTTACTTTTTTCATAAGCGGTTGGATTTTTTTATGGAACATTTTTTCAAGAAATATTTCAAAGTCAAGGACTTTTGGTTTCGTATTCAGTTTCAACATAGAGGTAGCCCTCACATGCATGGTCTTTTCTGGTTTGAAGATTCTCCTGATGTAAACAATCTTAGTTCAAATAATGATGAAAAGATACGTCAAATTGTAAAATACGAATTCATATCGACTTGGCAACCAGATCCTAATCAAGTTTATGATATACATCCATCTAAATTTCATTTTACGGATGTGCCTGATGAAGCTACTGACTAATCAAATAATACGTGCAGTACAAATGCATAAATGTTCTAAAGCTTATTGTAAGAGAAATAAAAAAGATTCTTCTGAAGTCACATGCCGTTTCAAATTTCCCAAAGAATGTTCTCACGAAAGTAAAATTCAGTTCCTTTCTAATAATCCCGAATACATTTCAAAAAGAAATAGTCCTTATTTAAACAGTCATAGCCCACAAATTTTAAAAATTTGGCGAGCAAACATGGATTCCCAAGCAGTCATTTCCATTCACGCAGTTCTAAAATATATTGCTAAATATGCTAGCAAAGATGAACCCAGATCAGAAGGGATGAAAGATTTCATCAGTCAAACAGGTCAACAATCACGCGATAATATCAATGTTCAGCAGATTATTCAGAAGATTTTAATAAAAATGTGTGCTGAACGTGATTATTCTGCCCAGGAAATATTTTGGGTGTTAATGGGATGGCCTTTGTATAAGTCATCTCGTCAGTTTGTCACCATTAATTTAGCAAGGAACGCATGGGAACAATTAGATATGAATAAGGAGGATGGAAGCATATCCGTTTCAAATATTTTAGAAAAGTACGAGCAACGCCCAGTGAGATTTGAAAATATGTCATTGCAGAATTATTTCACGAACGTTTATAAACGCGGTGAAAATTTCAGCATCAGAAAAAAACCATTTATCCCCCGAATTATACCGAAATTGAAATATGATCCCAATAATGTAAATAATGAAGATTTCTATAAGCAACAAGTTATGTTGCATATTCCTTGGTGCGATTTTCAAGTTTTTAATTCAAATAATATTTCATGGAAAGTTATATATGAACAGCATTTTGAGAATAATGAAATTCAGAGATTGGATTTGGAATATCTGTTGCAAAATATGGAAGATGAGGAAGAATTTGAAGAAATTGAATCTACTGAAATAGATCAACCATTTGACTGGATGAATGTCGCTTCAAGACAATATAATGCACAGGATGAATTAGATTTGCGCAGAAGGGACATTGATATAAGGTATAACTGGCATATCATTCAAAGTCAAGATTTGCTTAATAAATTACAGAATTTTATTGAAAATGAAAAGGTGAAAGAGAGTGAAAAAAGTCGTTGTGTCACTGTTCCTTCTAATTTGCCATATTTCGTCTGTTCCGATGAACAGAAAAAATAATAAATATTTTTGAAGAACAGCGCCATTTCTTGCAAGGTCATAGGCGATAAATGCCAATAAAATAATTGTTGTCCAAGGAAAAGCAGGTTCTGGAAGAAGTACTTTAATACATTACTTCACTGCTCAATTAAATGAAACATTTGGTCCATCTTCTTTTCAATTACTTGCACCAACTGGTGTTGCCGCAGTCAATATAAATGGATCAACGATTCATTCAAAACTTTTATTGGGACTAAATCTAAAGCTAAGAGATCTTAGTCCATATTCTATTGGTCAACTTCGGGAGGAGTTTCGAAATTGTAAATTCATAATTATAGATGAAATGAGTATAATTGTATGCAGTCTTTTGCGAGAAATAGATTTACGATTACACAGTGTTGTGCCATCAAAACAAGATAAACCTTTTTGTGGAATGTTCTTATATCTATTTGAAGATATCAAACAACTATCTCCAGTAAACGTCAGGCCTATTTACAGTGACAAACATCAAGGGAGTGCATTTCTTTTGGAAGGACAATTGTTATTTTCTTCGACTATTCAAAAATATTTTTTTTTATCATCATCCTTCCGGCAAGATGAAACTCAACAAATATTTTGTAGCATACTTGATCGAATTAGCAATGGAGAATGCACTACTGAAGACTATGAAATATTAATTAATAGAAGCTTACAGTCTCTTTCAAAACGATAACAACCTTTAAAGATGCAATTAGGCTGTTTTCAACGAATAAAGACGTAAAAGAATATAATAATGAAAAAATAAAATAACTGCGTGAACCTGTTGCCTTGATTCAAGCTCTTCACAATTCTACTAAAGCAAAGTTGGTCGATTCTGAAATGACAAATGGACTTGAACCATTTCCTACTTTATCATTGGATCTAAAGTAATGTTACGTTCTAATATGTGGACCGAAAAAGGTTTAGTAAATGGGGCTTTAGACTATGTTTCAGATATTATTTATGAAGAAAATCACGGGCCACCAGACCAGATGCCGCGAATAATCATGGTTAAATTTGAAAACTACAGTCATTCAACTTATGAGAATGGCTGCGTTCCGATTCCACCAATAACTAAATTCTGGAAAAATGGAAATATAAATTGCTCAAGAAAGCAATTTCCTCTGAAGTTAGCTTTTGCAGTTACAATTCATAAATCCTAAGGTTTAACATTAGATAAAGCAGTCGTAGATATTGGGGATAAATATATATCAGTTGGCTTAACGTAAGTAACGTTGTCGAGAGTGAAAAGCCTTCAAGGTTTAGCATTCAATAGAAAATTTCCTTACGAGAGATTCTACAATATCAAAATTCTCGTATGCTAACATGCAGAAAAAAAGAAGAAATTAGAATGAAAAGTTTTACAGTTAATAATTCTTAATATCAATCAGGGCAGATTTCAAATGTTTTCCCAGAAAATGGGATTTTGAAGAAGTAACTTTCTTCAAGCTCTCTTGGAATATATTATTCTAAGGTTGCTATCAAAGATTATTTGATGTGAATTACAAAGATTGGAAACATACCTATCTCAAACCATTTGAGAAACCACCAGAGGTTATTGTAAAATGTAAAAACATCTTTAAAAGAGATTTTAGTTAAAAATTTAAAAATATTTTGTAAAATTTTGCTTCAAAAATATTTTTATTTATACCAGTATTATATCATAAATGAAAAATTCCGAGGAAATTCTTAGTTATTTGGATGAATTTACATTTCTAAAATTAAAATGCACCAAAACATAAAATAACGTTCTTGCTTAATAAAGATGCAAAAATAATATAAAAAAATATTGTTGCTTTCAAATATTTATCTTATTAAATAATGCTTCGCGAATCCAAACAAAGCATGGCTTTTGCTAGTAAACCCTGTTTTTGTAATGAAATTATTCGTGTTTCATAATAAATAAAAATAATTTACTGGGAACAATAAAATACCGTGAAACAAATTAGTAAGATATAAAGTAATTACCTAATTCATTAGTTCATAAAATAAACAATAGAGATAATTATATGATAATTTTTTAAATGCAATTGAAAGCAAAATTTCACAAAGATACTTTTATAAAAACATTAAGATAAAAATAATTTAAATCCTATCGATCAACTGCATTAATTTCTTGGAGACTTCCATGTCGATTTAACGCGATAGATTTCAAAATTGATGTTAAGTTTAAACTTTCCCTTGTGAACAGTATTGAACCTTAGTGAACCATATATCATGTATCTAAAACTTTTTTGGAAACATGTAAACTACATAGCTTTTTGTCTTCTACTCTTATTATTATTATTTATGTCCGTATTATTTTTCATAACTGTGCCAAAGTGAAAGCAAAAATATAAATAATATTTAATTTTTTTCTAAATTCCCTATGTTTAATGAAATTAAATTTATTATATTTCTAAAAACTATTATCAAAATTTGAGACAAAGCATTAATAAGAAATTTATAACTTTTACTACACTTCATTATAAAAGAATAATTATTTAATTCATTTCTGTTATCTACGAAGTGTACTTACACAACCGTCATATATTATATTAAAAAAAAACCCTTAAATAATTAATTAATTTTTAATAATTTAGAAACGGAGTACATGAAGCTTGAATGTAAACGAAATAATGAATTTCATATATATTTTTTAGAAGTTCCCTAATTAATTTATCCACAAACGCAATTCTAACAAAAAGTTTTAAATAAATTCTTTTAATTCATTGTTATTTCTCAACTACATATTAAAAAGAATGTATAGCCGTCACATTATCTTATAAATATTCATAATGTCTTTTAAAAAATCATAATTGCTTTCAAGGGGCTGTAAATACATGGATTTCAACTTTTTTTTCAATTTTACTGCATTTTTTATCTGTGGTTTCATATCTACAGAGATCTTTTGTCTTGAAAATTAATAAACATTTTGAATTATTTATTTTTGTGTGGTACAAAAAGCATATGTATTTGCGTTTTCTTAAATATTTCATAAAATATATGCTAGTTTAAAAAAAAAATATATATATATATATATATTTAATTAATATTGAATTCACGTTAAAACAGTATTAAATACATCTGTTGGTAAATTTAGGCATTTGAAATTTATTTCATTAGAATTGATTTATTAAATATAAAAGGTTTTATTGAGTATAACTGTTTTATTAAAATTTATGAGGTATTTATGTTGTAGATTTAGTAATAAAAATATTTTGAAATATATAAACACACATACTTATTATTAGAACAATGTGACCACATATTATTAAGAAAATGTAAATATAGACTAATACGGCAACTCATATATTGTTTTGTTTCTATTTAACATCCCTTACAAAAAACATTATTCTTTAATTAATAAATCCAAATGGTTAATTATAATAATTAAATGCGTAGCATTTGAGGAATATATATATATATATATATATATATATATATATATATATATATATATATATATATATTAGGATGGCCCTTAGCAATAGGAATTTTCTGAAAATAAAATTTTTCCTATTCCCACCCACTAAACCTGTTCCAATCAACAAAAAAATGATGTGTGCAAAATTTTAGCTCAGTCGGACAACTTTAAGGCGACTCTCAAATGTCTTTAAGTTTGTAACATAATCTGCGCAACGAGTAATTTCGTTCCAAAACAGTATATTCGTACCTATCTTGACCATTTTCTTTCTTCTAAAAGGGACACATCCATGTAACCCCAGCTATTGTTTAAAAACGCTATAAATCAAATTTACCAAAATGTAATTTGAAAAATTCCAAAAATATCGTGAAAAAGTTAGAAAATATTACGATCTTTTAATAAAGTTCACAATCTCGATAAGACAGAACTTTTTTTTTTTTTTCAACAATAATTGCTATAGCGTCACAAACATAATATGGGCAGTGTTCACACTAAACATTGTGAATACTCTTCAGTGTTTTGTGAAGGCATCACCAGGCACTTCATTGCTACCAGTCGTGTAAATCTTTTTATTGAGTTTAGTCCAAATTTATCTAAATCTTTTGAAAAACGCCATGTCTGGACCAGAAGTTGCTCTCATCAGTGAGTCGAAAAAACACCTCAAAACTAACACATAAATGTGATGAGGCAAGGGAAGTACAACAGGTCGCGATTGAACAGTTTTTCTAGATGTGTTGTACAGACATCCTTTACTTGACCTGTGTTGCTTGGTCTTGAACCACAGCAAAGTGCTTGAATTTTGTCAATAATGCCCAATTTCTCGGCCGTTTCATAAACAGCCATGGCTTGCTCTTCTCCTGGAGATGTTGAGATTTCAGGGTTTCTCAACAGCTGCTCCTTGCCATAAAAAATTGCTAATATTGCCAGGCTATAAACTTTTTGAATGCCTGCGAGTGATGAGAAGAGATTTATATACCAATCTAGCACCAATTCTTGAATGTCATTTATGATAATTTTTTCTGTATGTATGTGTTTCTCGCCGCTTTAAATTGTTTTCTAATTTGTTTAAAAGAAGTGCGATTTGTTATCATGTTTTCAGTATCATCCGCGAAAGTATCTGTACCAGTGCCATTAATATATAAACCGTATTTCTGTCAGTGTTTTTGCACTTATTAAAAACTTCAGAAATACGTAAAAAATTGCAATGTACCTCGAGTGGTTGAAAGTGTTCTTGTTGTTGCGGTTGTTGCTATTTCTTATGTTTTCTAATCAACGACAGAAGAATGTTTACTATCGTTGTCACAATCACTGCTTTATCTGCTTGAGTCGAATGATCAGTTTCTGATGAAACAGACTTATATAACTGTATATATATATATATTTCCATTTCTTTATAAGTATTTTTTTCCTTGGCAGTTTCCATTGAAGTGCGCTTAAGTGCTGGTTCTTCCTTGTGTTTTTGTTTTTGATCTACACCAAACATGGAGTCCGATCTTCTTTTTTGGCGTTGAAGCATTAAGAATTTCTTATTCACTTCAATTTTCACCTTTCCCAAAGAATCTGAATGAACTGTGTCAAAGAGATCGTTTGTCATTTCCACATAATGTTACTTTTTTCTTCTTCCTTGTTTTTAGCTCGAGTTAAAATTTTCTGTAAAACTTTCCATTCATCATGGAGTTGAGAAGCTAATCAATGCAATGGTCAGTTATTCTAGCTGCAATTCGTGTTTTTTGCCAAAAATGGAAACCTTATGAATCACCAGTATTACACTTTTTTTTCGTTTTATGGTTTACAACCCTTACATTGTAGAATGAAATGCTTAAAGCATGTCAATTCGACGGTAGTTTGGTTTCTATGATTGTATTGGAAATGTAGCGAACAAGAGTGACTAAAAATTCTTTTCTTAACTTGTGTGATGAACTAACGAAAGAAGTTTATGCAATTTCACGGTTCTAGAAAAAACACGTCACAGCTATACAAACAGTTCTGAAAAAAACAAATGGTGAATCTGTCATCGATGCCATAAAATTTAGCCACAAAATAAGTGTACAAAGCAAATAACATTGTAAAAACGTAGAGGTTACAAAAACATGGTTTTCCAGCATTGCCAGGGATACCAAAACAACATAGAAACATTCATATCATAATGCTACAGTAAAATGAAAAAGTGTCTAGAAGTTTTTACAAATAAGATGATTTTGATTTACAATCACGGATGGCAGCGAACAAGGATAATGAGCGCAAGTGTTTCCCTATACCTGCGCTTTGCCCCTAATTTCTCAAATTTATTTCTCCATTACATTTATACTAAATTATCATTTTAATACTATGAACAAGAACAGATATTTATTTTATGTAAAAGAAAATTTTATAAGAGATAAAAACATTTTACCTGAAAAAATTGTTTTTAGGGCATTAATTTCAAAATTTTAAGGTCAATGAGGGTCGCCTTGAAGTTCTCCGATTCAGTTAAAATTTTACATACCTTGTTTTTATGTTAATTGGAACAAAATTGAAGGGTGGGAGCTAAACTTTTAAAAAGTTGAAAAATAAGGGCCACCCTAATATATATATATATATTACAATTGAAAGGTATATTTTTAATCAAATTAAAATGATCAAGAGCTGTTTTTCAGGCTATTGTAGCAGCATTTATATATCTAAAAAGCATATTTAATTCTATAATTTTAGCTAAAAAGAGAAAATAAGAAAGAAATCCTTAAAATGGCAAAAATTACGAAAATTATTTTAATTAAATCTAACGGACAATGAAATTTAATGCATTTAAAATTTCACAATTTCTTAAAAATAATTGATAAAATATTTTATAAAAAACTGTTCGCTTTAAAAGTAAGAAAAATAAACAAATTATATAAAATAGAATCTATCAGATACTCAAATCTATTCTGTTGGAAAAAATTTCAAAATCCTACGCCGAGCTTCTAGTAGGTACCATTTGATTAGCAGGCAAATGAGTTACAACGGATTTATGTTACGGCGCGAAAAACCACTGAAATTAAGTTTCTGTTTTAAAGTATAAAACGCAAAAATGGCGGGATGTCATTCAATTAATTCATTTAATGGAAAATATGTAAGTTTTCTCAAATAATTTATAAATAATTCAACGACTGATCAGAGGTATCCATAGATAAATAAACAAAATTCTAAGTCCCTAACTTATACATTTTCAGAAACGAACTCTGTGACAGAAATACAGGTAGGGGAGTGAGACGAATTGTGTTTAGTCAGATAAACGATATTCTAAAAAATTCCGGGCATAATTGATTTGAACTTTTCTAAAAACCTTTAACATTTACAGTAATAAAGGCATTTCAGTTATAAAGAGTACAGCAAATGAAATTTAAATTTCCCATTTCTCTCTTACAATCAAATTTTAGTACACATTGTATTTATTTCGTATACTTCATGGCTTATTACATGAAAAATGCAAGAACGGTGAGTTTTGGAAAAATCCAAGTGTTTTTAATTTAATATATTTACTTTTCATATTGCTATTTTTTTAAATATCAGTGAGAAAGTAATATATTGTCAACATTAGAATTAAAAAGAACTATGAATTTACATAACATAACTTAGAGTACAATATGTAATCATATTATCATAGTAACGTCAATATTTAGTAATTTCCAATTGCAGTAAGTTACAACTGAATAATAATATTATTATTTAAATTTTAAATAAAAGAATAATGTTAATATTTTTAAGCTTATATTAACAAGCATTTCTGTTTTCATAATATGTCTCATATAAACACTGAGAAGTATTTATGGCATAAGTAATCTATAAATGCTATTTGTATTAGTACTGTATAGTGTTATTATTTATTAGTACTATATGTTTATAATAAACTCCACTGTGTTTCACTAAACTCAACTTTACAACATTCAATGCCAATGTGGTTTGTCCTACATTGGACAAACTATACTAAACTCCATTACAGAGTCAATGAACACAGAAACTGTGTAAAGAAAAAATAATTACAGAAATCCTCTATCGCCTCTCATTGCTGGGTGGAGGGACATAATTTTAATTTTGACACAACTACCATTATTAAGAAATGCATTACTCCTCTGGATTTAGAGTTTTTTGAGGCTGTTCATATCCATAAATTTAAAGACTCCTTGGTTAATGATTTATCTAGTACACCATGAATCTCAACTTTCTGGGTGGATTTGTTGTGTCACGACACTTCACTTCCGGATTAATTTCATTGGCTGTTAGAACTTGATGGTCTTTTGGTATTTTGTTTTGACATTTGGGTTTTTACCGTTCATGTAGTTGGGGGGATACTGTTTTTAAAGTTATTTACACTGACGATGTGAGTCCTAGTACTCACGAAACGTATACGTATGATCAAATCAACTTATTTTATTGTGTGTTTAAATGTTGTTTTTAAATAATTTATATTTCCACACAAGTTCTGTATTTACTGCTCTGTTATACGTTTCACTGTAAGTCTATTGTCACATAAATTCGATTAAAATATTTGAAACAAAACTATAAAGAAAAATCATCGAAGAAACAAAGAGACATTATGGTTTATGTAACTTAGATTACAAATAACTGTTATGTAAATAAATAGTGCATATTAGAATGTAGCTAAATTTGAAGAAATTCCATGACACGCATCAACATCGGATGTAAGAGGTCCTTCGCATTCAGTTATCTACCGAAAATGTAGCTAGCTGCTCGTGTGAGCTCGCTCGTAGAAATTTAACAATTAATATAAGTTACTCAGGCATTTTGTTCTCGTTTTAATTTAACCAACATTCTTATATGTATATTTCAAAACAAGCTTCTTCTTTTAATAAAATTCTTTTCAGAGTTAGAAAAAAATAAGCAATGTTAAAAAAATACATTCAAAAACATTTTCATATAAAGATATTTATTATATAAACTAACCTTCCGAACATCTGTTAAAAAGCATATTTTGACGTTAAACATATTCATTTTGTATTTTCCATAAATAGTATTTTAAAATATACAATGCGGACTTTCTTTAGTATCCACGCTCTTATTCTCTAGCACCGTAGAATGATACTCCAATATACTACATAATCAAAATTATAGACTTTAACCAAATATTTGACCATGGTAATATCTTAAAAGAAGAATCTTATAAACAACGTGCACTGTAGCGATAGAATGAAATAGAACGTTTATCTTGTGCGCAAGAAAAATATATAAAACACACCACTTCTAGTAAGAAGCTGCTGAGACGTGATAAAACTTTATGATATTTTATTCACTTTAGTGATCTGTGCCGCTCTTATATCATATATTATTCAAGAAAGGAAGAGTATTTTTCACTGTAAGAAATGTTTAAATAAACAGAAAATCTGTATATAGTCTGAAACCTCATATAAAACCTTTTTCCGAAATGAATATTACATTTAAAGTATGAAAAGTCATATAATGTGAACTATTCCTTCTATACGTATATCAAATGTTTAAAATTCACTAAATGTATACTAAGTAAAATAATATAAATATGTTTTTATCGAAGATTATAGATAATATTTCTTATATAACGGTGCGCATTTTCGACTTATTATGAAACGCAAAAGAGATTTTATTTCAATATTAAATGTAAAAAATAGAAAGTTTTCAAAACACAGTTATAATTAAAGATTTAAAGGTTTGAATGATTGTTTTCGTTTTGATAAAAAAATACGTAGTTTTAATGTTTTGTAGTTGTTTTTTTTTTCTTTTTTTTATCCTTGCATTTTATTTTAATTATAATATTTTGTTTATATATTTTTTTCTAAATTAATTATTAATTTAATCGTTAGTTTGGACATATGATATACCATTAATTTTAGAAGATTTTTTTTAATACTGACTTTTGAAAAAACGTGAATTGTCCACAATCCATATATATTATTATTATTTTTTTTAAGTTACAAAAAATAACACATGAAAAAATACTTCTTAACAGTACAGGGGATATTTCAGACTAAAAAATATCTTTCTATTCTAAATAAAGTAACTAAAGCAGTTACCACCGCCGCCGGTTTTGAATTTTTTGTGACCGGAGGTCTTTCTTTGTTAATATTAAGAAAAATACTGCATACAAAAATATGAAAATCCGTAGTACCCTATAGAAATGTTTGATAAACACGCTGATGCAGACAGTTTTCAAATCGAAGAATTATTTTAAGAGATATTTTATGTTAAATTTGGTCAAAAACGTTCCATTAAAAAAGTTTCATAGGAGCAGAAACTATACCTAGGAATTTAATCATTTTTAGATCATTTTGTACATTAGACGTTCTAGGTGTGCAGACTACATTTATTATTTTTATTTGACTCATTTCCTGAGTGTTTATTTCTATTTTAAATTCCAATTTTCAACATTTCGAGAAATATTTTTTACAACTTTCAGAAAAGGGTATTATTTTAAATTGTTGCAAAATTTAAAAACAACGCAAATAATAATATTTACTTCAAATAAAAAAAATATATATATTTACGCGTGACTATTATAAAAAGAAAAAAAAATCATTTGCGAATTAAATGATTACGTATTAAAAGCAGGAAAATACTGATAATTACGTCATCAAAACTACATTTACACGTGAATTTCAAAAGAGAAAGAAAATTGTAAAATAATAAATTCATTAATATCTGTTAAAAAACGCAAAATGGAAGAAATTGCGTCATATTTAACATTGCCAAACTGTCTAAATTTAAAAATACACTTGCGCGAGACATTTATTTCATATTTTGAGATAATCTTTTAAAACTAATCAATATATATATTACGCTTTCGTACGTGGCACAGGAATCGCGATTATATGTTTATTGATTAATGGAAACGCTCGAATGAAACGCATCTCATTGGTTATTGGACAACATTTAATGCATCTCCATACCTATAAGTGGGGCTTACCTTAAGGGGGGTCCTGTTCTGTTGCAAAATGCCGCCAAGTCTGTCGCTAACTTGGCGATACATCACCAAATTTGGTGACCAAAATCAGTCGCCAAAAGGGACGCCTACTTGTCTATATCTCTAATATTTCGCCAAATTCCCATAGGGTACCATTATAAACCAATAGAATTTAATTGCTTACAGAAAAAAAGAGATATTTTGAACCAATACAGTGCAGATGATATTGAAGTGCCTATAAGATCCGCATAGCTCTTATGTTGAGAATTCTAGGACAACGCAAATACTATTTCCTTTCTAACAACAGAAGTATTTTCACGTGAATATTAAAAAGAGAAATAAAACTTTGGTGAAAACTACGTCAGATTTAAAACGATACCTTTAAAATGTCTTATTTAAAAAAAAAAAAAAAAAAAAAAAAAAAAAAAAAAAAAAAAAAAAAAAAAAAAAAAAAACGTAATTATAGCGTTGTTGAAAAATACTGGGAGTAACAGACTCTGTTAACTTAAACTACTTCTAATTTTAGGTAGATTCCATTACAAAAAGCTATCTATTTTAGCCGTTCAGAGGAAAGTGATTCCGAAAAATTTTGGCAAATTTTCACCGATCATGAGCGGCACACCCCGAAATCACCCTCCCTACGAATGGTTATTTATATATATATATATATCGCCATTCTGATCATATATATATCATATATATATCATATAATATCACCATATCATCATATATATATACGAATGGTGATATATATATATATATATATATATAGGATTTTTGTCATTCTGTAACTCTCGTATTTATTAACCGATTTGGATGTAACTTGGTGTGCACATACGACATACGAATGTCTCGATTGAGTTCGTTGAACAGCTTTATCCGCCTTCTTGTTCAAAATGGCGATTATTTAAATTGTTTACAAAATTTTTAAATTAAAAATTATGTACGAGAATGTAGAAGTTGAAAAAGATTTTTTTCTTATGTGTTTGAACTTGATACAAAGGTTCAGAAGACTTCTTTGTTTCGTCTAGCACTAAAAATTTCTAGTGTGGCTGACATTTTGAAACTATCTGATTTTTGTCACTGACAACACGCGTCTTTATGAACTGGTTTGGATTAATTTGGATGTGCATAGTACATACCAATGTCTCCACCGAGTTTGTTGTACAGCTTCATCCGTCATCTTGTTTCAAAATAGCGGAGATTTCATTTTTTTTTATTTGAAATTTAAGATTAGGTAGAAGAAAAAATAGAAAGTGAAAAGATTTTTTTCTTAGGGGTTTTACCTTGATACAATGATTTCGGAGCATTTGTCATTTTGCCTATATCTTTAAAAGATTTTGAGTTATAGCACTTTGAATTTCTAGTTGAATGACAATTTGAAACGATCTGATTTTTGTTACTGATTTGTCATTTTGATTTTGCGATAACAATCGTATTTATTAAACGATATGGAATTGACTAGCCATGCGAATAGTATAAAGTAATATCTCAAGCATGCTCAATGGCCAATTTAATCCACAATTTTATTTCAAAATAGCGGGCAATTTAAAAAGACAAACAAATAAAGAAATGATATGCAAAAAAAAAAAAAAAAAAAAAAAAATAGAAACAGAGTTTTTGACCTTGATAGAAAGATTCTGGAGAATTTTTTGTTTCGATTTATCTTTAAAAACGGTTGAGATATAGCAGTTTCAATTTCGAATGTGTGTTTCATTTTGAAAAATCTGATTTTTTGCCACCGGTAGCACTCGAATGTATCAACCGTTTTCGATGTGAGTGAGCATGTGTACAGGAATTATTAAGATATCGACCAAGTTCATTGGTTAGCTTCGATAAACATGTTATTTTAAAATGGCGAGCACTTCGAAATATCGCCAAATTTGGCAGCCAAATATAAAATCACTTTAAATACAAACAGCTTGGATAAAGGTAAACTAATTTCGTGAAATTCTCATTCAATATTGACAAAAATAATATTGAATCTTCTATCATCGTGTACCATTAATTTGAGTTCCGTGTGTTTTGATATTATAAGCTGGCTGTTATATAATAACGAATAATATGAAATACCTCTTCCTCCTGGCACAAGCCGGAAGTAATTTTTTTTAAACTTTACCAATTTTGAACTGTTTTTGGTTTTTATTCCATTGCCAGTTGTTCTTTTCTAGTTTTGTATACTTCACAAATAAAATTTCATGATAAAATTTTCTTTGATTTACTACTTTAAAGTGAATTTTATACTCATGTTTATTATTTTTTTGGTCAAAATTTTCCTTTTTTTCTTGAATTTTCCAAATGTGTAGTTTTCGGTCATAAACTAATTTTCTATTATTTTAATTACTTTCAATATTTTTTGCTATTTAAACCCTAATTTAAAACTTTTATTTGTTATTTCTCGAGATCCTTTCTTTCAGGATACCCCATTTTTTTTTTTTGAACCGCTGCTTTTCTGAAGAAATATTTTTCGATTTCCTTCATTTATAAATAAGTAAAATTATAAATAAGTATGAGTAATAAGCCAACATTACATCCACTAATAAACATATCACAATATTAAAATATTTATTTGATTAATAGACGTTATAAAAACATATTAAAAGTAAGTTAAAAATCTATTTTGACATGTTTCAACTCTTTCAATGAGTCGTCATCAGAATGTATAACATAAAATTGCAAATGCAATGCATATGAAAAATGGAAAAAATCATCGAATATAAACAAATAATCATATAACGTGCCCTAGATTTTCGCGATCGCGAGTGTTCCCTCTATGTCGCGACTGCGTAAGTTGTCCAGCCATTCAACCCATAAATTCGGGATAGGAAAAGATAACGTATCGATACAAACTCCTGAACCTCTTAAATAAATTTCAATGTACTCTCTTATGAATAATTGTAAATAAAAATTAGACCTGTAAATTATTCTACCCTCGTTAAAAAGTATGTCAATATTCTCTGTTTGATTCAGCCGGGATAAAACAGTATTGCCTGTATTATATTTTACATCTTTAATTTCGGAGGAAGCAATTTCACAGCATTTAATGATGCTAAACTTCGTCAAAGATTTAAATTTCTAATGAACGGCTACATCATCGGCGCAATATTCTCTAAAGCCAAATGCTAAATGTCACAATGGAAGGCCAATACATCCTTTAAATTAAAGTTATTTAAGCATAGTCATGTTCAAAAACACACTATAGATCAGAAAAACACTTTCCTAAACTTACTGGCCGAGAGTTTCTGCTCTCGAAACTGGTAGACGGGTGGTGCTGGGTTCGATCACAATCGCGCCCGTCGGCCTAATCGTTCGGAGTTTTCGTGGTTTTCTTCAAACCTTGGTTCTCCAAGCGTTAATACGTGTTAGGCTCCCTTAGAAAGTCCTCCACGGAAGGCACTCCCCCCCCCCTTAGGGCCTATATCCCATGTACTGATAATTGGCCGACATAAATACAACCGACAAACAACCAACCTAAACTTACTTTCCCAATTTCACATTTATGTCTAATTCTATTATTTTTGGATAATAAATTTTATAATTAAAAAATATAGGATGCCTGATATACAAAATCCAACCAAATAAAATATGTACTGTTAAAGTATTATTGAAAGTGGGAGAATAAAATAGAGATTGCGAAAAACAGTTTCGAATTTTAACATAGTAAACGGACACCTCGTTAGTGCAGAATTTGCCCGCTTTCTAGAAGTGATCGATATTGAGAGATAAAGATGAAAAAATAGTATATAGGTTTCAAATGAAAATCAAATTTCAAAGTACAAAGTAATTGCTTAAAAGGCGCAAAGGCCAACATAGTGAAAAAGATTCCAAGCCGGGACTCGAACCCGGGCCATCAGTATAGCGCACTGACGTTCTACGGACTAAACCACTTGGAACGATACCCAGCACGGAAAATTAATCACTATTATATGTTGGCAAGGCTACAATCGCAGCACAAGATGGAGCGATTGTAGCCTTGCCAACATATAATAGTGAGAAATTTTCCGTGCTGGGTATCGTTCCAAGTGGTTTAGTCGGTAGAACGTCAGTGCGCTATACTGATGGCCCGGGTTCGAGTCCCGGCTTGGAATCTTTTTCACTATGTTGGCCTTTGCGCCTTTTAAGCAATTACTTTGTACTTTGAAATTTGATTTTCATTTGAAATATTGTATGCAAGGCGAATGTTTCCCTCTGGAATAATTACCATGTGTTAATATAGTATATAGGTGTTAGGATCGAAAAAAGGGTCCTCCAAATGGACATGTCTACTAATCGTTGTTTGGATGTTTTACTGTATAAAATATGTGATTTCCAATAAGATAAATAGATTGTTTAAATTAAAGAAGAATTAAAAAGCGCCAATGAAGAGGGTTTCTCTAAAAGGAAATTAAAAATGGAAAGTAACACAATGCTTACAGTTTTCAAATCGTCGAACTGAAATGCCGAGTGTTTAGTAGTATTTTTACTTTGCGTTTAAGAACAATCTTTTTTTTTCGAAATCAAAATAGATTGATTCAGATAATGTACAAGGGTAATGGATTTTATTTAGACATAGCTATCCATTGTTTTGTACACATTATGAAAATATACTTTTTTAAATATAATGT